>OY744529.1:94317402-94499902 GCA_963556195.1 Sepiola atlantica | reverse complement strand
TATTTTATTTTACTTTATTTTACTTTATTTCATTTCATTTTATTTTATTTTATTTAACTTTATTTTATTTTGTTTTATTTTATTTTATTGTACTTTACTTTATTTTATCTAATTTTATTGTATTTAACTTTATTTTATTTTATTTTATTTTATTTTAATTTACTTTATTTTATTTTATTTTATTTTACTTTACTTTACTTTATTTTAGTTTATTTTAATTTAATTTAGTTTCTTTTATTTATTTTGTTTTATTATATTTTATTTTAGTTTATTTTATTTTAATTTAGTTTATTTTAATTTAGTTTCTTTTAATTTAGTTTATTTTATTTTATTTATTTTTTTAAATTTTATTTATTTTTTTAAATTTTATTTTATTTTAGTTTATTTTAATTTATTTCATTTTATTTTATTCTATTTTATTTTACTTTACTTTATTTTATTCTATTTCAATTTAATTTAATTTAGTTTCTTTTATTTATTTTGTTTTATTTTATTCTATTTTAGTTTAGTTAATTGAATTTATTTTGTTTCATTTTAGTTTAGCTTATTTACTTGTATTTTATGTTATTCTCCTTATCTATGAAGGAGGGATATCTTTAGCCTATTAGTAGTAGTAGTACCACTACTACTACTACTACTACGTCCTTTTCTTGTTCTTGTTATTCAATCTTCTATTGTGTGACACGAAAAAAAATGGCGCTCGGTAACCCATTTAGTCGTCGATGCGCCCTCACTCACCCGTCCCAAAATAATGTTCATATATAATATTATTAGCTATTATTAAACAATTACTAAAACTAATTAAACTAGCAACTTCTATATTTGTCCTTTGTTGTTTTGGCAACTAAAAAGGCAGTCGAATTAATTCATAAAAAAATAGCTGGACCTTACACTTTATCGCAATACATTTTTAAATGACGTTGAACAACGACAACATTCTCTATTTTATTTAGGTTAGGCACAAGGTCAAGTGTGGGTTTTGATGAAAGTGTTTCTGTGGAACGAACTGGATTCGAACCCGGCACACCCAGGTCTTCTGTTAGCATCGTTAACCACTTAACCACCACGACAACGTTGTTTATATACTAATCTGCAGAAGAAGAAGAAGAAGAAGAAGAAGAAGAAGAGCCGCTAATAAAAACGACACAATACAAGGGGAAAAAAGAAGAGAGAATAAAAAGGAAGAATTACATTAATAGTGATATCGTTTAGAATTTAACATATTACAGGACGTATTATTTGGGGATACATGAATAAACTAATGAATAAAGGTTTATGATTTTTGTTTTTAATTTCTGTTGTTCAATGTCATTCTTATTGTTATAACGTCGCGAGAAAAACATTCTTAGACATTTTCGGTCCAGATATATTCAATTCAAAATTCTCTCTCTTTCTATTCTCTCTTTTTTTCTCTCTCTCTCTCTCTCTCTCTCTCTCTTTCTTTTTTATCTCCAACTATAGGTTGAATAGTATTAATACCGTTGTGATATTCCCTATTGTTTATAATGGACGATTCTAATCTTCTGTTTTATATTTAGTTTTATTACCCTTGATTAGCAATATACAGAAAGAGAGAGAGAGAGGGGGGGAGAGAGCGGCTGAAGCGAGAGTGATAGACACTGTATAAAATAAGAATAGTGGACCAAGCAACACAGAGTAAGAGAGGATGAGAGTAATAGACAGAACCTTAGTAAGAAATGTATGACTTGGTGAGTAAATTGTAAATTACGGCTAATTAGAACAATTTCAAAAGTTTAAAAAAAAAAAACATAACTCAATCCCCAAATCAAGGAATATTTTAACATTTATTTTGGGTGATTAAAATTAATAGGAAGAAGCTTTAGGGGAACAAGCGGTGATTAACTTAACTTTAGTATAATAAATTACTAACATTCTCTTACACTACCAATAATCATATCTAAACAACAATGAGCGACACGGGGAGGACATAGGTATGTATATAGTATGCACACCTGGGCGGAGATAGGTATGTATATAGTATGCACACCTGGGCGGAGATAAGTGCGTATATAGTATGCACACCGGGACGCACATAGGTACATATATAATATGCGCACCGGGACGGACATAGGTACGTATATAGTATGCACACCGGGACGGACATAGGTACATATATAGTATGCGCACCGGGACGGACATAGGTACGTATATAGTATGCGCACCGGGGAGGTCATAAGTACGTATATAGTATGCGCATTGGGGTAGAGATACATACGTATATAGTATGAACACCGGGGCGGACATAGGTATGTATATAGTATGCACACCTGGGCGGAGATAGGTGCGTATATAGTATGCACACCTGGGCGGACATAGGTGCGTATATAGTATGCACACATGGGCGGACATAGGTGCGTATATAGTATGCACACCGGGACGGACATAGGTACATATATAGTATGCGCACCGGGACGGACATAGGTACGTATATAGTATGCACACCGGGACGGACATAGGTACATATATAGTATGCGCACCTGGACGGACATAAGTACGTATATAGTATGCGCACCGGGGAGGTCATAGGTACGTATATATTATGCGCACCGGGGAGGACATTGGTACGTATATAGTATGCGTACCTGGGAGGACATAAGTATGTATATAGTATGCGCACCGGGGAGGTCATAAGTACGTATATAGTATGCGCATTGGGGTAGAGATACATACGTATATAGTATGAACACCGGGGCGGTCATAGATACGTATATAGTGTGTGCACCGGGGCGGACATAGGTACGTATATAGTATGCGCACCGGGGCGGACATAGGTACGTATATAGTATGCGCACCGGGGCGGACATAGGTACGTATATAGTATGCGCACCGGGGCGGACATAGGTACGTATATAGTATGCGCACCGGGGCGGACATAGGTACGTATATAGTATGCGCACCGGGGCGGAGGTAGTTACGTATATAGTGTGTGCACTGGGGCGGACATAGGTACGTATATAGTATGCACACCGGGGCGGACATAGGTACTATATACTATATATGTCATACTTTTGCCCCGTGCAACGGAAGAGGACACCTTTTGCCGAAGGCAACAAGGAGAAGGCGGCAACGGTGAGAGGGTGGCGGTAAAATGGGTGACCAAGGAAGAGAACCCACCGGGCAACGTCGGGTAACCATGCTAGTCATATCTAAACAACAATGAGCGTTCACTATAAAATAAACATTTTTAAAAGTACAAATTATTTCTCTCTTTATTTTTTTTTCACTGTCTCTTTTCGTGTCGTCTGCTTTTTGGGAGTCGTTAATTTCCGTAAACTTCCGTAAATTTCCGTAATGAATTCTACGGAAATAGTCGATCGGCCTTGGGTTGTATGCTGTATTAGTAGCAACTTAAAATTATCGTTACACGGCTATGAGTCATTTTTTTTTATATATAGGGGTTGGACTGCCTTGGCGATGGTAGGTGTTCTACCGATTGCCATTCAAGTAAAAACTGTTGTGGTTTGAGGACCCTTGACAACTTACCTCTAGTTCCAAGTTTTCCAATAGCGCCTTGACGTACCAGTAACCATGCCGATAGCCGCCACCGACGCGTATATATTTGTGCTGTGAGTGAAAAAAGCAAATACAAATTTTAGTTTCTTAAGTACATTTCAAGACAAGATCTTTGAAGATCAACAAAAAGAAGCTTATCTAACCTTTCATATAAATAGTGTTATTAACATCGATACTTAACCGTAATACCGGCCGATTTAAGATGGCCACTCGCCTTCATAACGTATTGATATCGCAACAGTATTTTCAAATATACGGCATTCTGCATTTAATAAACAAGTTTTGAGACCAATATACAGGGTTCGTAATAGATTTGAGGGCAGATTTATACATATACAAGAATGCCCCTTAGAAATTGGCGTACCAAAAAGTAAACAACCTCTTTTTCTTCAAACATAAGGGGACAGTTACTTTTTTTATTTTCTATTTTTAGAAAACAGTTATTTGTTTTTATTTAAAATTTAATCTGAACATTTTTTTAAGAAGTAAACAAACAATGTTTTTTTTTTCAAGTTTAAGAGGGAATATTATTAATTTTTTTTTTTAAATCGAGTTTGACAAAAATAAACCTTCGATTTCATATAATCGTTATGTCTGAAAGTTGTGACTAAATGCGTTTCATTTTTTGTTTTAAAAAATACCGCAAGACGATATTTTAGTTCGATCTGACGGGTAGAGATTGCCTTGAATATGGCGAAAAGGTTGCTCCGCTGATGTGCCTATTTCTAGAAAAACAGCAGCAGCCGCAAGTAGTCGTGTATTTTTTTTTACTGAAAATCATTTTTTTATGATAAGAATACATAAGTTTTGTAATTTTATTAAATAAAGTCTCCTGCAGTTTGATAACGGCTTCTATTTGAGGTATGAATCTCCAACATGTAAGAATCAGGCGGTCCTTTTTTCATATTGAACATTATTCTAACTATGCAGACTTTTAGGGATTGTTTAGCGTAGGTTTCTACAATTTACACGTGATCACGTGTGGTCGTCACTAAAAGGCTAATTTACTACATAATAACACGTGATCACGTGTGGTCGTCACTAAAAGGCTAATTTACTACATAATAACACGTGATCACGTGTGGTCGTCACTAAAAGGCTAATTTACTACATAATAACACGTGATCCAAAATGTCCGTCAACCGTCGTCAATTTTGAGTGAATCATTTGAAGACATTTCTTTATTTTTAACTTCTGCCAAAAAATCTTTATGTTTTTTTAAACTATCCCGTACCGACTCACAAAAAGTTTATGTAGCGGATTATTAAAAAATAGTTTTGAATAAATCAAAGGCAAAAAAGTGTGTTCGTTATAAAGTGAAATCATCATTTATTGTGAACCCCGTTCAATATTGTAACCAGTTATTAATTCGGTTGAATCTAATGCAATACACGATTTGTAAGTATCTTCAATTTACACGTAATAACGTGTTGCTGCCACGTCATTTAAGTGCTAATTTGCTACATATCACGTGATCTGAAATTGTCGTCAATTTTGAAGACATTTCTTGATTTTTTATTTCTGCCCAAAAATCAGTTATTTGTTTTATTTAAATATTTTCATGTAAAACAGAATCAATAAAAAAATTTTTTTAAATCGCATGAGAAAAATTATTTATTTATTTTTCATGTAATTTACATCTCCCTCGTCTCGACCTTTTAAATTTTAAAATTTTATTTAGTTCACATGGGATACGAATCTAAGGTTTATATATATTTGAGATAAATTAATGGAATAATAGATTCGATAAAAACATTTGCACAGTAGATAAAAAAAATACCATTTGCACAGTAGATATATAGGAACGAACAGACATGACATTGGTCGCTCCGGAAAATCATGAAAAAAGAAAAAATTTGGAACTGACGCTGTGCAAATCACAGCATTTGGAAACGGCAAAACTGTCTGGACATCGACACAAAGAAAACGCCAATAACGTATGATAATTAAATAACATTTTCATCGGTTTATGACGTTAATTTTGAAATAACATTTTTGTCAGTTTATGACGTATAATTTTGAAATAACATTTTTGTCGGTTTATGACGTATAATTTTTAAATAACATTTTAATCGGTTTATAACGTATAATTTTAAAATAAAATTCTTGTCAGTTCATGACGTATAATTTTTGAATAACATTTTTGTCGGTTTATGACATAATTTTGAAATAAAATTTTTGTCGGTTTATGACGTATAATTTTGAAATAACATATACATCGGTTTATGACGTATAATTTTGAAATAACATTTTTGTCGGTTTATGACGTATAATTTTGAAATAAGATTTTTGTCGGTTCATGACGTATAATTTTGAAATAACATTTTCATCGGTTTATGACGTATAATTTTGAAATAACATTTTCATCGGTTTATGACGTATAATTTTGAAATAACATTTTCATCGGTTTATGACGTATAATTTTGAAATAACATTTTCATAGGTCTATGACGTATAATTTTGAAATACCATTTTCATCGGTTTATGACGTATAATTTTGAAATAACATTTTTGTCGGTTTATGACGTATAATTTTGAAATAACATTTTTGTCGGTTTATGACGTATAATTTTGAAATAAAATATTCATCGGTTTATGATGTATGATTTTGAAATAATATTTTAATCGGTTTATGACGTATAATTTTAAAATAAAATTCTTGTCAGTTCATGACGTATAATTTTTAATAACATTTTTGTCGGTTTATGACGTTTCATTTTGAAATAACATTTTCATCGGTTTATGACGTATAATTTTGAAATAACATTTCCATCAGTTTATAACGTATAATTTTGAAATAACATATACATCGGTTTATGACGTATAATTTTGAAATAACATTTTTGTCGGTTTATGACGTATAATTTTGAAATAAGATTTTTGTCGGTTTATGACGTATAATTTTGAAATAACATTTTCATCGGTTTATGACGTATAATTTTGAAATAAAATTTCCATCGGTTTATGACGTATAATTTTGAAATAACATTTTCATCGGTTTATGACGTATAATTTTTAAAATAACATTTTCATAGGTCTATGACGTATAATTTTGAAATGGTATTTTTGTCGGTTTATGACGTATAATTTTGAAATAACATTTTTGTCGGTTTATGACGTATAATTTTGAAATAAAATTTTTGTCGGTTTATGAGGTATAATTTTTAAATGAAATATTCATCGGTTTATGATGTATGATTTTGAAATAACATTTTAATCGGTTTATGACGTATAATTTTGAAATAAAATTCTTGTCAGTTCATGACGTATAATTTTTGAATAACATTTTTGTCGGTTTATGACGTTTCATTTTGAAATAACATTTTCATCGGTTTATGACGTATAATTTTGAAATAACATTTCCATCGGTTTATTACGTATAATTTTGAAATAAAATTTTCATCGGTTTATGACGTATAATTTTGAAATAACATTTTCATCGGTTTAAGACGTATAATTTTGAAATAAAATTTTCATCGGTTTATGACGTATAATATTGAAATAACATTTTCATAGGTCTATGACGTATAATTTTGAAATAACATTTTCATCAGTTTATGACGTATAATTTTGAAATAACATTTTTGTCGGTTTATGACGTATAATTTTGAAATAACATTTTCATCGGTTTATGGCGTATCATTTTGAAATAAAATTCTTGTCGGTTCATGACGTATAATTTTGAAATAACATTTTTGTCGGTTTATGACATATACTTTTCAAATAACATTTTTGTCGGTTTATGACGTATAATTTTTGAATAACATTTTTGTCGGTTTATGACGTATAATTTTGAAATAACATTTTTGTCGGTTTATGACGTATAATTTTGAAATAACCTTTTCATCGGTTTATGACGTATAATTTTGAAATAACATTTTCATCGGTTTATGACGTATAATTTTGAAATGGTATTTTTGTCGGTTTATGACGTATAATTTTGAAATAACATTTTTGTCGGTTTCTGACGTATAATTTTTAAATAAAATATTCATCGGTTTATGATGTATGATTTTTAAATAACATTTTAATCGGTTTATGACGTATAATTTTAAAATAAAATTGTTGTCAGTTCATGACGTATAATTTTTGACTAACATTTTTGTCGGTTTATGACATAATTTTGAAATAAAATTTTTGTCGGTTTATGACGTATAATTTTCAAATAACATATACATCGGTTTATGACGTATAATTTTGAAATAACATTTTTGTCGGTTTATGACGTATAATTTTGAAATAACATTTTCATCGGTTTATGACGTATAATTTTGAAATAAAATTTCAATCGGTTTATGACGTATAATTTTGAAATAACATTTTCATCGGTTTATGACGTATAATTTTGAAATAACATTTTCATAGGTCTATGACGTATAATTTTGAAATGGTATTTTTGTCGGTTTATGACGTATAATTTTGAAACAACATTTTAATCGGTTTATGACGTATAATTTTGAAATAACATTTTTGTCGGTTTATGACGTATAATTTTTAAATAAAATATTCATCGGTTTATGATGTATGATTTTTAAATAACATTTTAATCGGTTTATGACGTATAATTTTGAAATAAAATTCTTGTCAGTTCATGACGTATAATTTTTGAATAACATTTTTGTCGGTTTATGACGTTTCATTTTGAAATAACATTTTCATCGGTTTATGACTTATAATTTGGAAATAACATTTCCATCGGTTTATTACGTATAATTTTGAAATAACATTTTCATCGGTTTATGACGTATAATTTTGAAATAACATTTTCATCGGTTTATGACGTATAATTTTGAAATAACCTTTTCATCGGTTTATGACGTATAATATTGAAATAACATTTTCATAGGTCTATGACGTATAATTTTGAAATAACATTTTCATCGGTTTATGACGTATAATTTTGAAATAACATTTTTGTCGGTTTATGACGTATAATTTTGAAATAACATTTTCATCGGTTTATGACGTATAATTTTGAAATAAAATTCTTGTCGGTTCATGACGTATAATTTTGAAATAACATTTTTGTCGGTTTATGACATATACTTTTCAAATAACATTTTTGTCGGTTTATGACGTATAATTTTTGAATAACATTTTTGTCGGTTTATGACGTATAATTTTGAAATAACATTTTTGTCGGTTTATGACGTATAATTTTGAAATAACCTTTTCATCGGTTTATGACGTATAATTTTGAAATAACATTTTCATCGGTTTATGACGTATAATTTTGAAATGGTATTTTTGTCGGTTTATGACGTATAATTTTGAAATAACATTTTTGTCGGTTTCTGACGTATAATTTTTAAATAAAATATTCATCGGTTTATGATGTATGATTTTTAAATAACATTTTAATCGGTTTATGACGTATAATTTTAAAATAAAATTGTTGTCAGTTCATGACGTATAATTTTTGACTAACATTTTTGTCGGTTTATGACATAATTTTGAAATAAAATTTTTGTCGGTTTATGACGTATAATTTTCAAATAACATATACATCGGTTTATGACGTATAATTTTGAAATAACATTTTTGTCGGTTTATGACGTATAATTTTGAAATAACATTTTCATCGGTTTATGACGTATAATTTTGAAATAAAATTTCAATCGGTTTATGACGTATAATTTTGAAATAACATTTTCATCGGTTTATGACGTATAATTTTGAAATAACATTTTCATAGGTCTATGACGTATAATTTTGAAATGGTATTTTTGTCGGTTTATGACGTATAATTTTGAAACAACATTTTAATCGGTTTATGACGTATAATTTTGAAATAACATTTTTGTCGGTTTATGACGTATAATTTTTAAATAAAATATTCATCGGTTTATGATGTATGATTTTTAAATAACATTTTAATCGGTTTATGACGTATAATTTTGAAATAAAATTCTTGTCAGTTCATGACGTATAATTTTTGAATAACATTTTTGTCGGTTTATGACGTTTCATTTTGAAATAACATTTTCATCGGTTTATGACTTATAATTTGGAAATAACATTTCCATCGGTTTATTACGTATAATTTTGAAATAACATTTTCATCGGTTTATGACGTATAATTTTGAAATAACATTTTCATCGGTTTATGACGTATAATTTTGAAATAACCTTTTCATCGGTTTATGACGTATAATATTGAAATAACATTTTCATAGGTCTATGACGTATAATTTTGAAATAACATTTTCATCGGTTTATGACGTATAATTTTGAAATAACATTTTTGTCGGTTTATGACGTATAATTTTGAAATAACATTTTCATCGGTTTATGACGTATAATTTTGAAATAAAATTCTTGTCGGTTCATGACGTATAATTTTGAAATAACATTTTTGTCGGTTTATGACATATACTTTTGAAATAACATTTTTGTCGGTTTATGGCGTATAATTTTTGAATAACATTTTTGTCAGTTTATGACGTATAATTTTGAAATAACATTTTTGTCGGTTTATGACGTATAATTTTGAAATAAACTTTTTCATTGGTTTATTACGTATAATTTTGAAATACCATTTTCATCGGTTTATGACGTATAATTTTTAAATGTTATTTTTGTCGGTTTATGACGTATAATTTTGAAATAACATTTTTGTCGGTTTTTGACGTATAATTTTAAAATAAAATTCTTGTCAGTTCATGACGTATAATTTTTGAATAACATTTTTGTCGGTTGATGACATAATTTTGAAATAAAATTTTTGTCGGTTTATGACGTATAATTTTGAAATAACATTTTCATCGGTTTATGACGTATAATTTTGAAATAAAATTTTAATCGGTTTATGACGTATAATTTTGAAATAACATTTTCATCGGTTTAAGACGTATAATTTTGAAATAAAATTTTCATCGGTTTATGACGTATAATATTGAAATAACATTTTCATAGGTCTATGACGTAAATTTTGAAATAACATTTTCATCGGTTTATGACGTATAATTTTGAAATAACATTTTTGTCGGTTTATGACGTATAATTTTAAAATAATATTTTCATCGGTTTATGACGTATAATTTTGAAATAAAATTCTTGTCGGTTCATGACGTATAATTTTGAAATAACATTTTTGTCGGTTTATGACATATACTTTTCAAATAACATTTTTGTCGGTTTATGACGTATAATTTTTGAATAACATTTTTGTCGGTTTATGACGTATAATTTTGAAATAACCTTTTTGTCGGTTTATGACGTATAATTTTGAAATAACCTTTTCATCGGTTTATGACCTATAATTTTGAAATACCATTTTCATCGGTTTATGACGTATAATTTTGAAATAAAATTTTTGTCGGTTTATGACGTATAATTTTGAAATAACATTTTTGTCGGTTTCTGACGTATAATTTTTAAATAAAATATTCATCGGTTTATGATGTATGATTTTTAAATAACATTTTAATCGGTTTATGACGTATAATTTTAAAATAAAATTGTTGTCAGTTCATGACGTATAATTTTTGACTAACATTTTGGTCAGTTTATGACATAATTTTGAAATAAAATTTTTGTCGGTTTATGACGTATAATTTTGAAATAACATTTTCATCGGTTTATGACGTATAATTTTGAAATAACATTTTTGTCGGTTTATGACATATACTTTTGAAATAACATTTTTGTCGGTTTATGGCGTATAATTTTTGAATAACATTTTTGTCAGTTTATGACGTATTATTTTGAAATAACATTTTTGTCGGTTTATGACGTATAATTTTGAAATAAACTTTTTCATTGGTTTATTACGTATAATTTTGAAATACCATTTTCATCGGTTTATGGCGTATAATTTTTAAATGTTATTTTTGTCGGTTTATGACGTATAATTTTGCAATAACATTTTTGTCGGTTTTTGACGTATAATTTTAAAATAAAATTCTTGTCAGTTCATGACGTATAATTTTTGACTAACATTTTTGTCGGTTTATGACATAATTTTGAAATAAAATTTTTGTCGGTTTATGACGTATAATTTTGAAATAACATTTTCATCGGTTTATGACGTATAATTTTGAAATAAAATTTTAATCGGTTTATGACGTATAATTTTGAAATAACATTTTCATCGGTTTAAGACGTATAATTTTGAAATAAAATTTTCATCGGTTTATGACGTATAATATTGAAATAACATTTTCATAGGTCTATGACGTAAATTTTGAAATAACATTTTCATCGGTTTATGACGTATAATTTTGAAATAACATTTTTGTCGGTTTATGACGTATAATTTTAAAATAATATTTTCATCGGTTTATGACGTATAATTTTGAAATAAAATTCTTGTCGGTTCATGACGTATAATTTATAAATAACATTTTTGTCGGTTTATGACATATACTTTTCAAATAACATTTTTGTCGGTTTATGACGTATAATTTTTGAATAACATTTTTGTCGGTTTATGACGTATAATTTTGAAATAACCTTTTTGTCGATTTATGACGTATAATTTTGAAATAACCTTTTCATCGGTTTATGACCTATAATTTTGAAATACAATTTTCATCGGTTTATGACGTATAATTTTGAAATAAAATTTTTTGTCGGTTTATGACGTATAATTTTGAAATAACATTTTTGTCGGTTTCTGACGTATAATTTTTAAATAAAATATTCATCGGTTTATGATGTATGATTTTTAAATAACATTTTAATCGGTTTATGACGTATAATTTTAAAATAAAATTGTTGTCAGTTCATGACGTATAATTTTTGACTAACATTTTGGTCAGTTTATGACATAATTTTGAAATAAAATTTTTGTCGGTTTATGACGTATAATTTTGAAATAACATTTTCATCGGTTTATGACGTATAATTTTGAAATAACATTTTTGTCGGTTAATGACGTATAATTTTGAAATAAGATTTTTGTCGGTTTATGACGTATAATTTTGAAACAACATTTTCATCGGTTTATGACGTATAATTTTGAAATAAAATTTCCATCGGTTTATGACGTATAATTTTGAAATAACATTTTCATCGGTTTATGACGTATAATTTTGAAATAACATTTTCATAGGTCTATGACGTATAATTTGGAAATGGTATTTTTGTCGGTTTATGACGTATAATTTTGAAATAACATTTTTGTCGGTTTATGACGTATAATTTTGAAATAACATTTTTGTCGGTTTATGACGTATCATTTTTAAATAAAATATTCATCGGTTTATGATGTATGATTTTGAAATAACATTTTAATCGGTTTATGACGTATAATTTTGAAATAAAATTCTTGTCAGTTCATGACGTATAATTTTTGAATAACATTTTTGTCGGTTTATGACGTTTCATTTTGAAATAACATTTTCATCGGTTTATGACGTATAATTTTGAAATAACATTTCCATCGGTTTATTACGTATAATTTTGAAATAACATTTTTGTCGGTTTATGACGTATAATTTTGAAATAACATTTTCATCGGTTTATGACGTATAATTTTGAAATAACCTTTTCATCGGTTTATGACGTATAATATTGAAATAACATTTTCGTAGGTCTATGACGTATAATTTTGAAATAACATTTTCATCGGTTTATGACGTATAATTTTGAAATAACATTTTTGTCGGTTTATGACGTATAATTTTGAAATTACATTTTCATCGGTTTATGACGTATAATTTTGAAATAAAATTCTTGTCGGTTCATGACGTATAATTTTGAAATAACATTTTTGTCGGTTTATGACATATACTTTTGAAATAACATTTTTGTCGGTTTATGGCGTATAATTTTTGAATAACATTTTTGTCGGTTTATGACGTATAATTTTGAAATAACATTTTTGTCGGTTTATGACGTATAATTTTTACATGTTATTTTTGTCGGTTTATGACGTATAATTTTGAAATAACATTTTTGTCGGTTTCTGACGTATAATTTTTAAATGAAATATTCATCGGTTTATGATGTATGATTTTTAAATAACATTTTAATCGGTTTATGACGTATAATTTTAAAATAAAATTGTTGTCAGTTCATGACGTATAATTTTTGACTAACATTTTTGTCGGTTTATGACATAATTTTGAAATAACATTTTTGTCGGTTTATGACGTATTATTTTGAAATAACATTTTCATCGGTTTATGACGTATAATTTTGAAATAACATTTTTGTCGGTTTATGACGTATAATTTTGAAATAAGATTTTTGTCGGTTTATGACGTATAATTTTGAAATAACATTTTCATCGGTTTATGACGTATAATTTTGAAATAAAATTTCCATCGGTTTATGACGTATAATTTTGAAATAACATTTTCATCGGTTTATGACGTATAATTTTGAAATAACATTTTCATCGGTTTATGACGTATAATTTTGAAATAACATTTTCATCGGTTTAAGACGTATAATTTTGAAATAAAATTTTCATCGGTTTATGACGTATAATATTGAAATAACATTTTCATAGGTCTATGACGTATAATTTTGAAATAACATTTTTGTCGGTTTATGACGTATAATTTTGAAATAATATTTTCATTGGTTTATGACGTATAATTTTGAAATAAAATTCTTGTCGGTTCATGACGTATAATTTTGAAATAACATTTTTGTCGGTTTATGACATATACTTTTCAAATAACATTTTTGTCGGTTTATGACGTATAATTTTTGAATAACATTTTTGTCGGTTTATAGCGTATAATTTTGAAATAACATTTTTGTCGGTTTATGACGTATAATTTTTAAATAACCTTTTCATCGGTTTATGACGTATAATTTTGAAATAACATTTTCATCGGTTTATGACGTATAATTTTGAAATGGTATTTTTGTCGGTTTATGACGTATAATTTTGAAATAACATTTTTGTCGGTTTCCGACGTATAATTTTTAAATAAAATATTCATCGGTTTATGATGTATGATTTTTAAATAACATTTTAATCGGTTTATGACGTATAATTTTAAAATAAAATTGTTGTCAGTTCATGACGTATAATTTTTGACTAACATTTTTGTCGGTTTATGACATAATTTTGAAATAAAATTTTTGTAGGTTTATGACGTATTATTTTGAAATAACATTTTCATCGGTTTATGACGTATAATTTTGAAATAACATTTTTGTCGGTTTATGACGTATAATTTTGAAATAAGATTTTTGTCGGTTTATGACGTATAATTTTGAAATAACATTTTCATCGGTTTATGACGTATAATTTTGAAATAAAATTTCCATCGGTTTATGACGTATAATTTTGAAATAACATTTTCATCGGTTTATGACGTATAATTTTGAAAGAACATTTTCATAGGTCTATGACGTATAATTTTGAAATGGTATTTTTGTCGGTTTATGACGTATAATTTTGAAATAACATTTTTGTCGGTTTATGACGTATAATTTTGAAATAACATTTTAATCGGTTTATGACGTATCATTTTTAAATAAAATATTCATCGGTTTATGATGTATGATTTTGAAATAACATTTTATTCGGTTTATGACGTATAATTTTGAAATAAAATTCTTGTCAGTTCATGACGTATAATTTTTGAATAACATTTTTGTCGGTTTATGACGTTTCATTTTGAAATAACATTTTCATCGGTTTATGACGTATAATTTTGAAATAACATTTCCATCGGTTTATTACGTATAATTTTGAAATAACATTTTTGTCGGTTTATGACGTATAATTTTGAAATAACATTTTCATCGGTATATGACGTATAATTTTGAAATAACCTTTTCATCGGTTTATGACGTATAATATTGAAATAACATTTTCGTAGGTCTATGACGTATAATTTTGAAATAACATTTTCATCGGTTTATGACGTATAATTTTGAAATAACATTTTTGTCGGTTTATGACGTATAATTTTGAAATAACATTTTCATCGGTTTATGACGTATAATTTTGAAATAAAATTCTTGTCGGTTCATGACGTATAATTTTGAAATAACATTTTTGTCGGTTTATGACATATACTTTTGAAATAACATTTTTGTCGGTTTATAGCGTATAATTTTTGAATAACATTTTTGTCGGTTTATGACGTATAATTTTGAAATAACATTTTTGTCGGTTTATGACGTATAATTTTGAAATAACCTTTTCATCGGTTTATTACGTATAATTTTGAAATACCATTTTCATCGGTTTATGACGTATAATTTTTAAATGTTATTTTTGTCGGTTTATGACGTATAATTTTGAAATAACATTTTTGTCGGTTTCTGACGTATAATTTTTAAATGAAATATTCATCGGTTTATGATGTATGATTTTTAAATAACATTTCCATCGGTTTATTACGTATAATTTTGAAATAAAATTCTTGTCAGTTCATGACGTATAATTTTTGAATAACATTTTTGTCGGTTCATGACATAATTTTGAAATAAAATTTTTGTCGGTTTATGACGTATAATTTTGAAATAACATTTTCATCGGTTTATGACGTATAATTTTGAAATAACATTTTTGTCGGTTTATGACGTATAATTTTAAAATAAGATTTTTGTCGGTTTATGACGTATAATTTTGAAATAACATTTTCATCAGTTTATGACGGATAATTTTGAAATAAAATTTCCATCGGCTTATGACGTATAGTTTTGAAATAACATTTTCATCGGTTTATGACGTATAATTTTGAAATAATATTTTCATAGGTCTATGACGTATAATTTTGAAATGGTATTTTTGTCGGTTTATGACGTATAATTTTGAAATAACATTTTTGTCGGTTTATGACGTATAATTTTGAAATAACATTTTTGTCGGTTTATGACGTATAATTTTGAAATAACATTTTCATCGGTTTATGACGTATTATTTTGAAATAAAATTTCCATCGGTTTATGACGTATAATTTTGAAATAACATTTTCATCGGTTTATGACGTATAATTTTGAAATAACATTTTCATCGGTTTATGACGTATAATTTTGAAATGGTATTTTTGTCGGTTTATGACGTATAATTTTTGAATAACATTTTTGTCGGTTTATGACGTTTCATTTTGAAATAACATTTTCATCGGTTTATGACGTATAATTTTGAAATAACATTTCCATCGGTTTATTACGTATAATTTTGAAATAAAATTTTCATCGGTTTATGACGTACAATTTTGAAATAACATTTTCATCGGTTTAAGACGTATAATTTTGAAATAACATTTTCATCGGTTTATGACGTATAATATTGAAATAACATTTTCATAGGTCTATGACGTATACTTTTCAAAAAACATTTTTGTCGGTTTATGACGTATACTTTTTGAATAACATTTTTGTCGGTTTATGACGTATAATTTTGTAATAACATTTTCATCGGTTTATGACGTATAATTTTGAAATATAATTCTTGTCGGTTCATGACGTATAATTTTGAAATAACATTTTTGTCGGTTTATGACGTATACTTTTCAAATAACATTTTTGTCGGTTTATGACGTATAATTTTTGAATAACATTTTTGTCGGTTTATGACGTATAATTTTGAATAACATTTTTGTCGGTTTATGACGTATAATTTTGAAATATAATTCTTGTCGGTTCATGACGTATAATTTTGAAATAACATTTTTGTCGGTTTATGACGTATACTTTTCAAATAACATTTTTGTCGGTTTATGACGTATAATTTTCAAATAACATTTTTGTCGGTTTATGACGTATAATTTTTGAATAACATTTTTGTCGGTTTATGACGTATAATTTTGAAATAACATTTTTGTCGGTTTATGACGTATAATTTTGAAATAACCTTTTCATCGGTTTATGACGTATAATTTTGAAATACCATTTTCATCGGTTTATGACGTATAATTTTTAAATGTTATTTTTGTCGGTTTATGACGTATAATTTTGAAATAACATTTTTGTCGGTTTCTGACGTATAATTTTTAAATGAAATATTCATCGGTTTATGATGTATGATTTTTAAATAACATTTCCATCGGTTTATTACGTATAATTTTGAAATAAAATTCTTGTCAGTTCATGACGTATAATTTTTGAATAACATTTTTGTCGGTTCATGACATAATTTTGAAATAAAATTTTTGTCGGTTTATGACGTATAATTTTGAAATAACATTTTCATCGGTTTATGACGTATAATTTTGAAATAACATTTTTGTCGGTTTATGACGTATAATTTTAAAATAAGATTTTTGTCGGTTTATGACGTATAATTTTGAAATAACATTTTCATCAGTTTATGACGGATAATTTTGAAATAAAATTTCCATCGGCTTATGACGTATAGTTTTGAAATAACATTTTCATCGGTTTATGACGTATAATTTTGAAATAATATTTTCATAGGTCTATGACGTATAATTTTGAAATGGTATTTTTGTCGGTTTATGACGTATAATTTTGAAATAACATTTTTGTCGGTTTATGACGTATAATTTTGAAATAACATTTTTGTCGGTTTATGACGTATAATTTTGAAATAACATTTTCATCGGTTTATGACGTATTATTTTGAAATAAAATTTCCATCGGTTTATGACGTATAATTTTGAAATAACATTTTCATCGGTTTATGACGTATAATTTTGAAATAACATTTTCATCGGTTTATGACGTATAATTTTGAAATGGTATTTTTGTCGGTTTATGACGTATAATTTTTGAATAACATTTTTGTCGGTTTATGACGTTTCATTTTGAAATAACATTTTCATCGGTTTATGACGTATAATTTTGAAATAACATTTCCATCGGTTTATTACGTATAATTTTGAAATAAAATTTTCATCGGTTTATGACGTACAATTTTGAAATAACATTTTCATCGGTTTAAGACGTATAATTTTGAAATAACATTTTCATCGGTTTATGACGTATAATATTGAAATAACATTTTCATAGGTCTATGACGTATACTTTTCAAAAAACATTTTTGTCGGTTTATGACGTATACTTTTTGAATAACATTTTTGTCGGTTTATGACGTATAATTTTGTAATAACATTTTCATCGGTTTATGACGTATAATTTTGAAATATAATTCTTGTCGGTTCATGACGTATAATTTTGAAATAACATTTTTGTCGGTTTATGACGTATACTTTTCAAATAACATTTTTGTCGGTTTATGACGTATAATTTTTGAATAACATTTTTGTCGGTTTATGACGTATAATTTTGAATAACATTTTTGTCGGTTTATGACGTATAATTTTGAAATATAATTCTTGTCGGTTCATGACGTATAATTTTGAAATAACATTTTTGTCGGTTTATGACGTATACTTTTCAAATAACATTTTTGTCGGTTTATGACGTATAATTTTCAAATAACATTTTTGTCGGTTTATGACGTATAATTTTTGAATAACATTTTTGTCGGTTTATGACGTATAATTTTGAAATAACATTTTTGTCGGTTTATGACGTATAATTTTGAAATAACCTTTTCATCGGTTTATGACGTATAATTTTGAAATACCATTTTCATCGGTTTATGACGTATAATTTTGAAATGGTATTTTTGTCGGTTTATGACGTATAATTTTGAAATAACATTTTTGTCGGTTTATGACGTATAATTTTTAAATAAAATATTCATCGGTTTATGATGTATGATTTTTAAATAACATTTTAATCGGTTTATGACGTATAATTTTAAAATAAAATTGTTGTCAGTTCATGACGTATAATTTTTGACTAACATTTTTGTCGGTTTATGACATAATTTTGAAATAAAATTTTTGTCGGTTTATGACGTATAATTTTGAAATAACATTTTCATTGGTTTATGACGTATAATTTTGAAATAACATTTTTGTCGGTTTATGACGTATAATTTTGAAATAAGATTTTTGTCGGTTTATGACGTATAATTTTGAAATAACATTTTCATCGGTTTATGACGTATAATTTTGAAATAAAATTTCCATCGGTTTATGACGTATAATTTTGAAATAACATTTTCATCGGTTTATGACGTATAATTTTGAAATAACATTTTCATAGGTCTATGACGTATAATTTGGAAATGGTATTTTTGTCGGTTTATGACGTATAATTTTGAAATAACATTTTTGTCGGTTTATGACGTATAATTTTGAAATAACATTTTTGTCGGTTTATGACGTATCATTTTTAAATAAAATATTCATCGGTTTATGATGTATGATTTTGAAATAACATTTTAATCGGTTTATGACGTATAATTTTGAAATAAAATTCTTGTCAGTTCATGACGTATAATTTTTGAATAACATTTTTGTCTGTTTATGACGTTTCATTTTGAAATAACATTTTCATCGGTTTATGACGTATAATTTTGAAATAACATTTCCATCGGTTTATTACGTATAATTTTGAAATAACATTTTCATCGGTTTATGACGTATAATTTTGAAATAACATTTTCATCGGTTTATGACGTATAATTTTGAAATAACCTTTTCATCGGTTTATGACGTATAATATTGAAATAACATTTTCGTAGGTCTATGACGTATAATTTTGAAATAACATTTTCATCGGTTTATGACGTATAATTTTGAAATAACATTTTTGTCGGTTTATGACGTATAATTTTGAAATAACATTTTCATCGGTTTATGACGTATAATTTTGAAATAAAATTCTTGTCGGTTCATGACGTATAATTTTGAAATAACATTTTTGTCGGTTTATGACATATACTTTTGAAATAACATTTTTGTCGGTTTATAGCGTATAATTTTTGAATAACATTTTTGTCGGTTTATGACGTATAATTTTGAAATAACATTTTTGTCGGTTTATGACGTATAATTTTGAAATAACCTTTTCATCGGTTTATTACGTATAATTTTGAAATACCATTTTCATCGGTTTATGACGTATAATTTTTAAATGTTATTTTTGTCGGTTTATGACGTATAATTTTGAAATAACATTTTTGTCGGTTTCTGACGTATAATTTTTTAATGAAATATTCATCGGTTTATGATGTATGATTTTTAAATAACATTTTCATAGGTCTATGACGTATAATTTTAAAATAAAATTCTTGTCAGTTCATGACGTATGATTTTTGAATAACATTTTTGTCGGTTTATGACATAATTTTGAAATAAAATTTTTGTCGGTTTATGACGTATAATTTTGAAATAACATTTTCATCGGTTTATGACGTATAATTTTGAAAAAACATTTTTGTCGGTTTATGACGTATAATTTTGAAATAAGATTTTTGTCGGTTTATGACGTATAATTTTGAAATAACATTTTCATCGGTTTATGACGGATAATTTTGAAATAAAATTTCCATCGGCTTATGACGTATAATTTTGAAATACCATTTTCATCGGTTTATGACGTATAATTTTGAAATAACATTTTCATAGGTCTATGACGTATAATTTTGAAATGGTATTTTTGTCGGTTTATGACGTATAATTTTGAAATAACATTTTTGTCGGTTTATGACGTATAATTTTAAAATAACATTTTTGTCGGTTTATGACGTATAATTTTGGAATAACATTTTCATCGGTTTATGACGTATAATTTTGAAATAAAATTTCCATCGGTTTATGACGTATAATTTTGAAATAACATTTTCATCGGTTTATGACGTATAATTTTGAAATAACATTTTCATAGGTCTATGATGTATAATTTTGAAATGGTATTTTTGTCGGTTTATGACGTATAATTTTGAAATAACATTTTTGTCGGTTTATGACGTATAATTTTGAAATAACATTTTCATCGGTTTATGACGTATAATTTTTAAATAAAATATTCATCGGTTTATGATGTATGATTTTGAAATAACATTTTAATCGGTTTATGGCGTATAATTTTGAAATAAAATTCTTGTCAGTTCATGACGTATAATTTTTGAATAACATTTTTGTCGGTTTATGACGTTTCATTTTGAAATAACATTTTCATCGGTTTATGACGTATAATTTTGAAATAACATTTCCATCGGTTTATTACGTATAATTTTGAAATAACATTTTCATCGGTTTATGACGTATAATTTTGAAATAACATTTTCATCGGTTTATGACGTATAATTTTGAAATAAAATTTTCATCGGTTTATGACGTATAATATTGAAATAACATTTTCATAGGTCTATGACGTATAATTTTGAAATAACATTTTGATCGGTTTATGACGTATAATTTTGAAATAAAATTTTTGTCGGTTTATGACGTATAATTTTGAAATAACATTTTCATCGGTTTATGACGTATAATTTTGAAATAAAATTCTTGTCGGTTCATGACGTATAATTTTGAAATAACATTTTTGTCGGTTTATGACATATACTTTTCAAATAACATTTTTGTCGGTTTATGACGTATAATTTTTGAATAACATTTTTGTCGGTTTATGACGTATAATTTTGAAATAACATTTTTGTCGGTTTATGACGTATAATTTTGAAATAACCTTTTCTATCGGTTTATGACGTATAATTTTGAAATACCATATTCATCGGTTTATGACGTATAATTTTGAAATAACATTTTTGTCGGTTTATGACGTATAATTTTGAAATAACATTTTTGTCGGTTTCTGACCTATAATTTTAAAATAAAATATTCATCGGTTTATGATGTATAATTTTTAAATAACATTTTAATCGGTTTATGACGTATAATTTTAAAATAAAATTCTTGTCAGTTCATGACGTATAATTTTTGAATAACATTTTTGTCGGTTTATGACATAATTTTGAAATAAAATTTTTGTCGGTTTATGACGTATAATTTTGAAATAACATATACATCGGTTTATGACGTATAATTTTGAAATAACATTTTTGTCGGTTTATGACGTATAATTTTGAAATAAGATTTTTGTCGGTTTATGACGTATAATTTTGAAATAACATTTTCATCGGTTTATGACGTATAATTTTGAAATAAAATTTCCATCGGTTTATGACGTATAATTTTGAAATAACATTTTCATCGGTTTATGACGTATAATTTTGAAACACCATTTTCATAGGTCTGTGACGTATAATTTTGAAATGGTATTTTTGTCGGTTTATGACGTATAATTTTGAAATAACATTTTTGTCGGTTTATGACGTATAATTTTGAAATAACATTTTAATCGGTTTATGACGTATCATTTTTAAATAAAATATTCATCGGTTTATGATGTATGATTTTGAAATAACATTTTATTCGGTTTATGACGTATAATTTTGAAATAAAATTCTTGTCAGTTCATGACGTATAATTTTTGAATAACATTTTTGTCGGTTTATGACGTTTCATTTTGAAATAACATTTTCATCGGTTTATGACGTATAATTTTGAAATAACATTTCCATCGGTTTATTACGTATAATTTTGAAATAACATTTTTGTCGGTTTATGACATATAATTTTGAAATAACATTTTCATCGGTATATGACGTATAATTTTGAAATAACCTTTTCATCGGTTTATGACGTATAATATTGAAATAACATTTTCGTAGGTCTATGACGTATAATTTTGAAATAACATTTTCATCGGTTTATGACGTATAATTTTGAAATAACATTTTTGTCGGTTTATGACGTATAATTTTGAAATAACATTTTCATCGGTTTATGACGTATAATTTTGAAATAAAATTCTTGTCGGTTCATGACGTATAATTTTGAAATAACATTTTTGTCGGTTTATGACGTTTCATTTTGAAATAACATTTTCATCGGTTTATGACGTATAATTTTGAAATAACATTTCCATCGGTTTATTACGTATAATTTTGAAATAAAATTTTCATCGGTTTATGACGTACAATTTTGAAATAACATTTTCATCGGTTTAAGACGTATAATTTTGAAATAACATTTTCATCGGTTTATGACGTATAATATTGAAATAACATTTTCATAGGTCTATGACGTATACTTTTCAAAAAACATTTTTGTCGGTTTATGACGTATACTTTTTGAATAACATTTTTGTCGGTTTATGACGTATAATTTTGTAATAACATTTTCATCGGTTTATGACGTATAATTTTGAAATATAATTCTTGTCGGTTCATGACGTATAATTTTGAAATAACATTTTTGTCGGTTTATGACGTATACTTTTCAAATAACATTTTTGTCGGTTTATGACGTATAATTTTTGAATAACATTTTTGTCGGTTTATGACGTATAATTTTGAATAACATTTTTGTCGGTTTATGACGTATAATTTTGAAATATAATTCTTGTCGGTTCATGACGTATAATTTTGAAATAACATTTTTGTCGGTTTATGACGTATACTTTTCAAATAACATTTTTGTCGGTTTATGACGTATAATTTTCAAATAACATTTTTGTCGGTTTATGACGTATAATTTTTGAATAACATTTTTGTCGGTTTATGACGTATAATTTTGAAATAAGATTTTTGTCGGTTTATGACGTATAATTTTGAAATAACATTTTCATCGGTTTATGACGTATAATTTTGAAATAAAATTTCCATCGGTTTATGACGTATAATTTTGAAATAACATTTTCATCGGTTTATGACGTATAATTTTGAAATAACATTTTCATAGGTCTATGACGTATAATTTGGAAATGGTATTTTTGTCGGTTTATGACGTATAATTTTGAAATAACATTTTTGTCGGTTTATGACGTATAATTTTGAAATAACATTTTTGTCGGTTTATGACGTATCATTTTTAAATAAAATATTCATCGGTTTATGATGTATGATTTTGAAATAACATTTTAATCGGTTTATGACGTATAATTTTGAAATAAAATTCTTGTCAGTTCATGACGTATAATTTTTGAATAACATTTTTGTCTGTTTATGACGTTTCATTTTGAAATAACATTTTTGTCGGTTTATGACGTATAATTTTGAAATAACATTTCCATCGGTTTATTACGTATAATTTTGAAATAACATTTTCATCGGTTTATGACGTATAATTTTGAAATAACATTTTCATCGGTTTATGACGTATAATTTTGAAATAACCTTTTCATCGGTTTATGACGTATAATATTGAAATAACATTTTCGTAGGTCTATGACGTATAATTTTGAAATAACATTTTCATCGGTTTATGACGTATAATTTTGAAATAACATTTTTGTCGGTTTATGACGTATAATTTTGAAATAACATTTTCATCGGTTTATGACGTATAATTTTGAAATAAAATTCTTGTCGGTTCATGACGTATAATTTTGAAATAACATTTTTGTCGGTTTATGACATATACTTTTGAAATAACATTTTTGTCGGTTTATAGCGTATAATTTTTGAATAACATTTTTGTCGGTTTATGACGTATAATTTTGAAATAACATTTTTGTCGGTTTATGACGTATAATTTTGAAATAACCTTTTCATCGGTTTATTACGTATAATTTTGAAATACCATTTTCATCGGTTTATGACGTATAATTTTTAAATGTTATTTTTGTCGGTTTATGACGTATAATTTTGAAATAACATTTTTGTCGGTTTCTGACGTATAATTTTTTAATGAAATATTCATCGGTTTATGATGTATGATTTTTAAATAACATTTTCATAGGTCTATGACGTATAATTTTAAAATAAAATTCTTGTCAGTTCATGACGTATGATTTTTGAATAACATTTTTGTCGGTTTATGACATAATTTTGAAATAAAATTTTTGTCGGTTTATGACGTATAATTTTGAAATAACATTTTCATCGGTTTATGACGTATAATTTTGAAAAAACATTTTTGTCGGTTTATGACGTATAATTTTGAAATAAGATTTTTGTCGGTTTATGACGTATAATTTTGAAATAACATTTTCATCGGTTTATGACGGATAATTTTGAAATAAAATTTCCATCGGCTTATGACGTATAATTTTGAAATACCATTTTCATCGGTTTATGACGTATAATTTTCAAATAACATTTTCATAGGTCTATGACGTATAATTTTGAAATGGTATTTTTGTCGGTTTATGACGTATAATTTTGAAATAACATTTTTGTCGGTTTATGACGTATAATTTTGAAATAACATTTTTGTCGGTTTATGACGTATAATTTTGGAATAACATTTTCATCGGTTTATGACGTATAATTTTGAAATAAAATTTCCATCGGTTTATGACGTATAATTTTGAAATAACATTTTCATCGGTTTATGACGTATAATTTTGAAATAACATTTTCATAGGTCTATGATGTATAATTTTGAAATGGTATTTTTGTCGGTTTATGACGTATAATTTTGAAATAACATTTTTGTCGGTTTATGACGTATAATTTTGAAATAACATTTTCATAGGTCTATGACGTATAATTTTGAAATAACATTTTGATCGGTTTATGACGTATAATTTTGAAATAACATTTTTGTCGGTTTATGACGTATAATTTTGAAATAACATTTTCATCGGTTTATGACGTATAATTTTTAAATAAAATATTCATCGGTTTATGATGTATGATTTTGAAATAACATTTTAATCGGTTTATGACGTATAATTTTGAAATAAAATTCTTGTCAGTTCATGACGTATAATTTTTGAATAACATTTTTGTCGGTTTATGACGTTTCATTTTGAAATAACATTTTCATCGGTTTATGACGTATAATTTTGAAATAACATTTCCATCGGTTTATTACGTATAATTTTGAAATAACATTTTCATCGGTTTATGACGTATAATTTTGAAATAACATTTTCATCGGTTTATGACGTATAATTTTGAAATAAAATTTTCATCGGTTTATGACGTATAATATTGAAATAACATTTTCATAGGTCTATGACGTATAATTTTGAAATAACATTTTGATCGGTTTATGACGTATAATTTTGAAATAAAATTTTTGTCGGTTTATGACATATAATTTTGAAATAACATTTTCATCGGTTTATGACGTATAATTTTGAAATAAAATTCTTGTCGGTTCATGACGTATAATTTTGAAATAACATTTTTGTCGGTTTATGACATATACTTTTCAAATAACATTTTTGTCGGTTTATGACGTATAATTTTTGAATAACATTTTTGTCGGTTTATGACGTATAATTTTGAAATAACATTTTTGTCGGTTTATGACGTATAATTTTGAAATAACCTTTTCTATCGGTTTATGACGTATAATTTTGAAATACCATATTCATCGGTTTATGACGTATAATTTTGAAATAACATTTTTGTCGGTTTATGACGTATAATTTTGAAATAACATTTTTGTCGGTTTCTGACCTATAATTTTAAAATAAAATATTCATCGGTTTATGATGTATAATTTTTAAATAACATTTTAATCGGTTTATGACGTATAATTTTAAAATAAAATTCTTGTCAGTTCATGACGTATAATTTTTGAATAACATTTTTGTCGGTTTATGACATAATTTTGAAATAAAATTTTTGTCGGTTTATGACGTATAATTTTGAAATAACATATACATCGGTTTATGACGTATAATTTTGAAATAACATTTTTGTCGGTTTATGACGTATAATTTTGAAATAAGATTTTTGTCGGTTTATGACGTATAATTTTGAAATAACATTTTCATCGGTTTATGACGTATAATTTTGAAATAAAATTTCCATCGGTTTATGACGTATAATTTTGAAATAACATTTTCATCGGTTTATGACGTATAATTTTGAAATAACATTTTCATAGGTCTATGACGTATAATTTGGAAATGGTATTTTTGTCGGTTTATGACGTATAATTTTGAAATAACATTTTTGTCGGTTTATGACGTATAATTTTGAAATAACATTTTTGTCGGTTTATGACGTATAATTTTTAAATAAAATATTCATCGGTTTATGATGTATGATTTTGAAATAACATTTTTGTCGGTTTATGACGTATAATTTTGAAATAACATTTTTGTCGGTTGATGACGTATAATTTTGAAATACCATTTTCATCGGTTTATGACGTATAATTTTGAAATAAAATTTTCATCGTTTCATGACGTATAATTTTGAAATAACATTTTCATCGGTTTATGACGTATAATTTTGAAATAACATTTTTATCGGTTTATGAAGAGAGGGTTACAAAGACTGGCTACTAGAATAATTGGCCTTTTGGCTACGATCAAAGTGTAGTATCTGTTCTGATGGATACTGCACCCTATAGACCGGTATTGTCTTGGCCTTCGGGGCTTGATTCCGCTGGTCTATGGGTCTGTCCTGTGCAGTTCTAGGAGATCCACCCTCTCAGGCTTCGCCTCCCCTCTTTGGGGAGGAGTAAGTTTATTGCTTACTGCCTGAGGCGCCGCTACCGGGGAATGCCGACGGGGCTGCCCTGGCAATTTTTAAACCCCACTTTCCCGACCCGAC
The DNA here is from genome assembly GCA_963556195.1 of Sepiola atlantica. Classification (NCBI taxonomy): domain Eukaryota; kingdom Metazoa; phylum Mollusca; class Cephalopoda; order Sepiida; family Sepiolidae; genus Sepiola; species Sepiola atlantica. The sequence continues at coordinate 94,472,043 of OY744529.1, read as the reverse complement.
TGTGGGTCACATCTTACTTGTGGGAGTAAGATAAAACTGGCCTTGATCCTAACCTCCTGGGGAGGAGTAAATCAATACTCGAATCATTGGCCTTTTGGCTAAGAGAAAAATGTGTAGTATCTGTTCCGATGGATACTGCACCCCATAGACTGGTATTGTCTTGGCCTTCGGGGCTTGACTTACGCCGGTCTATGGGTCTGTCCTGTGCAATTCTAGAAGGTCCACCCTCTCAGGCTTTGCCTCCCCTCTTTAGAGAGGAGTAAGTTTATTGCTTACTGTCTGAGGCGCCCCTACCGGGGAATGCCGACGGGGCTGTCCAGGCAATTTTTAAATGGCCAGAGTGCTCACATCTCGGGTGCTGGCTTTTCAAACCCAACTTTCCCGACCCGACCTTGGGTCACATCTTACTTGTGGGAGTAGGATAAAAACTGGCCTTGTGCTTAACTCCTGGAGAGGAGTAAATAAATACTCGAATCATTGGCTTTTTGGCTAAGATCAAAGTGTAGTATCTGTTCCGATGGATACTGCACCCCATACTGGTATTGTCTATGCCTTCGGGGCTTGATTTACACCTGTCTATGGGTCTTTCCTGTGCAGTTCTAGGAGGTCCACCCTCCCAGGCTTACCCTCCCGTCTTTGGGGAGGAGTAAGTTTATTGCTTACTGCCTGAGGCGCCCCTATCGGGGAATGCCGACGGGACTTCCCAGGCAATTTTTAAACCCCACTTTCCCGACCAGACCTTGGGTCACATCTTACTAGTGGGAGTAAGATAAAAACTGGCCTTGTGCCTAACTACTGGAGAAGAGTAAATCAATACTCGAATGGTGCAGGGTCTATCGGATCTGCCTTATGAAAGCCGACACAAGAAACTTAACCTTTTTCGCCCTTGAGCGCCGACGATTACGCAGTGATCCAATTTTAGCCTACAATTTCCTCAATTGTCATTACAATACACCTCAGGACCTATTATTCATCCCTGCTCTAGAAAGAAGTCTACGCGGATACTACAAGAAACTATTCCATCGCCGATATTGATTGAACCGGAGGAGGGCCGTTTTCTTAATACGGATCCCTGAACCTTAGAATAGACTCCCAAGAGAGGTAATAAATGCGCCAACAACGCAGCAATTCAAGGTGAATTTCGACAGGTGCTGGGCTACTGTATCCTTTTCTGTGTATATTTTTACCACCCTTTTCCTACATGGCAACTGAAACATGCTTAATTTTTTTTTTTTTGCCAAATTAATTGAATTCAATTGAACTTCGACGGTCTGTCAGACAGACAGACGGACAAACAGACATCATTTTGAAAAAAGCATGTTCGTCAGTTTGTGACGCTGAAACTTGTAACGGCGTGTTTATCGTTGCACGTGCTGACTGAGTAGACACATCTCTATGTAAGAGTATTGATTTACTCCTCTCCAGGAGTTAGGCACAAGGCCAGTTTTTATCTTACTCCCACAAGTAAGATGTGACCCAAGGTCGGGTCGGGAAAGTGGGGTTTTAAAATTGCCTGGGCAGCCCCGTCGGCATTCCCCGGTAGGGGCGCCTCAGACAGTAAGCAATAAACTTACTCCTCCCCAAAGAGGGGAGACGAAGCCTGGGAGGGTGGACCTCCCAGAACTGCACAGGACAGACCCATTGACCGGCGTAAATCAAGACCCGAAGGCCAAGACAACACCAGTATGGGGTGCAGTATCCATCGGAACAGATACTACACTTTGATCTTAGCCAAAAGGAAGGAGCCGTTCTTATAGTTTGCCTGATAACGACTTTGTCGTTCTCTTCCTGGTATTTGAATTCAATTTATTTTCGTTAATCGAAGCCAACAGCGTGCTAATACACGTTTCTTAATGTCATTTCTTTGTTTTCAAACGCAGTTCGGCTGAGTCGGTGGGGGGTGGGGGAGAGATAGACTAACGACACGGTTTCAAATACATTCGCACCGAATGACTCCAGGTAAAATGTCTTTCAGGGCATGAACAAGAATTGTTTAGTGTGTCAGTTGTCAATACCGCTGGGCCTCCGTATGTCCAGACACGATAATTCTTTTTTTTTCTTTTGTTTTCTCTAAACAGTAGAAACCACCCAGAGAACAAATACCCCCGCCACCATTAAGGTCCCTAAAACAATGAAAATTGATCGATACGACACTGCAGAGGTTTATAAAAAAATAGAAATCGCAGAAGGTGATTTCTCCTCTGATTCGAAACCCGATCACATTTATAGCAGTTAAACATATACACACGCATATACACACGTATATATACATATATATATATATGTATGTGTGTGTATGTGTGTGTGTGTGTGCATACATATACGTATATACATGTATGTATATATATATATATATATATATTTTTCCCAATATGTCTACTCTACATGTATCTGTGCTTGCATGACATTTTTTCTCTATTTTATCATCCTGATGAAGTCTTATAAATAAAGACGAAACGTTGATGTACACATAAAAAACATCCATTTTTTGGTTTTCCTTTTTCATTTTCCCATCACGTCGGATTACTTTCATCCTTCTCTTCCCATATATATATATATATATATATATATATATATATATATATATATATATATATATATATATATATATATATATATACGTATAAATACATACATACATGATGATTGCCACTTCATTACAGAAGAAGACCATCCCTACAAAGATTGCAATGACCAATTGCCAATTGTGGTCGCGCATATTTTTCAGCAGGCCCGGTTTATTATTACAGGTCTTCATCGTCGTGTCTCTTGTATAGATATCTGCACATGTAGATTGCCATGCTCCGCGTTTGTACGACACGCAGAGCACGCTCTCCTCCTCAGAGTCTGGTTTCAGTGACTAGCCACAGCAAGATAACTGAGATACAATGTAGAACACAGGTTTTATATCGGAGTGTCCCTCTCCTAGATGGATGATCTAACAAAATCTACGGGTCACTCTCGCCGACTAGGGTAGCATGTGTCGATAAATAAATATATATATATATATATATATATATATATATATATATATAGATATAAATAAATATATATATATACATATATACATATATGTATATATATGTATATACATATATACATATATGTATATATATGTATATACATATATGCATATATATATACACATATATATACATATATATATGTATATACATATATAAAATATGAAACTAAAAGTATACTTTTAGTAGATAGAGCTAATAGTGAAATGGTGTAAGGTCAATATACGAGATAGAGCAACTATAAAGATAGATGAAAGAAGAGGGATAAACATGTACGAATGACAAATTTATTTCAAGACCCCATATCTTTTTACACGCACATTTTCACTCTCCATCACTTAATATTTTTTCAAATTTTGAATTTTAGCTTTTCCATAGCAAACTTGTCTATCTATGTAATTCCTCTGATGATAAGATTTTAATCTTTGAAAAGCCTTGGCTTAAGGAAAGAATAATAAACATGTTTTTACTGAGTACACCTTGCATTGAACAATCGAAGTTGAAATAAATTTGTCATTCGTACATGTTTATCCCTCTTCTTTCATCTATCTTTATATATATATATATATATATATATATATATATATATATATATATATATATATATATATATATATATATAGTTATTGCCACTTATTTACAAAAGAAGATAATCCCTACAAGATTATAATCTCATGTTGTGGGTACGTAGACGACTCAGCGGGCCCGATGTATTTTTACAAGTATTTATATAGATATTATTTTTACAAGTATTTATATAGACATTATTTTTACAAGTATTTATATAGATATTATTTTTACAAGTATTTCTATAGATATTATTTTTACAAATATTTCTATAGATATGGCATACAAGGCTACTGGTTTCCGTTTGTACATAGCTATATACACTGTTTGTACATAGCTATATACACTGTTTTTACATAGCTATATACACTGTTTGTACATAGCTTTATACACTGTTTGTACATAGCTATATACACTGTTTTTACATAGCTATATACACTGTTTATACATAGCTATATACACTGTTTGTACATAGCTATATACACTGTTTGTACATAGCTATATACACTGTTTATACATAGCTATATACACTGTTTATACATAGCTATATACACTGTTTGTACATAGCTATATACACTGTTTATACATAGCTATATACACTGTTTGTACATAGCTTTATACACTGTTTGTACATAGCTATATACACTGTTTATACATAGCTATATACACTGTTTGTACATAGCTATATACACTGTTTGTGCATAGCTATATACACTGTTTGTACATAGCTATATACACTGTTTGTACATAGCTATATACACTGTTTATACATAGCTATATACACTGTTTATACATAGCTATATACACTGTTTGTACATAGCTATATACACTGTTTGTACATAGCTATATACACTGTTTATACATAGATATATACACTGTTTGTACATAGCTACATACACTGTTTGTACATAGCTATATACACTGTTATTACATAGCTATATACACTGTTTGTCCATAGCTATATACACTGTTTGTACATAGCTATATACACTGTTTATACATAGCTATATACACTGTTTATACATAGCTATATACACTGTTTGTACATAGCTATATACACTGTTTGTACATAGCTATATACACTGTTTATACATAGCTGTATACACTGTTTGTACATAGCTATATACACTGTTTGTACATAGCTATATACACTGTTTGTACATAGCTACATACACTGTTTGTACATAGCTATATACACTGTTATTACATAGCTATATACACTGTTTGTACATAGTTATATACACTGTTATTACATAGCTATATACACTGTTTTACATAGCTATATACACTGTTTGTACATAGCTATATACACTGTTTGTACATAGCTATATACACTGTTCATACATAGATATATACACTGTTTGTACATAGCTATATACACTGTCTGTAGATAGCTATATACACTGTTTGTACATAGCTTTATACACTGTTTGTACATAGCTATATACACTGTTATACATGGCTATATACACTGTTTGTAGATAGCTATATACACTTTTTGTACATAGCTATATACACTGTTTATGCATAGCTATATACACTGTTTGTACATAGCTATATACACTGTTTATACATAGCTATATACACTGTTTGTACATAGCTATATACACTGTTTATACATAGCTATATACACTGTTTGTACATAGCTATATACACTGTTTGTACATAGCTATATACACTGTTTGTACATAGCTATATACACTGTTTATACATAGCTATATACACTGTTTATACATAGCTATATACACTGTTTATACATAGCTATATACACTGTTTGTACATAGCTATATACACTATTTGTATATAGCTATATACACTGTTTGATACTTGTTTAGTTGGCTTCTAGGATCTAGGGATATCTGTACATGTAGATGGGCATGGTGTGCGTTTGTACGACACGAACAACACGCTTGCCTCTGGTTTTAGTGACAAGCCGAGGCAAGATGACTAAAAGATGCTGTAAGGCGCAGGTTTTATATAAGAGCTCCCGTCTCCTACAAAATCTACGGTTCATCTCACCGAGTGGGGTAGCATCGTGCCTGGGTACTATACTAGGTATTTCTACGTCCTCGCTGATTAAAAACAAACTCTCTCCATTTTTAGGTGAGAGTAGAACTATTAAGCGAATGGCCTTTGTAATAGAAGATAAAAGTTTAAAAAGTATGAAGACGTTTCGGTGTTGGACAAATTAACAAGTGATGACGAGAAGGAAAAATCCGTAAAAACGAGTTGAAGAACGTGAAACACGTGCGTTTCTCATCTTGTTTCAGCGATTGAAATTTGAAAATAAAAATCGTTTGAAATGGTGATTAGAAGTGATCAATATCAATTAGTTTCGGTGTTGCACAAATGAATGAGTGACCATACATACATACATACATACATAGTACATACATATATACATACATACATACATACGTACATACATATATACATACATACATACATACGTACATACATATATACATACATACATACATACGTACATACATATATACATACATACATACATACATACATACATACATACATACATACATACATACATATATAGTAAGCTATGAAAATATATTTATGGCAATTAACCTACACAGAGGCTCCCGCGTTTCATCCCCGTTGGTGAATCTTCAGGCAAAAATGCATGGAGTTATTTTTGCCGGGTGTTTTTATATACACAGCTTAGCTAGTTAACCAATCAGATTCTTTGTTGTTCTCTCAGCCAATCGTTGGGCTTCCAACTGCCATAAATATATTTTCATAGCTTACTACATAGCTCTACTTACGTATCGAGCACTGTTGAAGTAAATACTGAAAATTGATACATACAAAATTATATCTCCTTATAAAATTTCATGTGGATACATGAAATATATATATATATATATATATATATATATATATATATATATATATATATATATTATTTATTTATATATTTTTTTTCTCAATGTCAGTTGATTTTAAATAAATAGATATTTATTTTTTAAAAAAACATATATGCGTTGTTTTGGCTTCTAAAACTTATAAATTCAAATTACCCAACGTAATTTCAATTTGTGAGTTTTAGAAGCCAAAACAACGCATATATGTTTTTTTTAAATAAATATTTATTTATTTAAAATCAACTTAGTTTCGACAGTATAACATCTTCAGAACTAGAAACGTTTTGTGTTTTTTCCTTTTCTTTTTTTTCCTCGTGGCATGGTATCACTAGAAAATCCGCATGTTCTTTCAACAGTGATTTTTAAAGAAAGTTTTAATCAGGAGGATTGCGGTTGGCGCGCGTGAAATGAAATATATATATATATATATATATATATATATATATATATATATATATATATATATATATATATATATATATAGGAAAATATCAGAAATTTGCACAAAAAGATTGGTTAGTGTTACTTCTTTCCTATATCATGTTCTATTGTTCTGTTTTCTATAGATTTGCCTATACCATGTTTCATTTGTTGTGTCAATATAATGGGTAAATTTATTTTAACACGTGGTTCCTTGTATTTCTAATTTAGGTTTTTATTTTTAAACTGTTAAGTTTTTTTTTGTTTAGTTTTTGTTTATTCATTTATTTATTTATTTATCGTTAGTCTAACGTAAATTTATTTCTGTGTAAGCAGCTGTTTGCTATCTCACTTCTACAGTTTAATAGATTTTTCTGGCCTAAGGTCGGATACGTGTTAGACAGACATCGTGTGTGCTGTTCCTCCTACCCTAATCATCCCATTACGCTGTTTTCTTAAAAAACCTCTAGTAAAGGAGCCTTGATAATAATCAACCTTTATCCCCTGAACTTATTTAAACTTATATCTTATTTTCATTTATAGTTCTAAGTTTCTTAATTTACCTTTATTCTATATTATAACAATTTTTATTTACTTATTTATAATTTTATTAACCTATTATTTTCTTATATATCTTTATGCATGTGTATATATGTGCGTTTGTATATGAATATATATATGTATGTATATATGTCTGCATATGTATGTATTTTTATATTTCTCATATATTCGTATTCCTTTATATTTCGATTATCGCACCTACATTGTTATTTTACTTGATTTTATCTTCTATATTTTATATTTTATTAATTTTTTTTTTTATTTTATTTTACTCTATTACACTTCATTCTTCATTTTATGTATTTCTATAATTTTTATTTTTTTATATATTTTTATATATTTTTTATATATTTTTTTAATATTTTTTATATATTTTTAATTTTTTAATTTTCAATTTTTAAATTTTATAATTCCTTTATATTTACTTATATTTTTATATCTTAATATTTTTTATCTTTTAATTTTTATGTTTATTTTTATTTTTGCTTTTATTTTTATTTTTATTTTTTTATTTGATATTTTATTTTTATTTTTTCTTCTTATCCCCTGATTTTAATTTTTCCTTCACATATTCTATTATTTTTATATTATATTTTATTTTATTTTATTTTTACTCTTTATTTTTGTTCTTATTTTTATTTTTTTTATTTTTTCTTAATAATCTTTATAATGTTTATAAGGTTTTATTATTATTATCAGTTGTATCTTTATATCCCTATTTTATATCTGTAACTTGTTCTTTTCCCAATATTGGTCTATGTACGCCCTCCCTCCAATGGATGTTCCTCTAAGACGAGCTTGTTATTTTTTCCTTGAATTTCTGTAAGATGTGGTGCTATAGGCGCTGATGAAGAGACGTTCTGGAGTAGCTTTTGTTGTTTGTTTTTTTTAATTAAAGAATAAAATAAAGTATTTCCAGAATGTTTTGGAAACGACCGTACGCCATAATAGACTTGTTGTTCTAATTCTTTGAGCAATTGGAATCTTATAATTCACTTGTTCTAATTCACTAAATCTCCTATCTTTAATTTAATTCAACATTTAAATATATATATATATATACATATATGTACATGCATATATACTTATATATACATACATATATACATATATGTACACATACATATATAAATATATATACACATACATACATACACATATATACATATTTAAGCAAACATTTTTAACCTAACAAAATTCCCATCGCTTGATCAGACGTTTTTAATTTTTTATATTTTTAATTATCTTTTCTGTTTAAAAATGTAAAAATAAATGACTGTTCCATATGCATCGCCAACACTTTCGATTCTTCGTCGAATTATCTTCAGGCGACAAAATAACAAATGAACAAAAAGCTTGAGAAAGAAAAGGAATTTCAAAAAACAGATGAGAACGTCATATGTGAAGTCGTTACACGTCAAAAGAACAAACCGGTATAATTCCAGAAGAACGTTTACAATTTAAATTCCGAGACGCCAGAATTAACGTTAAGCATTTTAAAATGTTGTTACTCGTTTCATACGTGACGTTATTCATTGTAGGTTGCTGGATTTTAATAAAGATTTTTTTAAACTTAGTTTCGGAACATGATATTTTCGTATTATTAACTAAAATGTTTTAAATTCTGGTAAATTAAGCTAGATTTTACAGGGTGCAAACTTTAGATTAGATGACAAGGCATTTTAAAATATTGTATAGCAATATATACCGCTTTGACAACAGTAATAAAATAAGGTTAATTATTAGATTTTTCTTGTAAGAAATTTAATACTCAAAATCTTGTAGTAACAAATAACTCATCCCAACCTAAAAATCATTAGAAAGAACCAATGTTATTTATAAGTTCAAATGTTCTTTGGAAGAATGTAAGAACAATAACTATTATTATTATTATTATTATTATTATTATTATTATTATTATTATTATTATTATTATTATTATTATGATTATCATTATTATTATTATTATTATTATTATTATTATTATTATTATTATTATTATTATTATTATTATTATTATCATTCATAGTAGTCTCAACTTTTGGATGTTTTTAGTTGGGGATTTGTTTTTTTGAACATCAAGTCAATTCCTTTGACCTTAGATATTCAAGCTGTACCTTAACACTTTCGCCGTTCCTAACAGTCAAGCCTTTTGCAGAATTGGAAAAGGAATTGTCTCGTCAATCTGTCTAAGCCATTTATGGTGGTTTTTCATTATGGTTCCAAGCGTTCCAATTACAACGGGGATCACCTTTACTTCTTTACATTTCCATAGTCTAACTCAGGGGCGGGAAACCTTTTCAGAGTGAGGGCCAGATGAGACTTTTGGAAGGAGAACGCGGGCCGGAGTGAAAAACGAAATCTCAGAATTACTATATTTTGTTTACATGAATAAATTGTGCAAAAATTGCATTGAACACTCGACAAATCTGATATTTTTCTCAATAGACTTCTGCATGTGATGTTATAAAAGGCGCCGACGAAGAGCCATTTTGGAATCATAAAAAATAATGACGGGGGGGAGTAGCAAGTTGATCCAGCATTCGTTTTGACACACCTCACATAGGGTCTATGTTTCATGCCCTTTCCTCGTCTCACGTTTCCTCTTTGCCTCTTTCTTTCTCTTTTTCTATTTTTATCTCAGGCCAAGGATTTGAAATTAATAGTTAAAGAAAAATGAAATAGACATGCATCATCGCTCGCTGGTATTCACACATTTTTATTCCACTGTAAATCTTAATTGAAACCTACTTTTACGTCTATGTCACAAAATGATATGAGTTTTACTAAGAAGTCCGCGGGTCGGATTGCAATAATAAAGCATAGCAGGGTGGCGAGCTGGACGCTAAGACTTCGCGAGCCGGAGGTTGCCCGCCCCTGGTCTAACTAATTCCCATTTTAGATCTTGATATTTTATTTTCGTGTTCTTTCTCCTGCACTCTGTTATCGAAGGGGCAGGCTATATCAATGATTAAACAAGTTCTCTTGTTTTTGTTCAGAAAGACTAAGTCGGGTTTAGAATGTTCAAGAACCTTGTCAATTTGTATGCGCATGTCCCAAAGAACTTTGACATTGTCATTCTCTTGTACCACTTCTGGCTTATGCTCGTACCACTTTTCATTGTGGTACAATTCGTAAAGTTTGCATATATTCCAATGTAGTGACTCTGTCGTGTCTTCATTTTTTTACTGATGTTGTGCCAGCATTGGGCACTCAGCTACAATATGCGCCAAGGTTTCTTCCCTTTCATTACATAGTCGGCATATCGGTGATTCTGCAGTTTTGTCAATGTAATGTTTGATGGACCTAGTGGGAGTGGCTTGTTCCTGGGCTGCCATTAAGGTGCTCTCAGTAGATATTATTATTATTATTATTATTATTATTATTATTATTATTATTATTATTATTATTATTATTATTATTATTATTATTATTATCATCATCATCATTACCATTATTATTATTATCATTATCATTATTATTATTATAACAACATCAATATAAAAAAAATAATTAAAAAAGACTAATAGCTACATTTGTTTTACTATCAATACCCTTTCGTGTAAGCCTACTATACACCTGGTAAACTGTAGCTCAATTTACCAGCATTTAAAAAATAACATAACTGCTTCTGATTAAGACAAATTTTAGTTAACAACACAAAAATATTTTTTTCATTAATTAAAAAAATGTAAATATTTGAAGCTATCTTTATTAAAACCCAGCAACCTACAATAAGTAACATTACGTATGAAACTCGTTACAATATTTTAACATGTTTAACATAAGTACAATTTATCTTGTCACGGAAATTATGGCGTCCCGGAATTTAAATTGTAAACGTTCTTCTAGAACTGAACCGTTTTTTGTACATCTAACGACTTCACATATGGCGTTCTCGTTTGTTTTTTTATTCCCTTTTTTCTCCAGAATTTTGTTTATTTGCTTTTTTGTCACCTTAAGATGATTCGACTAAGTACTAGTGATACTTATGGAATATTCATTTTTTTAATTTTTTTGACACTAAAAAGATCATCAGAAAAATTGAAAAAATAAAAAAGCATTGGAAGAATGTTGTTATGTTTAACAATGTTTGCTTAAATGAAAAAATGTTGCTTAAATACACACAGACTAATATATATATATATATATATATATATATATATATATATATATATATATATATATATATATTTCCATTTTATAAAACAAAGTACTTATAATAGCTCAATAGTTTAAAGCTAGAGCTATGTTATGTTTAGTATTTTTATGTGGTTCAATACCACATCATTATCGCAGAGGACAGATTCACGTCATTTTTTTCCAACTTATTTTTTTATTTTGCAGACAATTGTTTCGGCTAACATCAAGATATTTGTAGAATGCGTCTATGCATTCATTTACGTATTGGTGACGGTATCCTCAGTGCAAATTGTACAAAAACCAAGTCAAAAAAACTTTTAAAAAGCTTGGCGATTATAGCCCGAATTACAGTCAATATTCATTATCAATTTCTTTTATATACATGGAAGTATATATATATATATATATATATATATATATATATATATATATATATATATATATATATATATATATATATATATATAAAGTATAAAGGTATACTCAATAAAGAATAAAAGGGAAATACCAGTAGAGTGCTCAATTAAATTAAATTAAGAGCGTAATATTTTTATTTTTAAATACAGATTTGAATCAGACATGGACCAGTGGTTTTTGACAAGAAACGGGTTAAATTCCCGATTCCGTCTTCTTCAGCATAGTCTGAAATAGTAAATGATGGAATTTCTTCAAAAAGCACATATAACTGTTATGAAACGCTATGTACACAGAATTTTGAAATGGAGAGCCGACGAGAAACGCTTAGGTCAGAAAAAGCCGTTAAAAGATTCTATATTTAGAAGTGAAGCAAGAAAGAAAATAGAGAAAGAAAGAAAGAAAGAAAGAAAGAAAGAAAGAAAGGAGGGGAAAAATAAAATAAAATTAAATTAAATTTATAATGATAAAATATTATTTTTATATTTATATATATCATTTTCATATATATATATGTAGAAAATAATTAAGGGTACGCAACTCTAATTAATTAAATTATCTAAAAAAGGGGAGGTAACTATTTATTATTATATAAAATATATATATGTATTTAAAAATTTCGATCATTTCAATTAACAAATCTCAATTCAAAGTAAAAATATAAATATAGATAAATATATAAATAAAAAACATAAATATAGATAAATATATAAATACATAAATAAAAAATCAATATATACATAACAAATCAATCAATATATAATTAAAATATCAATATATAAATGAAAAATCAATATATAAATAAAAATCAATATATAGATAAAAAATATAAATAAAAAATCTATATAAATAATAAAATATATATAAATAAAAAAATCAATATATAAATAAAAAATAAAAAATCTATATATAGATAAAATAATATAAAATAAAAAAATCAATATATAAATAAAAAATTCAATATATAAATATCATCAATATATAAATAGAAAATAATAATATGTAAATAAAGAATCAAAAATCAAAATGTAAATAAAAATATAAATAAAAATAAAAATATAAATATATAAATATATATAAATAATATAAATAAATTAAAAAAATAAAAATATATAAATAAAAATAAAAATAAAAATAAATGTAAATATAAATATAAAAATCAAAATATAAATAAATCAATATATAAATAAATAAAAAATAAATAAAATATCAAAATATAAATAAAAAATCAATATATAAAAAAATAAAATATATATATATATATGTAAATAAAAAATAAAAATTCATATATAAATAAAAAAATATATATATATATATAAATAAAAAATCAATATATAAATAAAAAATCAATATATAATCATAAATAATCAATCAATATATAAATAAAAAATAAAAAATAAATATACACATACACACGTACACATACACATATACATACACACACATATATATATATGTATATATATATATATATACACACACACATACACATGCATGTGTAAATAAAAAATCATCAATATATAAATATAAATAAAAAATAAAAAATCAATATATAAATAAAAAATCAATATATAAATAAAAATCAATATATAAATAAATAAATAAATAAATAAAAATTCGAGAAATAAAATTTAAAAATTTAAAAATTTAAAAATATATAAAAATATAAAAATACAAAAAATTTAAAATTTAAATAAGAAATAGGGAAAAATGGAGAAAGGAAAAAGGGTTGTGATCAGGTTCGTAGAACGAGAATCTGCAGTGTAAGTGTGTAAGTGTCTGAAAAATGTATGTAGGGTTCTAGGAAGGCTTAAGTCACTCGATCCATCCAATAAATAAGGAGTGCTTGTTTACGATGTATACAGCCCTTAAAAACCTCATCGCGCACATTTAGACATCTGGTGTTTGGGTTCATGATGGCCTTAAAAATATGGAACTTCTCAGCATTACACAAATGGCAAACATTAGATATAGGTGAATAAATGGGTTTTCTCTCTATGATTTTCCAATTTATAGAAAAGGGAGTTCCTTCTTCTTTTAGTTCCCAAATTCGTTTAGCCAAAGATGTGTTTGCGCGATCTTTGTTTCTAAAGGAATATAGGTGTGAATAATACCTTTGTTTAAAAGAACCTTGTGTCATGCCGTAGTATACATCTGTACTGTTATCAGTTTGACTCGTAACAATAGCTTTGTATACAACTGAGTCAACTTTACAATTTCCCTCGAGGGGGCAAGAATTTTTATTTTGGCATGAGCATCCGGTGTCGACTGCCGTGCTTTGTTCTCTGGTGATGTAACTCCTTATAGGCCGCATGGTTGAGTAGCTGACCTTGATGGTGTTTTTATTGAAAAACTTATGTAAACTGTTTGTTGGAGGGAAATGTTTGTTTAATAATGAGAGAAAAATATGACCTACTCTTGATTTTGTTCTGCTGGAGAAGGGCGGCAAAATCAAGAGTAGGTCATACATTCCCTACATACATTTTTCAGACACTTACACACTTCCACTGCCGACTTCTCGTTCTACGAACCTGATCACAACCCTTTTTTCCTTTCTCCATTTTTCCCTCTTTCTTATTTAAATTTTAAATTTTTTATATTTTCATATATTTTTAAATTTTTAAATTTTATTTCTCGAATTTTTATTTATTTATTTATATATTGATTTTTATTTATATATTGACTTTTTATTTATATATTGATTTTTGATTTATATTTATATATTGATGATTTTGCATTTACACATGCATGTGTAATTGTGTGTGTGTGTGTGTATATATATATATATATATATATATATATATATATATATATATATATATGTGTGTGTGTGTGTATGTATATGTGTATGTGTACGTGTGTATGTGTATATTTATTTTTTATTTTTTATTTATATATTGATTGATTATTTATGATTATATATTGATTTTTTATTTATATATTGATTTTTTATTTATATATATATATATTTTTTTTATTTATATATGAATTTTGATTTTTTTATTTACATATATATATATTTTTTTTTTTATATATTGATTTTTTATTTATATTTTGATATTTTATTGATTTTTTATTTATTTATATATTGATTTATTAATATTTTGATTTTTATATTTATATTTACATTTATTTTTATTTTTATTTTTATTTATATATTTTTATTTTTTTATTTTTATTTATTTATTTATTTATTTATATTATTTATATATATTTATATATTTATATTTTTATTTTTATTTATATTTTTATTTGATTTTTGATTCTTTATTTATATATTATTATTTTCTATTTATATATTGATGATATTTGTATATTGAATTTTTTATTTATATATTGATTTTTTTTATTTTATTTTATTTTATCTATATATAGATTTTTTATTTTTTATTTATATATTGATTTTTTTATTTATATATATTTTATTATTATATAGATTTTTTATTTATATTTTTTATCTATATATTGATTTTTATTTATATATTGATTTTTTATTTATATATTGATATTTTAATTATATATTGATTGATTTGTTATGTATATATTGATTTTTTATTTATGTATTTATATATTTATCTATATTTATATTTTTTATTTATATATTTATCTATATTTATATTTTTACTTTGAATTGAGATTTATTAATTGAAATAATCGAAAATTATAAATACATATATATTTTTTATATAATAATAAATAGTTACCTCCCCTTTTTTAGATAATTTAATTAATTAGAGTTGCGTACCCTTAATTATTTTCTACATATATATATATGAAAATGATATATATAAATATAAAAATAATATTTTATTATTATAAATTTAATTTTATTTTATATTATTTTTCCCCTCCGTTCTTTCGTTCTTTCTTTCTTTCTCTCTTTTCTTTCTTGCTTCACTTCTAAATATAGAATCTTTTAACGGCTTTTTCTGACCTAAGCGTTTCTCGTCGGCTCTCCATTTCAAAATTCTGTGTACATAGCGTTTCATAGCAGAATTGAAGAAATTCCATCATTTACTATTTCAGACTATGCTGAAGAAGACGGAATCGGGAATTCAACCCGTTTCTTGTCAGAAACCACTGGTCCATGTCTGATTAAAATCTGTATTTAAGAATATATATATATATATATATATATATATATATATATATATATATATATATATATATATATATATATATATATATATATATATATTGAAATTATGAAAAAGATTAGGTTTGAAATCTCAGATTGAAGCATTCGCTCGTCTCGCCACACTGAAAAACGATGACATGATGAAACAATCTTTAAAGGCCGGATAAACCTCTGCAAATTAATGTAGTACGATAGAAGAAACGATAGAATGCTAATTTTCTTCAAAATACAAGGTGAAATCGAAAAGTATTCAGGCGGATGTCACATTTACCAATACAGGAAAGGACAATTAATTAAGCGCTAAATTTTCTTCAATATACAAAGTATGGTAAATATATATATATATATATATATATATATATATATATATATATAAGGCACGTAGTCAGACTTCTAACTCAGGAGGGGGGGGGCAAGGCATTGGGGGGGGGGGAAACTAATATTAATATCATACACATACGGCAGTGTATGATATTATTGTGGTCACATTTCGGTCACTGGCGGCACCTTCAAAGCGTTGTCACTAATTCAGTTTTTAATTAGATTTAATTCGTTTTTTGCACTTTCTAGGACCCCATAAAAGCTACATTTTGACTTAAAAATATTGAAATTTGGTCCAGTAGAAAAAAGGTTACATTAAAATAGGTAAGAACCAAAAAATGTCATTAACGCTTCAGATCATGTTCAAATCAATTTATCTTTTATTTTTTAAATAATAACTGTATTTTCTTTGCGATTAAATGACAGAAATATGCACGAGGAATTCAATATTGAAAACCGCATCCAAACATATCAACAAGAAAAAAAGATAGAAGAATTGTTGTACCAAATTCTGGGGTGATAATTTGATTACTATATCAAATCAATTTTTAAAAAAGTAACCCGTTTTCCCCAACTTGTTGACTGACCAATCTTTTTTCTTTTTACTTTTTTCTTTTTTCTTTTTTCGGTATAAAATTACCTATCAGGTTGCTAGAGAATTCCGTCTGTTTTGAAATTATTTTTCAAATATTTTAGATTTTAGGAGGGGGGTCAGTTTCGTGTATAAATTTTATGTAAACCAATCCCCCTTTTCTTCTTTTTCTTATTTTTTTACATCTTCCTACTCCTTCTTCTATGCCTGTTTTTCTTTTTCGCCACTTCTCCTTCTGTCACTCTTTCCCTCCTTCTTGCCCAAACTATATTTGCCCTTGACTCCGCCTCCATTGTATCGCTTTTCCCGACCCGATTCCGAACAAAAACCGTTAATATAAACGGCCGATCTTCAAAGCACGATTTGTTCATCGCGTCTCTTTGTAGAGATTTGATTACAGATCTACATCGACCTGCGAACCTAAGCAAATAAACAATCGACAAATATATTCCCCCATCCTCCGCGTCAAAGGGAAGGCAGGCTCAAACGCAGAAGCGTGTCCAGAAATAACGAAGTGCTATGGAACGAAATTGTATGAGTCGTTATAATTACATTTATATTATCTGCGCAAGGCCGAGGAAAGCAAAAATCAAAGTAATAATTTTGTTAATTAAATTTTTAGAAAGAAGCAAAATTGCAGGGGGGGGGTCCTTTAAAATCAAAATAGCAATATGTAGATCTTAATTAAGAGACATGGAGTCAATAGGTCACGGTGACTTGTAGTTTTTGATGGGTCATTAATAGATAAGTAACTCCATTGACTAAATCAACGATATAAAGCACTATCTCTGCATATAGTAACGTATACAACTAATATATATATATATATATATATATATATATATATATATATATATATATATATATATATATATATATATATATACATTGTTAAATGTCCCATAGGTATCGCGAACGCTTTCGATTCTTTGTCGAATCATCCCCAAGTGTCAAAAGCAAATGAACAGTGTCGTATTGTGCTGCAGGGTCATGCAATTTGAATTGTGTGCATTTAGGCAACATTTTCTCATTTATGCAAACATTGTTTAAATGTCCCATAGGTATCACGAACGCTTTCTATTCTTCATCGAATCATCCCCAAGTGTCAAAAGCAAATGAACAGTGTCGTATTGAGCTGCAGGGTCATGCAAACATTGTTAAATGCGTGGTCATTCTTGTCAATTATTACGGCATCTGGTCTCCTTGCTTGTATGAGTTTATCTGTTTGTACCTCCATATCCCAGAGAATTTTGTGTTTTTCGTTTTCTAGTACTATCTCTGGTTTATGTTTGTACCATTTGTCCGCATGTTCGAAAGGCAGTCGTTTGCATAGTTTCAAGTGTACTTCTTTTCCCACACCGTTGTGTTAGTTCTTGTATTCTTTGGGGGCTAGTTTGCTGCATTCACGTATCATGTAATTTACTGTTTTGTCTAGTTGTCTACACGGACTGCATTTACTGTTTTCCTGGGTTTTATCTATTTTAGCTTTAATGTAGTTTGTCCTAATCGCATTGTTCCGTGCAGCTGTCAGTAACGATTCTGTTTCTCCATGCCCAGCTATTTTCGTGGGTCTCTTTCTCTGGTCAGTCTTATGAAACGGCCATGTAGTCGTTTTTTCTTCCCGCTTTTCTTGTCTTTTTGTTTCTGGTTTCAGTGCTTCCTGAGTTGTTCATTGCGACGGTGTCTCTTGCTGCGGTGATTATCCTTTCTGTGTTCTGGGTTCTCCAGCTCTGTTTTTGTGTTTTCCACAGTATTTCCTATACTTACAAGTCTTGTTCCCCCTTTGTTTCTTTTCACGTGGAGTCTGTCCGTATCGTCTTTTGGATGTAGGGTGTTGTGCATGGTCATTAATTTTCTAGTCCCCTGGTCAAGGTGCCCGAGTTCTTCTTTAGTCCAACCTATGGATGGTCCATAGTATCTTATTAGTGATACTATCCAGGTGTTTGTTCCTTTTACTTGATTTCTGCTATATAATTTCGTTTGTAAGAGTTTTCTTGTTCTTTGCAAAAATTCTTATGCACTCTTCTCTTTCATCTCTGTAGATTTGATGGTGTCTGATTCCAGAACTCACAAATATTCCATTTGGATGTGTTAGTTGAAGATTACGGTCGTATTTATTAGCTTTTCAAGTTCCTTTTTGCTTTTTGTAAATAGTTTCAGGTTGTCCGTGTACATGAGGTGGTTTATTATTTGTTCTGTGTCTGTAAACTTGTATTATTATTATTATTATTATTATTATTATTATTTGTACTCACTAGGAGTTCTCACACAGATCATCGTCAGTGATTGCTCACCAACAACAACCAGTGGTATTTTCTGGAGTCTGAGTGACAACAAGCCTCCACAGATTTCCAGTATTCTTCACCTCTTTTCGATAACCACCGCAAATAACCTTGCGGTATCGCAATAGCCGCTTACTATTGATTTCTCGTTGGTAAGGACCATTGGTCTTCTCTGGGATTTGGGTTGCAATAAGCCTCCTCAAGGTCTCAGCATTCTCCGCACTTTCCCAGTGGAGGTCTGGTTTGTGCTGTCCCTCCTCGGTCTTCTCATCCTTCTCGAACCTCTACAAATATTTTGTCGGACCCATTTTTTTTGGGGGGGAGGGGGGAGAGCTTATAGTGTTCTTTGTAATTACTGTTCCTTGGTTTATTTTTGTGTGGTGTTAGCTGAGGCCGGTGTAATTTATTGGGGGGGGGGGGTTATGAAGTAATGTTTCTTGCAGTTTCTGTTCCTTGGTTCGTGTTGTGGTGTTCTTCGTGTGGCTTTGTTTTCTCCCTGTTATAAATTCCTTGTTACTGGTTACCCCTTGTAGCTTATGCGAGTTTGTTTCCGCATTCGAAGATTTTCCTTAAGATTGCAGCTGTGTTGATCATTGCCGTCCTTTGTATGGTTTCGATGGTCCCTTTCATTCCAATTTCTCGCATCCTTTTCTCCAGGTTTTTGGCAAATGTTACTAGTGCTCCTACGATTATTCGTATTGTACTAACTTTCTTCATGCTCCATATTCCTTTCAGTTTTCTGGCTAGTTCTGTGTATTTGCTTCGTTTTTCCGTGTCTTTGATCTTCACTCTGTTGTCTGCTGGAACGGCGAAGTCTACGATTTTACAAGATTTTTCCTTCTTGTCGATTATAATAACATTAGGTCTCCTTGCTTGTATGAGTTTATCCGTTTGTATATCCATATCACAGAGGATTTTGTGTTTTTTTTTTGTTTTCCAGTACTGTTTCTGGTTTATGTTTGTACCATTTGTCTGCGCATTCGAAATTCAATTGTTTGCACAGTTCCCAATGTATTGCTTTCCCCACACAGTCATGTCTGTTCTTGTATTCTTCTTCTTCTTCTTCTTCTTCTTCTTCTTCTTTTTATTATTATTATTATTATTATTATTATTATTTCATAGTAGTCTCAACTTTGGGATGTTTTTAGTTTGATTTTTTTTGTATATCAAGTCAATTCCCTTGACTTTAGACATTCAAGCTGTACCTTAACACTTTCGCCGTTCCTAACAAACAAGCCTTTTGCAGAATTGGAAAATTATTATTATTATTAGTAGTAGTAGTAGTAGTAGTAGTAGTAGTAGTAGTAGTAGTAGTAGTAGTAGTAGCATCCAACAAATCTAAAGAAAGTAGCAAGGAAAATATCAAACATAACCCCCCCCCCTAAAAAAATCGCCTTCTAGAAAAACTCAAGGTTACATCGAGAATAGTAACAGACCGTTCATTAGGTTTATGACGCAGAACAGCAAATATATAGAAGCGGCTTCATTGAATGAGGTACCGACATTTATTCTGCCTCTATAAAATATGTCACGGATTTTCTGATACATTTACTGGGGGTCAGAGATTGCAGAGTTTCAACTATTGCAAGATACAGAACAGCGTTAGCAGGTGTTCATAAAAGGTTTCTACAAGTAAATATACATATTGAACATCTGTGTCGACCCGGTTTTGCTCGGAAGAGCTTTTGTTTTTTTTGTTTGTTTTTTTTGGGGGGGGGGGGTGTTACGAAAGCGAAACAAAAGTGAAATTGAAATAAATGTATAAATAGGAGGAAATGCTAAGTAAATAAATGAAAGGTACAGAAATATTAAAGACAATTCAAAGTTGTTTCTTTTACATATGCCGTAGATATTTCTTGTGTGAATTTCATATATATATATATATACATATATATATATGTGTGTGTGTGTGTGTGTGTGTGTGTGTGTGTGTGTGTGTGTGTGTGTGTGTGTGTGTGTGTGTGTGTGTGCATCGACCGGCGAAATAAGCTTACATCATTAGTAAAAAAAATTATCATTGCCCTATCTATTTCAGCTATCAGATAAACAATTATATTTGTTTTCAATAAGTAATAGTCAAATGATTTTTACAAATGGATAGGTTAATATTGATTTAAAAAAACATCATTTTATATCTGATAAGCTGATTTTAGCTTTTCAAATCATTATGGAAAATGTTTCCATTTTACCGATATTCCGGGCGGAAAAAAGTATTTTTTAAGCAAATTACGCTTTACTTATATTTTTAAGAACCTCGTGCAACAATAATAAATACAAATTGTCTAGGAAGAATAAAATATCGATTGATCAGCTTCAATGCGTTTTATGCCTAAAGTCGAGAATCAACACACACTTTTCTTTATATATAAGATACAAACGTGCGTTCTACTATATAAAGAATCCCAATCTTAATTGTCCGAAGACGAACGTACAAACAGACCTACAGACAAAGCCCCCATCGAGATTTGATGACAAATCTAAAAATATTAAAGAA
The DNA here is from genome assembly GCA_963556195.1 of Sepiola atlantica. Lineage (NCBI taxonomy): Eukaryota > Metazoa > Mollusca > Cephalopoda > Sepiida > Sepiolidae > Sepiola > Sepiola atlantica. Next base: position 94,450,206 of record OY744529.1, on the reverse strand, counting down.
ATATGGGATAAAAGAATGTGACAACCATTGCAGATATTTCTCCCTGAGAATGCAAGGGTTCCTGGTAGGTTATAAAATAAAAATGTTTTTATTTTATAACCTTTAAATTTAAACTTTAAGAAACAACAAGAACAAGAACAACAACAACGACGACAACAACAACAACAACAACAACAACAACAATGACAACAACAACGACAACAACAACAACAACAATGACAACAACAACAACGACAACAACAACAACAATGAGAACAACAACAACAACAATGAGAACAACAACAACAACAACAACGACAACGACAACGACGACAACAACAACAACAACAACAACAACAATGACAAGAATAAATGAAACGACAAAAATATTGACTTATTGACTGATGTGTTATATCTCAATCCGGTACAGAATGGATGTCATAAGTAACAATCGTTTTTTTAACATAGTTCACCCCAAACAAGGCAGGCCGCCACTGTAGATGTGAGGAGCTACTGAGAATTAGGGTGAAAGTTTTTTTTTGGGGGGGGGGGGGCATCCTAGATTTAGAGCTGTACAGCGAGATGCCTGTTCACATAAGTTTTTTTTGTCTCTTTTTTTGTATTGTCATTTTGGTTTTAAGATAGAGTGGGGAGGGCAAAGTGGGTGCTTGTTTAGTGCCAATAAGCTCGCACATCCAGACCATTAGTCGAGACTTGATCCATGGGGCTTGTGGCCTCAGGAAAGCCGACCGAGGATAACTGTAAGGTCCCTTTCTATCCGCGACATGGCACGTACAGCTACCTACGATATTATACAACTGTTAGTTCATCAACAGTTCTTAGCGCTACCTAAGAGTTTGGGCTACCTGTCGGAAACAGCAGCCAGACAAGTTGTCTAACCTATACCCTCAACCTGTCGGAACAAGAGCGACCCAGACTAGTCATGTAAGACTTAGTGACAAAAAACCTTCCCCAAGTCGCTCAAAAAGAGAGAAAGACCGACGACGTTCATTGTCTTAGTCAGGAAACAAGGCCAAGCACTGAATGTCTTTGAGGTGTCCCTGCGCTAGTACCTCTGCGCCTGGCTAATAGACAAAGGAGTGCAAAGGCCGGGCGATAGGCAAAACCCATATTCTTCTTAGGTAGATACTAAACTTGGCCCTTGAAATAAAGATTGAGGATGCAATTGAAGGCAACCATATTTTTAAGTGATTTCCATGCTAGGTGTTCGACTGAGCTCCAATCCCCCCTTGTAAAATATCCACAGTAAAAATTCCTCTTACTATAACCACTGCTAAGAACGCGTTACCGCAGGACTGATTCCCTAGACACTACAGCATAGCGGTTTTCATGTGCAATGTCAACAAATACCTGTCGAATCGTCCTCTTAAGTAATCAAATTTGGTTCATTTCGCTCATCACCGTTTTTCAATCTCATAGTATTTTTTATAATCCAACTGGGAATCTTATTAACCCTTATCCTCGAATGGCTTCTGGCCTTGCCAAGTAGGGACTATTTAGTATAAAATATATACATATAATTGATTAGACACAAGGTCCAGCCTTTGAGAAACGAAGTGACATGTATTGATCTTTGAACTATCTTCAGACTAGCTATGCACAGTAATCGGTCCATTCACATCAACAATCACCAAAATGTAATCAGCATAATACCACATTCACGCTATCGGTTGAACAACTTAAAATAAGTTCGTTGTGTAAAAAAAACAAAAGTCTCTCTTTTTTCTTTATGTGTCTATTACTTACCTCCTAACGAGATCAAATACAAGGTTATATTATGTTGGGGCATATCCAGCCCCCCCCCCCCCCCAAAAAAAGGAGAACTCTGGATGAGAAAAAAAAAAGATTCCTCATGTCAATACTCACCGATTCGCATTTCCGGTGACGGACTTTAAGCAAACATTTCAAACACTCATCGCTGTTGGCCTGCAAAGGAAACCAAAAAATGTAACAGAATTTCAGAAAATAACAATATGAATACAGTTTTTAGTTCTATGATTAAACTTACTTGTGTCATCTATATAAAAAGTACGTACGTTATCACTCTCCACCCTTTTTTAATATGGGATCGCCCAATCGCTGAAGATGTAATGCAAAGAAAAGGTATTTTTAAAATTTCATCTGATGCTGCTGTTGTGTCGAACGTGAAACTCGAACTAAAATACACTAGGATCAAAGTGTAGTCTCTGTTCTATCGAAAGATAGTACAGTAATACTGTGGGTCCCTCCTTCGCACTGGACGTGCATAGAATGAATATATGTCACAAACTCCTTCAGTGAGTTTGAAATAGAGCCCCTATAACCAGATATATTCTGAAACTACATTAATCCGAGTATTATGATAATTATGTTTTAGTTTGAACAAAGGTGGTGCAATAATACTGCTGGGTCTTCGTTCGCGCCGGATGTCCATAGAGTGCATGGCGGTAATATACAAGAGATAAAAGATACAACTGTGAAAGTTCCACGGATCCCGCTAGTTAGTTTGACTTACCAAGCGTATGCATTTCAGGCTACACCTTGTCTTGATCTTTTGTGTGTTTTGTTAGAGTTGATATTAAAAGAAATTGGCGTTTTATTAATAAAAGCGCGGGAGTAAAAATGCTATGTTTCTTTGATTTAATCGCACAATATTACAATAATATTTTTTTAAACTTTAATGAAAATCAAAAATTATTTACTAATCGACGGAATTAAAGGCATTAAAATCGCCCTTAAATAACAAAATCACACGACAGTCAACATAGGTAGGTTTAGGAACTACCGCGTTCTCCGACACATTAGGCAGTCAAAGTGTTCCATCGCATTCGGTCTGTAGCCAGTTCCACAACGTATCTCCATCTTCTACTAGTTGCTTGCAAATCTCTCTTGATTGTTTGTTTCCGGTTCATTTTTGGTTTGGCTCTTTTCTTTTAAACATCAAGAGTCCACTGAAGCACTTCGTTAGAAATTCTTTCTGGGGCAAATCTTAGGGTATGCCCAAACCAGCCTAGACTTCGTTTACAGATTATTGACGACACAAGCTGTTGGTTAGTGTGGTCTCTGGCTTCCTGGTTGGTAATTCGATCACTCCATTCGATCCCTACAATCTTTCTAAGGCATTTGGAATCAAACGCGTCTAACTTCCTCTCTTGGCGTTTTCATGAGATGCCAACTTCCATATCGCAGTGTAGACAAAACGATGCTGTTGTAGAATCTTAATTTAATTCCGAGAGTAAATTGTTTTGGTTTTCACATCTTGCAAAACTGATGAAATTATCGCGTGATTATTTGAAATAAACTTTTAAGATTTTAAAAGTGTCGGATAGAAAGTCAGTTCTAGTTTGGGGAAGCAAAGATTACAAGACTTCCCTTCAATTTTGGTCCTTAAATTTTCAAATTCCATGTGCAATGTTTCCGACAAGGAGAGGAATGAGAATCGATGTGTTCTGGGTCGGAGTTGTTGGTATGTGGAGCTGTCCAATCCTCTCATGCTATTAATCATCATTCAACTGTTAACATATCCGTCTTATTGACTCTTATCCTTGAGTGTTTTTCGCCTTGATATGAAGCAACACATTAGTATATTTTCAAAGAGTTCGTTGTGAAATCAGTTGATGCGGTTACCAAGCAGCTTTGGAAACTGGTGGCAAATTATGGCGCCTATATTGAATTCTAAATAAAATCCCATGCTATACACTTTCTTATATTCATTTTATGTAAGGATTATATTTCAGTAATAAATTAGTAGCACTTAATACTAGGGAGTTACTTTCAAGTCTCTCTCTCTCTCTCTCTTTCTCTCTCTCTCTCTCTCTCTCTCTCTCTCTCTCTCTCTATATATATATATATATATATATATATAGAGAGAGAGAGAGAGAGAGAGAGAGAGAGAGAGAGAGAGAGAGAGAGAGAGAGATGAGTGTGTGTGTGTTTCTCGTTTGAAAAATAAAAATAGTCTTATGGAAAACATATGCAAATGATAGCTAAGTATAATTTTAATATTTCAAACAGCCATCCGTCTTTTATTAAAAAATGCATTTTTTTAGTAAAAACCAATTGATTGAATGTAAACCTTTTATGAAAAACTGGATCTTTTTTTTACTTTTAACAACGCTAATTTCAAATGTGTTTTGATAACGCTTTCATGTCCGCTGGCGTACTTCGGCCTCACTTAAAATTGTACTTTTGAACCGCAAAGAGAATTTCTCTTAGTTTTTTGTAATATCTAGTCTTCGGCGTGTGAGCGTTTATTTTATTTTTTTAATTCCGATGTAGCTTAGGCAAAACGAGACCATTATTATCTTTTTACGCGCATAAAAGAGGTATAAAAAGGGCCTAAAACTACAACGTCGGGAAACCATTTTACTCAATTATGAATTTAAAATGGAATTCTTACAATCGAAAAATCTAAGTCACGCTGATGGCCTATCGAGGTTAATCCTTAAATTTTGTTAACCTCTTTAGGATGCGGTAACTGCAGCTTTACGTAGAATAAAGTTTTTTAAAATATCCTATTCAATACTGTATCGGATTTGCCAATGACACTGGATGAAATTAAGAGAAAAACGATGGACATAACATTTCATAACGGAAGTAAAAGAAAAATGTATAAATAAAAGAAAGATGTACAAATAAAAGAAAGATGTACAAATAAAAGAAAGATGTACAAATAAAAGAAAAATGTACAAATAAAAAGAAAAATGTACAAATAAAAGAAAAGATGTACAAATAAAAGAAAAGATGTACAAATAAAAGAAACATGTACAAATAAAAGAAAGATGTAAAAATAAAAGAAAAATGTACAAATAAAAGAAAGATGTACAAATAAAAGAAAAGATGTACAAATAAAAGAAAAATGTACAAATAAAAAGAAAAATGTACAAATAAAAGAAAAGATGTACAAATAAAAGAAAATATGTACAAATAAAAGAAAAATGTACAAATAAAAGAAAAATGTACAAATAAAAGAAAAGATGTACAAATAAAAGAAAAGATGTACAAATAAAAGAAAAAATGTACAAATAAAAGAAAAGATGTACAAATAAAAAAAGATGTACAAATAAAAGAAAAGATGTACAAATAAAAGAAAAGATGTACAAATCAAAGAAAGATGTACAAATAAAAGAAAGATGTACAAATAAAAGAAAAATGTACAAATAAAATAAAATTGTACAAATAAAAGAAAGATGTACAAATAAAAGAAAAGATGTACAAATAAAAGAAAATATGTACAAATAAAAGAAAAGATGTACAAATCAAAGAAAGATGTACAAAAAAAGAAAGATGTACAAATAAAAGAAAAGATGTACAAATAAAAGAAAAATGTACAAATAAAAAGAAAAATGTACAAATAAAAGAAAAGATGTACAAATAAAAGAAAAGATGTACAAATAAAAGAAAAATGTACAAATAAAAGAAAAATGTACAAATAAAAGAAAAGATGTACAAATAAAAGAAAAGATGTACAAATAAAAGAAAAATGTACAAATAAAAGAAAAGATGTACAAATAAAAGAAAAATGTACAAATAAAAGAAAAGATGTACAAATAAAAGAAAGATGTTCAAATAAAAGAAAGATGTACAAATAAAAGAAAAGATGTACAAATAAAAGAAAAATGTACAAATAAAAAGAAAAATGTACAAATAAAAGAAAAGATGTACAAATAAAAGAAAAGATGTACAAATCAAAGAAAGATGTACAAATAAAATAAAGATGTACAAATAAAAGAAAAATGTACAAATAAAAGAAAGATGTACAAATAAAAGAAAAATGTACAAATAAAAGACAAATGTACAAATAAAAGAAAAATGTACAAATAAAAGAAAGATGTACAAATAAAAGAAAGATGTAAAAATAAAAGAAACGATGTACAAATAAAAGAAAAATGTACAAATAAAAGAAAAATGTACAAATAAAAGAAAGATGTACAAATAAAAGAAAGATGTACAAATAAAAGAAAGATGTACAAATAAAAGAAAGATGTAAAAATAAAAGAAAAGATGTACAAATAAAAGAAAAATGTACAAATAAAAGAAAGATGTACAAATAAAAGAAAAATGTACAAATAAAAGAAAGATGTACAAATAAAAGAAAGATGTAAAAATAAAAGAAACGATGTACAAATAAAAGAAAAATGTACAAATAAAAGAAAAATGTACAAATAAAAGAAAGATGTACAAATAAAAGAAAGATGTAAAAATAAAAGAAAAGATGTACAAATAAAAGAAAAGATGTACAAATAAAAGAAAAATGTACAAATAAAAGAAAGATGTACAAATAAAAGAAAAATGTACAAATAAAAGAAAGATGTACAAATAAAAGAAAAGATGTACAAATAAAAGAAAAATGTACAAATAAAAGAAAAAGAAAATCGGATAGTATATTTTCTATCTGTCATAAAATGCTGATGTATGGCAAAAGATTGGTCGTGCCTACATCGCTTAAAACTAATTTTCAAAGAATTTCACAAAGGTCATCCGGGGATTACTACGGTGAATTGATTAATATGGGCAGACATTTAAAAAATGGTTCTTTTATATATAGATTACGTATTAAGTTCTCAATTTAATCCATGGTCCCAAAATAACACACTGTAGTCGTGTATAAGCGTTAGTCTTGCTGACTTAATGAATGAGGTTCTTACGTCTGTGTTGTGGACAGTTTTTTCAAAGTTGCCAGAAAGTCTCAAATGTAAAAGACGAATCACTTCTAGTGATAGAGGAAGTTAGGGTTAGGATTAGGGTTAGGGTTAGGTTTAGTCACCAAAGAAGTCAGTGCATAATAGTAAGATATAATTTTAAAAGAAAGAATCATATCCATCATGAGAAACTGAAGAGAGGTGTACGCAAATAGTTTGACATCATTTTATCAGAATCTGTGATATCTCAAACTGATTTGAACTGTAATGAATATGGAAGGTTTTGCCATCGTAATGTCAGTCTGAGAAGTCACCAAAGAAGTTACGAATGCATGGAAGTTTTCGACTCTGGTTTGAGTGGTGAATCTATGTGCAGAGTATGTAGACATTAAAGCACTTCAGTTAGAAACCTTTGCGCATCACATGGGGTTCTACCATAATAATGAAGAAATTACCTTTGCAAGAAGTCTGCATACCAGTAATACCTTTACCAGGGAGTGTGTAAGTAATTGGTAGGGATAAAAAGACATCCATTCTACACATTTTTAGTAAAATATATCAGGTGATAGAAATAGTCGGGCAGTCACCATGAGTCGTTATCATGACATCCGAGTTTCTAGAGTTGATGTTGTCGTTAGAATTAAATGTAGAGTTAAATACCCGCGCTCTCCACCAGGTAAGTGGTGATAGTACATGTATACAGAATGCTACATGTCAGATGGGTCTTCCAAAAACCTTTGGGTGATTTTTGCGGGGGCGGAAAGGAAAGTAATGGAAATAAAGTAAATGTATTGGTATTACAATAATGTTCATAAAATGTTCGTGGACAATTAGGGGGTGGAATTATAATATTGTTGCAAGTAACCTAGCCGTGTGTGTGTATGTTGGCTTGAATGTTAACCTTCTGAAAAGATCGCTGTTCAATTCTTAAAGCCTTCTAAAGAAAACACACGTCTCGGAGATGTGTAGAACTATTTGCAACAAAAGTGTATGGCGAAAATGCTGTGAGTTAACCAATGCTTCTGAGATGGTTTCGCAAAATTGAGACACGTAGTTTTCAACTCATTCAAGTTATTCTGGAATACCTTCAAGGCTAAACGAAGATCCTTTGAAGGTAAACATTCCAAACAAAGCCCTAAAAATTATTCAGCCAACATTATTTTAATGTGAGTAATTTGTTTTATTTCTACCCTTTAAAAATGCTCGAAACTTTTCGAGTGGCTCAATATACTGTAAAATAACCTTCACCCACAAACGTATCCCCCTTAACATGATATTCTATTCTTGACGACGATGCGACCACGGTTAAACTATACGAAGCCCGGTAAAATATGGAACATTATTTTTTGTACCAATGGTTGAAGGTTTAATCTACCTTACTATTTTAACCTGTGTATAGCATAAAACTACATCCAGTGTTGCGGTCCCAATCTTAGGGCCTTGGGGAGCCATTACTCTCAGGTCTTCTCCGGCCTAAAATCGTAGTACCTGGCAGTTTCTCTTCTGTGAGTTAAATAAATCTATCCTGGCTATAAGGTGAAACTACATCCGGTTATACACGCATCATGAAGAACTCGGTAAAGCAAACACCATGAATAAATATTTGCATATATTAAGAACTCGAAGCATAAAATCTTTCACCAACATGACTGGGTTCGGTATTAAATAATCAGAAAATGGTTGATATACTGTAAAATAAAACAATTTAGCCAAACGTCATTAATACATTTTTAAGATGTGAAGAACTTGTAATGGCATAAATAAACCGTACTATTTCTTCCAAAGCTATGAAGGGTAGAAGAGGTCAATTTATAGCTTCCAAGGGGACCTGCGTAAGTGCCAGGCCTAGAATATGCCACACCAAGCTAATCGATCGTGCCGGTAACCATTAGAACACAAGATAATTCGGACAATATACTTACAGCCTTCATAAAAGGTGTATCTGCAGTTTTACTGGATGGTCGCAAACCACGGCGGAACCAATCGAACTGATTTTGCTGCGAAGACTGATTCGTGTTTCTTTGATTCTGAAATAAATTAAGAAAACAAAAACAAAAAATAAATAAAACTGACATGCAGTAAATCGTGTCAAAAGCTTTCAGTGTAAAATATTAATTTTTACCCTTATAAGTTGAAGAGAAAACCTCTGATTTTCAGATCAGTAATATCACGCCAGATAAGAAGGATGCATTGATAGGAGAGTTAGAAGAGAAAGTGAAACAATGGAAGACAAGTCAGACGATCTCAGAAGATCAGAATAACATAGACGACCCCTATTTCTATGAACAGCTAAAATGTATATCAAATGAAAATAAAAACTCTACGTATTCTTTCATTCTTCGCCACTACTGACTTCTCACAGCCTGGACTCTCCTCCAGCGCACACAGTAGCCACGGCTTCTACTTTCCTTCATCTCTCCACCATGCCCACCCCAAATTTCGATGTATTTGCATAACATTTTTCTTCAAATTATCATCCTGAGGAAGTCTTACAATAAAGACGAAACGTTGATGAATATATAAAAAATATATCTTGGTTTTTCCTTTTTATTTCCCACATATATATATATATATATATATATATATATATATATATATATATATATATATATATATATATATATATATACAGGGTGGGCCAAAATAAGGGTCCTATCTTTAAATTTGAATAACTTGAATTTGAATAACTTCCACAAAATAAAAGTTAAACTCACCAAACTTTATGTGTATGTAGACTGACCCTTCCGAGATTTTTTGAAATAAACAAAACAAATTTTAGCCGAAAAACAATTCTTAAAACTTACAAAAACTAAAGTATTGTTTTTTACACTGTTTTGAGTTTTTTAAGCAAAAATAATGTTTTCTAAATGAGGGTACGTTCCTTAGGGCTAATACGGCTCATGCTTGCTTCGGAAGGGGTCCTTTACTTATTCTAAAAAAAAAAAAAAAAATCAATAAATAAAAAAGTTATGAATTTTTAAAAATAGGACCCTTATTTTTGCCCACCCTGTATATATATATATATATATATATATATATATATATATATATATATTAGCAGGATCTATTTCCTGGTATTGCCCGGGAAAATTGATGAACCCAAGAAACTCTTTCACCCTTCAACCTTATATAAGTATTTTAATCGAATTTTTAACTTTCTATAAGTATAAATTTTTCAAGTAGTAAATGAAAAAACGTAAAAGTTTTCCTTTTCTGTTTATAAGTCGTAATTGAACGAAATTGTTATAAAAACCAACTGAAGTTGTGTTTAAGGTTAATGAACAGTTTATTTTATTTCTATCTATTCCATTTATTTTATCTTATAATATTAAAGTTTCAAATCGAATAACCGGTGTGTGTACGTTTACAGCGTCCTAAATTCTATTTTAAGTAGATCGAAAAGGAATTTGGGACGCGAAACGTGAATAGATTCCTAAATTCGCTTTCCAATAGATGATAGGGTAATTTCGGCGTCTAAAAACGTACACACGGTAACAGATTCCTAAATTCGTGTTTCAGTAGACGAATATGCACTATGTGACGCTGGAGTAGAAAATTTACAAGTGGCTACGAAAAGTAACTTCTTAGTAAAATGTCGTACAAAACCTTGCACTTGTAGTTACTATCTCGACAACGATAAATTGGAAGTGTTTTTCGTTTTGCTGCAAATGTAGAACTCCTCCCAGAATGAGACAAATTAGATTTTTGTCCCACTTTGAATGTAATTAATTTTAAAGGAAATGACGTATTAAGTGTTTCGAAGTAGCTTATTTTAAGACTGGAATTAATTGTAAAAAAAGGAGCATTTTCAGTTATTAGTTTTAAGTAGTTTTAGAAAGCATCGCATTTGTTTGTAATTGTTTAGGCGATGAGCGTATGCGTTAATGCTTTTTAACGCAATGTCTTATTAATAAAGAGTTTATCTGTAGTTTTTTTTTCAGTTAAAAATCAAAATGGCGATAGTGATAACAGAGCTTTATTTAGATTACATCATGACGTTTTTGTTAATAAATTTATTTGAAAAAAACAAACATTTATAAGCCATAAAACCATCACGTATTTCAGACAGGGCCTTTGTAGCTTAGTGGACTACAATCCCTGTGATCGAGGTTTCGAACCATGCCATCGTCAGCTACGTTGATGAGCCGCAGCGACGATGAAACATATATATATATATATATATATATATATATATATATATATATATATATATATATATATATATATATATATATACGTCCCTCCCTTAGATCCATGTTGTCTCCCCGTATTTTAGGGACGTATATATATATATATATATATATATACGTCCCTAAAATACGGGGAGACAACATGGATCTAAGGGAGTTAACTCTTTCAAGTACTTAGGTGGTCACATTAACCTGATATTATCATAAAAAGAAAACTAATTTAAAAAAAAACATTTATAAATGATAGAATAATCACGTGTTTCAGATAGGACCTTCGGAGATTAGTGGTAAAGCCCCTGACGATGTTTCGAATGTTGACTTGAAGTTTCGTCGTGGCGTAATGGTTCACAAGTTCGACAGACAAGCTCTTATTAGTGTATTTATATGGATTGTCTTTGATACCAGACTAAGCAACTGCTATTATGTGTGTAGAATAGATTACGCATGCATATTTGATTAGATACTTGTAAGAAAGATTAAATACATATTGTATCCGGGCAACTAAAAAGTTTCGTTCTTATGATTCTATTCAAGTTGGACTTGTACAAAAGTCGGAATTCCAATCTTGTTTGATTAAATGCACAAAACGGAACGACTTGCTTAAGACGAACTAGAAAAACCGAAGACAAAAATATCGCTAAATAATTACGATATATTAAACGTATTTCACTGACGTTTTAGAAAACTTTCAGCCAAAGTATATTTTATATACACACTTTTGTGAAGCATACACACTTCTATGAAGTGTAAACACTTCTATAAACCATACGCACTTCTATTAAGTATGCACTACTATGAAGTATATAAACTTATATGAAGTATATACACTTCTATAAAGCATACAGACTTCTATGAAGTATGCACACTTATATGTAGTATACACACCTCTATGAAGTATAAACACTTCTATGAAGAATATACACTTCTATGAAGTATACACATTTCTATGAAGCATACACACTTCTATGAAACATACACACTTCTATGAAGTTTACACACTTCTATAAAGCATACACACTTCTATGAAGTTTACACACTTTTATGAAGCATACATACTTTTATGAAGCATACACACTTCTATGAAGTATACACATTTCTATGAAGTTTACACACTTTTACGAAGCATACGCACTTCTATAAAGTATACACACTTTTATGAAGCATACACACTTTTATGAAGCATACACACTTTTATGAAGCATACACACTTTTAAAATGTATGTATCTAGAGTTTGTTTATTTTATTATCGTTTAGCTGTCCTGACCTGTCACTGCCTTGGATGCAGTAAAGTAAGTTTAGTTTTTAATTCTTATATTTTTACATGTTTTAAACGTATGCAAAAAAAATAATTAAAATATCAGTTGTAATGGAATACAACCGTTTTTATATTAGACAACTCCCCTTTTTTACTTACATTTTAGTACATAATTTCTCCGAAAATGGGCGTGAATGTCCTGAATATGAATTTCTTTTATTTTCAAAATTAAATCGGGAATAAATAAATAAATAAATAAATAAGAACTAATGCAAATTCACTTAATTAATCGAACATTTTTTGAAGAAATTAAAATTTTTGAAAATCAGTATTTTTTTTGTAAAACGAATTAAAGCAGTTATCTTGTTTGGGTTAATACATTTTTTTTTTTTTTGCATTTTAAAAAATAAAACACGAAGTCTTTATTTACATAAGATTAAATTAACACAGCCATGTTGTTTGGGTAACACATTTTTTATTTCTGCGCCTTAGTAAAAAAAAAAAAGGGGGAGTTGTCTGCCCCTTACTCTATTGGAGGTCTTATGAAATGAAACCAAATATATTCGCCACGCCCGTAAAGTGGATAAATGTCGAAAATATCTTTATCTCCTGATTTATCTCTGCACCTTTTCGCTCGTTATGTCTTAAAATTTAACATCCTTGGATCACTGGTCACGTGATCCCTTTTTTTCAAAAGAATGGGGATGGAACTATTTGTAAAATAAGTTTTCTAAATGGATTTCTAAGAATGTGAATCGAACCACATTAGCTCCCAGTTCGAAAATTAGGGCTTTTCACAAGTCCGGGATGGTAAGCATTTCATTTAGCCTTATTCAATTCAATGGCACATTTTTCAGATTTTTCATTTCTGCTTTCACGTGACCAAATGCGAATGTATTTATGTCTACAACCAATTACTACATTTTAAATATATATGTTCCGAAAATAATTCTTACTTATGTTTACTAAATGCATTCCTATACCATCCGAAGACACCTACAGAATAGCCTTTATTGGAAGCATAAACAAGTTTGTTAGAAACATCAGATAGAAAGCCTACCATTATGACCACATAAATGTGATGCTTTAAAAGGCGCTTGATAAAGAGACGGTTTGGAGTTATATAAGGTATAGTATAAACATTTTCAAAATTGTCTTGGAAACGATCGTACGCCAAATAATCGTTGTGCTTGAATTCTTGGAACTAATATAGATAATGTTCTAATTTTGTTGATCTCAACTCACCATATATATTCGTACCGTCGGTTTCAAACACGGAAGGACTTAGCCATCCGGCTCTCTTCAGCTTCTGTTGTCATCTGTTTCGGAAATGTGAAGTCACGTGTCACTCTCGTTTGGACGCGTTATTTGCTTAGAGCGTTGTGTATGTTTGTTTAAATTTAAATTTATATTTAGTGTAAGGAAGGTTTTAAAAAAGGGGGAGGTGAAAAGTAACAATTGAGATTTAAACGGGAGGAGGTTTAAAGAGATATAAAAATATATAAAAATAAATATAATAATAATAATAATAATAATAATAATAATAAAATAAAATAAAATAAATTTTTAAAATAAAATTTAAAAAATAATAAATAATATATATATATATATATATATATATATATATATATATATATATATATATATATATATATATATATATATTAACAAGAACTAACAAAGAACAAATATGATTATCGCAAAGACAGGAGATGCCTATTGACCTTAATATTGAAAAGACCAAGATCATATGTAGGAGGAAAACAGTCAGCACGGAAGAGAGTTCCAGAAGCCTGTGGTTCTTGAAAAGAAGCTACTGAAATAGGAAGCTGTCTTACAATGAGTTATCAAAACAGCGAATTGATGGAGACCATTAGACCAATGAGTCAATCGAGCTGGAACAAAAGAAGCGGGGAATAGATAATATAATTCTGAAGAACACATGTCATAATAGTATTTATAGTAAAGACTGAGACTAGCAACATCACCTCTGTGAAAGAGGGAGTGTAGAGAAGAATATATATATATATATATATATATATATATATATATATATATATATATATATATATATATTCTCTACACCTCCTCTCTCACAGACGTAATGTTGCTAGTCTCAGTCTTTTATATATATATATATATATATATATATACATACATATATATATATATATATATGTATATATATGTATATATGTATATATATATATATATATATATATATATATATATATATATATATATATACAAGATGCACCACAAGTAACTATATATTTTCTTTTGTTTATATCTTTATCTATACTTAAGCATTTTTCTGTCATGTGCCATTCGAACGCGGAAATCGTATATTTTTATTTGATAACATTTTGATATGAATTTCATTCAATTTCCATTTTTATTTCAGATATAAATTATGTCCACACGAAAAGTTGGCGATTTTGACGTTGTTTTGGAATACCGAGAGCGTGACATTCGTCCAACTAGGATATCAAAAGCAATTTCAGTCCAAGTCTCCCACTGATCACGCAATGATTAGCATGGTGGGTCTATATTAACATAGAATAATATAGTTACGTATGGCGAACCCTATATATATATATATATATATATATATATATATATATATATATATATATATATATATATATATATATATATATATATAGGGGGTGTTTGTGTGTGTGTGTGTGTGTGGGTGTGTGTGGGTGTGGGTGTGTGTGTGTGTGTGTGTGTATCAAGTTCAAATAGTTTAACTTAGTTGTATCGTAAGGAGAAAAAAACCCTCCTAATTGACTCAAATGCCCAGATACATGTACTTGGGGATTTTAATGCCCACCACCGCGATTGGTTGGGATTCTCTAGCCTTACTGACGCAGCCGGCAACTCTACGTATAATTTCTCCTTAGCTCACTCCCTCTCTCAGACTGTCGATTTTCCGACCCGCATCCCCGATCGAGTAAACCAACAAGCCTCACTTCTAGACCTTTTCTTGACATCAATGCCCGAGGCTTGTGTGACGAAAGCTCATAGCCCACTCGGGAATGCTGATCACATTGTGCTAATGATACATATCACCCTAAAAAGTCGTCCAAAAGCTGATGAACCGTTGCTCAAAACAACGAGATACTACAAGGAGGCTGATTTTGAGTCAATCAGAGATCACATCAGTGACGCCCCATGGTGTGCAAATGAATTAACTGAATAGGTCAAAGCAGGCATTGAAGCATGTCCCCATGCGAAAATTCTTTAGTAAGCCCCACTCTCCCCAATGGTTCACCTCGAAATGTACAGCTGCCATTGCTGAGAGACAGCAAGCATTCCGTAAATTCGGCCGCCATAAGTCAGCTACTAATAGACATAAATTTATAGAGTCAAGAAATAATTGCAAGGCCGTGATAGGTGAAGCGAAGAGAAGGTATAATGGGTTAACAAAAAAACCCATTCAGTCACAGAAACTAGGTACTCGTGATTTCTGGAAAATCTACAATAGTGTAGTGAATAATGGTCA
Source organism: Sepiola atlantica (assembly GCA_963556195.1). Classification (NCBI taxonomy): domain Eukaryota; kingdom Metazoa; phylum Mollusca; class Cephalopoda; order Sepiida; family Sepiolidae; genus Sepiola; species Sepiola atlantica. The sequence goes on along the minus strand of OY744529.1, from coordinate 94,434,632 downwards.
ATCAACGATTCCCCACTATCAAACCACAATGGTGTCGTTTGCACGGCCACTGATAAGGCTGAACTACTTGCTCAGCATTTCGCTTCTAACTCCATTTTAGACTCAGATAACCACCCCCTCCTCAAATTCCCATTGCGGACCGAAGCCACACTTAATAACCTGGTCATCACCCCATCCCAGGTCAGAGACATCATAAAAAACCTTGACACCTCCAAAGCTTGTGGGCCTGATCTTATACCTGTAATAGTAATAAAGAAATGCTCTGCTGAACTGGCCCCTGTCCTCTCCAAACTCTACAATAAATGCCTAGCTGAATCTTGCTTCCCCGATAGCTGGAAAATTGCCTCTGTTGTACCAGTCTACAAGAATTCTGGGAATAGAACCGATCCTCAGAACTATCGCCCAATCAGTCTACTGCCGATCTTTGCTAAAATCTTTGAATCCTTAATCAATCTAGCGATAGTACGGCACTTAGTTAATGCTAAACTTCTTTCTGACCGCCAGTATGGATTTAGACAAGCACGATCTACTGCAGACATCCTAACGGTCATCTCTGAACGCATGTATCATACACTCGACAAGGCAGGTGAAGCTAGGTCAGTAGCGCTTGATATATCCAAGGCCTTTGACAAGGTATGGCATAAAGGGCTTCTACTGAAAATACGCTCATACGGTATTACTGGGCAATTACTTAACATAATTAGATCCTTCCTAACTAAAAGAAAAATCCAGGTTGTCCTCGATGGTCGTTTATCTAAGCAACATGACATAAATGCTGATGTACCCCAAGGATCTATCCTTGGACCTTTGTTGTTCCTGATCTATATAAACGATCTCCCTGATGACACAGAGTCAGCGATTGGTTTATTTGCTGACGACACCACGCTTTACTCTCACCATGTTCGCAGAACAGACGCGATCATATCCGAGGCAATGGCTGAATCCTTAGAAAATTACTTCCAGGCTGTAGTGGATTGGGGCCATAAATGGTTGGTAACTTGTAATGCCGCAAAGACAAAGCTCCTTTCCTTCAATAACTACAAAAAACCTCTCCAACCACCGATTGTCATAGCAAATAACACCCTACCTGAGAGTTCATCATTCAAACTTCTCGGCCTAACCTTCACAGGTAACAGGAATTGGAACAAATACATTAAAGACATTGCCAAGGATGCCGCAAAGAAGGTTGGCTCCCTCTACCGTGCTAGTGGACTCCTTACACCTGACATTATCCTGTATCTCTACAAAGCCACCATCCGCCCATGCATGGCGTATTGTTGCCACATCTGGGCTGGTGCATCATCTACTAGTCTCTCCCTCCTGGACAAGGTCCAAAAAAGAGTCGCCAACCTAATAGGACCCTCACTGTTAACCAAGCTCCAGTCCCTGTCCCATCGCCGCAATGTAGCATTCTTGTGCTTGTTTTACAAATACTTCAATGGATTATGCTCCGATGAATTGGCTACTCTGGTGGCCCCTCGACGTAAATTCACTAAACCAACTCGACAATCAACTAAATCCCATCCATTCACTGTGGAGGTCCCCAGATGCCGGAGAGCTTTCTACTCAAAAAGCTTCTTTCCTCGTGCTGCTGGCTTCTGGAACTCCCTCCCTGACCCCTGTTTCCCGACAGTACTGACATGCAGAAATTTAAAACTAATATAAACAGATCCCAATTTAGGTTGACCCCCAAAACCTTCTCCCCTTTTCTTTCTTCTTAGTAGGCCCCTACGTCTACAGTGGCGGCCTGCCTTGTTTGAGGTGAACTACGTTAAAATAAAAAATTAAAATAAATAAATAAATAAAACTTCCGTCAATTATATAAATATAAAAATGAAGCATTCCAAATCTCTATGATGCAGGTGAATACTGCAGATGAAATTTAGCTCAATGATTAGGATTTAAGTCTAACAGAGCTCATATATTATAACTCAGTAGAATACAACATTTATGACATAATCAATATTTCGTCATCATGCTCAAAAGATTCAACATCAACAAATACATATGTTTAAGAATTTTTTAAATCCTCTCTTCAACACAAGAAAACAATTCTTTATCAATTGATTCCAGATCAAGTTGAGTTATTGGAACATGATTAAAATTATTGATTGTAACATAAATTCTGTATTCTACTTATTAATAATAATACACACACATTATATATATATATATATATATATATATATATATATATATATATATATATATATATATATATATATATATATATATATATATATTGGTACAGAAAAATTAGTACAACATATGTACCGTTGGTTTCAAGAACAGAAGGACCTAGCCGTCCGGCTCTCTTCAGCTTCTGTGGTCATCTGTTTCGGAAATGTGAAGTCACGTGTCACTCTCGTTCGAACGCGTTATTAGCTTAGAGTATTATTTATGTTTGTTTAAATTTAGTGTAAAGGAAGGTTTAATAAGGTTTGAAAAAAAAAGAGGGTGAAAAGTAACAGTTGAGATTTAAAACTGGAAAAGATTTAAAGAGATATAAAAAATTAAAAAATTAAAAAATTAAAAAAATTTTACTATAAATCCCGTGAGACAATGTTTATAAATAGCGTATATTTGGCCGTTACTGTTTTGAGGGTTAATAATGTGTCTTCTAAAGAAATTAGGGAGAGAAAATGGGTTTAAGAATCGAGCACTCTGCTGGGATTTTTCCTGCTATATTACAAAGAAGTTATATATATATATATATATATATATATATATATATATATATATATATATATATATATATATATATGTGTGTGTGGGGGGGTATCTACATAGTATACGTTTCATCTTTTCAAGAATCGTCAGTGTAGAGATGATTATTCATATCGGTCGCAGAACTCTAACCCCGGAACAGGAGTCATGTCTATAACTCAAATTCCGACGCTCTAGCCCACACGGCCACCATAAACAGCCCGATAAATCAGCGAGAGGTTAAACCTACTAAAGGCAGCCGCCGTCAAGTGTTCGACTGCTAAAGGATTAAAGAATTTAATGCATTAAAGCTACGATGACGGCTGTGTTAATACTACTCACTACAGTGCCCAGCCTAGAGTTGGGGGCGACAATTAATATATATATATATATATATATATATATATATATATATATATATATATATTACGCATACATATTGTGGGCATTTGTTATTAAGCATTTCATTGATTTTCTTTGAACCTCAAAAAAAAAACGGACTCTGCATTCGAAAGTCATTCATTCATATTGTTGCTCTCAATTTATAAGCACAGTCACTCGATTCTACTGTCTATGCGTTCTAAGAAAAAAACTGAATTGAATTTCTTATTGGATAGAATTTTACGTTTTCGTTCTTCTCGTCTCACTCCATTTGTGTTACGTATCATCCCACCGGGGTCATAACCGTCACATGTTTCTAGCCTCTCTCTATTGTATCGTTATGTTCATGGTAGGTGCTCGGCTGAGCTCCAATCACTGGTTCCTCCCTATAAAACATTCACAGCAGAAACTCGTCTACCTATCATCACAGAAAAAAAAACTTTTCTTTCTCTCTCTCTCTCTCTCTCTCTCTCTCTCTCTCTCTCTCTCTCTCTCTCTCTCTCTCTCTCTCTCTCCTTCCTTTTGTCTCTCTCCTTCCTTTGCTCTCTCTCTCTCTACAATAAACCAAGCGAAACTTCCATGAACAAAGTTTATTTCGTAGAACACCCCATCTGTGGAACACGATACCACAAGGCTGCTTCCTAACCGACTACAGCATGATCGTCTTCAAGTCTAATGTGAACAAATACTTGCTGATCCGTCACCTTGTATAATCAATTCTTCTTAGTAATCTTCTGCCCATCCCCCCTCTATTGTTTTTTATCCTCTCGTAAAGGCGATCGTAGTCTAACCGACGATCTCGGTAACCCTTATCCTCGAGTGGCCCCCGTGCCTTGATAAGTGGTGACGCGTGAGGGGAAACAAAAAAATCCCCCAATAAAAAAACTTGTTTCAAACTTAAGAGCGATTGACCGACAGACAATCTGAGACTCTTATAGCGCATCTAAAAATCCTTCAGTTTTGATAAAGATATATAAAAAAAAAAGATTTATGAACGTTTGTCACGGCTAATATCGGCTACTTACACGGCTTTTACGGCTTGATTTTAATGCCACGTCCTCTCATGTGCGACACTTTTGTCGTCCTTTGATTCGAAGAGACGACCGTTAGGGGGTGACAACAAACTCGCCATGAAAAATGTCGAACGTTGGTCGGGCCGGGGACATTCGCCAGGCCATCGTAAAACAATATAAAAACGACGTGTCTTGTCTTGATCGCACACTTAAAAATGTTTTTTTTTTAAGTTTTTGCGGTAACAAAACAAAAGTTGCTGACAAAAATCCGATTGTCTTCAGGTAACGAGGTGAAGGTGGCAAAACGGAATCGTCTTTTGTTCGTTTTAAGATACGTCCTCGTCTCTCTGTGTGAATCGATGTCTGTTCGTCTGTCTGTCACGCTTAAGTTTGAAACCGCATTTCTATGGATAAACGCGCAGATTAAAAAGACTCATCTTATTTTAAATGTGGTCAATAATAGGAGACTCTGGTCGTCGGTCAGTCTGTCACTCTTAAATTTGAAATAGAATGTTCGTTGATCTGTCACGCTTAAGTTTGAAATAGAATGTTCGTTTATCTGTCACGCATAAGTTTGAAATAGAATGTTCGTTTATCTGTCACGCTTAAGTTTAGAATAGAATGTTCGTTGATCTGTCACGCTAAAGTTTGAAATAGAATGTTCGTTGATCTGTCACGCATAAGTTTGAAATAGAATGTTCGTTTATCTGTCACGCTTAAGTTTGAAATAGAATGTTCGTTGATCTGTCACGCTTAAGTTTGAAATAGAATGTTCGTTTATCTGTCACGCATAAGTTTGAAATAGAATGTTCGTTTATCTGTCACGCTTAAGTTTAGAATAGAATGTTCGTTGATCTGTCACGCTAAAGTTTGAAATAGAATGTTCGTTTATCTGTCACGCTTAAGTTTAGAATAGAATGTTCGTTGATCTGTCACGCTAAAGTTTGAAATAGAATGTTCGTTTATCTGTCACGCTTAAGTTTGAAATAGAATGTTCGTTGATCTGTCACGCTTAAGTTTGAAATAGAATGTTCGTTTATCTGTCACGCATAAGTTTGAAATAGAATGTTCGTTTATCTGTCACGCTTAAGTTTAGAATAGAATGTTCGTTGATCTGTCACGCTAAAGTTTGAAATAGAATGTTCGTTTATCTGTCACGCTTAAGTTTAGAATAGAATGTTCGTTGATCTGTCACGCTAAAGTTTGAAATAGAATGTTCGTTTATCTGTCACGCATATGTTTGAAATAGAATGTTCGTTGATCTGTCACGCTTAAGTTTGAAATAGAATGTTCGTTGATCTGTCACGCTTAAGTTTGAAATAGAATGTTCGTTGATCTGTCACGCTTAAGTTTGAAATAGAATGTTTGTTGATCTGTCATGCTTAAGTTTGAAATAGAATGTTCGTTTATCTGTCACGCTTAAGTTTGAAATAGAATGTTCGTTTATCTGTCACGCTTAAGTTTGAAATAGAATGTTCGTTTATCTGTCACGCTTAAGTTTGAAATAGAATGTTCGTTGATCTGTCACTCTTAAGTTTGAAATAGAATGTTCGTTTATCTGTCACGCTTAAGTTTGAAATAGAATGTTCGTTGATCTGTCACGCTTAAGTTTGAAATAGAATGTTCGTTTATCTGTCACGCTTAAGTTTGAAATAGAATGTTCGTTGATATGTCACGCTTAAGTTTGAAATAGAATGTTCGTTGATCTGTCACGCTTAAGTTTGAAATAGAATGTTCGTTGATCTGTCACGCTTAAGTTTGAAATCGAATGTTCGTTGATCTGTCACGCTTAAGATTAAAATAGAATGTTCGTTGATCTGTCACGCTTAAGTTCGAAATAGAATGTTAGTTTATCTGTCACGCTTAAGTTTGAAATAGAATGTTCGTTGATCTGTCACGCTTAAGTTTGAAATAGAATGTTCGTTTATCTGTCACGCTTTAGTTTGAAATAACATTTTCGTTTATCTGTCACGCTTAAGTTTTAATAGAATGTTCGTCGGTCTGCCACACTTGTCGTAAATAGAATTTTTGTTGATCTGTCACGCTTAAGTTTGAAATAGAATGTTCGTTTATCTGTCACGCTTAAGTTTGAAATAACATTTTCGTTTATCTGTCACGCTTAAGTTTGAAATAGAATGTTCGTTGATCTGTCACGCTTAAGTTTGAAATAGAATGTTCGTTTATCTGTCACGCTTAAGTTTTAAATAGAATGTTCGTTTATCTGTCACGCTTAAGTTTGAAATAGAATGTTCGTTGATCTGTCACGCTTAAGTTTTTTAATAGAATATTCGTTTATCTGTCACGCTTAAGTTTGAAATAGAATGTTCGTTTATCTGTCACGCTTAAGTTTGAAATAGAATGTTCGTTTATCTGTCACGCTTAAGTTTGAAATAGAATGTTCGTTTATCTGTCACGCTTAAGTTTTAAATAACATTTTCGTTTATCTGTCACGCTTAAGTTGTAATAGAATGTTCGTCGGTCTGCCACACTTGTTGGAAATAGAATATTCGTTTATCTGTCACGCTTAAGTTTGAAATAGAATGTTCGTTTATCTGTCACGCTTAAGTTTGAAATAGAATGTTCGTTTATCTGTCACGCTTAAGTTTGAAATAGAATGTTCGTTTATCTGTCACGCTTAAGTTTTAAATAACATTTTCGTTTATCTGTCACGCTTAAGTTGTAATAGAATGTTCGTCGGTCTGCCACACTTGTTGGAAATAGAATATTCGTTTATCTGTCACGCTTAAGTTTGAAATAGAATGTTCGTTTATCTGTCACGCTTAAGTTTGAAATAGAATGTTCGTTTATCTGTCACGCTTAAGTTTGAAATAGAATGTTCGTTTATCTGTCACGCTTAAGTTTTAAATAACATTTTCGTTTATCTGTCACGCTTAAGTTGTAATAGAATGTTCGTCGGTCTGCCACACTTGTTGGAAATAGAATGTTCGTTTATCTGTCACGCTTAAGTTTGAAATAGAATGTTCGTTTATCTGTCACGCTTAAGTTTGAAATAGAATGTTCGTTTATCTGTCACGCTTAAGTTTGAAATAGAATGTTCGTTTATCTGTCACGCTTAAGTTTGAAATAGAATGTTCGTTTATCTGTCACGCTTAAGTTTTAAATAACATTTTCGTTTATCTGTCACGCTTAAGTTGTAATAGAATGTTCGTCGGTCTGCCACACTTGTTGGAAATAGAATATTCGTTTATCTGTCACGCTTAAGTTTGAAATAGAATGTTCGTTGATCTGTCACGCTTAAGTTTGAAATAGAATGTTCGTTTATCTGTCACGCTTAAGTTTGAAATAGAATGTTCGTTGATCTGTCACGCTTAAGTTTGAAATAGAATGTTCGTTGATCTGTCACGCTTAAGTTTGAAATAGAATGTTCGTTGATCTGTCACGCTTAAGTTTTAAATAGAATGTTCATTGACCTGTCACGCTTAAGTTTGAAATAGAATGTTAGTTTATCTGTCACTCTTAAGTTTGAAAAAGAATGTTCGTTTATCTGTCACGCTTAAGTTTGAAATAGAATGTTCGTTTATCTGTCACGCTTAAGTTTGAAATAGAATGTTCGTTTATCTGTCACGCTTAAGTTTGAAATAGAATGTTCGTTTATCTGTCACGCTTAAGTTTGAAATAGAATGTTCGTTGATCTGTCACGCTTAAGTTTGAAATAGAATGTTCGTTGATCTGTCACGCTTAAGTTTGAAATAGAATGTTCGTTGATCTGTCACGCTTAAGTTTAAAATAGAATGTTCGTTGATCTGTCACGCTTAAGTTTGAAATAGAATGTTAGTTTATCTGTCACGCTTAAGTTTGAAATAGAATGTTCGTTTATCTGTCACGCTTAAGTTTGAAATAGAATGTTCGTTTATCTGTCACGCTTAAGTTTGAAATAGAATGTTCGTTTATCTGTCACGCTTAAGTTTGAAATAGAATGTTCGTTTATCTGTCACGCTTAAGTTTTAAATAACATTTTCGTTTATCTGTCACGCTTAAGTTGTAATAGAATGTTCGTCGGTCTGCCACACTTGTTGGAAATAGAATATTCGTTTATCTGTCACGCTTAAGTTTGAAATAGAATGTTCGTTTATCTGTCACGCTTAAGTTTGAAATAGAATGTTCGTTTATCTGTCACGCTTAAGTTTGAAATAGAATGTTCGTTTATCTGTCACGCTTAAGTTTTAAATAACATTTTCGTTTATCTGTCACGCTTAAGTTGTAATAGAATGTTCGTCGGTCTGCCACACTTGTTGGAAATAGAATATTCGTTTATCTGTCACGCTTAAGTTTGAAATAGAATGTTCGTTTATCTGTCACGCTTAAGTTTGAAATAGAATGTTCGTTTATCTGTCACGCTTAAGTGTTAAATAACATTTTCGTTTATCTGTCACGCTTAAGTTGTAATAGAATGTTCGTCGGTCTGCCACACTTGTTGGAAATAGAATTTTTGTTGATCTGTCACGCTTAAGTTTAAAATAGCATTTTCGTCGGTCTGTCAAGCTTAAGTTTAATATAGCATTTTCGTCGGTCTGTCAAACTTAAGTTTAAAATGGCATTTTCATCGGTCTGTCACGCTTAAGTTTGTAAATAGTTTTTCATTGTTAAACGCGCGAACCCGATAGACGCAACTTAAGGATATTTGTTTATACGTCATAATAATACGCTTTTGTATTTGATGAGATTCCACGTGAACTCTACTCATATGTGTGACCTTTGACTGACGTTAGTAAAATAATAATTAGCCCCCCTCTCTCCCTCTCTCGCTCTCTCTCTCTCTCTCTCTTTCTCTCTCTCTCACTCTCTCTCTCTCCTTTTCCGGACCTCTCTGCTATCATAATTTAACACCCTAATTGTTTTTCTGACCATTCAGAATCAAGTCACGACAAGTCTCTTTCACGCATCAGTACTCTTTTCAGAAATAGCATTATATTAATTGTTTTCACCTGACGAGTAGGGTCGGTTTTAAGCCGATTTGATAAAAATTGGGCCCGCACCAGCAGAACCCTTTTTTTATTACATGAGGTATAAAATCCTGAAAACGTCCAAGGAAGAATAAAATAATATCAGGAAGAATAAAATATTCTTCCTGATATTATTTTGAGGTCTACAGTCTCACAAAAGAGACTTACAATCTGGCAATGCTCTCGATAGAAAACGAGATTGCTGAAGCCATTTTCTTTTGAAAAGATTTTGCAAGATTCTGGAAAAAAAAACTAGAAAGTCTTTTTTCTAAAAGAGCATTTCTGTAATTGCCTTTTATATATTAAAAAAACAACAATAAAACTTTTTGGGCATCTTTTACGAGACTCAGCAGAGTAAAAACGCTAAAAAAACAAATATACAACAAATAAAAGTAACTGTCGTCGATAAAAGTTAATTTAAAACTGTCCTGTAATATTTGTTTGTATTTTTAAACCGTTCCAACTGCTATTTATTAGAAATCAATAGTTTTGTAACACGAACTTACAAATACAAAATGCATGTAAGAGAGTGAGTAGAAGACGCCATCTTGTCTAGAAAAAAGTACTAGTTGAAAATGAACAAGAATTTTTTTTTACATCTAATAAAAACCCATTTATAGTACGTAAAAGTACAAACAAATATCATAGGTAAGTAGACAAATCTCTTCTCGACGTAGGTTAAACTCACTTGTTGCATATTTATTTTTATAACCCCGGTCTCGTTAGGTTTTTGGACCCCGTTCGCGCCTCTGCTGAGCGTCGTAACATATACCCAACTTTTTATATTGCCTTTCAAAAGTTTATTATACCAAGTATTTTTATTAAAATGAGCGATCAAATTTTTCTCTTTGAAATATTTTTCGTTCTCATAGAAAACTATTCCTTCACGCACCTTTCGTTCGAAATTGTTGTAATGTTCAATTTATCCAATATCCTATTACAACTTCAATGATCCGCATCCTTGATAATCCGTGTACGTGGGGTTCGTCTGTCTGTTCTAGAGAACATCGATCTCTTTTGAGCCATTTAATGCACTATTATCAAACAGTCATCAAACCAAACGTGCAATTCTTTAATACCAACATTCTAAGTTGCTTTTTATATTAACTGGCTCTAATAAAGTTACGTGTCGTAGTGATCCCCAGATTTAACTCAAAAAGTGACCCAAACACTAGAGCTTAAATATAACCCTAACCCTAACCGGAACACTAGAGCTTAAATATAACCCTAACCCTAACCCGAACACTAGAGCTTAAATATAACACTAACCCTAACCCGAACACTAGAACTTAAATATAACCCTAACCCTAACCCGAACACTAGAGCTTAAATATAACCCTAACCCTAACCCGAACACTAGAGCTTAAATATAACCCTAACCCTAACCCGAACACTAGAACTTAAATATAACCCTAACCCGAACACGAACACTAGAGCTTAAATATAACCCTAACCCGAACCCGAACACTAGAACTTAGATATAACCCTAACCCTAACCCGAACACGAACACTAGAGCTTAAATATAACCCTAACCCTAACCCGAACACATACACTAGAGCTTAAATATAACCCTAACCCTAACCCAAACACTAGAGCTATAATATAACCCTAACCCTAACCCGAACACATACACTAGAGCTTAAATATAACCCTAACCCTAACCCGAACACTAGAACTTAGATATAACCCTAACCCTAACCCGAACACGAACACTAGAGCTTAAATATTACCCTAACCCTAACCCGAACACTAGAGCTTAAATATAATTCTAACCCTAACCCGAACACGAACACTAGAGCTTAAATACAACCCTAACCCTAACCCGAACACTAGAGCTTAAATATAACCCTAACCCAACCCGAATACTAGAACTTAAATATAACCCTAACCCTAACCCGAACACTAGAACTTAGATATAACCCTAACCCTAACCCGAACACGAACACTAGAGCTTAAATATAACCCTAACCCAAACCCGAACACTAGAGCTTAAATATAACTCTAACCCTAACCCGAACACTAGAACTTAAATATAACCCTAACCCTAACCCGAACACGAACATTAGAGATTAAATATAACCCTAACCCGAACACCAGAGCTTAAATATAACCCTAACCCTAACCCGAACACTAGAACTTAAATATAACCCTAACCCTAACCCGAATACTAGAACTTAGATATAACCCTAACCCTAACCCGAACACGAACACTAGAGCTTAAATATAACCCTAACCCTAACCCGAACACTAGAACTTAAATATAACCCTAACCCTAACCCGAACACGAACACTAGAGCTTAAATATAACCCTAACCCGAACACTAGAACTTAGATATAACCCTAACCCTAACCCGAACACGAACACTAGAGCTTAAATATAACCCTAACCCTAACCCGAACACTAGAGCTATAATATAACCCTAACCCGAACACTAGAACTTAGATCTAACCCTAACCCTAACCCGAACACTAGAACTTAAATATAACCCTAACCCTAACCCTAACCCGAACACTAGAGCTTAAATATAACCCTAACCCTAACCCGAACACTAGAGCTTAAATATAACCCTAACCCTAACCCGAACACTAGAGCTTAAATATAACCCTAACCCTAACCCGAACACTAGAACTTAGATATAACCCTAACCCGAACACGAACACGAACACTAGAGCTAAAATATAACCCTAACCCTAACGCGAACACTAGAGCTTAAATATAACCCTAACCCTAACCCGAACACTAGAACTTAAATATAACCCTAACCCTAACCCGAACACGAACACTAGAGCTTAAATATAACCTTAACCCTAACCCGAACACTAGAGCTTAAATATAACCCTAACCCTAACCCATACACTAGAACTTAGATATAACCCTAACCCTAACCCTAACCCGAACACTAGAGCTTAAATATAACCCTAACCCTAAGCCGAACACTAGAGCTTTAATATAACCCTAACCCTAACCCGAACACTAGAACTTAAATATAACCCTAACCCTAACCCGAACACTAGAGCTTAAATATAACCCTAACCCTAACCCGAACACTAGAGCTTAAATATAACCCTAACCCTAACCCGAACACGAACACTAGAGCTTAAATATAACCCTAACCCGAACACCAGAGCTTAAATATAACCCTAACCCTAACCCGAACACTAGAACTTAGATATAACCCTAACCCTAACCCGAACACGAACACTAGAGCTTAAATATAACCCTAACCCTAACCCGAACACTAGAGCTTAAATATAACCCTAACCCTAACCCGAACACTAGAGCTTAAATATAACCCTAACCCTAACCCGAACACTAGAGCTTAAATATAACCCTAACCCTAACCCAAACACTAGAACTTAAATATAACCCTAACCCTAACCCGAATACTAGAACTTAAATATAACCCTAACCCGAACACGAACACTAGAGCTTAAATATAACCCTAACCCTAACCCGAACACTAGAACTTAGATATAACCCTAACCCTAACCCGAACACTAGAGCTTAAATATAACCCTAACCCTAACCCGAACACTAGAACTTAAATATAACCCTAACCCTAACCCGAATACTAGAACTTAAATATAACCCTAACCCTAACCCGAACACGAACACTAGAGCTTAAATATAACCCTAACCCTAACCCGAACACTAGAACTTAAATATAACCCTAACCCTAACCCGAACACGAACACTAGAGCTTAAATATAACCCTAACCCTAACCCGAACACTAGAGCTTAAATATAACCCTAACCCTAACCCGAACACTAGAACTTAGATATAACCCTAACCCGAACACGAACACTAGAGCTTAAATATAACCCTAACCCTAAGCCGAACACTAGAGCTTAAATATAACCATAACCCTAACCCGAACACTAGAACTTAAATATAACCCTAACCCTAACCCGAACACGAACACTAGAACTTAAATATAACCCTAACCCTAACCCGAATACTAGAACTTAAATATAACCCTAACCCTAACCCGAACACGAACACTAGAGCTTAAATATAACCCTAACCCTAACCCGAACACTAGAACTTTAATATAACCCTAACCCTAACCCGAACACGAACACTAGAGCTTAAATATAACCCTAACCCGAACACTAGAGCTTAAATATAACCCTAACCCTAACCCGAACACGAACACTAGAGCTTAAATATAACCCTAACCCTAAGCCGAACACTAGAGCTTAAATATAACCCTAACCCGAACACTAGAACTTAAATATAACCCTAATCCGAACACTAGAGCTTAAATATAACCCTAACCCTAGCCCTACCTCGAACACTAGAGCTTAAATATATCCATAATGCAAGTACTAATCTCTAGCAAGTTGTACTGGTGCCGTATCTCATATACAATACAATATAAAGAAACTTTCAAAAAAGCGAAAGACTAAGAAGTTTAAGTCTAACTTCATGAAACGCGTAAAAGAGGTCGTTTGCCCCATTTTAACAAATAACGGTTAAAATTACACATTGAATGTTTACTAGAGACCGCCCTCGGGTGTCTTCGATCTCTCTGTGGAGGGGTTGGGGTCAGAAAACCCTGGCATGAGGATTCTTTCCATTTTGAAATAAACCCTGACCAAATAAAAATGAAAATCAACAAAAATTTAAACTATAGAATCTGGCGGAATGTCACCCATAATAAAAAGATTCCCTCCTCAGAATGGTGCACACTGGATCATATGAAGGAAATAAGGGTCTCTCCCAGTGATACTACCATAAATAACAGAAAGAAGCTGGATACTCTACCAGGCCTTTTGGCTAAGATCAAAGTGTAGTATCTTTTCCGATGGATACTGCACCCCATACTGGTGTTGTATTGGCCTTCGGGCATTGATTTACGCCGGTCTATGCGTCTGTCCTGTGCAGTTCTAAGAGGTCCACCCTCCCAGGCTTCGCCTCCCCTCTTTGGGGAGGAGTAAGTTTATTGCTTACTGCCTGAGGCGTCCCTACCGGGGAATGCCAACGGGACTTCCCAGGCAATTTTTAAACCCCACTTTCCCGACCCGACCTTGGGTCATATCTTACTTGTGGGAGTAAGATAAAAACTGGCCTTGTGCCTAACTCCTGGAGAGGAGTAAATCAATACTCTACCAGGCCAGTTCAATTCTAGTCTTGGAATCCAACAAAACCAAACAAGTACCACAAGAAAAAGACACTATAACTTATTTAAGTGGTCCATTGCTTTGCTTATAAGAAAGAGAATAGGATTAAGTGTATACGGTTAGTTGAACACACGTCACTATTTCATCCCACAGCTGAGGCGAAATTGTCGGTCCATACCTTTATAAACAGTATTAGTCCGTAAATGACCACAAATGATCCGATAGTATTTGAACTCAGGGTTGGGCGATTCCATTGTAAGCTATACTATCCATTAGGTGATCGCAAGCCACGCGGTTGTGCGTCGGTGTTTGTTCTAGTTCGGCGTTTTGAGTTTGTCTAATTATTTTGTTTTCACTCCAACAAAAGACGGAGTGTGTTATTTACCAGAACTCAGCCCGAACAAGTACACCCCAGAAGCACTTTATCAAATAGAAATAAAAATTAACCAGTGAAAGGGAAATAATCTCGTAAACTGACGGACGATCGATCGGCGCTTTTTCATTTCTAGCCTTGCAGGCTAGTTACAGTCGCCGTTCGTGAAACCCTCGGTGCCCATGATAAAAAAAAATCTGAGTGTATTTCATTTAATAAAATATCTCTGTATATAAAGCAAAGTCGTCTGCATGTGTATATGTGTGTCACGGCAGTTAAACGGTTGATCTAACCGCAAATTTGGAATCACCACCTTCGATCCGATGTCCTTATCGATGTCAGAAGTTCTTGAATGTCTGCATGTGTATATGTGTGTCACAGTTGAACGGTTGATCTAACCGCAAATTTGGAATCAGCACCTTCGATCCGATGTCCTTATCGATGTCAGAAGTTCTTGAATGTCTGCATGTGTATATGTGTGTCACAGTTGAACGGTTGATCTAACCGCAAATTTGGAATCAGCACCTTCGATCCGATGTCCTTATCGATGTCAGAAGTTCTTGAACCTTTTTAAAAACTCATTGCTAAAAA
The DNA here is from genome assembly GCA_963556195.1 of Sepiola atlantica. Taxonomy (NCBI): domain Eukaryota; kingdom Metazoa; phylum Mollusca; class Cephalopoda; order Sepiida; family Sepiolidae; genus Sepiola; species Sepiola atlantica. Next base: position 94,419,478 of record OY744529.1, on the reverse strand, counting down.
TTAAAAGTGCATAAAAAATAACATTAGAAATTTTCCGCCATTTTTAGCGTTCCCTTTTCCAGCCGACCGAAGAACATACTTATAATAATTTGAACATTTTTCACTTTTTAACAATAAGAAAAATAAATAAATATCTAGAAATAAGTCAAGATTGTTTTTTTTATAGTCAAACCATTGTACGTATTTAACATTCCTTTTTTATTTTTTATTTATGTTTCTTTCTTCATTTTAGAAAATCGAACTATTTTTTAGATCCACAAAGAGAGATCCCTACGCCAAACTCATAAACACTATAAGTAGGTTCAAAAGATGTTTTTTAAGTCTTTGTTCGGTGGCCGTGTGGATAAAGCGTTCACTTGTATTTCAGTTTTGGGAGGATCGTTCAGGGTTCGGATCTTACACTAAACAATTGTTTGTTTTTGTGTTTGTTTGTTTGTTTGTTTTTGCTCTCGCGTTCCAGTTATTTCCTGGCCGATATCGATCGTCATCATAATAAACCTGAATCATATTTATTTAATTATTTTATTGCGATTTAAAGTTTTAAAACCTAATACATATAAAAAAAAAACAACTCTTTTCATTTTAATTTAACAGCAGAGAAAAGTTGGGGGACCCCGGCGTTTATGGCTACTTCCGCTTGTTTGTCTATATAATTTTAAAATATGCTTTTTTAGAATAGCCTGTCTTCTGAATCACTCAATCTAACAAATTCGTATTTTTAGAAAAGAAAGTATTTGTGAATTTTACCAATTGCCGTTTGCTTTGTATACGTGGCAGCGCAGTCTTCCGGGAGAACGTGGACCGAACAAAGGTGAATTTTTCTGTAAATAAAAAAGAAAGATGGACAGTAAATTTTAATTCGGAAATCATGTTCTGAATGGCAGGCAGTTTTATTTCTGTAAGAAAGCAACTCACAAAACCAACAAAATTCGGGACAAAAATCTTCTATGAATAAACCGTCGTTCCTGCTGTTCTCAAGTTTATTCTGTTTTCATTCTCAACTCTTTTCATTTTATCAGTTCACATAGAAGTTATGCTAGTTACCCTTCCAAGCTTTCATGTACAACAAAATCTATTTTTGGCGTTCATGTCAGGGGGGATCTGTCCATTACAGATCTCTCACGCTTTAGTTTTAAATAGCATTTATTTTGGTCTGTCAATCGTATGTTTTAAAAAGGATTTTTCATCTCGCAAATTAATTTTAAAATTCTATTGTTGTCAGTCTGTAACGCTTAAGTTTGAAATAGAAATTCGTTGCTCTGTCATGTAGCGTTTGAAATAGCATTTATATTTTAAATTACATTTTCACTGTTAAACGTGCAAAATAGGAAAGAGTTTGAATGCCTAATAAACGCAATCCTTGAGTTTCTTCAGTGTCTCCGTACAGGGTTTTTTTCATGATACCCTGACGAGGATAGTTCGCCCTACGAGTAAACTCTGACCCAAATAACATAGTATTCGAAGCCCAAATAAGATACCCTATAAGATGGCTACACACTGGCTCATACGAGAAACGATTCACTTTCTCCTGGTTTTATTACCTCAAGTTCCACCACTTAGCTAAATACTCCATCAGGCTATTTTTGTCGTTTATGTCGGTGGGGATTGGCTCTGTGCATTACAATTTCATTCGGTAGAGTTCATCCAGGTCATATTCCATTGGAAATTTCCAGTTTATATTCAATGGAATGTTAAATGGAAGGATCTGAATCGTTTCGTGGGCGTACACGTTAACTCCATCAAAGCATTCATTTATTCAATACTAGCAAGACCCCGTGAAAATTATGCGGCTACTTGTTTCTTTTTTTATTGAAATTACATTTTTTTTAAATCTCTGTAGAGTTGAGGGATAAGCTTGTTGTAGGGTCGCCATTTTGTTGTAGATCGCCATTTTGTTGTAGGGTCGCCATTTTGTTGTAGATCGCCATTTTGTTGTAGGGTCACCATTTTGTTGTAGATCGCCATTTTGTTGTAGGGTCGCCATTTTGTTGTAGATCGCCATTTTGTTGTAGGGTCGCCATTTTGTTGTAGATCGCCATTTTGTTGTAAGGTCGCCATTTTGTTGTAGATCGCCATTTTGTTGTAGGGTCGCCATTTTGTTGTAGATCGCCATTTTGTTGTAAGGTCGCCATTTTGTTGTAGATCGCCATTTTGTTGTAGGGTCGCCATTTTGTTGTAGATCGCCATTTTGTTGTAAGATCGCCATTTTGTTGTAGATCGCCATTTTGTTGTAGATCGCCATTTTGTTGTAGGGTCGCCATTTTGTTGTAGATCGCCATTTTTTATGGGTCGCCATTTTGTTGTAGATCGCCATTTTGTTGTAGGGTCGCCATTTTGTTGTAGATCGCCATTTTGTTGTAAGGGCGCCATTTTGTTGTAGGGTCGCCATTTTGTTGTAGATCGCCATTTTGTTATAGGGTCGCTGCGTCTGTATCTATCTTACTGACCTTTCTTGAAATGAAGAAAAGAGTCACGAAGCTGTTGGTTCAAAAGTTTCGTCAACACAAAACATGGACCGGAAGAGTTATGAAAACGTAAATATAAGACAGATTGATTCGTCCGAGATGTATGTACTATAGAAATGGAATTAGGTCAGTTAGTTTCATCTCGTCTAGCAGAGTCATTGCTAGAACTGAAAAGAGAAATATTGTCTTGTCACAGTGACGTCTCAAACAGACCTGTTTATATTTCGCGGGAAACCTGCTTGGGCGGAAGCGGAAGTTGCTTTTCCCATGCAAAAGTGTTTTGGCCGAACAACTCATCAATCGCTCCGCTAGTGAGAACGAAAATAGATCGTAATTATGAAACTGCTACATTTACAATTCTGCGAAATGTAAGAATTCTAGATGAGTGTTACATTTGATAAAATATTAATTCTTAACTTTTTGTTAATATTCATAAAATATTTTTTTAAATACAATTTTTTTTTAATTTGTAGAGTTGTGTTCTATTGTTGCTTTTATATAGTTTACTTGGATAATTTTGATCAACAACTTTCTGAGCAAAGACTTTTGTAATTAAATTTACATAATCATAATCATAAATTAAATATTAATTATTAAAAATAATAATAAGCGATTAGAACGCCATACAATGCATTTTAGTTTTATTAACTTTTTTTTTTCAATTTAATTTTCGAAGATATACTTCCTCATCAGAATTACTATTAGTATATCTTCGAAAATTAAATTGAAAAAAAAAGTTAATAAAACTAAAATGCATTGTATGACGTTCTAATTGCTTATTATTATTTTTAATAATTAATATTTCCATATAAACAATGCTTTCTAACCAAGGACAACAACCTATTATCATAAATTAAATCTATATTCCCCTCAGTCTCCAATAGAATAGCTAAACTATCTGCCAATAAACCGATTTTCGACCAAAGTTCGAATTCCTACAATAACGCCTTACTCAACTCAGGTTACAATGATAAATTTGCATATAAAAACAACTTCATTACCCGGGAAAAACACTGGATGTAAAAGATAGAAAACACAAAAATATAACAGCTACTAAAAAAATAACGCTTATAAAAACGGACCTATGAACCCAACTAACAATGGCAAACAACTTGACCCTCAAAAACCCAGACCACATAAACGACTAAGAAGAAAAAACAACCTTTATTTAACCGACCCTACAATAGTAATGTTACAACTAATATTCCTAGAGAATTCTTTAACATTATAGAAAAATCTTTGAAGCATCCTGAACAAAAATTCTATAAAAATCTCCTATTGTACAAGGCTTAACATAGCACAAACTATTATTACTTCTTAGAATAAAAATATATCTGCACAGACATCTATACCCCTAGTAGCCCCTACTAATAATTGTAACTGCCAGAAATCTAGAGAATGTCCGCTAAACAATGATTGTATACATAGAGACGTTTGTATATGCCTGCACTCTGAAGTAATTCCCTCGCAAAGCTAATCAACAAAGTAACACCAGTACACGTGTACCCCCTTACCTGGTAACTGTTATGGTGCTGTACCTACCTACAAAGAACTAATGGACTCGTCCACCTTATAAATACGGGAAGCACGTGACACTTGTTCTCTTCTTCCCAGGCAAACCAGCAATGGCGGTTGAGAGCAACATCTCCTTGTAATATCTTTCTTTCTATTATATAATATATACCTTTGTTCATTTAAACCATGTGTTCTTGTGTCATTCATTCAGCTTTACCCAGGTCCACAACAAATGGCGACGAGGCAATTCGAACTCTTGGGTCAAAAAACTGAAAATACCACGTGAAAATGCTCTCACACGGGTAATACAGGAAGCCGCACGAAAAAAAAAACAAAAAAAAACAAAGATTTTTGCCGTACGGTCGAGAGAAGAAAAAAGAACTCAACTGAAAAAAAAAAAAACACGTTGAACTCTTAAGTGCGAGAAAATTGTTTTCTTTTAAGAAAAAGAAAACTGAAATGGACCTGTTGTGCTCTGAGTTTTAAAACTGCTTATCGAAAAAAAAAAACAGCTTGAAATTAGGTGCTCGTTCCTCTAGTTTTTGAAAACTAGTTAAAAAACAAAAACAAAAACAACTGAAATTGAATGCGCGTTTTTTCTCTGGGTTGGAAAACTAAAAAAAACAAAACAAAAGAAATACCGAACACGAAGGAAGCAAGTATTGTTTTTTTTTAGACGAACGTCACAGCGAGTTTTTTTTTGACGAACACACACACAAAAAAAAAAATGAAACCGACACCACGTGCTTTCATTTTAAAAACAGATAAGAAAAAAAAAACATGAAATGAACACACGTGCGTTACTCCATAAAAAAAAAGACACGTGATATAAAAAAAGGTCAGTTTTATTTTCTCTCTCTCTTTTCCGACTTGTACTGAAATATTTTAAAATGCAGAAAGAATTAATTGTGAAACAGATTTTTTTTTCTCTTCGTTAAAATTAAAAACGTGTATAAGAAAAAAACATTACATAATCTTTTCATAACTAAAACTCAGCGTCTTGCAAACGCTAATTTAAAGAAAAGAACTTCTTATAAATTCATTAAATAACGAGAAAATATTAATTTTCAAAATAAAAAAATAAGTGAATATACGCGTATATAGAGAAAAGGAAAAGTTTCATAATTTTTTCATAATTAAAACGGCGCCTAGCAAACGCTAATTTAAAGAAAAGAACTCTTATAAAATCATAAGATAATAAGAAAATATTAATTTTCTAAATAAAATCAGAAACTAAATGGTTCAATATGGAAGATATTAAGTCTATAATCGCCGAACTAATGAAATTCCAAATCTCCCAGCAACAACAAACTGAGGAAAGATTTCAAAAGCTTTTATTACAACAGAACCAAAATATTTTATTACACAAAAAGGAGTATGATGAAAGATTGGAATTTCTGATACAAACAATATCGCACAGTTATCAAAAAAATGAAAAAGACGACACGTTTTCGCAGAACGAAATTTGGAACAGTATTGATAATTACTCATACACGGAAAATAATACATTTGAAGAATATTTCCGAAGATATGAAGACCTATATAAAATTGACTGCGGTGGTTGGAGTGATGCGAAGAAGCTACGCCTCCTTCTTAGAAAACTAAATACCACAGAACATACCAAATTCGTGGATTTCATTTTGCCTCGGAAAACCAGCGAGCTAACTTTCATAGAAGCGGTTGGTTTATTGACAGAACTGTTTAGTCCAAGAACTACACTATTCCACAAACGATGGAAGTGCATGAACCTGGTAAAGAAAGACGAGGAAGATTACGCTACTTTTGCATCGATAGTGAACAAGCATTGTGACGATTTTAGACTAGCTGAATTAAGTGCAGATAATTTCAAGTGTCTAATTTTTGTACAAGGTTTGATCTCAGGAAATGACACGGAGATAAGGCGTAGAGTTCTAAATAAATTAGAGAATGAACCAAGCCTTACGCTGCAAAAGTTGGCTGAGGACTGTCAAACATTTGTAAATGTAAAACAGGACTCAAAAGACATTGAATTGTCCGGCATTGCGCACATAAAAAAGGTACATCAAAAAACAAAAGCTCAACCTTATAGAAAAATAAGAAATAATAATTTTGATGTAACAAAGACAAACCAAACCAGTAAAAAAATAAATAAATTGCCACCAAGCCCTTGTTCACGCTGTGGTAATCCACATTGGTACAATGATTGCCCATTCCGTTTTAAAACCTGTATGAAATGCAAAAAAGTTGGACATAAAAGTTCACACTGCAGAACGGGCAGAGGAAATAAAATGCGGATTCAAGCCACTAAGACAAAGAAGGAAACTCGCGGGAACATAAGAAAATATGTACAGGTGAAAATCCTGGATAAAAATATAAAATTGCAATTGGATTCTGGTTCAGACGTTTCCATTATAAATTTACATACATGGAGGAGATTAAATAAACCTACTCTATCAAGAACAAACAGGCTGGCAAGCACAGTTACTGGTGAAAGAATTACATTTGAAGGAGAATTAATCACAAATGTATCCCTAATGGGAAATACTAAAAAACTCAAACTACTGGTACTGAAGGATTCGAATAATCTTTTTGGTTCAGATTTTATGCAGGCATTTGATTTATGGAAGTTGCCGATAAATACATTTTGTAAAAAAATAAATAGTCGCGCAACAGAATCGGAAAAACTACAACGAGAATTAAAAAAATACTTTCCAGAGGTTTTTTCTGGCGGTCTTGGATGCTGCACTAAAATGACTGCAAAATTCCGTCTAAAAGAAAATGTACTGCCGGTATTTAGAAAAGAAAGGAAAGTACCCTTCGCCTCGATTGAAAAAATAAACGCTGAATTAGACCGACTGTTAAAGATGGGTATTTTATCAAAAGTACAACACAGCCAGTGGGCAGCACCCACGGTTTATGTAAAGAAAAAATCTAATGAGATTCGTGTATGTGCAGATTTTTCAACAGGACTGAATACTGCCCTCGCGGACTATCACTACCCACTCCATACCCCGGAAGAAGTGTTTACAAGCTTAAATGGAGGAAGATTTTTTTCAAAAATAGACCTAAGTGAGGCATACCTACAAATACCGGTGGATAAAGATTGTTCTAAGCTGTTATGTATAAACACACATCGTGGTTTATATAAATTCGAAAGATTAGCGTTCGGAGTTAAGGTCGCGCCAGCCATTTTCCAACAAGTAATGGACACAATGCTGGGCGGACTCGATTTCGCAATAGCGTATCTCGATGACATCTTGATTAACAGCAAAGATATCGAACAACACCAAAAACATGTAAATCAAGTGTTTGCGAGAATCCAAGATTATGGGTTCAAAGTAAAAGAAGAAAAATGTAATTTTTTCCTGGAGGAAATAAAATATCTGGGTCATGTGATCGACAAGGACGGCAGAAGACCAGACCCAGAAAGGGCTACCGCAATAAAAAAAACATGCCGGCGCCAGAAAACGTCATGACATTACAGAGTTTTCTGGGCCTAGCAAATTACTACCAGGCTTTTATCCCAGAAATGCATAATTTGCGGGCTCCATTAAATGAGCTATTAAAAAAAGGTAAAGCCTGGGTATGGACACCTGAATGTCAGGATGCATTTAATAAAATCATAGAAAGACTTACGTCAGAGTTATTTCTAACACATTACAATCCAGAATTGGACATAATCGTAGCTAGCGACGCTAGTTCATATGGTTTAGGAGCATGTATCCTACACAAAATGCCTGATGGAACCCATAAACCCATTGCACATGCATCAAGGACCTTGCTCCCAGCGGAAAAACAGTATTCTCAAATCGAGAAAGAAGCCCTAGCAATAATATTTGCAGTAACAAAGTTTCACCGATACATACATGGTAGACAATTTACCTTACAGACAGACCATAAGCCGCTAATTACAATTTATGGATCTAAAAAAGGCCTACCTGTATATACAGCTAATAGACTACAAAGATGGGGAACTATCTTATTAAACTACAACTTTAAAATGCAACATTTGCATTCAAATAAAATCTATCATGCAGATGGATTGTCGAGATTAGTGCCAAAACAGAGAGAGACTCTAGAAGACACAGTGATTGCGTCTCTTCAAACAGAAGGAGATTTTAAAGAGATTTTGTGCAACGCAGTGAGAGAGCTCCCGGTGACACTATACGAGATAAAAAAAGAAGCTCAAGAGGATGAATTTATCACCAGAACAAAAATGAAATTGGTAGATAAGGATTTACATGCGGCAAAGAGTTTCTTACTCTGTGATGACGTACTCATGCATAACGAAAGGGTGGTCATCCCAGAAAAACTACGAAAGCAAATTCTGAAAGAATTTCATGTTGGCCATCCAGGGATAACCAGGATGAAGGGGTTAATGAGGAGTTTTGTGTACTGGCCAGGTATGGACAACGACATTGAAAAAGCAGTAAAGCTGTGTAAAGGCTGTGCCTTAGCGGCAAAAGCACTGCATATAAAGCATAGCCCATGGCCAAAGACCGACCGTCCGTGGGAAAGAATTCACGTGGATTTCGCGGGACCATTGGAAGGATTTTACTACTTAATCGTAGTCGACAGTTTTTCAAAGTGGCCCGAGGTACTACGTTGCAAGAGTCCCACATCAGAGGTTACGATAAGATTCCTACATGAACTATTTGCCCGTTTTGGGGTAGTGGATTGTTTGGTGAGTGATAATGGGACGCAGTTCACGTCATCAGATTTTGAGGAGTTCTGCGCGACGTTTCAAATCAGACATATAACGACGCCCCCGTATCATCCTAGGTCAAACGGCCAGGCGTAACGCTTCGTAGACACATTAAAAAGAGCATTAAAAAAGGCCGGTGATACTCCTAAGGAGAAGGCTTTACAACAATTCTTACAGGTATATAGAATTACAAAAAACATGAACATAGCATCATCATTATCCCCCGCAGAGATGATGTTTGCGCGGAATGTGAAGTCCGTGTTTGATAAATTATTACCTAAACATAATAATTATGACCGAATCTCTACGGTACCGAAGAAAAAATACAACCCAGGAGATAGGGTATATTTTAAGATGTTCAAAAACAATGCATCGTTCTGGGAACCCGGTACAATTAAAAAGAGGATCGGATCGATGGTCTATATCATAAAAGGACCACGGTTCTCGCATAAGAGACATCTAAATCAGATCAGAAAAAGACTGTCAGATGACACTGACAGCACCCCACAAGGAGAAGACGTGATGGACGTGATATATGACACCTTCAACTTACCAGCACCCCAGGTAGTCACACATAAACGACAACCAAAAAGAAAACGAATGGCTCCGGACTACCTAGAGATAGATCCGAAAAGGAAACGTTATTAAGACTCCTGAGGAGGTAAGGCTTGGAAGGGGGGTGTTATGGTGCTGTACCTACCTACAAAGAACTAATGGACTCGTCCACCTTATAAATACGGGAAGCACGTGACACTTGTTCTCTTCTTCCCAGGCAAACCAGCAATGGCGGTTGAGAGCAACATCTCCTTGTAATATCTTTCTTTCTATTATATAATATATACCTTTGTTCATTTAAACCATGTGTTCTTGTGTCATTCATTCAGCTTTACCCAGGTCCACAACAGTAACCCTACGTATTCTTAACACTTACCGCATCACGATACCCAAAATATCACTTTAAACACCAATCACCTTTTTTTACCAATTAATAACTTCTCTATCCCATTTAGTTTCCCCATCAAACAGTTTTAACTTAACCTCTAATCAGAACGTAAGCATAAAGACACATGACGCATCTACTACTATAAATAACACACCTAATGCAATAACCATTCTATATAGAATACATACTTACATAGGAGTCAGTGCTCTCCCAATAAAAACACCGTATATCCAACCACACTTTCTCTTGTAAAAGTAATAACGATTAAATTGCAGGGGCTTCCCTAACTAATTTAATCAAAGATTTTAAACGTAAAAAGATCCCTTACTCTCTGGATTGGTCGATATTGAAAAAATATATATGTTATATACTCCAGGATCTAGGTTTTGCCAACTATGTACATTAAAAGCCGTTATGATAATCACTGCTGCCAAGAGTAAAAACATTATAAAACTTAAAAATGAATTTGATTCGGCATTTATAAACTTTATGGCCCCAACTTATACCCCTCTCCTATCCAGTAACCAAACCCTTCTCAGCTATCAGAAGACCAAAACTACAACACCTCACATCAATTGTTTTACATTAAAAATTACCTAAAACACTTTCTCAACCTGGTCCTCTTCAAATCTGTATTTTACTACCTACTGATATTATAGTTTTTCTCCATTTTATATTTTTTAAACGTTCGACAATATGTTTATTTTATTTTTACCAGTTTTCAAGAACTTTGGTGAAAAAACTGACCTAGAAAAAATGTCGCCCCATAAGTCTCCTCCCGCTTTTCGCCAAAATATCTAAATCATTAATCAATCTAGCAATAGACCACCCTCTCGAATAAGATAAACTTCGATCTGACCAACAATATGGATTAAGACAATATCGTTCTACCGCGGATATCCCGTCATATCTGAACGCATATATGGTACACTGGATAAGGCAGGTGAGATATAGGTGGTAGCGCTTGATATATCCAAGGCTTTTGACAAGGTCTGGCATGGAGGTCTTCTCATGAATATTTAATATAATCAAATCCTTCTTAGCTAAAAGTAAGATTCAGGTCGTTCTTGATAGCAGAGCATTCAAACAGCATCACATTATCGCGGGTGTGCTCTAGAGGCCGATACTTTAACCCTAATCTTCATAAATAACCTCTCTGATGCCATCACATCCGAGATGGTTGCATTCTCTGACGATACCACGCTCTATTCTCGACATGTGGGCAAATCTAACTCACACAAGGTAATAGTTGAATCTTTAGAAATCTCCAATTATAAGAAACATTTCCAAACGCCAATTGTCATGGTTGATAGCTACTTTCCCGAGAGCCCAACGTTTAAACTCTTGGGTCATAAATTCACAGGAAACATGAATTGGAATAAGTACATAGAAGATACTGCCAAGTCTGCTGCAAAGAAAGTTAGCTCTCTCTCCTCTCTCTCTCTCTCTCTCTCTCTCTCTCTCTCTCTCTCTCTCTCTCTCTCTCTCTCTTACGGGGCTAGAAAACTTTTCACACCTGCCAGTATCCTATATCTCTATACATCCAGCATTCGTCCATGTATGAAGTATTGTTGTCACATCTGGGCTGGTGCTCCAACCACTAGTCTCCCCCTCTTGGACAGAGTGCAAAAAACGAGTATCTAACCCAATAGGTTCCGCACTGTTTACCAAGCTCCAGTCCCTGTCCCATCGCCGCAATGTTTGCATCCCCGCGATTGTTTTACAAGTACTTCCACGGAATGTGCTCCGACAAACTTACTCCTCCGATAAACCCGAATAGCAGAAAAATCCCACTTCTTCACTGTATAGGTCTCCTGATGCCGAACAAGTTTCAACTCTAATAGCTTCTCTCCTCGGATCGCTTGCTTTTGGAATTCCTTCCCTGCTCCCTGTTTCACCGACTGTACCAACATTTAATGTAATTAGATGTAATGTGAACAAATATCTTGCTGCACAACTACCGACTTTAAATGTCCCCTATAAATGTGGCCCCTAATCACAGTAGCCCCTTACGTCTCAATGGTAATATGCCCCCTTGTTTGGGCTGAATACAAGTTAATAAAAAAAAGAAACATTTTTAAAGCGTGGAATTTTCCGATGACGTTTGGTGTTTAACCCAATTTCATATCAGTTGCCACTTGAAGTGAATTTTTTTTCTCTTTTATAGAATCTTTCGATTGCCAGATCCGATTGACTTTTAACCTTTCCAAAATTGGCAATAGTTCCGTTGTAAACCTTTCTCTCGGGAGAGGGGAGAGTTGGGAGGGTTACACCGTTTTTTTTCTCCTGGTGTCTTTCAACTGCAACTTTTTCCACATTGTTGTTCCGTGTGTAAAATGTGACTCTGCATTTTTAATCGGAAAACCATTCTCCTTGTGCTTTCGGCGAACACCGGGGGAGGAGAGGAGGGTCAACCAGCTATTATAAATACGTGTGCCGCCCCCTCCCCAATCAATTATACGGGACCCCTACTAAGAAATTACTATGCGTAGACACGCCAATCTCTTAATATTGTTTAATCACCAAAAAATCAGAGAATTATCCATCTAAATGTACTTTTCATCATTTATTCAATAAAGAATAATTTTACTAGCGGCACCCGTGTCCCGACGTTGCCCGGGGAGATTGAGAAAACAAAAAAACTTCTGCTCTCAGTTATTTTGGAGGGGGATACTCACTGACTTGTTCACTTGGTCGGAGTGTGTGTGTGTGTGTGTGTTGCTTGGGACGTGGCTTTATTTGCAATTTACAATGTATAACTGGATCGCAACCTGATAAAAATCGAGAAGTAAATTAAGCGGAAAAAGGCCTTAAAGGTTGTTTTTTATGAAAAAATGTCCGACCTTTATCCACGATGCAATAACTATTCGTGAATAGAATAAAACGTGTTATATTTAAATGAAAACAATCACAGAAAGTGAAAACAACAGTAACACATAGAAACAAAGATTTAATTGATGAGATGTTCTTTTGCGAATCCATATGCAAATTAGTTAACCTTCCGACTTCGATCGCATAGACACATGATCAGTATATTAGAAAGTTATTTTTCTTCTATTGTGTGAAGTTGAAATCGGCGTTTTAATCTCACTGATGAAGCGAGGAATGGTGTAAATTTACAAGTATAGAGATGAGGAATGTACGTTTTCAAACTTAACACAGCGATTTTCAAAATCGTGAAAGTTTAACGGACTTTTTTTTAAGTTTGAAGCAGATTTATGCACGTGCGCAGTAACTGTTTTGTTAAAAGCGACTGTTTATATTTTTCCGGTAAAATTTTAAGTATGAGGGCAATAAATAAAACTACTATATATATTTTTTCTGTAGCTGTAAAAAAATACACGGTAACTGAATCGATCATTTAAATTTCAAATTCTAGAAGCTGTTTAATGCTGTATTTTACTTGAATTCTGTTTAATGGTGCATTTTACTTGAATTTTGTTTAAGGGTGTATTTTAGTTGAATTCTGTTTAATCGTGCATTTTACTTGAATTCTGTTTAAGGGTGTATTTTACTTGAATGCTGTTTAATGGTGCATTTTACTTGAATGCTGTTTAAGGGTGTATTTTACTTGAATTCTGTTTAATGGTGCATTTTACTTGAATGCTGTTTAATGGTGCATTTTACTTGAATTCTGTTTAAGGGTGTATTTTACTTGAATGCTGTTTAAGGGTGTATTTTACTTGAATGCTGTTTAAGGGTGTATTTTACTTGAATTCTGTTTAATGGTGCATTTTACTTGAATGCTGTTTAAGGGTGTATTTTACTTGAATGCTGTTTAAGGGTGTATTTTACTTGAATGCTGTTTAATGGTGCATTTTACTTGAATGCTGTTTAAGGGTGTATTTTACTTGAATTCTGTTTAAGGGTGTATTTTACTTGAATGCTGTTTAAGGGTGTATTTTACTTGAATTCTGTTTAAGGGTGCATTTTACTTGAATTCTGTTTAAGGGTGTATTTTACTTGAATTCTGTTTAATGGTGCATTTTACTTGAATTCTGTTTAAGGGTGTATTTTACTTGAATTCTGTTTAAGGGTGCATTTTACTTGAATGCTGTTTAATGGTGCATTTTACTTGAATGCTGTTTAAGGGTGTATTTTACTTGAATTCTGTTTAAGGGTGTATTTTACTTGAATGCTGTTTAAGGGTGTATTTTACTTGAATTCTGTTTAAGGGTGTATTTTACTTGAATGCTGTTTAAGAGTGTATTTTACTTGAATGCTGTTTAAGGGTGCATTTTACTTGAATTCTGTTTAAGGGTGTATTTTACTTGAATGCTGTTTAAGGGTGTATTTTAGTTGAATCTTGTTTAATGGTGCATTTTAACAGGTTACAGTTTTTCTAGTGTATATTCAATATACGGCATAATCACGTTGACACTCCGGTTCCCGCTAGATCACCGAAGTTAAGCAACGTTGAGCCTAGTCAGTACTAGATGGGTGACTATTGAGGAATACCAGGCGCTGTACAGCATCTAGCTATGGGTAAATAGCGTCGCCAACCTGCAGTGTATTGCGTGGCGACTGTGGAAAAAAAAATTGAATGACTGTCACCAATAAGGTGTCGGACACCAGGGAGGGGTTCATCTTCCAGGAGTGATAAAAAAAAAACCCTGATTGTGATGATTCAATTTTCAAGTATGTAGACATAGAATGAACAAGGTTCAATTGTATTATAGAGTCCATTGGAATATCTCTCTACTTTGTTTTGTCTCACATTTTAGAAAACTGAAATTGGCGAGATATTCCATATGAAAACATATTTGGCTATAGTACAACTGAACGATCGGTTATTCTTCAGTTATCAACTAATATGCTTTGCTTTTAAATTCGTTAAATTCTGTTAAAACTTATGTTATGACTGTTGAAATGAAAAAGACTCAACAAAGTTTTCAGCTGAGTTTTTGTTCTTTTAACTTAAATGCATTTGACCTTTTTTACTAATTTCTAAGCATGTTACCAAATTTGCTTGTATTTACCTAGTGTGTTTTAAACTTTTTTATTTATTTAATCTTTTTAATTTTGAGTTTCAATTCACTCTATCTTCTCCGTAGCCTCCATTGTATAAATAGTTAACTAGTTTTTCTCAGTTTTTACCCTACTGGCTGTCTATCTCTGATCTGTACTAACTTGTGAGAGGGAAACATATCTTCAAATTTCTGTTCCCCTCTGTTAAGTGTACAGTGGACCTTTATTCTATCTACATATATATATATATATATATATATATATATATGTGTGTGTGTGTGTGTGTGTGTGTGTGTGTGTGTGTGTGTGTGTGTGTGTGTGTGTGTGTGTGTGTGTGTGTGTGCGCGCGCGCATGCGTGCGTGCGTGCGTGCGTGGATAGAAAATTTATTTTTTATCTGCGGGGGTTCGGAAATACCCAACTAGTACACGGGCGCAGGCTATCCTCTCTCGGAGTGTTGGACCCGTAGACCCTGTCAGGTCATCCATCTAAGAGAAGGAAAACTCTGATAATAAAACCTTGCTACTAACCACTTACGCCTTGGCAACAAACCGTTGGGAGGGAGGCCTCTGTAGTATTGATCGACAACTTTCTTAGTGCTGGAATCTCGAACAAAGTATCCGGTTTGCTAACCTACAATTGCTTAAGGAGTAGATGGGCTCTGCCTATCGTCCGGCCTTCGCACTCCTTCTCTGTCTATTAGCCAGGTGTAGAGGTACAAGCACTGGAACGCCTCTAAAGACACCTTGGGCTCGACCTTGTTTCCTGACTAGGGCAATGAACGCTGTTTCTTTTTCTCTCTATCTGGGCAACTTGGAAAATGTTTTTCATCGCTAAGTCCTACATAACTAGTCTGGGTCGCTCTTGTTCCGACAGATTGAGGGTACAGGTTAGACAGCTGGTCTGGCTGCTGTTTCAGACTGGTAGTTAGGAGCCCTAACTCTTAGGTAGTGCTAAGAACGGCTGCTCCGTCAACAGTTGCATAATATCGTGGGTAACTGTATGGACCATGTCGCGCATGGAAAGTGGCCCTACAGTTATCTCCGGTGGGCTTTCCGGTGGGCTATCTCAAAACAAACATGAATTTACAAAATAAAAAAAAAGCTAAACCAGACACCCAACAAAAAGGATCTTCGCCTCCGCCCTTGAGGCTTGCATTCACAAATACCCGGAGACTTAGAACCAACATTAACGACGTATAAACTTTTCTCTTGACAAACTCCCCGAATATCCTAGCTCTAACTGAAACGAACCTTCAATCCTCAATTCCCTCTCACCACTTTGATATGACTGATTACCTTCCATTCAACCGTAAGGACTCTGACAAACACATGCATGGGCTAGGAGTTTATTTATCAAGACAGATTTTTTTCTCATTTTAAATATTATATATTTGTATTTAAATATTTAAAATGAGAAATAAAAACTTTCTTGATTTTTATTTTATTATTGTATTCTGCATCCTCTGTGCTTTTAGGCGTATGCCTATATTTTATGCTATATATATATATATATATATATATATATATATATATATATATATATATATATATATATATATATATATATATATGCTCTAATGGTTCATTAATTATTGAGGACAAAAGTCACTCGAGGATAAAGGTTAGTAAGATTTTCACGACTCGACAAGTATTTGTTGATATTGCACTTCAAAACTACCATGTTGTAGTTTGTCGATATACATTACCGCGGTAACGTATTCCACAGGTGGGAAATTCTTGAAAAGAAAATCTGTTCATGGAAATTTCGTTGAATTTTTTAAAGGAATTATTGATTTTCCTTTTTTTAAAATTACTCAATACTCGCACTTAGCTTTATTTACTTGCTCCCCATTGCAGCAAGATCGGGAGCAAGGCTGGAAAGTGAGGGGAGCAACTCCCCCTGAGTATAAAAATAGTCATCGACGAACTTGTCGACATGTCCCAGTATGGTGCGTCTTAGGCGATCGACATTAAACCAAACCTCATTTCTAAAAGAGGGAATAATGGCTTGGGGGTACGCATCTTAGGACTGACCTGAACCTGAACCTGAACCTGAACCCTAACCCTAACCCAGCAAAGAAGAGTATGGTGCTAGCACAAAAGTCTCTAGATGGTCGGATTGATTGCCGAGAACGGGTAGTTTCTAGCAATAAGCTTGAAACGCTAGCGTCTGTAGGTATTAATAATTTAATATTTATTTATAAATATTATACTAAGCCCCTTTAAGAAATTAAACTTGAACACTCTCGGGGATGTTAAAAATAGACTGTCAAAAAGCTCTAATGCAAAGTTCCGAATACGTTTGTCGAACACTCTCGACTAGTCTTCTATCTGTACCCGCTTCTAAGTACATATATATCTTAATTTCCCTTAATTACGTGACAGTTTCCGTTGACCGAGTGGATATGGCGACTGCTTGCAGATTCCAGTCTGACTCTGTGAACCGGGTTCGCGCCTCCCGACCGTCTGAAATTGTTACTTTCCTGCTTGAAACGCTAACGTCTGTAGGTATTAATAATTTTATATATATATATATATATGATTAATTTTACAGTTTCCCTCCCCTTTGACCATTTAAATGGAATTTGTGAAGGAACACTCCTATCCGTTACGCCGCTGACTAATGTTGCCAGACGATTCACGCCAATTATGCGATACGAATTAACACGATCAAGAGTATCGGTTATACTTTATGACGCCATTTTATACCATGTGACAATAAATTGTGGCATTAACAATCCTAATACGAAAGAAGAAAATTCTACGAAATTTGTACTAAGTCTAATTTACTTAGAACTTTATGAATCAACTAGCGGGATCAGTTTGTGTGTGTGTATGTGTACGTTTAGAAACCTTTGTTTTTAATTTAACATTAAAAAAAGAATAAGATGGCTGACCAATTAATGAATAAACCGAGATGCATTCAGGTGGAATTTAATTTCGTAATAAAATAAGTGTCTGCTTGTCCGCGAGGTGTGCTCGTATGGAGGGGTGTTTTTAATTGACAATGTAGAACTGGATGCGACAAGAATTGTTTATTTGTATACCGCCCCACGCTGCTATACCTAAGTTAAATTACTTATTTTACGAATGAGCCACCATTTATCAAGGCTACAAGTCAGTCGAGGATAAGGGTTAATGCGATAAATAGTTAGTTGAATGATGAAGAATATTATGAGATGATTAAAAATGATGAATGAATTAACAACATTTGATTACGTAAGAGGGCGACTGATGACAAGTATTTACTGAAATTGGACTTGAAGACAACCATGCTGTAGCCCGCAGGAAAGTAATCCCGTGGTAACATTTTCCACAGATGGGAATTGTTTAAGAGGACAGTATATGATAAGTATCTTTAGAAATTGGATTTGAATACGACCATCTTGTAATCTTGTAGCATGCAGGAAATCATCCCCGTTGTAATGTGTTCTAAAAATGGGCTAGGCACACAAGAGAAGAAAGGTATTTTTTTCAGTTGTAATAATAAGACGAGATCTTGCTGTGAATGTCTTATGAGGAACCAGGAATTGGAGCTCAGCCGAGCACCTTCCATGGAAATAACAGCAGAGCAGAGAAAGACTAGCAACGTCACTTCTGTAGAGAACAAAAGAGATCAGTCCCTCCCCAATAGTTGTTTTCTAAATTTAATAAAATAGTACAAAGTAAAACAATTTTCGTATAGTTGTACGGACTTTTTGTGGTCCCCAAATAATGTTGAATATTCTTTCTTTTTTACGTTGCTTTTATCATGACACAACTTTTGTACAAATTTAACGACTGCGATCAGGGTTTGCGAAAGCCATACAGAAAAGATCATCTGATCGGAGCCATGTCTGATGGCATGGGCTTCCGAGCCAGAAAGAGAATGATGTCCGGCTCTATATACCCACGCGTGTAGTATTAGATATATTTCTGAGCTCTGATACATAGAGTGCATTTTACCGTTGGATAGTATAGATCGCGGTTGTAGAATCGTGAAGGTGACTTTAACGCGTTAATGGGTGTTATGTCTAGCATGCCAATCCTCCGGTCTGTGCTGATAACCATTACGTTATTTCGTTACATATATGCAGGGCCACGCAAACGTTTACAACACATTACAAAAAAAAAGGTTTATTTATGTATTTCTGATGCAGATTAGTTCAGTTTTTACTGCTAATAATGCATATGTATTGGGAAAAACAATATTTAGACAAAAGTTTACAATACATTTGTTGACTCATCTATCAATAGTTCGTAAGGTAACCGTTATTGCTATTGTTACCAGACGAGCACCTCAATTATGTGACGTGCCGTATTAATACACAGGCGGTACACATTAACATTTATATTTTGCCGAAATTTGGCTCATGGGGAGGTTCCCTGAATTCTGTGCTAGTGTCTACAATGGAACACACGAGATCAGGTAATTGGCAAAAGAAATAAAGACGCAAGAAAATAGTTAAAATAAACAAGCAAATTTAATACAACATTAAAATGATTGTGAAAAGAATAATGAAACATGTTTTTGCTATTTGCAGCATTTAGACGTTTAGTGTAGCCTCCCCTACGAATTTTTTTCTTAGCTAATAATCTTTGATTTTTCCCGCAAAATACTTTAGTTCATGTAGGGTTTGCATGTTTCTTCTTTCAATTCTAGGTTTCAGGTCTCCCTATAGACAGAAGACAACATCCCACAATAACACTTTTCTAGATCGAATAAAATAGTGCAAGTTGAAACAATTTTTGCATAGTTGTACGGACTTTTTGTGGTTCAAAAATAATGTTGAAGATGGTTAGGGCCAATTTTGGGCGCTGGAGCAGGAGCGGGAGCAGCTCCAAAAGTAGTGGAGCGCGTAAAGCCCTGCAGATAGGTCGCTAACATAAAAATGAAGACTAAGCTTCTGCCGCGAAGCAACATTTCTATAACATAGTCTATCCGCGAAAATCAGAAATAATCACTGTAACTATATCCCTACATTAAAGAGTATAAAATGTGTGGTAGGGTAACCCAAGGGGGTTAGGGTTAGGGTTCAAACTCGTGGAGGTCGTAGAATCGCCACGGACTGATACCTTTCCAAATTTCAGTGAAAGTGTGTAGAATTTGGTATATTCGGACTACTGTTCTCATCTTGGGTGTTTTTATCACAACGTTTCGGCCGATGTAACCTCCGACCTTCTTCAGGTGTACCTTGTTGAACACTGGAATCTTTCTGTCGAACTCCAGAGTTCGACATAGTACACCTGAAGAAGATCGAAGGTTACATCGGCCGAAACGTTGTGATAAAAACACCCAAGATGAGAACAGTAGTCCGAATATAGCAAATTCTACAAATTATCAACCCTCATCTAAAAAATTCCGAAACATTTAGTAAAAGTGATTTCACCGCGCCAGTGGATTTTATGCCTGACATGCCAGTCATCTAGTCCGTGCCGATAACCATTATGCTATTTCGTTACATATATATATATTTAAGTGAATAAATAACGACTTACCTGATGAAATGACGTCTTTTCTTCGCGAGACGATGTTGCTCTCCGTGCTGCTCGGCCTCGATGTGACTAACTTGTCCCTAGGGACGAAAATCATTAAGCCATTAGAACGATGCCGTGGCGCCATGTTGGAAAACATGTCTGCTTCCTCGTCGTTCGCGGTCTCAATTAAACAGGGCTTCAAATTCGCGCAGGCCGTTGCGACATTATGGCAGATTTTTGCTGAATCAACTCAAACAATATTCGATATTCTTTTTTTACCAGCTGTAAAAATCCAGGACCCCAAAAAAGAGGGGGGGGGGGATTCAGAAGATAAAGATGGCCGTAGAAGTCATGTGCGTGGCCGTAATTATCCACAATATAAAGTGAACAAACCCCATGGGATGAACAAGGGTTTTTTGTTGTAGGCATTCATCACGCATCATAGAAGGTTTGTCATCAAGAAGTCGTAAACCAAAAGTGGTCGCCGTTTTTAAAATGGCGTATTCGTGAGTTGCTATCATAAAACGTTGGTTAGAGTAGAGTTAAATGTATCTATTTTTAAACGCTGATTTCATCTTGACATGTATCTGTATAAAAGATTAAAAAGATATTTAGATATAGTCAAAAAATGTCAGATTTATATACATACTAGATGTACGCGTTCACTTATGTTCACATCTCTCTCTCTCTCTCTCTCTCTATATATATATATATATATATATATATATATATATATATATATATACATATACATATATACATATATATATACGTATATATATACATATATATATATATATATAGATTTAGATTTTTCACTTATAAAATAGATCATTCAGTGAAGACCGGGGTTGTTCCAATAAAAAACAAGCTCGATGATACTCGATTACAGAGTACAGAGCATTTATATGTGATTTTATGAAGGCTTACCAAAGCATTTCTTTCAAGACACCAATGATCACCATTAAAGATATTTTTTCTTACAAATACTATTTATTCAAATTAAATGTTTTTTCCTACACGTGTTTCACTACCAAGCAGTTACTTGCTTGGCAGATCATCAGGGAAATTAAATGTCTGGAATACTGGTTTCAACTGCCGACAAAACACAATGTGGCGTTGTAATAGTTGAGGTCACTTAAGAAAAGAAGAGGAAAAAAATAAAAATAAAAATAAAAGTCAAAACTTAAAAAGCAAGGAAGAACAACGGTAAGAAAAGAAAGTCCTAGAAAAGTCTTAGAAAAGTAGCTTGTGCATTATTTCTTCCACCAAGCCAACAAGCAAGTAGTCGGTCCCAAATACATTCAATAAAACCACAAAACCGGAACAATGTGCGATAATACACTTTCACGTTAGCTGAATAAATCCCCCCCCCCCACACAATAAAACAAAAGAACTAAATCATTCAAGATACCGCTCACAAGTTACCATTCCAATCCAATGATAGTATGGGAATTCTAAATCCAAACTTCTCACAAAGAAAAGTCAACACAAATGTTCGTCCGAGTTCAAAGAGTCTTATTTCAATTGTTGATTTATTACCCTTCGAAATAAACACACGACGAGTTGAATGTCAATCCCGCAGAAAACTCCCTTCCATCAAGAAAAAATCTTAATATAGAAACTATTTATTCAAAATACTGTTTCTAAAAATATTTATTATTAAACCTATTCCTTATAGAAATTAATCATCTAGTGTCTGGGACGTCATTTTACAATTTGTGAAAATATCCTTCATTTAATTAACTGCCGAATTGTTATCGTTTTGTTGTTTAACGAAGCGAAAAAAATCACATATATATATATATATATATATATATATATATATATATATATATATATATATATATATATATATATATATATATAGGGTGGGCCAAAATAAGGGTCCTCCAAACTTCTCTCCAATTCCTCGAAATTTTGAGCTGTTCGTACAGTACGAGGCCTACCACTTCTCGCCATGTCGGATATTCCTTGTTGGTCCCTAAAACGAGCAATAATTCCTCGGATTGCTTTTGCCGAAGGAGAGTTTCTGGTGTTGTAATGACGTCGATAGATGAGTTGAGTCTCCGAAATCGACTCATTGGATTTAAAGTAACACTCTATTATGAGGGTACGTTCCTTAGGGCTAATACGGCTCATGCTTGCTTCGGAAGGGGTCCTTTACTTATTCTAAAAAAAAAAAAATTTTTAAATCAATAAATAAAAAAGTTATGAATTTTTAAAAATAGGACCCTTATTTTGGCCCACCCTGTGTGTATATATATATATATATATATATATATATATATATATATATATATATATATATATATATATATATATATATATATATATATATATATATATATATATATATATATATACACACACACACACACATATATATATACACACACACGGCACAATCACGTTGACACACCGGTCCACGTTAGATCACCGCAGTTAAGCGGCGTTGAGCCTGGCCAGTACTGAATGGGTGACCATTTGGGAATACCAGGTGCTGTATGTGCTCTCTGCTTATCTCGGCATTGTTTCCAGTCATCTTGTATTACTACTTGCCATTGGAATCAAACAATGCCGACTCAGGAGAGCGGTTGTTGAGGATTGCACAACCCTTGCAATTACAAATTCACGCGCGGGTAGCCCCAGGTGGGGCACTCATACGTCGAAATCGACGGGAGAGTCTATCATATATATATATATATAGAGAGAGAGAGATAGAAGAAAAAAGAGTGATAAATATGTGACGATTGTCCAAATTTATTTCAATTGTTCAATGCAATAGGTTCCATCTACTAAAAGTTTTCACTTTGGTTTATTTTGATCCTACTCTCTCTCTCTCTCTCTCTCTCTCTCTCTATATATATATATATATATATATATATATATATATATATATATATATATATATTACAAATCTAGAGGTCTATCAGATTATTAGATATTGGTAATTTTAAATTTGCATTTAAAATTTTGCATTTAAAAATAAGAATCCTAAAATACGATCGCAATAATCTTTTAAACAAACGCGATGAGTTGATGGCGAAATGCAGACATAAATGCAAATTTAAAATTACCAATATCTAATAATCTGATAGACCTCTAGATTTGTAACGGTGAAGATACCAAATAGATCAGTTACGGTAAACCCCCATAAATATTTACAATAATATCTGTTATGGACATGTTATTACTGACCTGGTGACATTAGTTATAGTTGTTTTTCGGATGTATGCATATACGATTGTACTTTAAGATATTCGTGTATTCAGAGTACTTACTTGAAATAAGATAGCCTTATATTTGCTTATATGTATGCATGCGCGTGCGGATGCGCGTGTATGCGGGCATTAGTGTATATGTATGTATGGTAAGAATAGGAGCGTATATATAAGTACATATGTTTTTGTATGTATATATATGTGTACGTACTTGCATGTGTTTGTGTATGTGCAAGCATGTATGTGTGTGTGTGTATGTGTGTGTGTGTATGTATATCCTGCATATTTACCTTATCAATATATGCTTATATTTAATTAAACTCTTACCCCGGTTATTTAAAACTTTCCAGGCCGTATGTATTATTTTACATATGTGTATGTATATACAATTTAAAACTTTCCAGGCCGTATATATTATTTTGTATATATGTATGTGTATATATGTATATATGTGTATACATGGGTGCAGGTGTATGTGTGCATGTATGGGCATGTGCGCGTATATGAGTATAGGTATGTGTGTACGTCTGCGTATGACTGAGTATGTGTATAGGTATGTGTACATATGTGCATTTGTGTATGTCTATGTACACATGTATGTGTGTTTCTATTTTGCACATCTGTGGCTATGTGTGCATGTGCGTATATATGTGTGTATATGTATATATATGTGTGTATGTGTGTGTATGTGCATATGTATGGATGTGTGTGTATGTGTGTGTGTGTGTGTGTAGGTATACATTCATTTAGTAAGGAGGGTTTTTTTTTAATGAATATTTAAAGACGAAACACATTTATCCTCGATGTCTTAAAAATTTTTAATTCAAGGTAGTAGGTATGGGTGTGCATGTGTATATGTATGTATGTGTGGGTGTGTATGTGTGTATGTGTATATATATATGTATATGTGTGTATGTGTGTATATATATATATATGTGTGTGTATATGTATGTATATATATATGTGTGTGTATATGTATGTATATATATATGTGTGTGTAGAGATAGGTGTGTATATATGTGGGGATGTATGCAGATATAATTGTACTTTGAGATATTCGTTTATTCTGATTATTTACTTAAAATAAGATAGCGAATTAAATTAAGTGTATAATATTATCACTAGACAATATTAGATTAGAATTAATTATAGGCTTCCATAGATTATAAACTAATGTAAGATGAATTTGTGAAAATCAGAGTATTAAAATATTACATTTGGAATATAATCTTAAATAATTTTTAATTTTCAAATTGATTCTGACACGCGAATCTAGATAGAATGGGGGCACGAGAAGTGTCAATCGGCTGATGACACGCGAACATGTGTTAATGTCTTATCCTATCCCCTTTCCTCTTTTCTCCTGCCGGGCCGAAAACTGAATTTCGGGCTAGCCAAAAATTGTGTGTGTGTGATGTTAAGAATAGGTATATGTGTGCGTGTGTATGGAGGCGTATGTCACCAGGTCGGATATGTAGAAAGAATATGTGCGCTTAACTCAGACGTTATTATTTTAATAAAAATAAACAAAAAAAAACATAAGATCCCTTTAGATTACTTTAGTTAAATATAAGATGTTAATTCCTACTCGCTCTATATTGGGTGTTCAAACTGGCTGCTACCACCACTCTCTCTGATTGTGTTCGAAGTGTCGAGGATAAATTCAGTTTTCTATCAGTCTCAAAAATGTAATTGTTAAGTTGGATGCTTGAATAAAACCGCAAGGTTGAAATAAATTATTGCATCGACAATCATGTAATTTCGTGTTATTATATTTTACGTTATATATATATATATATATATATATATATTTAACGATTTAAATTATTTTCAAATCTTATTTCAAATAAAGTGTATACTTTAATGTATTAAAGTTGTTTTCAGCTGTTTCAAGACGATGTTTATTTTTAGTCATACAAAGCAACATAGGAATTCTAAGAGAAGAAAAACAGTAATATCCTTAGGAAAGGTACGAATCCATACATCTACCCTCCAGCTGTCGATTAAATAGTAGGGTAAAATGGACTCTTACACCTTGATTGGAAAACTAGTATATATATATATATATATATATATATATATATATATATATATATATATATATATATATATATATATAGTAAGCTATGAAAATATATTTATAACAGTTAAGCTACACGGAGGCTCCCGCGTTTCATCCCCGCGGGGGGGGGGAATCTTCAGGCTAACATGGGATGAAACGCGGGAGCCTCTGTGTAGCTTAACTGCCATAAATATATTTTCATAGCTTACTACCTAGCTCTACTCACGTATCGAGCACTGTTGAAGTAAATACTGAAAATTGATACATACAAAATTATATCTCCTTATAAAATATTATGTGGATACATGAAATAGTAATATATATATATATATATATATATATATATATATATATATATATATATATATATATACTAGCAAAACCTACCCGACCTCCGGGCTGCAATTCATTGGAATGGGAGGTCGTTAATTGAAAAAGTAATTTTACTCAGAGAATTCTAAAATTTTAACAACAAACTTTGGTAAATTACAACACTCAGCTAAATTACACCCCTCTAAAAAATGAGGTTCTTCTTTTTATGGTTATTCTAAATTATTAGGGCAGTGAACTAATATATTTTTAACACTAATCCCAAGTTCGACTGGCAAGGTTGTAAAGCCACACGCAATCGCCCCCAAAACAATAACGTACAGAATTCATCTCCAATAGCAAAAAAAAATGGTCAACTGCCATAATACTACTACTACTACTACTACTACTACTAATAATAATAATAATAATAATAATAATAATAATAATAATAATAATAATAATAATAATAATAATAATAATAATAATAATAGAATAGCTCAAAAATGGAGGATCATTTTATGTTAAATTTATTTGCGAAACTAATCCCCCAGGCTAAATTCTAAAATATTTTTTAGTAATTCGGACAGTACTACTAAACTATTGTTTTAATTTGTCAATCAGAATAGTGATAAGGTCTTTGTAAGCATTAAACAATAACTTTGTTGTTAAACTTTAGAATAAAGGCATTAACTTAACTAATAACAAAAATATTTATTTATTTTGTAGTGAAAATGTAACAACTGAAAAAAGAGGGCGATAGAAAGGGATCAAAGAGTAAGCGAGCGAGACAGCCACATTCTCTTGGCCTCTTGGCTAAGATCAAAGTGTAGTATCTGTTCCGATGGATACTACACCCCATAAACTGGTATTGTCTTGGCCTTCGGGGCTTGATTTACGCCGGTCTATGGGTCTGTCCTGTGCAGTTCTAGGAAGTGCACCCTCCCAGGCTTCGCCTCCCCTCTTTGGGAAGGAGTAAGTTTATTGCTTACTGCCTGAGGTGCCCCTACCGGGGAATGCCGACGGGGCTGCCCAGGCAATTTTTAAACCCCACTTTCCCGACCCGACCGTGGGTCACATCTTACTTGTGGGAGTAAGATAAAAACTGGCCTTGTGCCTAACTCCTGGAGAGGAGAAATCAATACTCTATTATTTTCAGTATATATACATTATACAGAATATAAACTTTTTAATTTCTAATATTAATTAGAGTAACAGTAACCCAGTTTGATTAGGAAAACTTTCGCATTTATTCATTTATGTTTAAATTATTTAATATATATAATAGAATTAATAAATATATATAATGTACAAATCAATATATATATACATGTTTAAATCATTTAATATATATAATAGAATTAATAAATATATATAATATACAAATCAATATATATATACATGTTTAAATTATTTAAAATATATATTCAATAAATAAATATATAATATACATATATATAAATATATATTTACATATATGTCAAAATTATTTAATAAATATGAATTAATAAATGTATATAATATACATGTATAAAAAAGTTATATATAAATATATTTATGTATATATTAATTATTTAATATATATAATAAATAATTATATAATATATATTTAAATATATATAAGAATATGTATGGATACACATATATTAAAATTATTTAATATATAATATATCAATATATATATTAAAATTTTTAATATATATAATAAATTGATCAATATTTATATATATATAAATGTATATATATATTTTTTTTTAATTTAATATATATAATAAAATAATAAATATATCTAATATATATTTATATACATATAAATATATATTTATAAATATATATTTAAAAAGATTAATATATATATAATAAATTAATAAATGTTTATATATATTAATAAATTAATAAATATTTATATATATATATAATTAATTAATAAATATATATATATATATATATATATATATATATATATAAATGTATATATACAAATTTTTTTTAATTTAATATATATAATAAAATAATAAATATATCTAATACATATTTATATACATATAAATATATATATATACATATATATTTAAAAAGATTAATATATATATAATGAATTAATAAATATTTATATATATTAATAAATTAATAAATATTTATATATATATAATAAATTAATAAATATTTATATATATATATATATATATATATATATATATATATATATATAGTAAGCTATGAAAATATATTTATGGCAATTAAGTTACACAGAGGCTCCCGCGTTTCAGCCCCGGGGGGGGGGGGGTTCAGGCTGAAGATTCCCCCCGGGGATTAAACGCGGAAGCCTATGTGTAGCTTAATTGCCATAAATATATTTTCAAAGCTTACTACCTAGCTCTACTTACGTATCGAGCACTGTTGAAGTAAATACTGAAAATTGATATATAAAAATTATATCTCCTTATAAAATTTTATGTGGATACATGAAATACTAATATATATATATATATATATATATATATATATATATATATATATATATATATAGAGAGAGAGAGAGAGAGAGAGAGAGAGAGAGAGAGAGAGAGAGAGATAGATAGATAGATAGATAGATAGATAGATAGATAGATAGATAGATAGATAGATGGGGTAAGCACCTTAACATACTTACATCATTGCAGGACTGTCAATAAATGGATCCCTTATTTAACCAGGGTTAAGTATTTCACTTTTAATAGTGCGTTCGGGGATTTTACTTTGAAATGACGAACTTCTTTAGCTTAGACTTTAGATAACAGTGAACGACACACACACACACACACACTCTCTCTCTCTCTCTCTCTCTCTCTCTCTCTCTCTCTCTCTCTCTCTCTCTCTCTCTCTCTCTCTCTCTTTCAGCATTGTTGGGGCTGTTTGTGAACTCACAAGTGTGCAAGTTAAAATATCTGTTCTAATTTCAAACAAGGGAAAAGAAAACCAACTATTGTTCCCCAATGGATTTCCTAGACTCACAATATCGATTACCATATCTGTAATTGTTCATACTTGTACGAATTGTTCACTAATCAGGAGCAGAAAAAAAAAATCTACAAAACATTCATCATTCTTTTTCCCGTAAATTTTCACTGAAATTATTTTTTTCTTCAGCCAGAACATTAATGTTGACCTTTTTTCGCATATTTCGTAAACAGCATCGTTATTCATGTTTTTAGCAAAAATGACAGTTATGATATATATATATATATATATATATATATATATATATATATATATATATATATATATATATATATATATATATATATATATATATGTATATATATATGTATATATATATGTATATATATATATATATATATATATATATATATATATATATATATATATATATATATATGTATATATATATGTATATATATATGTATATATATATATATATATATATATGTATATATATATATATATATATATATATATATATATATATATATATATATATATATATATATATATACTTCTTTGTAATATAGCAGGGGAAATCCCAGTAGAGTGCTCGATTAATTAAACATTGAAGTTAAAAATTAAGAGCATAATATTTATTTAATTTGGTACAGAAAAATTAGTACAACATTCATACCGTCGGTTTCAAGCATGGAAAGACTTAGCCATCCGGCTTTTTTCAGCTTCTGTTGTCATCTGTTTCGGCATTTCAGATGTACGAATGTTGTACTAATTTTTCTGTACCAAATTAAATAAATTTAAAAAAAAAAAAAAATATATATATATATATATATATATATATATATATATATATATATATATATATATATATATATACGAGGCCTGGCTAAAACGAATTTAGGAAAACTCGTCACAGGAATATTCGGCAACGGAAAATTGGTAAACGGAAAATTGGTCAACCGAAAATTGGTCAACTGAAAATTCGTCAACAGAAAATCGTCACTTTTGGCCAATTAGGAAAATTCGGCAATTATCGAATAAATATCGATTAAAAATAGATTTTAGAACCGTTTTTGCAGGAGATATACTTGTAAATACGAGGCTACCCACCCCCCAGTGGAGAACATTTTTTTATATTATTTTTTTTTGTACTTGTGCAGTTTACGAACCGGGCTATTTTTTAGATAAGATTTTCAAGTTAAATTAAATTTTTACGATATCTTTTGTTTATTAAATTGTTAGGTGAAAGTACAGAATAGTTAACAAAGCACCCCCCTCATTCTCCCCATGTAAAAAATCGTTGTCTAAATAATGTTATTATTATAAGCCTGTTTCGTAATTAAGTTACGAGATGAAATCCATCATAATTCATTTAGATTTCTTCGTAAACAAGTCAGCCATTTTAATTGACAAAACATCAATTACTTCGTGTGTGTGCAAAACTTGAAAGGAATTATAAACTATGAGTAAAAAGTCATTTAAACTGGCTTAAAATTCTTAGAAAATTTCCATGTATTTAAAAAAGCAAAATTGTAATTCAATGTTTTTTTTTTCATCTTGCCTAAAACTTGTTTTAACTAACAACTTTATTTAATACTTAAAAAAAAGAAATTCTTCTTTCAGACAACGATTTTTTACATGGGGAGAATGGGGGGGGGTGCTTTGTCAACTTTTCTGTACTTTCACGTTGTAAAGAATAACCCGGTCCAAACCTTTAATTTCGTAACGTAATTACGAACCGGATTATTTAGAAAGCCATTCTTAACACACAAAACTGCACAAGTACCAAAAAATAATATTAAAAAATGTTCTCTACTGGGGAGGGAATTTACAAGTATATCTCCTGTAAAAACGGTTCTAAAATCTATTTTCAATCGATATTTATTCGATAATTGCCGAATTTTCCTACTTGCCCAAAAGTGACGAATTTTCCTACTTGGCCAAAAGTGACGAATTTTCCGGTGCCGAATTTTCCGTTGCCAAATTTTCCGTTGACGAATTTTCCTATGACGAGTTTTCCGGGCACCGGCTAAAACATATCCGACCTTAGGCCAGAAACATATTTCAAATACGTCACGCGGTTGGGACCATAATCCCCTTCAAAGTAGGCCCCTTGTGCTTGCACACACTTAGCTCACCGATCCATCCACTGCCGGAAACACCTCTGGAAGTCTGCTTTTGGAATGGTGTTCATCTCCGCCGTCGCGTTTCGCTTTATCTCTTTTTTCGCACCCTTTCAACAACAGTGGAAATGAGCACCATTCTAAAAGAAGATTTCCTAAAGTCAGATACCTTTTAGACAGACCTCGTGTATATATATATATATATATATATATATATATATATATATATATATATATATATATATATATACACGCAGCAAATCATTACTAATGCAGGCTTCGTTGAAGACTATGGAACTTGATTTTTCTTCTTAATTTCTCGACGTGGCGAGCAAGTTTTCTATTTTCCGGTGTTGAGTTGAATATTGTGGTTCCGAGTCATGTTGTATCGGTCATCTCTCGAGCGCTTTCGATCTCTCAATCGTCATCAGGAGGTTGTGTCTTAACGTTAGTCTTGGGCTGTTAGCCTTTTTATAGTTTTTTTTTTTTAATTTTATTTTATTTCTTTAATTATTTAAAACGGATAGTGCGTTAGTTCCAGTATTAAATGCTATTTTATTAATTTTAGATTGCAGTTTTTTTTCATGTAGGGGGCTTCAGGTATTTTAAGTCTGTGTGTGCAATTATTTTCAGGGATTATTTTGGTGTAAGTTATTAGGATTTTTCTTAGTTCTGCGAATTGTAAAATAAACCCTTAAAAATAATTGCACACACAGACTTAAAATCCTCGAAGCCCTCTACATAAAAAACCGCAACCTAACATTAATAAAATAGCATTTAATACTGGCAGTAACTCACTATCCGTTTTCAATAATTTAAAAAAAAAATAAAAAAAAAAATTTAGAAAAACTATAAAAAAGCTGATAGTCCAAGAGATTCGCCTTGAGCTGTCAGCCTTTTTATAGTTTTTTTTTTTAATCTTTATATAGAGAGACAGAGAGAAGGCATTGCCAAGACTGCTGCAAAAAAGGCGGGCTTCCTCTACGTAGCTAGAAAACTTCTCACACCTGCCGATATCCTATGTATGACGTATTGCTCTCACTCTTTGACAGAGTCCAAAAAAGAGTCTCTAATCTAATAGATCCCACACTATCTAACAAGCTCCAATGTTGCGTCCCTTTAACGGAATGTGCTCCGACGATTCTGCTACACTGGTGCCTCCTCGACGTAAATACCCCCGATCATCTCGTCAGTCAGCAAGATCCCACCCCTTCACTATAGAGTTTTCCAGATGCCAGAGGGATTTCTACTGTAATAGCTTCTTTTCTTGAACTGCTAACCTTTGGAATTCCTTCCCTGCTTTCTGTTTCCCTGGCTGTACCAACATGCAAAAGTTTAAATGTAATGTGAACAAGCATCTCGCTGCAGAACACACATCACTTAAGATTCCCCTAATTCACAGTAGTCCCTTACGTCTAAGTA
Organism: Sepiola atlantica; assembly: GCA_963556195.1. Lineage (NCBI taxonomy): Eukaryota > Metazoa > Mollusca > Cephalopoda > Sepiida > Sepiolidae > Sepiola > Sepiola atlantica. Next base: position 94,387,362 of record OY744529.1, on the reverse strand, counting down.
GCATTGTGTCTTTTGTTTTAGGTGAACTTTAGTAAGAGTATATATATATATATATATATATATATATATAGTCTAAAGAAGCTTTGAGTTATTTTAAATAAAAAGACAAAAATAAAAAAAATTAAAAATTAAAAAAAGGAGGAAAATGCAGTTTAAATTCCCAGAGAAACTAACTAAATCCAAAATAGTGTAGACTTAACATTTGTTGGAAAATTCATAAATAAATAATATATAATAGTAAGTAAATAAAATAAAAAGGGGGTTAAGTATCTAACAGTGAAACAAAAGCAGGAGACCTTAACGTAAGCATCTAATATTAACACGGGGATCTTCAGCTGTTTACCATGTAACTGTTTCGGAGATTTAAAAACAGGACAGTTTTATGCATGGCTCTCCAATGGTACAGATAAAACTACCATTTCCCCAATAATCAAGTGTCGAAATAATTCAGCTCAAAATGTTACTTATATATACATAAATAAATAATAAAATAATAATAATAATAATAATATACTACCCTTAAGACTACCGTGTGATATGGTAATTTGCATATCAAATAAAATTCTTTATAACAATAGTAATACTAGTAATAATAATAATAATAATAATAATAAAATACTATCAAAACACTACACCTACGAACCATTCTACGATATGGTAGCTAGAAATAAAATTATATAGGAATTAAGGTTGCATTAAAAAAAAAAAATAATAAATAAATAAATTAAAAAAAAAAAAAAAAAAAAAAAAAAAAAAAAAAAGCTTAGCACCTTTGGTACCAGAAAGGCAAATAGATAAGAGGAAGGAAGCCTAGCCATACAGATCTAAATACCCAATATATAGTCTAAAGAAGCTTTGAGTTATTTTAAATAAAAAGACAAAAATAAATATATATATAACATAAAGATAGAGGCAAAATGCCTTCAAAGTAACCATGTGTTAGATGCAGATATTTTTATTAAATCAAAATTTTTTTTTCTTCATCTTGATTTTTTTAATCTAATATTTCCCAAATTTATATATATATATATATATATATATATATATACATATATATATATATATATAGTAAGCAATGAAAATATATATGGCAATCAAGCTACACAGAGGCTCCCGTGTTTCATCCCCGGGGGGAATCGTCAGGCATGCCTGATTTTCATTGCTTACTACCTAGCTCTACTTACGTATCGAGCACTGTTGAAGTAAATACTGAAAACTGACACATAAAAATTATATCTCCTTATAATATTTTATGTGGATACATGAAGTACTAATATATATATATATATATATATATATACGTTAGCCTCGTGATTCTAGTCTGAATCTACGAACTGACTGCGCTGGTGAGAGTAAAAAAAACCGAAACGATATCGTCTGTAGGTATGAAAACACTTTAATATTTAAAAATATTTACTATATATGTATGTGTGTGTGTGTGTGTGTGTGTGTGTGTGTGTGTGTGTGTGTGTGTGTGTGTGTGTGTGTGTGTGTCTACCTACTTATCAAATTAATGAATCTACTTTATTTATCTGCCAATAGATTAGCTATTCTTGAGATTAATTAATGATCCAACTGTTTAGAAGAAAAAGACTTCTGTGAAATTCTACGGAAATGGGGGGGGGGGGGCAGGGGGTGTTGAATCTTTATCTCGTTTGTTTCATCTGACGTCTGGCGATTCATGCAAATATGACAAATTGCTTTCCACACGTCGTGATAAATAGCTGTGTTTCTTGAGATAACAATCCTCCGTAACTACTGTTAAAACGATTCTGATTTCATTCATATGATAATACGCCATGACACTTCATGTTCGTGCGTACGTTATCACTCTTCACTCTTTTTTTAAAAGATGGGATCGCCAGATCGCCGAGGATGCAATGCAAAAGTAGTTTGTTTTTTTAAATTTATTCCATCTGATGTCACTTTGTGAAGAACATGCAAGGCCTCGTATATATATATATATATATATATATATATATATATATATATATATATATATATATATATATATATATATATATGGGAAATGTAAAAGGAAAAACCAAACAGGATGTTTTTTTTATATATTCATACGAGGCCTGTCTAAAAGGTATCCGACCGTAGGCCAGAAAAAATATTTCAAATACGTGACGGGGTTGGGACCCTAATCCCCTTCAAAGTAGGCCCCTTTGTGCTTGCACACACTTAGCCCACCGATCCATCCACTACCGGAAAACCTCTGGAAGTCTTCTTTTGGAATGGTGTTCATCTCCGTCGTCGCCTTAGATTCATCAGGTGTTTGAAGAAGACGCGATGGGTGTAACACAAATTAAGGAGTGGTTCAACCGATTCAAAATGGTCGCACATCAGCGGAGAGTGACCAGCGTTCTGGCAGGCCCCCAAACTGCTCGGGGTGCAGCTGTTGTTGAAAGGGTGCAAAAAAAAGAGAAAATGTAGATAACAGCTCTAAAACGTTAAATTAATATACGAAACTGATCCCCCAGTCAAATTCTAAAATAATTGTTTTGGGGGTTTGTTTCTTCCCCCCCCCCCTTCTTTTCGCCAGGTTTTTCAGAGTGTTCACACATAATTGCCTAAAAAGTAGAATCTTTTTTTTTTCATCGGAGGGTGTTGATCTACAAATTTACCTTATTATCATTATTTTATTATTTATTTTTCGTATTGTCACCCGAACTTAGGGTTAGTGGTAGGGTTAAAGAAGGGTGGGTGTGTTTTATGACTTTTAACATTGACATTTTTCATACTAAGTTTGATGATCAGAAGCATTAACAGGTCGTTCATTTTTTTGAGGATCGTTAAAAGTGAATTTCGCCAATTTTTAGCGATTTTATTTTTTATAATCTGAAAAATGTAGATTTTAGAAGTACCTATCACAGTATACGTTATTCGGGTATCTTTTACGACGCTCAGCAGAGTAAAAACGCTATAAAAAAACAAACAAATATACAACAAATAAAAGTAACTGTAGGCTGTAAAAGTTATTTTCAAACTTGCCTGTGGCATTTGTTTGTAGTTTTAGACCGTTACAACCGCTATTTATTAGAAATGAATAGTTTTGTCACCGGAACGTGGGGAAAAAAATGGCCGATTTTTTTTTAGGGGGGGGGGCCTTTGGTAAGGAAGCACGTGAATCGGCCATCTTGAATTTTGTGCAAACCTTTGGGGAAAAAAACATTTTTTTTTTTACATCTAATAAAAACCCACTTATAATACGTAAAAATAAAAACAAATTACATAGGTAAGTAGAAAAATATCTATTCTCGTCGCAGGTCACTTCACATGTTGCAAATTTATGTTTTTAAACCCTTTCTCGTTCTTTTTTTTTGGGGACCCCGTTCGCGCCTCTGCTGAGCGTCGTAAAAGATACCCCGTTATTCAAATCCTCTTTCAAGCTTAATCGTGACAGACCAACGGTCGGAACGGTAAAATTCTGCTTCGAACTTAAGCGTGACAGATTGACCAACAAAGCCTTCTTCCTTTTTGGTTAGTGCAGTATCTGTTCTGATACTACACTTCATCATGTCTGTCCTCGGTCAGTGAAGGGGAAATCCTTCTTGACTGAGGAATTTTTATTTTTGTCAAACATCAGAGTGCCCTTTTGGGGGACTGGATTTTTCCCACATTAAAAACCGACCTTGTGTCTAACTCTGACCTCGTGGGGAGACAAGTAAATAGGGGCCAACCAACAAAGTCTCGTATAAAAAAAACAAAGACAGATTACCACCACCACCCCACCCAACCCTACCGCGGATTTTTGTCAATTATTCTGACACGCTTGTGTCTTTATCTTTGAACATAAAAAGCTGATAATTACCTGAATTGTTCGAAGTTTTGTTGTTGTTTTTTTTTTGTGTCAATGAATCGGAAATGACAGTCGGAATCAAGAAAGGGAAGATAAATGGTGTGATATGATACGAAATCCTTCCTCAAATGAGCGCATGATTTTGTACACAAATGCTTATATATATATATATATATATATATATATATATATATATATATATATATATATATGTGTGTGTGTGTGTGTGTGTGTGTGTGTGTGTGTGTGTGTGTGTGTGTGTGGAGGCTCCTTCAACACCTGTAAAATAATCCGCCAATAAATTATTTCATATTACAAGTCGATCTGGATCGTCAAAGCCGGTTTCAGAAGTAACGGCGATTCTGATCACCAGGATTGTTAGAGTAGTTAATGACAAATCTCTCTCTCTCTCTCTCTCTCTCTCTCTCTCTCTCTCTCTCTCTCTCTCTCTCTCTCTCTCTCTCTCTCTCTCTCACTCTGCGCTTACCCGGTTTAACACGTGGGTGGGAACGAAGGAGATATTACTAATTTTCTCTGGGTGGGAGTGGGGTATATCTATCGGGTGAGTGACGAAGTGAATTGGAGGTGTGGGGTGGGGGCACTTTTTTTTCTCTCTGTTGAATTGAATTTTGATTTACGACTCTGTTAATTCAGTGTGAATGATTTCATGTCAGACCAGCTGCATAACCCTACAATGCCCGACATCTGGTAGCAAATTCGTATAAAAAGTGAATTAAATAGAGTAGAACTTATATTTACAAGATAAGTCTCATCTCGTAGTCTTCCTTGTTTGGGGAGAAGGATGCATATAACTTCCCTCCTGGCTATATGAACGTGCGTCTGTGTGCATTCACTGTACAGGCCGTGATCGTCCGCTTGTAGTGTCGGTTCAAAGTCGTTGCTCGCTTCCTACACCGATCGCAGTGTCAATTTGGTCTCAGTCAGTGCTGCCTCAGAAGGATTCTCCCTCCACATAAAATTGCAACCCCCGTTTAAAATAAGCAACACACTTTGGTTCTATTAGACGTTACAATCACGCTCGTTTTCTTCCTTCGAATAATAGGCTTGCAAATGAGAAATCTTTACCCGACCAAATCAAAACACAAGTCCAATGGCTTAGATCACAAGGGCCAATCTTGCTAGGAGAGGAACACAAACTGAACTCACTGTCATACAAACATGAAATGTCTAAGTGTATTATTATATATGTTAAATACTTCATCTGATAGTTGCTAAAAAAATGTTCCCTGAATTAACATTTCTGAATTCATCAAATTCCATCTTAAAATGTACTGGGCTTTTGCCGTTCTTAATCTGATCTGACAATCATCATCATCATCATCACCATCATCATCATCATCATCATCATCATCATCATCATCATCATCATCATATTCGGTTCACCGTCTGTTTTACATACTGGCATGTGTGGACGGCTTTTAGAAATTGAGTTCCAACCTAACTTATCTCTGGCCAGGTCTTTATTTATTTCTCTCGTCCATTCTTATCACTTCCTCCCAGGTGTTCCTTAATCTTCTCCTATGAGCTGACCTTGCTACCTCAACTGTTCTACATCTACCAACCCAAGAACTCTAATCCAACTTTTCGACGTGGCCATACCATCGAAGTCTCCTGTTCTGCACACATCTCCCTATACTGTCCAGATTTAATCTTCCTCTGAGGTCAGCAGAACTAAACATGTCTTTAAGACTCACATTACACATCCACTGTATCATTCTCATATAATTTCTCTCCATGCAACACATGTCCTCAACCCTCACTGGCCAAGTTTCACTGCCATATATCATCACACTGTGTGTACACATGCCTGATATACTCTTCCCTTGATCAACAGTGGCGACACTCTGCCGGCAGAAGTTCCCTAAACTTACTCCATCCACTACTAATTCTTGCTATCACACTAGCACCTGCTCCACCCTGTGCTCCAAGGGTATCACCAAGGTAAAAAAAAAAAACTTCTGAACATCGTCAATAACTTTGCCATCTCAACATATTTTCTCCACATCGGAGTTCTCATCTGTTTACATCGTCTTACATTTCTTGCACTCAAACTGGTTATCATCTTCCAACGTACCTGTAATTCCACTGCACTACTTTTTACAGGTACCACAAAAAAATTGACGTGCAGCCGACTCCCTTTCCACAAACTGAGCAGGTAAACTTTCTTCTTCTTCCTGGAGGATTCCCAACACTACAACCACTGATCATCACTTTGATCTTGGTGGCATTCATTTTCAAACCTTTGCTTTCCATAGCATTCCTCCAAGTCTTTAAATAACCAAGTAGAACTTCCCTTGGCGGGAAATTTTGCACCCATCCGGAGTTCTCCCCTTGGGGGGGGGGGGAGTTGCACTGCCCACTACAAACTGACGTCATGTCTCATTTTGCTGCAGTGGAAGCGACAGGTCCGTCCGATTTTGCTATCAATGTGTTTAGTTTTTAGATAAGTTAGCAATAGCAATCACGCAGTACTGTAACACTTATTAATTTGTAGAAAGTTAATACAATTAATGGTTTAAATCCCTTTTTTGAACGTGTTATTACTAAACTGCATGCGACATGTTAGATAAAAAAAAGACATTGTTTTATCGGAAATCTAAACTATCATTTTTAAAATAAATTATTTTAAGACAAGATCGTTGAAAATGCGTTTCAAATGTCATTTAAATATCGTGTACTCTTATAGCTGACGCACCATGTTTCGCGTCGTCAACTTTCAGTCAGGTTACGGAAGCGCCCGAGAGGCGAAAATGCTAAATTGAAGACTGGCAGCCGATAAATTCAGGCGAAGAAAATAAAAGTAAAATATATTTATAAAAATAAAGAACGAACAAACCATAGCTAAACAACTGTTATTAATTAGATGTTTATTCTTGTTCTTTTTTGTCAAAGGAAATATTGTTAATCAAATGTTTTTTAAATAAAATGTTATTTTGTTTGTGCACCGGAAAGTTTCAAATGATGATTTTGTTGGATTTGTTAAGCAAATGTTATTGTGTTTTTTTGTTTTTTTCAATGTTTTTTTCTTTTTTACATTTTTTGTCTTCTTAACAAATATATCAAAAATAAATTCAAACACGAAATCTAAAACAATATGGACCATGATGAGAAAAATAGCTGGGAAGAATAGCAGTCTGCCAATTAAACATCTGATATCAGATGGTGTAAAGATCACAGACAAGAAAGCCTATTACGCTTCACTTTCGATGAAATTAAGAGAAGCTATCAAAATCAAGAGGCAGGGCAAGATCAGCTACGGTATCCTCCCCCTGCAGGACAATGCTCCGGTCCACAACTCGCATATCGCCAGATCACTGACCTTTGACCCTCTGACTTTCATCTCTTCCTAGCATGAAGTTTTTCCCAGATGATGCAGCCTTGATTTCTGAAGTTACGACCTGGTTGGAGGACCAACCTGGGGTGTTCTACAATATGAACCCCACTCATCCCGTGCTGATCGTCGTAGTGGCAATTAAAAAAATATAGATCCGAATTCCTCTAGGCCGGGATGGCGAAGATGATGATGATGACGTCGCCGATCTTGTCGTCTCATCCGGCTACAAACACACTTCCACGTTGAAACTGTTTATATCAGCGAGCGATCACTGGGCTAACAGCAACCGGTTGGCTCTGTAAGGGGTGAAAGATCATTCAAAGCAGAACAAAAGGAAAAGAACAATGTTCAACAACTCGGTCGGGGTTTTTTGTATAGAAGAGTAATTATTAATAAAATAAAAGAATTGATTTTACATTGGATTAATGTCTACCGTACTCGTAAATGCCTTTAGCAAAACTTGTGTTTTCTCTAAGTTATTTCGTTAGTTCTCTGTGTGCGCAAATTCTTTACACAAGTAGTTGTTTAGTCACAAATTAACTGGCGAAGGCGGTGACTAGAATTTCGTCTGATTTGTTTTCTTCGACGCATGCCATCTTGGCGCGCGCCGGGCGAACGTCAAACTCTGTCTGCCGACAATCCAACTCTAACTGCTCTCTACTCGTCGTGCGTGAAAACGCACATTCTTTTATTGAATATGTCTATCGCCATACACATCCCTTCTCCGCCATCCTACTTCCTGCATGTCTTCCTCTCTCAAGGAGGGTGGAGACGGGCGCCTCCCCCCCCCCATAGAATAAATGGAATTTTCTTTCTAGCCCATTGTCATCGCCAAATCAAACGCTTTCTCATTCTGTCACACAGCTGGAGGTGATCTATTCCTGGCTAGTAATTAACGATGACAGGGCCAAATAAATATCTGTCAGTAGGCTCTCCCACGTCGTAACGTTTTTGAAAACAGCCGTCCCAGAACAACATCGCTTTATTGATATTTCAGGATTAAATTTGTGATTATGTGTTAGGAATAACTAACGAAACAATTATCTCCCTTGGACCATTTCAGAGTTATCGCTCTTGTCGATAGTCTGGGGAGAGAAAAGAAAACATTGACCACGGATCAGACTGTCTTATTTTCATCTCGCGTTACAGCGGAAATTAACTCATTATTTATTCTGTGTTCAGTTGTAATAAATTTGTTAAAACTATCTGCTGATATTTTATCCATTTTTCTTTACAAATATGATTGATTAAACCTAAATTACGAGGTTTACAAAAGTGGCAACGACGATAAACTTACAATTTTTTTCAAAAAAAAAAAAAATGGATTGCACAATGAAGCGATTACTTGAACAACAATTACGGTTAATGGAATTATTTTCAGAGAGATTTTCCACACCCACATCGTCGATTTCAGAAACAAATCTTAGGACATCTACAGATGTAATTTCTCAAACAATAACGGAATTTCGTTATGACCCAATGGCAAATTCGACGTTCGAAACATGGTTTGCGCGTTTCGAGGACATTTTTCGAGTGGATTTCAAGGATCAAGCTGACGACTGGAAGATAAGACTTCTGTTACGTAAGCTTGGGACGTCGAAACATGATCGGTATGTAAATTACATATTGCCAAAACATTCTCGTGACTGCGATTTTCAAAACACAGTACAAATTTTCACTCAGATTTTCGGTGAGCCTATTTCATTATTCAATATGCGTTTTAATTGTCTTAGCATAACGAAATCTTCCTCGATCGATTTTTCAGCGTATGCAGACCTTGTAAACAAAGAATACGAACGTTTTAAAATCTCTTCCATCACAGACGCTCAGTTCAAATGTTTGATTTTTGTGTGTGGTTTGAAAACAGCAGACGAAGCAAACATTCGCACACGGATTTTGTCAAAAATAGAACAAAATCCAGACATAACATTGCAACAAGTTGCCGTGGAATGCCAGCGTCTAGTGAATCTAAAACATGATTCAACTATGGTACAACAAGCATCCGCATCCATGGTAAAAACAGTTCAAAAACAACGTCGGCCCACCTCACCGACTTCAAAATCAGTCCAGCCCCCAACAGCTTGTTGGAATTGTGGCAACTGGCATTTTGTGCGATACTGCACCTTCAAGACATACCGTTGTCGCAGCTGCAATCGACTCGGGCATAAAGAGTGATTTTGCACCCCTCCAGGACGAAAACCAACACATAATAGGCAAACCTCACATACACACAACAGGCAACGACAGCAGCACAGTTTTTCAAAAACAAACAGTCTGATAGCAACTTTTCTCTCAAAACAAAAATCCAAACGAAAATATGTTACAGTACAATTGAATGGCCATTCTGAATTGAATAATTGCAGATCGATACAGCATCAGATATAACTGTTATATCACAAAAACTGGAAAGCCATAGGCCAGCCTTCATTGACACCAACAAGTCAGGTAGCACAGAGTGCTTCTGGAGATTGTGTTCACATCACGGGTCAATTACCCGCTACCGTCAAAATGAAAGGAAAAACGGTGTCAGGCACCGTATACATAACAAACTCATGCCATAATTTGCTGGGACTTGATTTTATCGAGTTACTAGGTCTTCTCGACATTCCACTCAACCAAATATGTGAGGTGGTGTCCATATCGTCACCTCAGAGCAGTAAAGACGATCTCAGCAAGAAGAAACAGCAACGGCGGCGGCGGAACAATCAGGCCAACCACCAACCTTTCGTTTGGACCAACCTTTGGCTCCACTTCAACAGGAACTCCCACAATAATATCAACACCAATGATCATCACAGGGAATCCTAAAATCACCACAACATCAGGACCTACTTCAACAACATCAGTTCGATGTGAGTCTACTAAGGGTATGACTGTTAAAATTCTCATACCTGATGACTACATTAGTGGAACACTAAACACACCAAACTCTCCAGTAAGTGATGGCAGACCTGATGGACCTGGATGGATTGTACCAGCGCCGACTACATCTACTGACCCCAAACCTAGCATCACCGTTAAACTGACTGATGACCCTCAAGGGGTAGAGCTGCTCAAGGTTGATGTGGCCGGTAATGCTGAGATAATCACGATTCTTGTACAACGTCCAGGATCAGAAGATTTTGTAGAAATTCCTGATGACACTAAAATCACTGGTCCATTCATCTCAACCACATTTGACAAAGTTATGGCAATCAAGGTGATTTTGGAAGAAAAGGCAGTTTATCAGAATCCAGACTACAAAGTATGGTTGGATATTGAAGCATGTTGTCATTTGCCAACATCTCCAATAACATCATCTACAGAGACAACTACCACAGCAGGACCTTGACCAACCACCTTCTACATGAAGCAAGCACCAATTCACCATCGAGTTAATTACCCACCAGAGGTGTACCAGCCAGGACCCCACCCGCCTGGTGGTCCAGCAGCAGCAGCAACAAGGTTCGGGTCCTCGCAATACAACAGTCCTAAGCAGAAATTGCGCACAATGTTGCGTGCTCGTCAGCCATCAACCCAGGGTTACATTCAGCATAACACACGTACGGTCGCCACCGAACCATCCTCAATCCAATAGACAAGCCAAAAGATTTGTAGACACATTCAAAAGGGCACTACTAAAAGCCAGAGGGGAGGAAACAACAGAGGAGATACTACATGCTTTCCTCCTTTCTTATAGAATCACACCAAATGGAGCTGTGAAGAATGGTCTATCACCAGCAGAGGCACTCATGGGACGAAAACTCTGTACCACACTGGACGCTTTATGTCCCCAGCCACAAAGGCAACAACCAAGCCCTAACAAAACAAAAGCATTTTCAGTTGGCACACCAGTGTTTGCTCAGAATTACAGACCTGGCCGGCCAAACTGGGTACCAGACATCATCCGCAAAATAAATGGACAATTTCTGTATGATGTTCAAGTCGGAAATCAATTCTGGGCACGGCACAAAAACCAGTTGCGTCTCAGATACTCTGTAGGCAACTTAGTGGACAACAGAACAACCATTCCGTTTGATTTGTTAATGGACATATTTGAACTGCCATCTCCACCACTTCTCATGCAGACAAATTCAGATGAGAAGTATCAAAGACCTCCCAGGACTTGGCCAAAGCGCAGTCGCATTAGAGTCAAGCACCTTCAAGTTGACCCCAGATGCGCTCGATACAGTTAAAGACTAAAACGGGGAGATGTTAGAGATAACTAACGAAACAATTATCTCCCTTGGACCATTTCAGAGTTATCGCCCTTGTCGATAGTCTGGGGAGAGAAAAGAAAACATTGACCACGGATCAGACTGTCTTATTTTCATCTCGCGTTACAGCGGCAATTAACTCATTATTTAGTGTGTTCAGTTGTAATAAATTTGTTAAAAGTATCTGCTGATATTTTATCCATTTTTCTTTATAAATATTATTGATTAAACCTAAATTACGAGGTTTATAAAATTATGGAATTCCATAATCTTCACCTTCCATCTGGCAACTGTTTCCTTGCCTTCGGAGATAATGAATTCTGACTATCTTACACGACTCCTCGAGACTAACTGGCGCCTCGTTCTGTCGCCTGAATAAGTTCGTTTCTACGTCAAATATATACTAGTTTTATATCTCCACTTCGTTTCGACACAGGGCCCTCCGTCGGCATAGCATCACCACCAAGATTCATACTAGCGCGTCACCAGGGTAACCGATCCCCATAGGGCCCCGGATACTTTGTCACAACAAAAACGATGTCCAGAGCTGCATCAAACGATGGGAGAATTGCATCATTCTGGGTGGTTCCTATGTAGAGAAAGACTAATAACTGTGCCAAGTTTCATTAATCTACTGCTATGGGAAATGGGTAAGGGGCATTACTTATTGAACGCCCTCGTATATATAAACACATATATAAACACACACACACACATAATATATATACACACACGCACGCACACACATATATATACGCATATATATATATATATATATATATATATATATATGTCTGTTTATATATGTGAGTATATATATTTGTGTGCGTGTGTTTATATATATATATATATATATATATATATATATATATATATATATATATATATATATATATATATATAAAATAATTTGTTATATACATATATATTCAAATTACTTTTAGCAAACAATAAAATTTAATTTTCTACCGACCTGTACACATTTGCCGTACGGAAACTGTTTTAAAGTTTTTTTGTTTGTTTTTCTTCTTCAAAATAAGATTTCGTCAATGGCTGTCTAGGTTAATTGTTAGATATCGAAAGTGAACGAAAAATCTAGGAAGCTATGTTTACATTTTTACCGGGTCTAAAATAGAATATTGAACGAAATCTTTTTTTTTTTAAATAAATAAAAACTTTTTTAAAGTTTTAAAACGTAAAAAGTATACGGTAGAAAATTAAATTTTAATGCGTTTGGTGACAGACATTATTCGTATTTTTTATTCTCGTGCAAAAAATATTTTTGTAAAAAAATGATAACACTTGTTTAATTATATTTTCTTCATCAAAAAGTAAATACACGTTGACTCTTACTTTAAATGTTATTCCATTATTTTTCCTGTTTGATAGGGCCGCCTCATTTTGATTTTCAAGTCGGGACGTTTTCATTCGGCATCTTCCGGCTGTTTACGTAAACAGCCAGAAGATGCCGATGATAAATCGGTTTTAGCATGGGTCACAAACTGTACCAGTACCACGATTTGAAAGTCACACAAAATGGTTCCCTGTCTTTCAAGTAGAAAATTATGAACTTTAGTTATCTTCTCCTTAAGCCTCGTTCTCGACTTTTTACAGATGCTGATGAATTTCTTTCTTTTTTTTTCTAGTCAGTCGAGTCTTCATTTCGCCGTTTCACGCGTACAGTGCAACTTGCTATAACTTTCTGCTTTTAATGATAATTTTGGTATAAATAAATGCTAAAATAGCCTATTTTCAAGAAACAATTTGGAACGCAGAAATAGTCAATCGAAAAATAAAACAATGTTAAGAAAGAAAATAAACTTGTCAATTAAAATATTTTGAATATAAATATGGACGGGTACTTCTGCAGTTTACGAACCGTGCTTTTTTTTTTTTTTTTTTAGATAGGATTAGATTAGGAATTTTTATAAAAGTACAAATTAGTCCCCGGTCAGGAGTATACATACACAGCGTGTACGCGGGGAGTCTATTGTGAAGCAAGTGTTGCGCAATCACAACTACACCACATTGTCTGAGTCTAGCGATGGCGGCGGCAATACATAATTGATTTATTAATTATTATTATTATTATTATTATTATTATTTATTTATTTATTTATTTATTTTATTTAAGTCTAAAATTCGCCACCAATTCCGGTAAACTTGTCGTCCATCTTAAAAAGCACGCTGGCTTGGCTAAATAAACGTGACGCTAACAAGTGCATAGATAATAAATCTTACAATCAGTAAACATATGTGAAAATCATATAGATAATTAGAAAAGTAAATTTTCTTGCGTTTGGTAACACTTATTTGTTGTCTACTTGTTCTTTTAACCCTTTTCTTCTTGTTAACTATACTGCAAAATCGACATAATTTTATTTAAAGGCAAGAAATACAATAATAACAAGTCCAATGATCAATTTTAGCCAGAACGAAAAAGAAAGTTAGCAATTGTGTATAATTTCCAACAGAAAAAGAAAACAGGGTGAATGAAACAAAACAAATAGTCAACAAATAACTGTTACCAATAGCAATAAAAGTTACTTTTCTACTAACCTGCCCAATTTTTGTGTGTTTAAACTATTTTAAAGCGCGTTTATTTACATTTTTTACCTGTAAACCCGATGAATTTAAGAATCGAAAACATTCGTGATACATATGGAACATATATTATTTTGATTTTTGATTTTGACACAGAAAATGATGATTAAAAAAATTGAAAAAATATATTTTGAATAAGCATGTTTTCATACGCCATCCGCTGCTTATTTACAATTATTTATTTATGAGGATAATCCGAAGAGCTTCGCCACATGCTTGAAAACAAAAATCCCGCCAAGTATCAGGATCTTGTGCCAGTCTTTCAGCTATCAGGAGTGGCACGCCAGTCTCAATCCTTATCTGGTCGGCCTATCTAAACGAGAAACAGCCATTTTTTAACGCGGCCCTGTCATATCAAAGAACTCACTTTCGATTTAATTTATTTTTATACCCCCCAAATATTCATTTTCTAATGTGTCCCCTTTAAGAAGCCATTTATTTAATTATTTTAATACTAAATATATGCGTCGTGTGTCACTTTTAGTTTCGGTGTCAAACAAAGGTAAACGAAGAAGTCGTCGTCGTCGTCGTCGTCGTCGTCGATAAGAACCAATTCTGTTCAATCAAATCTGTTGACGCCATCTAACGTAGCCCTTTCCCCTAAAAAGGACAAGATATCGGCTTTATGAGCAAATGCCGCCATTGAATAATTGTTTTCTTTCTGTTTTCTTTACTGCTGGCGACAGGCGATGATGCACATCAAAGAACTTGTCGGCAAGCTAACGTAAGTTGGCCAGTTTAAATCAGAGAAGAAAGAAACTGACAGTGTCAAGTCATACATGGGAGAAAAACAACAAAATGCCGATTGTGCAGTATAGTTAACAAGAAACAAGGGGTGAAAAAATAACATAACAAATAACTTTTACCAAACGCAAGAAAATTTTTTGTTCCATCGATCTGCGTAGCTTTCCAGTTTTGGAACATTTTTTAAGTGTTTATTTTTTTAAAGATTTTGTATAGCAGCCTAGAAGATTTTCAATAATAAGGATTCAATATGGCTGCCATTGTGGAAATTTCTAGATGTTTTTCTAAGTAAGTCAACGGTTACTTCCCTTTGTTGAAAGGTCGGGTGGGCCTACGTGCAGGTCGAAGGTCATTTGGATATTGCGTGGGTGTTATGCCGTGAAGGTCATGGTGTGTCACGTGATTTCTATTTTTAGCAATGATGCATTGTTGTGTCTGGAGATATCGGCGCGAAATTTAGTTAGAACAGATTTGAATCTCAGGGAGTCGACACCTGTAGAACTGTTTCTCCGTCCACGTGGGGGACGTTAAATTTGTGAAGAATTTCTACTTGAAGAAATTTAAGAGATATGATATCTCTCGGCAAGAGTTGCCTGTTGTGTATGTAATATTTTCCCCTCGGTCGAGAATGTTATCCTTGGGAGGAAGTTTCAAGTCAGAGACTTGGAATGAAGAAGTTGAACGTGATAGCTCCAGGAACGAAGTTGCCTATGTTGAAGAGCTTAGCTTCCGAGAATTGAAATACTTTGCAACACAGATCGATTGGAAGGATATAACTGTGCCAGTTGAATCCGTACATTCGCGCGTGATTGCCATTCAAGACAAACGATGGAGAAAAGCAAGTATTATGTTTATTTGAAAGTTGTACTGTTCTTGTGACGTATGTATTACGTTGGATTTGCTAAAAGAAAATTATTGAAGGAAAAGAAGAAGGAAAGAACTTTCTGACAGACGTTTGATAAAATAAAAAAAGAGTTATTTTTATCGTGGAAATTATGTTCGTCTTTCAGCACGGTTTGTTAATTTTATTTCTTTCGATTGTACTTTGGTGAAAAGAAAAAAAGAGACTTTTGATTGATTTGTAAGAATACGGACTTTATAGTAAGTTCATGTTTTAAAAGGATTTATTCCTAAACTTAGATTGTGTTGAATTGTGTTGTATCTAACTTTAATGTTCAGAAGTACTGATGTTGTATTTTTTTGATTTTTATTTTTTTTGTATGTTATCCAGGAATAATTTATTTATTCCAGCTTTGGAAAAAAAAAGCAGTCCTGGTTACCTTTTTTTTGTAAATAAAACTTTATTTTAACTTTTACGAACATCGTGTATTATTCCATTCCTTATCTCTTGTTATAATTTTTTTTATGATAATTGTCCTAGATAACATAACCTTCGTTTAGAGCGGTTTTTCGTTAACGCCCACGAAAATTCCGACATTCTGCTTTTTTTTTTGGTCCCATTTTCGTTTTACAATGGACGTATTGAAACGATATACTGGAATAATTAATTTCTTTCTATTAAAAGCATTCTACTTCTTGTTTCATATTTCGCGTGTTGGAAAAAATACTCGAAAATGTGCTACTAGTTTGGATTTGGATTTATTTTCTTCTATTGCTATTTTTTGGTACTGAGTCAATGAAGGAACTTACTTCAAGTGATAATCTCCTTTCTGCCTTTGGCGCCTAGTTGCGTGTATCAGACGTGTTGCACGGGATTCGGCGGCCCATCATTACAATTAAAACATAGTCAAATACAGGATGTTCAGGTTTTAATACTGTTTTAAGCTGACTGCTTTTTTTTCTTTTTCTTTTATGTATTTTATGTGAAAATTGCATTTTTGAAAGTCTGATCGCCATTTTTGTTCGCCACGTGGAGTCATTTTTGTAAATTTCCCGCGTATTCTAAGTCGCCATTTTTGTGAACTGTTGAATGTTAGATATTGAATGATTTTTGTGTAATTATTTTTCCCTTGAGAATTTTGCTTTGACTGACAAGTGGAATTGTTAGAATTACATTTGAACGAATTTGGTTAACTATGGTACAGCCTTTTCCCATTTTTTTGTAGGAATCTTACTTAGATGATTTTACGTTGTCATTTTCCCGCCATTAAGAAGACGTTGGCGCCTATTTTAGGTTAGCCCACACCTGATCGCCATATTGTATTTTGTTCATAATGGCGTCTACCCCCACTGTTAATCTCCTTGTAGAAAGGCGAGATATTGTAAAAATTAAAATTAATACTATTATTGATGTTCTTGGGGGTGGCGAGGGGGAGAACCGGGAATTTGTTTCTTCCCAGAAGGTTAGGGTTAAGGAACTCTTTGCGTCCATTGATTCGCTCAATGAGCAGATCACAAGTGCCTATATTGAGAGTGAGTCTCGCGAAGAGATGTCTGAGAACTGTCGGAGCGAAACGTTATATCGTATCCATGTGGATCGACGTTTCAGCGAATTGGAGAGCATGTGGAAGGATGAGGGCTCCCCACACATTAGAGAAGGGGAGAAGTCTAAAGCGTCCCTTTGTAGTGTGACACCAAAACTTGTCTGTCCTGTTTTCGACCCCATGAGTTTGGAACGCGACAGATTGGCGTATCTCAACTTCTCGAAGGAGTTCGAAAATTGCGTGTCAAATATACCCAGTGAGTCCACGAGGTTGATTATTCTGAAAAATCACCTCAGGGGCTATGCCCACCGAATAGTGGGACATCTTTCCATTTCGGATGCCAACTTTGAGGCAGTGATGGAGATCCTAGATAGAGAATTTTTAGATAGGGAGTTTATTGTAAACTCTATTTTTAGGGATCTCCATAGTGCTAAACCTCTTGGGGATTCAGATACTAACTCGGTGAAGAGCTTTCTAACTAAGGTGAAAGCTCAAATATACGAGCTGAAAAACTCCTTTGGTATGGATTTTCTAGAGGAGGAGGCCCCCGGCAATCTGTTGCTAAGTAGCATTATTTTTGAAAAACTTCCTCTTTCTGTGAGACGGGAACTAGGTCATACAGTCAATGGTAATTACCCATCTCTGGGAGATATCTTTGATAATTATTCTGAGGTGTTGCGCACGATGGACATCGTCAAACCCAGGATGGTTAAAACTGTAAAGCCCGTCGCCAGACCGCGTTCGTCTGGTTCCTTTAGATTCAGGCCCGCTAGTGCTGTTAAGAAGCCCTCCACTTTGGAGAACTTTTTTGTCAAAATTAAACCCAGTCGACATAAGTGCTTCCTTTGCAGTAGTGACTGCCATATTGCATACTATTGCGGGAAGTATCCCTCTCTAAGGGATCGGTTACAACGATGCCAATTGGCTAAGTTGTGTACCCGTTGTACTAGCCCGTTCCATAACGCCGAGGCGTGCCCCGGTAAAAGTGGTCGTCTCCGCCCTTGTTGGAAATGTAAAAGTTGCGAACATGCAGGTGCGTTATGCCCTGACTTTGACAAGTCTCGGCTGGATACTAACCCCTGTCTCCAGGTGGGAGAAGTGAATCTTCTCCTGCCTATAATTAAAATTGACGTGGTCAATAATGGAGTTGTAAAATCTTTCAATTGTCTGTTGGATTCAGGAAGCCAGCGCTCCTATTTGTCTGATGTAGTTCTGGACCTATTGAATTGCCGTTCTATGCCTGTAAGGAGAAGGGACTTCTTTATTAAAACTTTTCTCGGAACGGCCAGAAGGAGCCTAAATGAACTCGAGTTGCGGGTCAAAGTACCGAACTCTGAGTGTGTTATACCCCTTTTGGTGGACGAAGGCTTGGACCTTCAGTTTCACGTCAGGGGTCTGTCTACTGCTATTGAAAGTATTATTGCGGGTAGGGGAAATTGGCTGCCGACTTTTCAAATGTTGAAAATGATTGTATTACTGTACATGGTTTGGTAGGTATTGACCTACTGATGTATTTGGGACCCATGAAGTTGTCTCCCTTCATGAATGGGTCTGTTTTTGAGTTTCCTCAAGGAATTGTGCCTTTTGGAGATATGTCCAATTTTGTGAGTCCTGTTATGAAGAAAACGGATACCTCCGTTGTTGGCGCGAATTACAGCCAAGTTGTGTCCGAACACTCACGGTGTCTTATGACACATGTCTATTTTGTGCTTGAGCCGAAGTCTCAATATTTCGACCCTTTCGATAGTTTTGTTGATTCTTCTGTGGAAAGAGCCTTGGACAAGCTCTTTAGTTTGGAAACACTAGGAGTTACTGAGAACTCTGTAAGTGATTATGACAAGAATAAAATTGATGCCTTTCGCAATTCGATCTCGTACCGAGACAGTTGCTACTATGTTAGTTTGCCATGGGACGAGGGAAAGTTGCCTTCAGTTCCTTCCAACCATCAAGTGTTGTTGAACGTGCTTGATAAGGTTGTCGCTCGTTTGACGAGGCAGGGTCTATATGAGGACTACTGCCAGGTTTTCTTGGAGCAGGAAAGGGAGGACATTATTGAGAGAGTGGAAGTGAATCCAGAGGATTTCACTCATTATACTTGGATTCCTCACCGTCCTGTTATTAAGGCTAATGGTCAGAGTACCACAAAGATAAGGCCGGTGTTCAACTGCTCGTTGCGGACAGGTGGACATCCCTCTCTAAATGATTGTGTATATCCGGGAATTAACCTTTTCACGGATATGCTAGAGTTATTGTTGAAGTTTCGTATGGACCGTTATGTCCTGTTGGCTGACGTCCGTAAGGCCTTTCTCATGATTCGGTTGGAAACCGAAAGAGATAAGAATCGGTTTTGCTTTTTTGTGAAATTGAATGATAAACTGGTATGTTATCGTTACAAAACATTGATTTTGGGGTTTGTGGCCAGCCCATTTATTCTCAACTTCGTCATTAGACATCATGTTGAAAAATACCCTCATAGTTTATGTAGGGATATGCTTATGGAAAATTTTTATGTGGATAATCTTATAAAAACTCACAATTCACAGAAAACTTTGTTGGACCTATACCTGAATGCAATGAGTACCATGCAGGATGGTAATTTTTCTTTAAGGTCCTGTAATTCCAATAGTGATGTTTTGACCACTCGAATGAGAGCTGACAAAAGTTTTGTCACCCATGATTCTCCTCTGGAGAGGGTGTTGGGTTATGAGTATAATCCTGTGCAGGATAATTTGCATGTGGCGGTCGGTTCCTTGGATGTGCCGGCTGATACAAAAAGGGGCATCCTATCGCAGAACTCTTCCATATTCGACCCTTTGGGGCTTGTTTTGCCTGTGACTGTCAAGGGAAGGGTAATACTCAGTGAGATATGGAAAACTCAGGTGTCTTGGGACCAGAAGATACCGGAGAGTTTGCAGCTCACTTGGAACAAGTTGTTTCCTGAGTTGATGAATCTGCATAGTGTGAGGATCCCCAGATGTGCGGTTGATTCCTCTGCGCCTGCCACGTTAATAATCTTTTGTGATGCTTCACAACAAGCCTTTGGCTTTGCGGCTTACATTTTTCAGTATGGGGCTGCTAAATTAATATTTTCCAAGGCTAAAGTGGCTCCTTTGACAAGGAGAACTTTGCCGTCACTGGAGTTGTTGTCCGTCTTTTTGGCGATGAAATGTATCCCTAATCTTTTGAAGGTGTTTCAAAAGGATGTGGTCAAGAGAATGGTGGTTGCGGTGGACGCACAAGTCGTGTTGTCCTGGATTCTGTCCGAGATAGTTGTGACAAAGAGTATATTTGTCCGAAATAGGTTAAAAGATATTCGAGTGGGAGTGGATAAATTGTGTGAACAGGGTTTGGAAGTGATGTTCAAGTATGTGAACACTTCTGACAACCCTGCCGACCTGATCACCAGGGGTATTTCTTTGGCGAAATTCAAATCTCTATTGCCCTTTTGGTTATCGGGGCCGCAGTGGCTGGTCGGTGAGAATTTTGACTGGCCAGTGTATGATTTGAACTGTTTGAGTTCTGACAGTCAGAGGTTAGTGCTGACTAATGCCATCTCTGTGGCTCCTGTGATTCAGGAATTGTCACCGGTAGTGGATTTTAAGAGATTTTCTTCCTTGGGAAGACTCATGAGAGTTTTGTCCTACGTGTTTAAGTTTGTATTGAAGTTGCAGAAATCCATGAAAGAACCAGGCCAAGTGGCCAAAATTTATTTGATTAGGTTGGAGCAGTCTTTGCTTCTTCCCAGGGAAAAGTCCTTTTTGTTGAACCCCTCCAACCGTGAGATTCCTCCGTTGGTGGCGAAGTTGGATCTTTACCTGGATGATGGAAGTTTGATAAGGTCTGGGGGAAGGATTGGTAAATCCAGCCTTTACCCTCCGGAAATTTTACATACGATTTTGTTACCTCGAGGCAGTCATATAACTGATTTGATTGTTATGGACTGTCATCTCAAATGTAAGCATTTGGGTATTGCAGCTACCCTCAGCAAACTCCGTTTGTCAGGTTTCTGGATACATAAATCCAGGCAGGCAGTGAAGTCGGTTATCTCTGCCTGTGCTCTGTGTAAAAGATACAATGCCGTATCTTTCAAATACCCCAAGGTAACCAATTTACCTAAGCACAGAGTTAATTTTGTGAAGCCCTTCAACCATACCGGGATAGACTTTACTGGTCACTTGTGGGTTGAAGATGAAAGGGGACCGCAAAAAATGTATATATTGCTTTTTACGTGCTTCAATGTGAGGGCGGTTCATTTGGAGTTAGTGAGTGACATGTCTACTCACTCAGTGATATTATCATTGGTGAGATTTTTTAACATTTATGGGGTGCCTTCCCATATATACTCAGACAATGCTAAATCATTCGTTGCTGGATGCGGTTTGATTAAGCAAGTGCTGGTGTCTGACGAGTTCGAAGAGAAGTTTAGTACCTTCGACATCAAGCACCAGACGATACCTTTATATTCTGCTTGGTTCGGCAGTGTTTGGGAGCGTCTTGTTAAGACGGTGAAGGTTTGTCTGTACAAGTTAGTGAGACGACAGAAGTTGGGTTATTTTGAACTTCTTTCTGTGTTGTCTGATATACAGAATGCTATTAACTCCCGTCCTCTGACTTATAGATGTTCTGGAGATGATGGTTTGGATATTATATCTCCAAACGCGTTTATTCGCCCGTATTGTAATACTGCTGTTTTTATAAATTCTGAAGAATGTTTTCTTGAGAATTCTCCTCCTTCTAGGAGTGACCTTTTGGAGAAGTTAAAACAGAGAGATCTTCTCTTACAGAGGTTCAAAGTTTTATGGTATGAAGAATACCTGATCCGCTTGAGAGAGCTGAGTGGTGATCTGTACCAATCTGATTTTAGTGATGTCATCGCTGTAGGCGATGTGGTTCTTGTTAAGAACCCAGCCAGGTCTCGCCCATATTGGTCCTTGGGTAGAGTGATAGGTTTGACTCCAGGTGATGATTCTCATATTAGATCTGCCCTGATTAAGAAGGCAGATGGTTCCTCTCAGGAACATTCTTTGAGACACCTTTTTCCGATGGAGTTGTCGGTTACTCATTCCCATCAAACCTCGGAGGTTCCCGAAGAGCCTTGTGGTTCCGAAGATCTTGATGTGGTCCAGCCGGATGTTGCTGGTGGAGATCATGCCTCGATTTCCAATTCTGGACCCATTCGAGCTCGCAAGAAGATGAGTGAACGGGATGATGATTATTTGTGGTATTGATGTGTACATGAGACATGTATAAACATTGTACAGTTTTTTTGTTTTTTTTTTCTTTGTCGGGAGAGTGTGGAAATTTCTAGATGTTTTTCTAAGTAAGTCAACGGTTACTTCCCTTTGTTGAAAGGTCGGGTGGGCCTACGTGCAGGTCGAAGGTCATATGGATATTGCGTGGGTGTTATGCCGTGAAGGTCATGGTGTGTCACGTGATTTCTATTTTTAGCAATGATGCATTGTTGTGTCTGGAGATATCGGCGCGAAATTTAGTTAGAACAGATTTGAATCTCAGGGAGTCGACACCTGTAGAACTGTTTCTCCGTCCACGTGGGGGACGTTAAATTTGTGAAGAATTTCTACTTGAAGAAATTTAAGAGATATGATATCTCTCGGCAAGAGTTGCCTGTTGTGTATGTAATATTTTCCCCTCGGTCGAGAATGTTATCCTTGGGAGGAAGTTTCAAGTCAGAGACTTGGAATGAAGAAGTTGAACGTGATAGCTCCAGGAACGAAGTTGCCTATGTTGAAGAGCTTAGCTTCCGAGAATTGAAATACTTTGCAACACAGATCGATTGGAAGGATATAACTGTGCCAGTTGAATCCGTACATTCGCGCGTGATTGCCATTC
Source organism: Sepiola atlantica (assembly GCA_963556195.1). Classification (NCBI taxonomy): domain Eukaryota; kingdom Metazoa; phylum Mollusca; class Cephalopoda; order Sepiida; family Sepiolidae; genus Sepiola; species Sepiola atlantica. The sequence goes on along the minus strand of OY744529.1, from coordinate 94,364,424 downwards.
AAGACAAACGATGGAGAAAAGCAAGTATTATGTTTATTTGAAAGTTGTACTGTTCTTGTGACGTATGTATTACGTTGGATTTGCTAAAAGAAAATTATTGAAGGAAAAGAAGAAGGAAAGAACTTTCTGACAGACGTTTGATAAAATAAAAAAAGAGTTATTTTTATCGTGGAAATTATGTTCGTCTTTCAGCACGGTTTGTTAATTTTATTTCTTTCGATTGTACTTTGGTGAAAAGAAAAAAAGAGACTTTTGATTGATTTGTAAGAATACGGACTTTATAGTAAGTTCATGTTTTAAAAGGATTTATTCCTAAACTTAGATTGTGTTGAATTTTGTTGTATCTAACTTTAATGTTCAGAAGTACTGATGTTGTATTTTTTTGATTTTTATTTTTTTTGTATGTTATCCAGGAATAATTTATTTATTCCAGCTTTGGAAAAAAAAAGCAGTCCTGGCTACCTTTTTTTTGTAAATAAAACTTTATTTTAACTTTTACGAACATCGTGTATTATTCCATTCCTTATCTCTTGTTATAATTTTTTTTTATGATAATTGTCCTAGATAACATAACCTTCGTTTAGAGCGACACCATTTATTTAATTTATGTCAAAATTCGATGTTCGTATGAAAAATCGAATATCAAACAAAAAATACGACTAATAACTGCCACCACTCGGTCAAATATTTAATTTTAGGCAATTGTTAACAATTTCCAACATATAAAAGAAGGGGTAAAAACACACAAAAAAATAAAAATAGTCAAAAAATAACTGTTACCAAAAGCAAGAAAAGTTACTTTTTTACCACCAACGTGAAAATAAATTAATTTTTTTTAAATTAAAAACAAATCTTTTTATATTTTATACGAACGTCTTATCTTTTGTTGGTGAAGAGAAGAAAGAAGAAAATAATCCAGCACCAGAAAGAGGAGAATATACTGAGAGCTGGCATTCTGTGTGTTCTTTCAACTCTAAATAATTTACGTGACTGAAATAGGAATTAATTAACCATTCAGTGCCATTCGTAAATTTCCAGTAAGAAATTGCACCAGTCGACTTTTGTTCCTTCGTTGCAATCAGCCGTCTATAACATTATGTTCTGGCATAATCGCGGTTGTTATTTTATTTGATAACTAGCAGGAAGATCTGATGTTGCCCGGGATTAGATGAGGAATCCTATGTTGTTTTGTACCCAACCATATTACACTTTTTATTTTTTTGTACATTTAATCAATTAAATTTTTAGAGTGGGGCCAAAGGATGTACTTAGCAATGATTGGTTGAAAGCTTGAGTGAGTACAGTAACATTTAATCCTGGCCTTTGGGTCTGGATTTACGCCGGTCTATTAGGGGTTGTCTGGTCCTGTGCAGTTCTGGGAGGTCCACCCTCCCAGGCTTCGCCTCCCCTCTTTGGGGGGGGGGGAGTAAGTTTATTGCTTACTGTCTGAGGCGCCCCTACCGGGGAATGCCGACGGGGCTGCCCAGACAATTTTTAAATGGCCAGAATACTCACCTCGAGCTCTGGCTTATCTAATCCCACTTTCCCGACCTTGTGTCACATTTTACCTTGTGGGAGGTAGATAAATAGTAATAAATAACTTTAATAAATAACTTTAATAAATTTGTAGTCTATAACCCCACCCCTCAGGTCTTCGTGCCAATATGCCTTCTTTGAGGTGAATAAAAGTTTTTAAAACTCTGTTCACAATTCATTTGATGCTGATGGAAATGATTGCTGACGCACCATGTTTCCGTGACTTCGCGTCGTCAACGTTCGGGCAGGTTACGGAAACGCCCGAGAGTTGACGAGGCGAAACTGCCAAACGCTAACTTGAAGACTGGCAGCCAATAAATTACAACGAAGAAAATCAAACTAAAATTACATCTATACAAATAAAGAACGAACAAACCATAGCTAAACAACTGTTAGTAATTATATATTTACTTTTTTTCTTCTTTGTTAAAGGAACCATTGTTAATCAAATGTTTTTAAATAAAATGTTATTTTGTTTGTGCACCGGAAAATTTCAAATGATGTTATTGTTTTTGAATTTTTTTAATGTTTTTTTTTCTTTTTTTATATTTTTTGTCAATTTTTTTTCTGGTTAACATAAACACCGCAACAACTGTTTTTTAAGCAATTTGTTTTTGTTTTCTTTTCTTATTTTACCGAAAACAAACTGTTTCTAAACAAATGTTTCTTGGTTAATAGTTTCGTCGACTCTCGGGCGCTTCCGAGACCTGCCCGAACGTTGACGACGCGAAGTCACGGAAACATGGTGCGTCAGCTATAAGAGTAGCAAATATTGAGATAACAGCTTTAACTTGATAACAATTTATTTCAGATTCTGGTCAGTTTTCACTTGATCTGAAGCAAAAAGAAAATGACTACAAATCATGAAATAATGTTGACTTGCTGCCACTTGATCAACATATACAACATAAATCATTACAAGCAACGGAAATGTGCAAAATGATGATTTTACTGTCACTTTGATCTCAAGAAAATGAATGATTAGCAATAATGAAGTTCAAGTTGAATAACTTACCTCCCTTAGATTATTAATTATTAAATTGATTGGCATAACAAGACTTGCTGTCGCTTGATCTCTATCGATTATAACTTCATACAACTGTTGTACAAACAATCCTATTTCATTACGATTACGTGTAAATATTAGTGACCGTTATGAAGAAACAAAATATAACAATTGTTAGAATATCTTTAATCGACTTAAACAAGCGACGTTTCCATCAATGAAAACTTCCTCAAACAGGATTTAAGTATGATGCGTGACGTCAGGCAAATTATGCATAAGTGAACAAAATATTATTTGTGAAATAATTTTATAAATGTGAATTTTTGAAAAATGATCCAATAGACATGAAATGTCTATTTAATAAAATGAACTTGTATTAAATATTTAAGAGTTTAGCGTGGGGATCACATTCCTTCATAAATTTCACGTAAAATGAGCACCCGTTTCCTGGCCACTTAGCGTAAAACGAGGCATGTTACCGACTTGAGTTTTCAATTTTGTGTGTGGGTGGAATTTTTACGTGTTTTTATTAACACGTAAAAAATTAACCAATTTAGTTTTATTTATGGGGGGGTTAGGGTTTATTAAATAAGTGACCCCCCCCCCTAAAAAACAACTAAATTGGCTAAATTTTTACGTGGTTTTATTAGCCCCCCCCCCCCCACAATTGAAAACTCAAGTCGGTACATGGGTGCTCATTTTACGTTAAATTTATAAAGGAAAGTGATCCTCACTCTAAAATCTTAAATATATGTTTTTAATTCCTTCTTTACGGATATTTTAAGGCTGGTTAAATTTATTCGCAAAAATAAAGTAGAATTTGAACTTTTTTAGAGGATAAACTGCGCCGGGTAAGATAGTAAAACTTAATTAATAAAATTTTTAGAGTGGGGCCAAAGGATGTACTTAGCAATGATTGGTTGAATGCTTGAGTGAGTACAGTAACATTTATTTTTAAAAACTTCATACAACTGTTGTACAAACAATCCTATTTCATTACGATTACTGATGATAGCGTTATGAAGAAACAAAATATAAAAATTGTTAGAATATCTTTAATCGACTTAAACAAGCGACGTTTCCATCAATGAAAACTTCCTCAAACAGGATTTAAGTATGATGCGTGACGTCAGGCAAATTATGCATAAGTGAACAAAATATTATTTGTGAAATAATTTTATAAATGTGAATTTTTGAAAAATGATTCAATAGACATGAAATGTCTATTTAATAAAATGAACTTGTATGTGTATGTATGTCTATGTGTGGGGGTGCGTGAGTGACCCACTGAATACCATCGCGTCCTGGGAACCGGCGATGCGGATCTGTTCTGATCGTTTACCGACTAATACAGTTAGAAAAGACATGAATTCGTAATTTTTTATTATCTCCATCGAACGCTGCAGTTTCTAAGGATGCCACTGGATCCCAAAACCATAACAACCAGACGTTTGCGTCAGTTCCCCGACTAACCTGTGCTAAATTCAGCGGGAACAAACCAGAAAAGTTTGAATTTAAAAACTTTCTGTCACAGTTCTATAACTGCGTTAGTTCAGTCTCCTCAGAGAAAGCGAAGTTATCCCTATTGAAGAGCTACCTAACTGGATATGCTGGCCAGCTAATTTACCATCTTACCTTCGAGGATAGTAACTATGGAGTGGCGATAGGGTTGCTGACTGATGAGTTCTTGGACATACCCTATATCATCGATGAAATCTTCAAACAGTTACTGGACGCATCTCCTAAGTATGACCCAAATTTCACAAATGTGAAGCAGTTTTTGTCTGAAATGAGGGCTCACTTGTCGGAACTCAGATCATCGTACAGTTTGGATTTTTTTTTTGAGAAGAATACACCAGGATTCCAGCTTATAAGCCATATAATTTTTTCGAAGTTGCCGAGTATTCTTCAGAGGGAGTTGGTGCACAAAGTAGGCACTAATTACCCGACACTGAGGGATATTTACGACAATTATAACGAAGCCATTAAAACTTTAGTAAAAACTGGCATGAAAAAAACTTATAGCAATTACCATTCAAACAGGAATGGTGCTAAGCCACGTTACTGGGATACGAAAAAAAAGGAGCCACACAAGGAGGAAAAAAATACTTCCGCATTGGAAAACTTTGCGACAACAGCGGACAGACTTCGAGCATACTGTAAACTCTGTTCTACAGAGGGCCATTCCATGAGTCGTGCAAAGAATATCCTGATGTTCAGACAATACAAGATAGATGCAAGGAACTTAACCTCTGTCTCACGTGTACTGGTTCAGGTCATAAATACAGGGATTGTCCAGGAAAACAAAACCACCTTCCCTTTAAATGTGTGCACTGCAATTCTAGAGGGCATGTGAGCCCTCTTTGCGAAGAGGCAGGGAGGAAAGAAAAGCCGTCATCATCCACCAATGTATGTGCCAGCAGTCACGCCCTGAATCAACCCTTTATACTGCCCATAGTTTCTATTGCAGTGTCCATGGGGAAACGAAAACAAAAATGTAACTGTTTGTTCGACACGGGTAGTCAGAGGTTCTACTTTTCAAAACAAATAGTAGAAAAATTAAAATACTCACAAGAATGTCTGACTCCCATGGAATATGAAGTGAACACATTCCTGGGCACAAAAAAAAAGAAGTTGGAAGAGATCGTTTTAGGAGTTCATCTGGACAAGGATCGCACTCTGCCCTTACCAGTTCTAGTGGACGACGATTTTGACATAAACTTTAAAATCGAAAACTTTAAAAAGGTGAAAAGCAATCTTAAATGATTGGATTACAAGTTCGCCTTCCTGGACGACGGTGATGATCACGTATGTGTCCACGGGCTTATAAGAGTGGATATTATCCAGTTTATGAGAGAGGTCAAATTGATCGAGTACATGTGGGGTAGAGCATGGTCCTTCCCAACGGGCATTTCGCCATTAGGCAACAGCCGACATTTTCGGAACAGAGACCAAATCTTTTCAGTGAGAACTAAAACGAAATCGGTAGAGAACAATTACCACACGGTAATAACTGCTTATTCAGCCTGTCCCAACGCCCGAGTAGAATTTGTTTTGAATCCCCAAAAACGTTACCCTGATCCATTTCCAGAACTATTTCATGAAAGTTCAGTTGAACGAAACATCGAGAAGATGTTTGACGTCGATTCGTTGGACTCCACTCCGAATGAAAAGGAATTTGTCAGCGATTATGACAAAAACCAAATTTAAAAATTCAGAAAATCTATACACTTCAAAAGCAGTGCATATTACATAGATCTTCCCTTGCACGAGGACAAGATCAGGACTGTTCTTTCAAACTACCAAGTGGCCCTGAAGGTTCTCGATATAACGGTAAACTATTTACAGACCAAAAAATTAAATAGGGACTACAACGATGCCTTCTACCAACAAGAAAAGGAAGGAATTATTGAAAGAATCAAAGTATCTCCTGATAAATTCTCAGAATACATATGGATTCCTCACAGGCCAATAATCAAAACCGATGAACAGTCTACAACAAAAATAAGACCAGTTTTCAACTGTTCCCTAAAGGCATGAAATGGATGTTCACTGAACGAAGCTGCATATCCTGGAGTCAATCTGATGAATGATTTGCTGGAACTCTTGTTGCTTTTCAAAACAAATATGTTTTGCTGGCAGACATCAGGAAGGCTTTCCTGATGATTAAACTTAACTCCGAAAGCGATAAGAATAGATTTTGTTTTTTTCTGAAGGAAGGGGATAAACTGCTTTGCTTCAGGTATACGACATTAATCTTTGGATTTAATGCCAGTCCTTTCGTACTCCTGTATGTACTGCGATATCATGCGGAGCAGTTCCAAGATGACATGTGCACGCAGATGATAACAAATAATTTTTACATGGACAATCTATGTAAAACTAGCAATTCTCCAGAAGAACTACATAGGCTCTATACAGAAGCAGTACATCGCTTACAGAAAGGTGGCTTTGATTTGAGATCATGCAACTCGAACTGTGAACTGGTTTGGTTTAGTTTGTTTTACAGCATAGCAACCAACTATGGGTTATGTAATGCCGAATAAAGTTCTCAATACAATTCAAATTATTTCACATTGTCTTGAGAGACAATGAAAGGTGAAATGAAGAACTTGCAATCAGATTTTTTGGTATAATCCAACTTCCTTGATGAAATCTAAAATTTTTGTCACATTTATGTTTTCAAACAAGTGTTTTAAATTTTGGGAGTCGTAATACTTGTTTCGGGTTTGCTGCAGATCTTGACAGTCTATTAATATATGTTTGACTGTGTAAGCTTGTTGACATGCTATGCACATTGGAGACTCCTCTCCTTCCAATAAGTGCTTATGAGTGATCTGCGTGTATCCTATACGAAGTCTGGTTATTATAACCTCTTATCTCCTTACTTTTCTATATTCCAGAGGCCACTCATCTATAGTTGGCCAAATCTTATACAATTTGTTATTTTGACACTCATCCCAACATTCTTGCAACTTTTGTTTGGTTATCTTGTTAATAGAAGGTCGAAGATCAGTGTATGGGATCCTAGTATTTATTGGTGTCATATTTAAGGATTCTTTTGCGGCTTTATCCGCTCTTTCATTGCCAAGAATGGCGACATGACTCGGTATCCAGCATAGTTTAATTTTACATTTCTTTTTGTTGTAAATATTAGTGATCTTATTTAAGATTTTCACAATCAACGGATTATCTAAATTTTTATTTTTCATCGCTGTGATCACAGATAGGGAGTCAGAGAAGATGATAAATTTATCAGTGCTACTACTTTCTATTATCTTTAAAGCCAAGTATATGGCTGCAGCTTCTGCGCTGAAAATTGATGCACTGTCAGGATTCTGTATTGCCTTTCTGTCTTATTTAAGACAGCCGCACACCCAACTCTATTCGATTCTTTGGATCCATCCGTATAGATGTATTTGTAGTCGGAATGATCATGTTTTATGTATTCAAATTCCTCCTGAAATACAATGAGATTGGTTTGGCTCTTTGAAGCTGTTTCTAAATCGAGGATATAAATAGGTTGTTCTAATTCCCATGGTGGAATTTTAGAAATTATTGACTGGTGGATGAGACTTGAGTCCAATTCCAGTTTATTTCTTAGTTCCTCGATGCGGTAACTGAAAGGTCTGATGGCACTGATTTTTCTCTCAAACAGAGTCTTATATTGAGGAGAAAATGTGCAGTCGTAGGCAGGATTTGCTGGACATAATAATAATTTGGTCAATATATAGACTTTCCACTGGAGACATGCAAAATGCCCCCAATGCAAGCCTTAGTCCCTGGTGATGGATAGTTTCTAATTGTTTCAGGCATGATGGTCTTGCTGCACCGTAAATGAAACTTCCATAATCAAGTTTTGACCTTACAATTGTTCGGTACAGTTTAAATAAGGATTTCTTGTCCGCTCCCCAGTCAGTATGAGCTATCACTCTCAGTAGGTTAATTGCCTTGTTGCATTTTTGTCGGCTTTATCCGCTCTTTCATTGCCAAGAATGCCGACATAACTCGGTATCCAGCATAGTTTAATTTTACATTTCTTTTTGTTGTAAATATTAGTGATCTTATTTAAGATTTTCACAATCAACGGATTATCTAAATTTTTATTTTTCATTGCTGTGATCACAGATAGGGAGTCAGAGAAGATGATAAATCTATCAGTGCTACTACCTTCTATTATATTTAAAGCCAAGTATATGGCTGCAGCTTCTGCGCTGAAAATTGATGCACTGTCAGGTATTCTGTATTGCATTTCTGTCTTATTTAAGACAGCCGCACACCCAACTCTATTCGATTCTTTTGACTGGTGGATGAGACTTGAGTCCAATTCCAGTTTATTTCTTAGTTCCTCGATGCGGTAACTGAAAGGTCTGATGGCACTGATTTTTCTCTCAAACAGAGTCTTATATTGAGGAAATGTGCAGTCGTAGGCAAGATTTGCTGGACATAATAATAATTTGGTCACATATTGTAGTGCCAATTTTTATCGCCTTAGATGTAAAGGACCTTCATTCGCTTCAATATATAGACTTTCCACTGGAGACATGCAAAATGCCCCTAATGCAAGTCTTAGTCCCTGGTGATGGATAGTTTCCAATTGTTTCAGGCATGATGGTCTTGCTGCACCGTAAATGAAACTTCCATAATCAAGTTTTGACCTTACAATTGTTCGGTACAGTTTGAGTAAGGATTTATTGTCTGCTCCCCAGTCAGTGTGAGCTATCACTCTCAGTAGGTTAATTGCCTTGTTGCATTTTTGTCGGAAATACTTTATATGAGGAATAAACAACAGCTTTTTGTCAAAAATAACTTCAAGGAACTTATACTCGTCTGCCATTTGTATCTCCTAGCCACCCTGTTTAAGGCATGGATCGTTATGCATTTTGTGTAAGTTGCAAAAATAGACACACCTCGTCTTCGATTCAGAGAATCTGAAACCATTCTCTTCAGTCCATTTGTTGATTTTATTTAATGTGAGTTGCAACTTACGTTCTACCAGATGCATATGTTTTGCCCGGCAGCAAATAAAAAAATCGTCCACGTACAGTGAGCCTTTAACTGCAGTGTCAAGGTTTTTCACGATATTATTTATCTTGACATTAAAGAGTGTCACTGATAGGATACTTCCTTGGGGTACCCCATTCTCCTGCTCTTTTACGTCGGAGAGTGTAGTTCCGACTCTCACTCGGAAATTTCGGTTTGCCAAGAAATTTTGTATGAAGAAGGCCATTTTTCCCCTCAATCCAAGCTCACAGCCTGAAAATGGTCCTAAATTACAGTACTATATCAGATTTAACCATATATATCCATTCATAGCTTTTGAGGATGTTTTAGGACCTGCAATATCGCATAAAACCACTTTTTCACCAAAAAATGATGGATTTTGAGTCCCATGAAACCCTAACGGGTATTTTTGGCCTGCACCTTCTGAATTTTGCAAAATTTTCAAAATGTTTGATTGTTTAGTGTTATTGAATGAATAAATGAATACAAAAAAATACTACTCGCATGAATCTGAAATTTTCACCCATTACGTCCCACCCCTATCTTGCCTGAGAAATGTTTCCTGTAGGCAAACAACTGCTGGAGACATTTTCATAAGGAGAACCAGCTCCTCATAATTCGCTTTGACTCCTCTTATATTCCATTGAATTATTTTTTCTCCCATGGTTTAGATTTTGATTGGGGGTGCTTTTTGTTTGCTTTGTTTCTTTTTTTCAGTGTTTTCGTCCTCTGTCTCCATCATGTCCAGAGCCTCAAATCGGTTTTGTGTCAAGTTGACTCTGATTTTTGGCTCTGGCTTTCGAGGTGATTTTCCCGGTTCAGGATTTTTACCTGGAGACTTTTTATTTGGATCTTTTCGGATCCTTTTCTCTTTCACAGTAAATTCAGTTGTCTCATTTGTTTTGGTCTGTGGTGGTGCATCTTGAATGGGGGTACCCAGTTGAGCAGAAGGTAAAATCCAGATGTTTTCCTCACTTGGTTCCACCTGTTGCTTTTGAACGGCAACCGGTTGAGTAGAGGATAAAACTGTGAACTGTTCAAATCACAGATGAAGAGGGATTGCAGATTAGTTCAACATGACAGCGATTTGGAAAATGTCCTGGGTTATAAATATAACCCAAAATTAGACAGCTTACAAATCTCTAACACAGAGGTTGACAAAAGCGTAAATACCAAAAGAGGTGTGTTGGCCCAAACAGCTAGAGTCTTTGATCCATTATCTCTGTGCATCCTGGTGACGGTCAGAACGAAGGTGATCCTGCGTGAGCTGTGGTCCCATAACTAGGCTTGGATGATGTGATATCGACCCCCTTACAGGAACGTTGGTCCTCATTGGCAGGAGATTTGGCGGGCCTGAGTGACTTGAGATTTCCAAGACAAGCTATCGATCAAGATAGGCTGGTAACATTGTGCATTTTTTGTGATGCATCACCTAATGCCTATGGAGTTGTAGTGTATGGAGTACAGAACGGAAAATCGAGCCTTGTATTCGCTAAAACTAAGGTGGCACCCATGAAAACAAAAACGCTACCTAACCTGGAATTATTGGCAGCATACCTAGCTGTAAAAACACTGCCCAACCTACTAAAAACTTACAATCATATAAAAATAAGCAATATGTACATTGCAGTAGATGCCCAAGTGGTCCTATCATGGCTACTGTCTGAGAAGATTAAGACAAAGAGCCAGTACACCAAAAACAGACTAAAGGATGTACACCAAATAAGAAAAGAAATCTGCCAAAAATATTCATTAGACATACAATTCAAGTACGTTTCCTCAGCAGAGAATCCGGCAGATCTTCTCTCCCGAGGTATTTCTTTGGACTAGTTTCAACAAATGTTCCAATACTGGACATCGGGCCCAATATGGATAGCAGAAAACCCGATGAACTGACCTAACAGTAGTCTTGACTGCCTGAGTTCCAGAAACAAGGAGATAGTTCAATCTGCGGTGCTACATACCACGGTTTCTGACTCTAAGGTAGAACCCATCATACCTTACGAAAGATTCTCAAAACTGTCAAAGCTGATAAGGGCTACAACATTTGTATTTAAATTAAAGAATTTACTAAAACGCCGTAATCCAACTATCCAAGATCCTGACCACTGTGCAAGGATACATCTTTTTAAAACAATGCAGCAGCAAACCTTCCAAAAGGATAGCCCTCCTGAACTTGTTAAAGACCTCAACCTATTCTTGGATGCAGAAGGAATAATAAGAACAGATGGCAGGATAGCCCAAACTTTAATCTATGGATATGAGTTGATCTATCCAATTTTATTAGGTAAACATCACCCTTTAACGGAATTGGTGATCAACGATTGCCATGATAAATGCAAACATCTCGGCATAGGTGCAACTCTAACTAAATTGAGGCTCTCCGGATTTTGGCGGCCCCAAGCAATGCAAGCGGTGAAAAGGGTACTTTCAAAGTACTTCATATGCAAACGATTTAACAGCTTGTCATTCACATACCCTAAAATCACGAACCTTCCAAAGCACAGGGTTAACTTCATAAAGCCTTTCCAACAAACGGGAATAGATTACACTGGTCATCTGTGGGTCAAACAAGAAGAGAAGTGCAAAAAAAGTACATATTGATCTTCACTTGCTTAAATGTAAGGGCGATCCACATAGAACTTGTGGAAGACATGTCTACAGCTGCGTTCGTCCAGGCTTTGATCAGATTTACCAACACATATGGTGTACCGTCCTACATCTACAGTGACAATGCCAGATCATTTAATGCCGCATTAGGAGGAGACGTTGTGGAACATCATGTACAATCTTCCGAGTTTGGAAAAGAATTCGACAGCTACAGGATCAAGCATGTTAAAATACCACTGTACTCTCCTTGGGTGGGTAGCACGTGGAAGCGCTTAATCCGTGTTTTCAAAGCATGTTTGTACAAAAGCATCGGGCATGTCCAAATCAAATACTTTGAGCTCCTGACATCACTTACCTACATACAAAACGCAGTAAACTCGAGGCCTCTCACTTACAGATGTTCGTCGGATAGTGATCTACAAATAATAACCCCCAATTGTTTTCTGCGTCCTCGCATCAACAGCGGACTCGTTGTACGGTCTAAGGCCCCAAACATAATAGAAACTGGCCCCCTAACGAGGACTGACCATACTTTGGAAGAACGTGAAAGAATATTAGAAAAATTTCATGTGGCATGAAGAGTATTTACTCGGCCTCAGAGAAAGCGGCAAGGATTTGCACCAAATAAATTTCTCTAATAAGATCAAATTAAACGATGTGATCCTTATAAAGAATCCAGCAAAGCCTAGACCTTATTGGCAGCTTGGAAGGGTAATAGAGCTCTTCCCAGGAGATGATAATAAGATTCGGTCAGTTCGGGTAAAAAGAGGAGATGGATTGATACAAACCCATTCCATAAAACATCTATATCCATTAGAATTATCCCTCACCCACGACTACCATCCTGTTATGCCTGAAAGAGAAAAAACAAAGAAATTAAATATCTCCAGCTCAACTCTTGAAGAGCCAGATACAAATGACGGCCCAGTTGTGACCATTGAACGCAATCAGACATCATTAGAACCAAAAAGAACCGCTAGCCGAAGAAATAGGAAAAATCACCATGATGACCGATACGTATACTATTAAGTACAACGGCCTTGGGCAAAGTCTATAAAGAAAAGAGAATATACGTATCTCACTGATCATTTTCAAACCTTTCCTCATTGTATAGTCTACATTCTATATACATGTTTTATTCTATACACAATATACATACGTCAAAATATAAAACCTTTTTGAACATTACTGTTTGACTGTCCAAATTACATTCATTTACTGAACGTTTTCAAACCTTCTTAATGGTACACTTTACTATATAGATATACTATATACACATGGTACATACATAAAATTGTAAACTTCTTTGAAGACAGTGCTTTTCAATTTGATTTTTAACATTTTCCAGCAATGTTTATATTGATTTTTTAAATTCCTATTTTTCCTAATTGTATGTTCTACATACATATTATATTCTATTCATGTTATATATTCTTCAAGTTGTAAACTTTGATACAAAATTCCTGTCTATTAAATCGAAAAATAAAAACCTTTAAATTGGCCCCATTCAAAATGTTATTGCACCAAAACTGACATCCTGTCAACCATTTGAACTTTCAAGTACTTTATATAATGCTATGAAAATTTCATAGCATTATTCTCCTAAGTCGGGAATGTATTGGAATTTATTAACGTCCCCCTCACTAACTCGCTGTAGCCTTGTCCCTTAAGGGTCTCACGGATTAGCTGTCAGGCATCCCAACCCCTACTCCCTTTGGGATCACGTGAGTCAGCCCATAAAAACGCTTGCACGCTGTGTCCCGGCCTCTTTTCGACCCACCTTTGAACCTCGTAGGACCACAGCTGGATGCTTTTGAGACAAAGCCCTCGAAGGCAGTCGCAGAGAGCCCCTACTCCTTCCTGTTACCAACCATCTTGGACTGAAGTGACTACATCTCGACAAGAGCCATATTGGAGGCAGGCGCACGTGCAACCTGTTACCAGAACTCCCACAAGATAAGTTTGTGAAGCACGTTTTCGCAAACATAAATTAACTTCCTCCTTTCTGAACTTTTAACTCACCATTTGTTGTATATATTTGCCCTCATGTTTTCTCTCAAGTAAAACTGTTTTAAACTTATATACGATTGTTGTTGTGTTCCTTCTCACAAAAGCTGTTGCCCTGTTTCTATTTTGTACTTATCTACATAATTGTTACTGCATTCTCACGTGCGAGAATTGAACTTTCTTCCAGGGATATTTAATCACAACAATATAAACAAGTAATAAATGAATTGCGGTGTGCAAAATAATATAAAACTGATTTTGATTTTTAATTAGAATTCCACTTGATAATTTTTCCTAATTTTTGGTGAGAATACTTATCCTTGCCTAATACGAAAGTGTAAACAATAGTTTTTGTTTGAAAATGCGTTTTTCATATGTTTGTAAGCACAACATTTTTTTCTAATACGCTATAACAGCCCGAAAATAGGGAATCATTTTACGTTAAATTCATCTACGAAACTAAATTATGAAATAATTTATTTGCTGTGTTTTTCTTCTTTCTGCAAAGTTTCTCAGGATGTTCATACTTAATCGCCTAAAAAAGTAGAATCTGATTGGGGGTGTAAATCTACAATACTAGCAAATGAAGTACGAATTTTTAAAAAAATGACAAGACGTTTTTACACGTTAAAACTAGGCGGGTTCGGTAGAGAATTTCATTCTAATGCGTTTTATATAAATTATGTGTTGTTGTTTTGTTTACTAGTTCTGTTCTTTTATCAAATTGTGTCTGTGTTTCTCGCCTCTACGTGACTTACACATTATTTTTATGTAGTATTAATCGATTATTTATTGAAATTTGGAAGCATTTAAACTGTTGCAGAGAAATTCATTTGTATTTTTAAATTTCTTAGCAAATCCTCATGTATTGAAAGTTTTGAAAACCAAAAATAGTTTTATAAAACGAGAGAAAAACAATATTATCTTGTTAATTCGTCGTAGTTTTAATTAATTAATTTAATGACCAAACGATAAAACAAAATAAGATTTTGCTTTGAAAATCCTAAAAGAACAAACGAAATTGTTAAAAAAAAAAAAAAAGAAGAGAAAAGAAAGAAAAAAATGGGCGGAGCGAAGAAAAATAAAATAAAAAGGTTGAAAACAAAGAAAAGAAGAAAAAAGAGAAAAATGGGCGGAGCGAAATAAAAATAATAATTGAAAAAAACAAAGAAAACTCCCGGACAACGTCGGATAAGGTTGAACTTGTATATAAATATAAATCGCCGTTTTAATTCGATTTATTCGAGCGCCAAAAATCGGCCACAAAAAAATAACTTCATAATTTTATCCTTCGTGAAAAAAATTGTCTCTTTGTTTCACTCGAATTATTTTTTCAAGATTTTCTACACAGAAATGTAAGTATTTGATTTCACATTTTAAAAGAAATATTTTAATTAATTTTTTCAGTTTTAAAGAAAATATTTTAATTATTAATTTTTTCGGTTTTAAAGAAAATATTTTAATTTCTTTTAAAAAAATGTTATATTTCCAAACAATCTAGCGGCATGATAGGTAGACAGTAAAAAGAAGAAAAAATTGGTCACTAAAAACATTTGAGGGTATCTTTTACGACGCTCAGCAGAGGCGCGAACGGGGTCCAAAAAAAGAACGAGAAAGGGTTTAAAAACATAAATTTGCAACAAGTGAAGTTGACCTGCGACGAGAATAGATATTTTTCTACTTACCTATGTAATTTGTTTGTATTTTTACGTATTATAAATGGGTTTTTATTAGATGTAAAAAAAAAAGTTTCTTGTTTTTTTTTCAACTGGTTTTCACAAAATTCAATATGGCGGATTTACGATTTTTCTTACCCCCCCCCCCCCCAAATCGGCCATTTTTTTTCCCATGTGCCGGTTACAAAACTATTTTATTCTAATAAATAGCGGTTGTAACGGTCTAAAAATACAAACAAATGCTACAGGCAAGTTTGAAAATAACTTTTACAGCCTACAGTTACTTTTATTTGTTGTATATTTGGTTTTTTTTAGCGTTTTTACTCTGCTGAGCGTCGTAAAAGATACCCAAAGATATCGTAAATCAATATTGAAATAATAATATTAAATAAAAAAGAATCATTGAAGTTAATAGTTACCTTGATGCGAGAAAAACACAAACAGCTTCCTATTTTATAAGTTAATTATTGTTTTCCTTTTCAGGTGGTCGCTTATTTCAGGCTGAAAAAATATTTTCTTAAATAAAATTAATTTTAGTTTGAATATAATTTGGCACATGTTCGTCTTTTCTCACAGTCCGTTTTTCACAACTTTTTAATGACCAGTTTTTTTTTCTTTTTTCGGTGTACACTTACCTATCAGGCTGCTAGAGAATTCCGGGGTTTTTGGAAAAAAAATTCAAATATTTTACATTTTAGGAGCGGGGATCAATTTCCAATGTTAATTCAACGTAGACTGATCCCCCACTTTTTGACCATCTCAATTTTTGTAAAAGTCTTTTTCGGTGTACAATTACCTATCATGTCAGTAGAGAATTCCGGAGTTTTTGGAAAGAAATTTCAGAAAATTTAGATTTTAAGACGGGGGATCAGTTTTCAATGTAAATTCAACGTAGACTGATCCCCCTCTTTTTGACCATCTCAAATCTTTAAAATTCTTCTTCTGCTTACAATAACCTATCATGTCGCGAGAGAATTCCGGAGTTTTGGGAAAAAAAATTAACAAAATTTACATTTTAAGACGGGGGATCAGTCTTCTTCGTCTTTTCCCACAGTCCGTTTTTCACAACTTTTTAGGTCTTAAAATCTCAATTTTTTGAAATTTCTTTCCAAAAACCCCGAAATTCTCTCGCGACATGATAGGTACTTGTAAGCAGAAGAATAATTTTTAAAAAAATTGAGATGGTCAAAAAGTGGGGGATCAGTCTACGTTGAATTAACATTGGAAACTGATCCCCGCTCCTAAAATGTAAAATATTTGAATTTTTTTTCCAAAAACCCCGGAATTCTCTAGCAGCCTGATAGGTAAGTGTACACCGAAAAAAGAAAAAAAAACTGGTCATTAAAAAGTTGTGAAAAACGGACTGTGAGAAAAGACGAACATGTGCCTATAATTTAGTTAGATTAATAATAACATAATTAAAGTTGACTTTCAAAACCCTATTTAAAAAGACTCCCGGGCAACGGCGAGTTTAAAGAAGACAAAAAGTTTATTTCTGAGAAATTTTATTTTATTTTATTTTATTTTGAATTTGCGCGGGAATTTCCATCTTTTTCTTTTTTTAACCCAAATGTTTTAAATTTCTTTTCCTAAATTTGAAAAAAAAACTTACTTAATTGAAATTTTATCTTTTCATCTGACTTTTTATTTTAATCTTTTTTTTTTTTAAATTAATAATAAAAAAGATAAAGCCAAAAGTTAATGTTTTTTTTTTAAATATTCAATTGAAAAGAAAACAACGTTTAAAATGTTTAAATAATCGCTAGAGGCAAAAAATGGAGTCGTCAATGTTTTGACGACTCCATTTTTTTCCTCTAGCGATTATTTACACATTTCAAACATGTTTGTTTTTTTTTTTAATTATATGCGTAAAACTAATTAAATTTTAACTCGAAATGATTCCTCATTTACTAATATTTAACAAAAACAACAGGAGACAATATTTATCGCATTATGTTCAGGACTCTAAACTATCCTTTAACCAGAAATTGTTTTAAAGACAAGAAAAATTTTGGTGCTTTTACACTTTAGCGGATACTTTAAATAAAACAAACTGAGGAATATCTGTTTGATGTACGTACCTGTCACGGGTTGAATATATACTATACCAAAAAGCACGTAAATTAATCAAGTAGTTTTTTTTTATATATAAAAGAAAATGAAATTTTAGCCATTTACGAAGAGGACAGCCATTTTGAAAGTTTTAAAAGGGGAAAAAGTTAAATGTATCTCATGTTGTCTTATATAGTACGTCTGTGTTATCTTTCAGAAATTTTTTTTTTTTTTTTTTTTTCATTTAAAAAAAAAAATGGGAAAATTTGAATGTATCTCTCGACGTCACGTGATCAAATGGGCCGATTTTTGAAGTTACGGTTATCTCCCTTTTAAAACTTTCAAAATGGCTGTCCTCTTCGTACATGGCTAAAATTTAATTTTCTTTTATAAAATAAAAACTACTTTAAAGTATCCGCTCAAATGTAAAAGCACCGACATTTTAATGAAATCATCTCCTATTTTTGATTTATTTTCTTTAATTTGTAATAATTACCTAAAATGGCCAATTTTTGTCAACTAAAAAATAAGTTGACTTATTTTGTTTTTATAATTTGTCAAAAAGCTGTTAATTTTAATAAGAATATTTGCTAAAGAAAGATTGAAATGTTGGTAATGGTGCAGCTTTTGAACCGACTTTTTGTTCAGCGTCTTCCGGCTGTTGACGGAAGATGCCGAAACGATCAGCCAATCAGAACGCTCGAGGAGCAGACGACAAATTTACTTTTAAATTGAATAAATTCCAATAGTTGGCAGACGAAAGCGAAAATGAATTTCATAGCTGTTTTCTGTGCGACGATCATTTTCTTGTTTGAAACGTGTTTTTTTCTTTCGATTTCATGTGTAAATACGAAATCGATTTTAACTCGAAATGATTGATGATGTAATTAACTGGAGAAAAAAAACAACAGAAAACCATTTTGATCGCCTTATTCACGATTTTTGATCGCATTTTGTTTCGGACAGCGATCTCATCATTTACCATATGTACAGATCGGTTGAAAATGAAATGTTCATCCGATTTAGCTGTATTTTTGTTTAATTATCGGGCGATTATCGACGTCGTGTTCAATTCGACGGGTTTAAAAGACTCAGAATACAACGATAAAAAATGTAAAAAGCGCTTTAAAGTACAAACTATAAAATAGGCAGATAAGTAAAAGTGTAACATTTCTTGCCTTTGGTAACAATTATTTATTGACTATTTGTTTTTCACTTATTTTTCTGTTAACAATTGTAAAATCGCCAAGAAATTATATATATTTTTGTTTTTTTGTACTGGTCTAACGACCTTTTTAACAAAAATTAAAATGTCGGCCTGTCAATGTTTTCATCGCTGGCGGCCATTTGTTTTTGTTTTTTCGAGATGTTCACGTGTAACCGCCTAAAAAAGTAGAATCTCATTTTGGAGGGGGGGGGTAGTGGAGGGTGTTAATGTACAATAATACCAAACAATTATTTTAGTGTGGACGATCATTTTAGCATATAATTTAGTGTAAAATGATCATTGACTGGCGTTTTTAAGGACATAAATTAATTTTTATTGACCATTTTCTTTATATCTTTAAATCAATTATGAATAAATATGTTAAGATGTTTTGTATTTTTGTGCATTGCCATCAGGACTTAGGGTTAGTTGTAGTGTTAAGAGAAAGAGCCTATAATCTTTAAAATTCTTGTAGCATCAACTTTTCAATCAGCCATTTCTTAGAAATGACCCTTTATTCAGATTAGTTATTCACTTTAGGTTACGTGAGAAATTGCGTGATGGCCCGGACGTGGGTGATCATTTTACATTAAATTCATACGCAAAATTGATCCGTGTCCGACTCTAAATTCATTGAACTAAAAAAAAAACAACTTTAAAAATTTTGTTTGTGAAAAAATGAGTTGATATTTGGTCGTTATTCCAAACATAAATACAATCAGAATGATTTTCTTGTAATTTCTTTCTTTTTTAAGAATTTTCTTTCGTTAGTTTTAATTAACCCTCGGTTAATTTTTATATTTTATTCATTTTTTCGTAAAAGTTTTGATTGGATTTTTCTTTTCCTGATTTTGTTATTTTTCTTTCTTTCAGCTTTAGGAAATGGATTGTTTAAGCGATAATTTCAAAATTGATGCCAGCATCATTTCTTCGAGCATTGAACCATTTTTCACAGCGGACGAAATGCAGGAAATGTCTGAATATGAAAAGAAAGCGTTGCAGAATATGCGGAGCAATTACGAAGCTCTTTTAATGATGGGTAAGAATGGTTGGAATTATCGTGTGAGTTGCGGCTTTTTTTATTGATGATGCAGCTAAACTAGCACTCGCCCTAAGCCAGGATTGAACCCACAACCATCTGGCTGATAGTCGCCGATGCTAACCACGGGGCAGGTGCTGTTGGGAAAGTGATATTTGAATGCTTTAAATAAACATTATCAGCCACTGGACAGTGCTCCATTTGAAAGCCCCATTTTAATGAAATTGTCTTGTATTTTGCAATGATAAATGATTTTCAAATGTGAATGTTTTGATTTTCAGGTTGTTTTCCGGAGAAACCAGAGTTTATGAAATCTGCGAAGGAAAAGAAAAGAATGGAGAAAAAACTTGAAAAGGAGGATGAAGAAAGAGAGGATAAGGATGCGGAATGGTTGCCAAGTTATAAAAAGAAAAAACCTTCGACCAGTAATTATTTTTCTTTGTTTACAATTTCCGCATTAATTAAATATGAGATGAGGATCACCTGCAAATTTGTAATTCTGCCATTTTTTTCCAAATTTGTAATTCTGCCATTTTTTTCCAAATTTTTCTGATCCATAAAAGTTTCTTCACATTCGCATGACATCAGATTTAATAATTAAATAAAAAAATAATCTCCGTGAATCCGATGAGTTTTTAAAAAATTGATATTGTAATTTCATAACGGATAAAAACAAACAAACAAAATGAATGCAAATTCATATGAAATACGAGAAATTAAAGAATTTTAAACTAAATGTAAATCGCAAAGAATGCAATTACAACATTTAATAAAACGACAAAACATTAAAACTATTCACAATTAAACTTTTTTTTAAACTTTAGAATTCCAATCGTGATTGAGGAAGAAAGCGTTAATATTCACTGATCACTCGTCAAAGTTTGTCCTCAATAACGAATCAAATAAAAAGAAGAAATTTTAATTAAAATTAAAAAAAAACATTGTTTTCATCTTTCTCTTTACAGGATGCAAAACTAAAGTTTCTGTTCAGAAAAGTAAAGCGGAGATTCCGAAGGTAACAGTTAAAATTTAAGCTCTGTTCTTAATGGTTGTTGATACCCCCCCCCCCCCCATTTCCACGGAGAAATTAATTTTTGTAAAAAGAAACATCAAAAAGATTTTTAACTTTTATAAAAAAAAATTCAAACTTTTATAAAAATTTTCACCAATTCTTCAACCCTAACCCTTCATCCCTTTTTTAAACGAAAGTGTACGTCAAAGTCTCAATTCTTCAACCCTAACCCTTGAAAATAATTTTATAAAAGAAAACAAGTTTTTCAATTTATTATCAAAACAATTTTCCAAAATGAAAGTGAGAAAATTTTTCATTTTGAGTCAAATTAACTGACTCATCATCTTTTTTTTGTTTCTAATATCTTATTACGGTTCTATATAATTTGTTTGTGACAAAATTTGAAAGCCAAAAACTAAAGAGGCCTCCAGAGTGCTGTGAAAGCATACCTCCCAGGAGATACCTCCTCCACACTTCTGTTGTCTTCAATAGGTAATTCTACATATTTTATTGTTAGTTGTAAGTAATTCAGTCTTTTAATACAAATGAATTTTTTTTTTGTCGCTAACGACTGATTTTTTACTTTGTATTCAGTTTCAGAAACGGACGCCGGTTAAGCCGATTCCGTCTGCGACAAGAGTTTTACGAGAAAAGCCGGCAACGTGCATGCAATTAGAAGTGTTGCCCGAGGATTCTTTCATATGTAAGTATTGAAGAATTGGAACTTTGATGTTCACTTTCGTTTAAAAAAGGGACGACGGGTTGTCCTTGAAGTTATTTTCTATTTTAAAATGGAAAAGTTAGGGTGTGTAGGGGTACAAAGGAAAGCAGACACATCCGGTCTAGAGTTGAAAATTGATGTTGGCGAACAAAAAAGAGGAAGAAACATATATTTATGGGGGAGGGTGAAATAAAGGCCACTTTTGTTGTTTTTAACATTAAATTGAACCTTTATTTTTATTGTATTCAGATTGTGAAGATTGTAAGGAAGAGTATGTACATAATTGCCCCATCCACGGTCCGCTTGTTACTATTACAGACACGGAGGTGAGTCGTTTCTTCGCCTTGCAATTTTCAACAATTATTTCTCGTTTCATTTGAAAATAAAGGTTGAAGCGTCAAATAAGTTTTTTTTTTTTTTTTTTGCAATTCATTTATCAGGTCAAACAGCATACATCGAAATATGCCGAGAAGACAGCTCCCAGTTGTGTGGTGATTAAGAAATCATGTATACCGAATGCTGGCCTCGGAGTATTTGCGAGCGAGCCAATTCCTGACCGGGCAAGATTTGGGCCTTACAAGGGAGAGATCAGCCGAAATAACGAAAAGGCTCAGTTGTCGGGATACAGTTGGCAAGTAAGTGAAACTTTTGGTGTTTTACATTTCGTCAAAATCATTTAGCCCACAAGTTATGAAAATGATCTTTGTTGGTTAAAAGTGATTGAAAATGTTTAAGAATCAATTCCTTGTGTTTTGGCTGCAAATCATTGCCTCAAATATAACACGAAAACTTTCTCTTCAAAGTCTTAATATTTTATTATTATAATTTTAACTCAAATACAACTGATGAACCCCCGCCATAGATGTTTTATTCCTAGAATAAAACTCTGCAACAATGTTAGTGTCGTTAACATTTGAAACAGTTTCAATTTAGATTTCTTTTCGAGAATAATTGAAGGCAACAAGATAATGATTTTAACTTTTGATTCAAACTCTTGAGTTCATTTTAAATATAGTCATATAAAAAAACATTTTTTTAGATTTGCTGAAAACTTTATTGTAAATAAGAATCAATTCCATAGTATTTTATTGTCGTGATTTCCTAGTGATGAAGTATCCTTATTTTTGTTTTGTTTTTAGATTTACAGTGATGCTGGCAAAGCGAGCCATTTTATTGATGCTCAAAACCCAAAGATTTCAAATTGGATGCGATTTGTTAATTGTGCGAGAAATGAAAGTGAACAAAATCTTTTTGCTTTCCAATTCCTGGATGAAGTCTACTACAAGACGTTAAGACGTGTGTCAATAGACGAGGAGTTACTGGTTTGGTATGGCGATGACTATGCCAGGCATATGGGTATCTCTTCATCGAAGAAACAGACTGAAATTAAAGATACTCGAACACCAATCCCAGGTAATTCTCTCCTCGTCCCCTCCCCCAAAAAGGTCTTTCTATTTTTCATCACATTCTAATAGGATTCTTCATTCTAATTCAAATCCGTTAAAGAAAGGAAACTTCAGAAAGAAATTTTCATATTTTAGGACAGAAACTAAAGTTGAAAATAAGGAAGACTTAATTTTATAGATTGATGATCATACATAAAATTGAAATGATGGTCTAAGAAATTGCCGAAAAGATATATGTGTGTGCATTTCCAACAGCAAGTAAGAATGAAAGATTACATTCTTAATTTAATAATCACAGGGAAAAAAGTTAAGTAAAATTAAAATACCATTAATAATTAATATATTAAATTGGAATATTATTAACAGTATTAATGTTTTATTGTTTACAACAACCACAAAATTATTTGTTATGAATTTTAACAAGATAGACATTTAAAATATCTGCAAAAAGAATGAATGAATCAGGTTCTACTTTAAAAAAAAAAAAAAAATTTAATTGATCCAAGAGAGAAAATATGCGTAACAGTCTGATTATAAAATATTTAAATTTTTGATAAGTGTGGGAAGTGCATGATAAAAAGTATAAGAAAGTAAAAACTTTATTTGTTAAATTGAGTAATACAAGAGAATGTTTTTTTGTTTTACATAGATACAAATCTCAAGATATTTACAGAGAAACAAAACCATGAAGAATGCCTGGTTATTCACAGTAGAAAGAAGCCATTCCACTGTGATATTTGTTCACAGAGATTTATACGGAAACACCACCTAAAAAGACACATGCTTATTCACAGTGGAGAGAAGCCATTCCACTGTGATATTTGTTCACAGAGAATGAAAAGAAACTGGAACCTCAAAGAGATCTCCATCATTCCAGTTATCATAGGAGCCACTGGACTCATGAAGAAGAACTTGAAAAAGTATTTAGCAAGTATACCTGGTGAACCAAGTGCAAGAGAAATCCAAACAACTGCACTCAAGGGAACAGCCAGAATTCTGAAAAGAGTTCTCGGTTGGAGTCTGTAAATAGCGGGTGATCGTATGGCATTTTGAAGAATGCCCCGTCCCCAGCAAATGAATGAAAAGAAAGAAAAAAAAAGAGAGAAGCCATTCCACTGATATTTGTTCAGAGATTTACACAGAAACACCACCTAAAAAGACACATGCTTATTCACAGTGGAGAGAAGCCATTCCACTATGATATTTGTTCACAGAGATTTACACAGAAAGGCGACCTAAAAACACACATGCTTATTCACAGTGGAGAGAAGCCATTCCACTGTGATATTTGTTCACAGAGATTTACACAGAAAGGACACCTGAAGAGACAAGTAAGAAATTAAAACATGTTAATATGAAAATAAAGAAGTGTTACTGTGTAACAAAAAGAATGTAAACACGCACTTCGATAACGTATATGGAGAGAACAGTTTATCTGCGCTCCATTACAGATAATAGGTAAAACAATAAAGGCGGTCTCATCACTTCCGGCCGGAAGCCGCCTCCAGCCTGGGAGAGTGGTGTTCAGGGGGAGATCACTCGCATAGATTAACATGAACAACACAGATTATACATGGGAACGAGAATACATTTCAGTGTAAGGTTATTGTAAAATATCATATTTTCTAAAGAAAATAAACCTTTTAAAATTCAATAAAAAAAATTGAAATTTAAAGCCTAAAACAGGGGCAAAAAGATGCGTTTAATTTTAAACAATTAAAAATAACAAAGCTCTTAACTCCTACGACTCAAAGGAAGGATATTTCCTTCCACATTTCATGGCATGAAATGACCCTTAGGGTTGATGTGCCACTAAGCAATAACTTACCTTACCATAGGAAAATCAAGGGTTAACCTCAAGAGGGGGCCCCTTGATCTCTTTAGATAAACTAAATTAAAATGAAAAAGAGAGAAGTCATTCCACTGTGATATTTGTTCAGAGATTTACACAGAAAAGCAACCTGAAGAGACATCGGATTATTCACAAGTAAGAAATAGTTTTGGTGCATGTACCTAAACAGAAATGTGAACAACACACATTATACATGGGAACGAGAATACATTTCAGTGTAATGTTATTATAATGAACAATTACGTATAACTTTCCATATTTTGAATTGTCTCCCCTTTGGAGAACTCTCCTGCTTTTATTAAACAACAAATAGCAGCACTAATATTGTACCGACATTGTATGCCGAATAAAGCTTTCTCAAGTTACGTCTTTTCTCGTTTGTCAGTTACATTAAAGAAAATATATTAATCTTAATAAATGCATAACGATAAAACAGACTTCTTTTTTTTTTCACTTTTATTTTTATAATTAAATTGAATTCTGAGATTGTAATCTGTGTTTGTCGTTACTTTTCTGTTTCAAATTTGAGAAAATATTTTAATCCATGGAATCTGTTCGTTTTTACTTTTCTCGCGTTTTACACGTGTAACGATATGTTAAGGTGATATTTTTATTTGTTTTTGTTTTTATCAATGAAAAGATTTTGAATGAAAAGGTGAAACTCATTTTAGAGAGTTCCATTTTAGGAATAATGTCGAAAAGGGATTTAGGTTTGAATAATGGGATCAAGGGAAGAATAAGGACCCCAGATCATTAACACAAGACGCGGGACATATTTTCAAATCACCGGTTGACCTCGCAATACACGTGGTCTCTATTTACAAAACACTTGTAAATAGATCTTTTATTTATGTTAATATTTATTTTAAGGCAGAGAGTTCATAAATAAAACAAATAAATATTAACATGTTTTCTTTTCTTTTAACATGTATACGCTTTTTTAAAAATCGGCTGACTTGTAATCTGTCGTTTTGCAATAAACAAAACAATTTATCATTTTTTTTTTTACTTTTATTTACTAAATAAAAAACAAATTTTAAACGCAATTCTATATTTCGTGTTGTGTACTTTTTTTTCTTTTCGTAGGGAGGCGAGTAGCGAAGTTTTATATATTTGTTTATAATTGTTGCTTACAGAAAAAAAAGGAAAAAACTTCACGAGGGCAGAAATGGGGGGGGGGGTATGAAATATTTATCACCGTACTTAAGTAATCTTTCGTTTTGTAGGGAAAAATCAAGCTTCCCAAAAAGGGGCACTATGGATCTTACCTCAGTTTAGAAGGATTTTTCCATACTACACATTGCTCCTAGCCCGAGGAGGCAAAACGGATGATTACGCAAGTTATTTTAATAAATAAACGAAATATATACGCCTTTTAAAAAATCGGCTGACTTGTAATCTTTCGTTTTGCTTCCCCACGAGGGCGGAGTTAGACTTCAAAAATCAGTTTCCAAACGGAAGCAATTTAAAATTTATGAAGTTTTTTCCTTTTTTTTCTGTAAGCAACAATTACAAACAAATATATAAAACTTCGCTACTCGCCTCCCTACGAAAAGAAAAAAAAGTACACAACACGAAATATAGAATTGCGTTTAAAATTTGTTTTTTATTTAGTAAATAAAAGTAAAAAAAAAAATGATAAATTGTTTTGTTTATTGCAAAACGACAGATTACAAGTCAGCCGATTTTTAAAAAAGCGTATACATGTTAAAAGAAAAGAAAACATGTTAATATTTATTTGTTTTATTTATGAACTCTCTGCCTTAAAATAAATATTAACATAAATAAAAGATCTATTTACAAGTGTTTTGTAAATAGAGACCACGTGTATTGCGAGGTCAACCGGTGATTTGAAAATATGTCCCGCGTCTTGTGTTAATGATCTGGGGTCCTTATTCTTCCCTTGATCCGAATAATGAATACCATAATTAATGTAAAGGGTATTAAACTAATTTTACCAAAATATTTTTTTTTTTTTTCCTTTAATTTGAACAAATCAGTGAAGCGGAAACTATTAAACTTTTGTTTTCATTTGTTAATAAGAATAGTGAAAAAAGAGGGTTTAACCATGAAAATTGTAAACATTAAACAACAAACTATTAATACTTTTAATTACACTTTACAAATAAGACATTTAATTAGCTAATTTAGAAAAAAAAATCTATTTTTTCATGGAAAAAGTAAAAACTACAACTTCAATGCTGAAAATTAAAAAAAAAAAGAAAACTTTTTTTTTAAAGCGAAGAGGGGTGGGGGTATATAGTTCGGTTATTAAGTGTCTCAGTTTTAATACTGACAACAGTCTGAGTTGTTTTTGTATATTCAAACTCTTGACTTATAGAGATATTATACTGATCCCTGCTAAGTGGCCAAACCTTGCCTCAAAGTGGTCTGTTTGGAACTTGCCTTGTAAAATATATGTCGTGTTCATATTTCTCTTATGCAATACTTAATTCTAATTCAAGCCAGTTTAAGCGGATGACGATATACAATTGAACACTTTGCTGAACTACAAAAGAAAGACGTAGTTCTTATTTAGACTGAAATGTCTTTTTGCACTTCAACAACTTGTTATGTTGCTCAACTACAGGATTCATAAAGGTTGATAAGGCTAGTCTTCTGATGGTCGAATAATTTGGTAAAATTAGTTTTTTTATTGTCTCTTAATGGTTTGTACTCTAGGAGAGCAGTTATATCATCGTCATTTGGTTTAACGTCCATTTTTGCATGCTGCCATTTGTTCGATGGCTTGTACAAATTTACTTCCAAACTAACCTATCTCTGGCCGGGTCTTTATTTAAATTGCACAGCCTGAAGTCCGACAGATTTTCTCTAGAGAACATTTCATTAATTGAGGCAATATTTTTATAGGCCGGTAATGAGGACGAGTATTTTTATAGGCCGGTAATGAGGACGAGTATTTTTATAGGCCGGTAATGAGGACAAGTATTTTTATAGGCCGGTAATGAGGACAAGTATTTTTATCGAGACACCAACTCTAGGTGATTGCCGTCAACGCTAAAGAGTGCTTCGCCTGCCCTATAAGGAAGAAAATATCATTTCACTCGAATAACTATACTCATTCAGTGTCATTAGGTTTATGTGTTCGTATATAAATTTGTTGCAGTCACAGGTTTCGATGGACTATTTTCTCTTGATGTAAACAGATAAGCCAACAACCAATACAATAGCTTAGAGTATGAATATAGTTTGTTGAACTAGTTTCAAAGTCCACCCAATATTTTTCCCGCAACGCAAACAGTTGGTGTTCGGCAATCGTACAAATCGGATGTCCTATAACTCACCAGCAATGGAAAATGGTGGCTTACATTTTGTGAAGTTTACTATTTTCTGTCTTTTCAATTCGGCCGAAATAGAAAGGTATTTATTACATAACAATACTGTTGCCGACTTTCGTATCGGAAAGACATGTCATTTAATTGTTTCTAATATAGTCAACAGTCTTCGACCTCTACAAAAGTTCTTTTGTATGGTGGTCTTAAATATCCAGTCGCCTTCACTTCATTCTAACCGACAATCTATACTAAAAATTGAATTGCATTGAAATATTAAAATGACGCATCTTGCATTAATAACACAAGTGACGAGATCAATTTTAATCTACAATAATCAAAGTGTTCCAGGTTTTCCCAAATTGAAAGAGTCGGGTAGCATTATAGTTTTTTTGTTTATAAATGCTGGTGACTGCTGCTGCTCCAACTTTATTCCTATCTTCAGACCCGAAACCTGTATAGATTGCTCGATGTATTTCTCTCTAAGTGCTCCAAATTTATATTCGCTTTCAACGGTAAAATCTTTTTGTTTTCCTGTCTAAGTGTGAGATCTAGTTTTACTTTGGTAAACATCTATGTTTAAATTTAATATATGTTCATAAACCTTTAAAGTTACCATAAATACCGATTCTGAGCAAAGTAGCCACCTTTGTTTACATTATTGACACTACTTCCTCTGACTAAAAGATGTCTGCTTACTCAGACCAGCAACTTAAGACTTATAAACTTATATTAAATATTTTTTTTTTTAATTTTTAACACATATAAGTGACAATTGAGAAAGGTCACAAAAATAAATTGTTTTTGAATAATTACCCAACAGTTTTTGATTTAAAATAATTTATGTCGCTAATAGTAAGGATTGAAAGCTACTATTTGCTGTTATGCCGGACGCCTGTAAAAATAAAATAACATTTGAATATGTTATTAACAGTCATTTCTTTCTTATACATAATATAATATGGTGACGGTGCTGAAATACCTTTTTCCTGCTTCCATATTGGAACATTCTCTTCACTCGAAAACGGCTGTATCATATTAGCGTGAAATTTTCACGATTTCTCTAATGGCAATCAATGACTAAAAAGTATTAAAATATTCAATCAAACAACGACCTTCAATTGAGCAACAGCATTCAATCAGACAAAAACTTTTGTGCTGCAAATGGGAACAGTGTGGCTGTAGTAGATGATGATGACGACGACATTGCTGGGACAGGATCGGAAGCTGCTGCTTATTTTAGAGGGAAGGATCTCTGCGTCTAGTTTGGAAATTTTATTTTCTTGGCTATGGCAGTGTGGGTTGAGGGAGGGGAGGTCAACATATTGCCACAGTTGACCGTAGTGATCCTTTGCCTTTTTTTCTTCTATGATGGGGTGGGCAGGGAATGTTGGCAGTCGGTTGGCGAGGTCTGTACTAAAAATGTACCGAAAGACTTGTGAGGTCAGGGTCGTCCCTTATTCAGCCAAACTCTGATATTGGCGCCCTTTTTCTAGTCAGTACCAGCTCTTTCTTGGAGAAAGAACACGTCCCTTTTGGTGCTCCGTTGATGGGTTTTCTACCCCCCCCCTTTAAGTAAAGTGCAAACGGCTCTAAAAGGGGGGTTATATCAAGGTTTTTTTTATCTTCCCCTTTCAAGTAAAGAGAAAAGGTCTCTAAAAAGGGTCGACAGCAAACTTAAAGTTTGTGAAGATTTTGTTGGATCCGTCCTTGGCAGGACAAAGAAATTATCCTTTGAGAAGGAAATTTAAGAATCTGAGGAAGGAAGAGTTTGAAGAAAAACGAGAGAAGCCGGGACAGATTTGAGAAAAGATTAAAGAGACATACAGAGTTGAAGATCCTTGTGGACCAGACTTCGCCAACCTGCTGCTATTAAGCTCCTGTATATATGAGTTTTATTTTTGTTTCATGTCCCCTTTTTTTACCCCTTTGTCAGATTTGTAAAAAGGACCTCTTGGACCATTTTATTTCCTATTTTGTGAAAAATACTTAATTTTGTTTCCTTACAAATTTATATTCTTTTGTGACATTAGATGTTTTAAGTTTTTTTTATTGGTGTTACCCAGGTTAACGTAGTTAACCTAGCTTTGGAACAAAAAAGCAGTTAGCCCCCTTTTTTGTTAATAAAACCCTATTTACACACAACCGAACCTCTTACTTGCTCACTTTGCCCGTGTCATACTTTCCTTTATTTTATGTTACTAACCCCTTTTTGTTACCCTAAAGTCGAATTTTGCTAACGACCGCACAATTTCGACATTCTGCTTTTTTTGTGTTACCAATTCTCGTATGTGTGAACTATTACATCGAGACTCTCTTTACAATATTCTCGCCTTCGTGTGTGGCTACGTTCACACATGATACTTAATTTCCCCTTTATTTAAGCCCTTGAGTGAGGTTCAGTGTTTCAGTACGGGTTTTGCTAGCTGCTATGTTCTTTATTTTATGTGGATTTTGAGTGGCATTTTTGTACGTTGACTTCCCTCATTTTTATCCTACACTGCACAGCCATTTTGTATTTTCCCGCCCTTCTTGTAGCCGTCACTTTATAGTTTCCCGTCTAAGACGCCATTTGAATTTTTAGAAAATACGTATAAAGTTCAAACACTTTTGGCGTGTGGATTTTCCCAAAATATTTGCATTACATTGCAAATAAATTTTTGTTAAATAATATTTCATAGACAAATTTTATTTTGGGAGCTATAAATTTGGCATATTCCCCCATTTTCTTTTTGTTCACCCAACATGGCCATTTTGTATTTTCCCGCCTTTTGAACGTGTCATTTTTTCCCCTCTATTTTTAAGTCGCCATCTTGAATTTTTGGGAAGCGCATAAAAAATTCCAATATTTTTTTAATTTTCCAAGATGTTTGCATTGAATGGCAAATAAATTTGTTGTTTAATGATTTGCATTTTTTAATTAATTGGGTTAACTGTAAATTCAGCATATTCCCCCATTTAAAAAAAAGAAAACTTACATTTCGTAGACCTTTTTATTTTTCCCCTGCTTCCCTTTTCCCACTCTTGGGAAGACATTTTTGTTTCCTTCCATTCTTTACTTTCTCCTCCGCTCCGTTTTTTGGCACCATCCCTTTAGCCCCTGCCTTGGACGCGATCTTGTGTTTTCGTCACAATGTTGTCTACCCCCACTGTTAGTCTCGTTTTGGAGAGGCGAGATTATGTCAAGAAGGATGTGGATACTATTCTTGAAGCCCTTGGGGCTGGCAAAGGAGTGAATCGTAATTTAGTTTTGTGTCAAAAGGCCAGAGCGATGGAGCTTTTTGCTTCTGTTGATTCATTCAATGAACAGATAATCAGCGCCTACCTCGAAAATGAGACTCGCAAAGAAATTTCGAGTCTTCATTGTATCGTTTTCATGTGGATCAATGTTTTGTTGAACTTGAGAGCGTATCGAAGGATGATGGTTCTACCCCTCTTACTGCGGATGCGGGAGGGTTAAAATTTTCTCATTATATCGTGACCCCTAAACTGAATTGTCCAGTTTTTGACACTGAAAGTTTAGATGACGATAAACTGGCCTACCTCAACTTCTTTAAGGAGTTTGAGAATTGTGTGTTGAGCGTTCCAAGTAAGTGCCTGAAATTGATAATCTTGAAGAATCACCTCTGGGGCTATGCTCACAAGATAATAAGGCATCTCTCTATTTCGGATGCCAATTTTGATACAGCCGTGGAAATCCTGGACCGGGAGTTCCTAGATAGGAAATTTATAGTGAATTCTATTTTTAAGGACATTAATGTGGCTAAACATCTTAGTGAATCTGAAATTGACTCTGTGAATATGTTTTTAACAAAAGTAAAGGCTCAGATATACGAGCTTAAGAATTCGTTCGGATTGGATTTCCTAGAGGAGGATGCTCCCGGCAATCAGTTGTTGAGTTGCATCGTTTTTGAAAAGCTCCCTACGTTGTTGAAGCGTGAGCTTATTTACGTAGTGGGTAATAACTACCCATCTCTGGGTGAGATCCTGGAGCATTATTCCGATGTGATTCGTACATTGGAGATTACGAGACCTGGGGTGGTCAATTTAGTAAAGCCTGTCGGTAAACAGAGGACCTCAGGTTCTAATAGATTCAAACCTACTAATGTTGGCAGGAAGCCCTCCACATTGGAGAATTTTTTGTGAAGCCTGAGCCTGCTCGACTTAGGTGCTTCCTTTGCAGTGCTGACAATCACAATACTTACTACTGTAAGAAGTACCCTACACTTAAGAATCGTTTGCAAAGTAGCTAAATTGTGTGCCCGGTGCATTAGCCCTTTTCATGCAGCGGAGTCTTGTCCTGGTAAAAACGGTCGCCTCCGCCAGTGTTGGAGGTGCAAAAGTTGCGAACATGATGTAGGTGCCTTGTGCCCAGACTTGGAGAAGTCTCAGGTGCATACTAACCCTTGCCTGCAGATGGGGGACGTGAATCTTCTATTGCCGATAATAGAAATTAGGGTAGTTAGTGGTGAGGTGGAAAAGACATTTAATTGTCTATTAGATTCGGGTAGCCAGGGATCTTATTTATCAGATGGAGTACTGGATATTTTGAATTGTCGTTCTGCTCCGATGAAGAGGAGGGACTTCATTATCAAAACCTTTCTCGGTTCTGCTCGGAGAAGTCTGAATGAGCTCGAGTTGCGTGTCAAATTGCCGAACTCCAAGTGTGCTGTTCCCTTTCTGGTGGACGAAAGTTTGGACCTTCAGTTTCATGTCAAGGGACTTACTACCGCTATCGAAAGTATTCTTGCTGGAGGTAGCAGGTTGGCTGCTGACTTTCAGGTATTCGTAATGATTGCATTACGGTGCATGGATTGGTAGGTGTGGACCTACTGAAATGCATGGGACCTATGCAACTGACTACCTTTATGAATGGATCTGCCTTTGAGTTTCCTCAAGGTATAGTGCTCTTTGGTGATGTGTCGGATTTCATGAGCCCTTTGGTGGAAGAGACGGATGCAATCATTAGTGGTATTAATTACAGCCTGGTTGTTCCCAAATTTTCTCCGTGTCCTGTGACACATGTTTATTTTGTCCTCGACCCGAAGTCTGAATACTTCGATCCATTGGATAGCTTTTCTGAATCCTCGGTAGAGAGAGCTGTAGATAAGCTTCTTAGTTTGGAGACGTTACGTGTTACGGAGAACTCTGTTAGTGATTACGGAAGAGATAAGATAGCTTCGTTCCGCAATTCTTCCATTTTTGACCTGTTGGGGCTTTGTTTGCCTGTAACTATTAAGGGGAGAATACTCCTCAGTGAAATTTGGAAGACCCAAGTTGCTTGGGATCAAAAGATACCAGTGGAGTTGCACCTCGTTTGGAACAAGCTGTTTCAAGATCTAGTGCGTCTGCACAGTTTGAGGTTCCCCACATGTGTTGTGGACTCCTCTGCACCAGCATCGCTGTTAACCCTTTGCGATGCTTCTCAGCAGACCTTTGGGTTTGCTGCCTACATCTTTCAAAATGGGGCAGCTAAACTGATATTTTCTAAGGCTAAGGTGGCCCTCTTGGCAAGGAGGACCTTGCCTTCTCTTGAATTGTTGTCTGTCTTTCTGGCAATAAAGTGCATCCCTAACATTTTGAGAGTATTTCTGCGGGATGTGGTGAAGAAAATTGTGGTGGCTATAGATGCTCAGATTTTGTCCGAAAATATTAAGACAAAGTGCGTGTTCACTCGAAATCGTTTGAGGGACATTCGAGAAGGAGTTGACAAGTTAAGTGAACAGGGATTCGAAGTGGTGTTTAAATATGTAAATACTACTGATAATCCAGCTGATCTGATCATGAGGGGAATCACTTTGGAGAAGTTCAGGTCCCAATTACAAATTTGGTTGACTGGGCCAGAGTGGTTGGTCGGTGAAGATTATTCCTGGCCCTTGAGTGACCTGAACTGTCTGAGTTCTGACAGTCAGAGGATGGTACTGACCAATACCATCACTGGCTCTCCGGTGATTCAGGATGTAATTCCGGTGATGAATTTCGAAAGATTTTCGTCTTTAGCTAAACTCATGAGAGTTTTGTCCTATGTGTTCAGATTTGTGCTGAAGTTGCGAAGGGCTGTGGAGGAACCTGGGCTGGTGGCCAGAGTTTACTTGATTAGGTTGGAGCAGTCGTTGCTCCTTTCCAAAGAAAAATCCTTTCTGTTGAGCCCTTCCAACAATGAGATTCCTCCGCTGGTTGCGAAGTTGGATCTGTACCTGGATGATAGAGGGTTGATTAGATCTAGAGGAAGAATTGGTAAGTCCAGCCTCTACCCTCAGGAGATTTTGTACCCTATTTTGTTGCCGCGATATAGCCATGTTACGGATTTAATCATTATGGACTGCTACCCTCAGCAAGCTCTGTTTGTCTGGCTTCTGGATACACCAGTCCAGACAGGCGGTGAAAACTGTTATTTTTTCCTGTGCCCTGTGCAAGAGGTACAATGCAATATCGTTCAGGTACCCCGAGGTTACGAACTTACCGAAGCACAGAGTTAATTTTGTGAAGTCTTTCCACCATACAGGCATAGACTTCGCCGGTCACCTGTTTACCTGCTTCAATGTGAGGGCTGTCCACTTGGAATTGGTGAGTGATATGTCCACTCATTCTGTGATATTGACCCTGGTTAGGTTTTTTAACATATATGGGGTGCCTTCTCATATATATTCCGATAATGCGAGGTCCTTCATTGCTGGGTGCAATTTGATCGAGCGGGTGCTTGTGGCAGATGAATTTGAAGAAAGATTCAGCACCTTTGATATCAAACACTTGACCATACCCCAGTATTCTGCCTGGTTTGGAAGTGTTTGGGAGCGTCTTGTGAAGACAGTGAAAGGTTGTCCTTACAAATTAGTGGGACGACAGAGGTTGAGTTATTTCGAACTTCTCTCGGTGTTATCAGATATCCAGAATGCAGTTAACTGTCGTCCCCTTACTTAGAGGTGTTCAGGAGATGCCGGTTTGGATATCATTTCCCCTAATGCATTTATCCGCCCGCACTGTAACGGTGCCATTTTTATAGACTCTAGTGAGTGTTTTTTTTTTGAAGACCCTCCCTCTTCCAAAAGTGATCTTTTGGACAATTTAGCTCAAAGAGATCTCCTCTTACAGAGATTTAAGAGTTTGTGGCATGAAGAGTATCTCCTCGGACTGAGGGAGCTGACTCGAGATTTGTATCGATTTTGACGATGTCATAGCAGTGGACGATGTGATACTCGTCAAGAACCCAGCCAAATCTCGCCCATATTGGTCCTTGGGCAGGGTGATTAAGGTTACCCCTGGTGATGACTCCCATATAAGATCTGCCCTGATTAGGAGAGCTGATGGCACAACTCAGGAGCATTCATTGAAGCACCTTTTTCCCTTAGAGTTGTCCATTACTCATTCACATCAGACCTCGGACCCTTCCGACGATTTGAGAGATCCCGGAGAAGTTCCGGCTGTCGGAGCGTCAGACTCAACCTCTGATCCTAGACCCCGTGGAACTTGTAGAAGGGTAAGTGATCGGAACGAGGATTATTTATGGCATTAAGATGAACGAGGAGCATGTAAATAAAAAATAAAGTTTGTTTTTTTCTTGTCCAGAGTAAAAAAAAATTTCTTGTCCGGAGAAATTTTTTTTTTCTTGTCCAGAGTAAAAAAAATTTTCTTGTCCGGAGAAATTTTTTTTTTTCTTGTCCGGAGTAAAAAAAAATTTCTTGTCCGGAGAAATTTTCTTTTTTTCTTGTCCGGAGTAAAAAAAAATTTCTTGTCCGGAGAAATTTTTTTTTTCTTGTCCAGAGTAAAAAAAATTTTCTTGTCCGGAGAAATTTTTTTTTTTCTTGTCCGGAGAAATTTTTTTTTTTCTTGTCCGGAGAGTTTGGAAATTTTATTTTCTTGGCTATGGCAGTGTGGGTTGAGGGAGGGGAGGTCAACATATTGCCACAGTTGACCGTCATGATCCTTTGCCTTTTTTTCTTCTATGATGGTGTGGGCAGGGAATGTTGGCAATCGGTTGGTGAGGTCTGTACTAAAAATGTACCGAAAGACCTGTGAGGTCAGGGTCGTCCCTTATTCAGCCAAACTCTGTTATTGGCACCCTTTTTCTAGTCAGTACCAGCTCGTTCTTGGAGAAAGAACACGTCCCTTTTGGTGCTCTGTTGATGGGTTTTTCTACCCCCCCCCCCCCTTTAAGTAAAGAGCAAACGGCTCTAAAAGGGGGATTATATCAACGTTTTTTTAATCTTCCCCTTTTAAGTACAGAAAAAGGGTCTCTAAAAAGGGTCGACAGCAAACTTAAAGTTTGTGAAGATTTTGTTGGATCCGTCCTTGGCAGGACGAAGGAATTATCCTTTGAGAAGGAAATTTAAGAATCTGAGGAAGGAAGAGTTTGAAGAAAAACGAGAGAAGCCGGGACAGATTTGAGAAAAGATTAAAGAGACATACAGAGTTGAAGATCCTTCTGGACCAGACTTTGCCAACCTGCTGCTATTAAGGTCCTGTATATGAGTTTTATTTTTGTTTCATGTCCCCTTTCTTTACCCCTTTGTCAGATTTGTAAAAAGGACCTCTTGGACCATTTTTTTTACCTATTTTGTGAAACATAATTAATTTTGTTTCCTAACGAATTTATATTCTTTTGTGACATTTTATGTTTTAAGTTTTTTTTATTGGTGTTACCCAGGTTAATGTAGTTAACCTAGCTTTGGAACAAAAAAGCAGTTAGCCCCCTTTTTTGTTAATAAAACTCTATTTACACACAACCGAACCTTTTACTTGCTCACTTTGCCCGTGTCATACTTTCATTTATTTTATGTTACTAACCCCTTTTTGTTAGAAAAAGTCGAATTTTGCTAAAATTCTGACACCTTCTCCTTGTTTCAGAAGGTAGGATCTCTGTGGCTAGTTGAAAATAGAAACACAGTTACTGTGTAGTAGATGGTGGTGATGATGATGATGATGATGATGATGGTGTTGTTAATGATAGGAAGCTTCATGCATGAGAGTTCTTTGGTTAGTACGTGTAGAATATATGAGGTAGCATGTTCAGTTCACAGGGAAAGTCCAATGAAAACATGGGAGGAAGTGATAAGAATGGATTTGAGAGAAAGAGCGATAAATAAAGACCTTGTCAGAAATAGGTTTATTTAGAAGTTAGTTTCTGTTAATTGTTTATAAACTGTCCCCTGCGGTTTAGCTTAGAATGATAATCCTTTGTTGCAAGTCCAACGGTAACGTTCACAACGAGCGGGACGATCACGGCCAGTGAAATGAATGCAAACAAGCATGTTCATATGATGTAAGGATTGAAATATTCCAACTATATGTCCGTTCTCTCCTAACGTGATTGACCAATCAAAACCGTCGGTATCTCTCAGCTCACCCCATCGAACATTATGTGGAAAACACCGATAGAAATAAAGAGAAAAGAAAGTAACAAAGTATTAATAACAAAATTAATTTATTTACAAACGAAACAATAATTTGTCGGATATCAGACGTGGGTGTTAGTTCCCAAATGTTAAAGATCTGTAAACTCTGTTGAGATCATCTGTCACAAAACGTAGGGGATAAATTTGATTTTCTCTTCTTATACTGACGTTCTGAAAATAGGAAATATATATATATATTAGAGATGGGCGGTTTTTCGGTTTCGTCTCCATACCGAATACCGAATCGGTTTTTTTTTTTAAAACCGTAACCGTTCGGTATTGTGTTTTTGCTACAGTAAGCCACCATATACAAGGAAACACGGTTGAAAAGATTTTCCGATTTGAATAAAATTGAATATTACCAAAAAATGTTATATTAGTAAGAGGACAGATTGAACAAATATATTACTGCAATTACTGCTATAAACACGAGGCGATTTTTGTTTGTTTTTATTCTAGAACGAATTTTAAACAATTTAAAATATGAATATAGAAAATGTTGTTACATTTTTCGTACCCAACTAGTAAATAAATTAATCTTTCATCTTTTTTTATGCATTAAAATTATAATTGTACGTTGTTTTGTCTTTCGGTAATAGTAATTTTAAATTATCTTATCCTAAAAAATATTGTCCTTTTTTTGAGCGAAAGTCAACAATGGCTACTAGTATTGCTGATATAACAATCAATCAGCAGCAGCGTCTTGTAAAGCGTTGTAAAATTCGTTTATAAACTTCTTTAAAAGTAAGATAAAAATACTTTTTGTGATTAAAAAAGTTAATCCTATTTGGTTCTTTTATAAAAAATACTTAAAAAAATACTGGTTTTCACTCAACTTTCGAACTTCTAGTAGTAATGAATTTCTAGTCGCCAATGTAAAAAAAAAATTAAGATTCTACCTTTTTAGGCGATTACGTCTTAAAGTCTTGGCGAAAAAAAGAAAAAACAAAACAAAAAATATTTTAGAATTTAGAGTGGGGGATCAGTTTCGCATATAAATTTAATGTAAAATGATCTCCGATTTCCCGGCCATTCTTGCCTTTTAGTGAAATTTATAAAATAAATAATTACTCTACCATTAACTCTAGGTACGACTAACAAGCCCACCTCCTAAAAATGCCATCTTGAACGTATCGTACCATTAACCTTAAATATGAGTGGCAAGCCACTCCTAAAAATACTCCCTTAACCCTAACACTAAGTCCGAATGGCAACCTCCATCCAAAACAAAACCCTTTCCTTAACCTTATCACTAACCCTAAGTCCGAGTAGGAAGCCCTAATCCTACAAAAAAGCCCATTAAAACCACACATAATCGTCTAAAAAAAAAAAAAAAGCAGACGCCCATAAAAAAAAACGCACAGGATTTATTTGCCATAGAAAAAAATTGATTAATGCCCTAAAACGTTAGAATGGCCCGGAAATGGTGAATTATTCTGCATTAAATATATGTGAAACTAATCCCCCACTCGAAATTCTAAATGAATTGTTTTTTTTTCTTTCTGCTAAGTTTTCAGGGTGTTCACACTTAATTGCCCCTAGCCCTACCACTAACCTGAAGTTCAAGTGGTAAGCCCCCGTCCTCCCACAAAAACCCTTATAATCGTCTAAAAAAAAAGAAAAAAAAAAACAAGAAAAACGCACAGGATTTATCTCTCATAGAAAAAATAATTAAATGTCCTAAAACGCTAGAATGGCCTTGAAATGGGGGATTATTTTATGTGAAACTGATCCCCACTTTAAATTCTAAAATAATTGTTTTTGTTTCTTTCTTTCTGCCAAGTTTTTCAGGGTGCTAACATGTAATTGCCTAAATAAAAAAAGTAGAATCTCATATTTTGGGGAGGTAAGAGGGTGAGTTAGCAGAAGGTGTAAATCTACAATAATGCTAAAGAAATCTTGCAATATATTCATTTTTAAACAGTCCTAGTATTAGATTTTAGTTTCTTGTACATAAAATGTATTACAATTCAACTTTGAGTTTTCTAACTTCTTTCTTTTAATGGATTCATGGTATTTTTAAGGTATTGCAGCATATTTATGTGCACTTAGTGCAGATTACTTGGAAACCATTAATTTCTGGAGATTTTCAGTGGCATATTCTGATTCCTTGTACAAAAATACACTTATATGGTAAATTTCATTGCTTAATCTTGTGTTTTAACAAAGATATAACATTTTTACTGAAAAATTAGTGAGATATTTTAAGCAATTTAAATTTTTTCATGTGTATTGCTACTTGTAGGAAGAAATCTTTGTTTACAGTTTGTTTATCATTAACATTTTGAATTTTCAAATGAAAAAAAGAGAAATACGACAGACAACATGACATCGTATTTTTAGCATAAACTATTTTCAAATGAAAAAGAAAAAATCAAACGCGTTCCGTATGATGTCGAAAATCTATTTGATTCAACTCAAAATTGTAAAATAATTATTTGTTTGTTTCAGAGTTATCTAAAAAAATAAGTTATTAAAATGAAATTTTAAAAAATACTTGTAAAAGTAAATAAACGAAAAGTAGTGAGTAAGTATAAACATTTAAAAAGAAAAAAAGTAGTTGCCAATGCTAGTGTCACTTTATTCGGATTTTTAAAATTATTTTAAACATTAGGCATTTCATTGTTTACTTTTGAAAAGCCACTTCATACATAAATTGTAATTTCTAGAGAACTATCTCTCAACTATACCGTTTTCTCTCCCAAAAATGGGTTATTTAAAAAGTAGACTATGCAACGATTTATATTTTACTAAATTGTTAATATGGTATTTATTTAGAGTTGACAATTTATTCGAAAGTTTAATTATTAAACTTTAATCCAAGTCATGAATTCTATGACTAAAATTACCTTAAAGCTTAAAAAATGACTTTAGGTGAATTAATAATCTCTACTTTTTTTTAACCATCCTTCCTTTTCCCTTGGTGCGGTTTTCGGGTGTACTACTAGTCTTTTACGCATGTCTATAAAGTTTTATTACCCTGTCTTAAAAACAAATATTAACCCCAACACGCACCAGTTGACAGAACTTCGAGCACACAAAATGACAGACATCCAAACAGTCAACACCGGCAATTCGAGAAGTATATGGTGTGTTTATTTTACGCGACAAGACACAACGTCTTGCAAACATTTTCACCTATTAAAAGATTAAAATTTTTATCTGTCAAATAATTTTGACAATATTTCATTTTCATCATCATTTTTGCTTAATTTTATTTGTAAAATTATTTTGTTTGTTTAAATAAATTTTCGTTTTTTAATTTCTTGCATTTCTGAGTTATATTTTAGCTTCTGATGGGTTAAAGAATTAGATAGAATGTATATTCAAACTCAGTTTTATTCTTCAGAAATCTTTCATGAATCTTTGGTCACTGTTTTAACGAGTTAACTGTTAAAAAGGTATCAAAACTTTGATTACAACAGTCAACACCTTAAAACTTATGATTCATATCATGGAGAATGATTCAGTCACAAAATTATCGAAACAGTGGCATAATTCAACTAAACGTTGAATAATAACTAATCATCACACAAGAGAATGAATAGCTTCCATAGTAAAAAAATTTTTTTCAAAAAAAACGAAAAACCGAACCGTAAACCGAGGTTTTAAGGGAAAAAAAACGAAACCGATACCGAAACCAAAATTTCAAAACCGCCCAACTCTAATATATATATATATATATATATATATATATATATATATATATATATATATATATATATATATATATATATATATATAAATTAATTAAGTTCAAATATTAACTAAATGAACAAAACCATTACTTTTCAAAAGTGCTCATTATATATTAGAGCTTTAATATTAAAATAAACATAGTTTGAGTATCCGACAATCGTTTCAGAACCTTCTCGGTTCCTTCTCAGGGATATACTGGTGAGCAAAGATTATACCCGCCAATACACAATCATAAGAAAGAAAGAAAAAGAAAAAACAAGCAGACAAATTACATTTAAAAAATCTTCAGACGAGAAACCCCTTTCCACAAGATGACAACTTTGACACCTACCTATCTACATATAAGAAATTCAGTCATGCTCAAACTTTTGGCGGGACCGACTAGACTCGACCGTTTCTTCTTCCTTAACCACACACGCACACACCGAGACCCACTCATACATATACGTACACATTTATATACACACTAATATATAGATGTAAAAATAAAAACATATATACATATATATATGTCCACACACACCCATATATATATATATATATATATATATATATATATATATATATATATATATACACACACACACTTATGTATATATTTACATATTTTGCGTAATTTATTAAGGATTTAATTTTTTTTTTTTTTTCTTACTAAACATTTTCCCAATAAGCCACTAAATATAGTGTTATATACATTAAGACAATCACTATTTATTATTTAATTAAAATTCTTAACAAATATCAATCATATTTACCGACGAATTAAGTTAATCCAACCGCAATATTATTCCCCTAATTAATTGAGAATTAGAAACCAAGTTTTTAATATCGACTAGTTATTATTTTTATCTAGTTTTTTATAATTAACTTAAAACTTTATTTTTTGTAATAATTTTGCGTTATTTTATAAAGGAATTGCACTTTTTATTTTATTTTATTTTCTCTTTATGTGTCCATCTATATTGATTTAGTCTAATGGACGTTTAATTGATATTAATTTAATTCCACTAATTTTATCATTATGTTCACCCTGCAATAAACCTCTTAATCTAGAGACGATTTTTCCCCTGTACCTTCTCGGAGAATAGGAAAATAACCACATGCATCACAGGCTACTAAACTCACCATTACATTACACTTATTCACTCGAGCGTGTTTTAGTACATTTGTTATTCTTTTGTCCCAGCTTACACTAAACATTACATTTGGCCCGCCATCCACGACTCTCCTAAAAACCAACTCCATATAGGTGGTAGCAAAAACTTTTCTCTCTAACAATTCTGTACTGTCACTCTACTCATCGACACCGGGAACTAATACACACAGTTTAATTTTCACAAAATACCGGTTCTTATTTATTATTAAGTTAATTGACCTATTTTCACATTTATTTTAATCCGAATGCGTGGTGCAGTCGGTAAGAAGGCAGGATTCATAATCACCTGTTTTAGTGTTCGATCCCATTCTACTCTACCACCTTTTTTAATTTTTTTTAAATTTAAAACATTCACCAACACAATAGACGGGGGGGGGGAGAAAAAATAGGTCATTTCCTTTTTTTATTTGACGTCATGCAATAGGTAGTACTTTCTCCCGTGCAACGGTGGGCGACGGGTTCCGCTAGTTCAATATAAATTCTAAACTTTGTAACTTATTAATTTATAGATCTCCTGGTTACTAATAGTTATCCCATCATCCGGAGTCATACCAATACAATCAGTTACATAACCTATTATGTATAATAATAACCCACCAAAACAATCTGAAAACTATATCTATAATACTAACATTAATATCTATACTTTCCAAAATATTAATTAATAGTGGTTTTGATTAACCTATCTTTATTTTCCTTAAGAAAAATGTATTGTTATTAATTATATGTATATTCAAGATCTCTACATCAAGTTATCCTTTGATTAAATTAGTTAACTTAATCCTACCTATCATTGCTAATTATGCTACATTAATTATGCGATCATTTGTTATTTGTAATAATTTAATGTTATGTTTAAAGAAATAATGATTTTAATTTCTAATCTGTTTTTATTTTTTATTTTATTTATTTATTAATTTATTTTTTAGTTATGTCTACATCGTTCTCACAATACTTATCTAAGGTGAACTTTTTGAAGTGCCTGCAATTGTAACCTACCTCGTCCCTCTGGTTTAGTAGAGACTTATTAGGAAACAAAACTATAGCCAGTTTTTCATTTAAACACAGAAAACAGGTAGGGTTGTTTAGTGTAGGTACTGGTGCCATTTCACTACAGGAACTATGCCATTTCTTTTTAGGGATAAAATATATCTAGATAATGAAGTGCCTTTTCTATCAGTATCTATGTTGTTAAATGAGCATTTATGGTTTCTATACCTATCCTTAAAATCAGTACTAGTACCCCCTATGTAGAATATTTTGAAATTAGGATCATTCTCTGGGAAAACTGTATTTAGATATACTACATTTTTCATTAAACATTTTTCTTGTAACGGGCAGTCCTTTTATTTCTACAATTACATTCATTATCTTGTATGCTACTTACGTTGTTTGTGTCATGATCCTTTAGTATTTGTCTATTGTGACCGTTAATTATTTTTTCTAAATTATTAGTGCAACTATAACGGAGTTTAATTGTGTTTTTGTTAAAAACTTTATGCAATGGGTTATTAATTGGGAAATGCTTATTTAACAAGTTTAGAAACATGTGTCCAATCTTTGATTTAACTAGTTGGTTAAACGGAGGTGTATACCAAATATATATATATATAGACATACATATATATATAAACATATATATATACACATACATATACACATTATAGACATATATACATATATATATACATTATAGACATATATACATATACATTATAGACATATATACATATATATATATACATTATAGACATATATATATATATACATTATAGACATATATATATATACATTATAGACATATATATATATACATTATAGACATAAATATATACATTATAGACATATATATATATACATTATAGACATATATATATACATTATAGACATATATACATATATATATACATATATACATTACAGACATATATATACATTATAGACATATATACATATATATATACATATATACATTACAGACATATATACATACATATATAGACATACATACATATATACACATATAGACATATATACACATATACATACATATATACATACATATATACATACTCACATATATACATACATATATACATATATACATACATATATAGACATAAACATACATATATAGACATATACATACATATATAGACATATATACATACATAGACATATATACATACATATATACATACATATACAGACATATATACATATATACATATACATATATAGACATATATACATATACATATATAGACATATATA
Source organism: Sepiola atlantica (assembly GCA_963556195.1). NCBI lineage: Eukaryota > Metazoa > Mollusca > Cephalopoda > Sepiida > Sepiolidae > Sepiola > Sepiola atlantica. Next base: position 94,319,982 of record OY744529.1, on the reverse strand, counting down.
CATACATATACAGACATATATACATACATATACAGACATATATACGTACATATACACATACAGATTAAGACATATATACATACATATATACATACATATATAAACATACATATATATACATATAGACATACATATATACACATATATACATACATATATACATACATATACAGACATATAGACATACATACATAGACATATACATACATAGATAGACATATATATATACATACATATATAGACATATATATATACATATATAGACATGTATACATACATATATAGACATGTATACATATACTTATATACATATATATAGACATATATACATATATATAGACATATATACAAACATATAGACATATATACATATATATAGACATATATACAAACATATAGACATATACATACATATATAGACATATATACATACATATATAGACATATATATTTATATAGACATATACACATACATATATAGACATATATACATATATACATACAGATATAGACATATATACGTATATACATGCATATATAGACATATATACATACATACAAAAACATATATACATACATATATAGACATCTATAGACATGTATACATACATACATATATAGACATCTATAGACATATATACATACATATATAGATACATATATAGACATATATACATACATATATAGACATATATACATACATATATAGACATATATACATATAGACATATATGCATAAATATATAGACATATATACATACGTATATACATATATGCATAAATATATAGACATATATACATACATATATAGACATATATAGACATATATACATACATATATAGACATATATACAAACATATATACATATATATATAGACATATACACATATATACATATAGACATATATACATACATAGACATATATACATACATATATAGACATATATACATACATATATAGACATATATATAGACATATATACATACATATAGACATATATACATACATAGACATATATATAGTCATATATAGACATATATATAGTCATATATACATACATATATCATCATCATCATCATCAACTGGTTTATTTGTTTAATCAGGCCACAATTAATCTTCTGATGAGGGTGGGGCCTGATTGTCTAGTCTCGAAATCTAAGTCTTCCTCTCTACTCCTGTCTTTGGCAAGGCTTGATGGAATCCATAGGCCCTGAAGATCCACGCATCCTGGGATCTACGAAGCCCAAGACATAACCAGCAGCATTAGTGCTACTGGCACTGCCTTTCTTTTTTCCTGCTGTATTTCGACTAGACATTGTATTTAAGGCAATTTTACGGCTGGATGCCTATCCTTTACCAACTAGAACACTTTTGGCAGTCCAAGACCTCCACCGTTCCCATCTAACTAGGGCTGCTGATGTCGTTTCCACTTAAGCATGTACAAATGTCATACATTACCAGTGAGTTGCTTATCAAAATGTTGTTGGTGAAGTATAAAACAAGAATTCCACTTGTATGAACAAAATAGTGACACATAAGTGAAGTAGACGTGCCCGAAATGTCGTTAAATATATATTTTTTTTTTTACCTGGCGAAAGAAGGAAAACAACGCTTCTGTTGAATTAATCAAAATAAAGAATCCTTTTGAAATATACTCGTGCGATGGTCGCGAGTAAAAAAAACAAACGTCCTTCTCTGCTGATCGGGTGTTTTTAAATGAGGAATATGAAAACGTTTCGATGTTTCACAAATGGACGAGTGATGACGACAAAGGAAAATAGATCCGTAAGAACAAGTTGAAGAACGTCAGACACTAGTGTTTCTTGTGTTGTTTCAGTGATGACGACGATTTTTACAGCAACACCGGATGAATGTTTTACATGCTACCAATAGTTTATGGTTGTAAATTAAATTCCTCAAAAGAAATATACATCCGTAATTAATTTTGTGGATGCGCAAATCATCAAAATTACTGTTAATACGACATATTTTTTTGTAACAAAGTTACGGCTGCTCGCTGCTCGCTGCTCGGCTAATCGCAATCGGCTCATCAACACTCTATCGTTTGCGTAGGACAGCCGAACGATTCCAGGTCGAACGTCACGACAGCTGGTTCAAGATAAATAACAGTACCGACTTTTTTGTTATTGTTGACCCCACAACCACCCACCTTTAAAAACTACTAAAATTGATATCTGGAGTTAAAACAAATAAACTAAATTGATATAATAGTGGAAAAATACTGTATTCATCACGAGCACAAATAAACCATAATACTAGACTTTTTCTTAAAACACTAATTCTAGCCATTTGACATTTTAAAGGCTGCAAAATCACTTTCGAATGTCGAGGCCATTATTTGATATAGACATATATACGTATATACATACATATATAGAAATATATACATACATATATAGACATATAGACATATATACATAAATATATAGACATATATAGACATATATAAATACATATATAGACATTTATACATACATATATAGACATTTATACATACATATATAGACATTTATACATACATATATAAACATATGTACATACATATATAGACATATG
>OY744529.1:94297402-94299902 GCA_963556195.1 Sepiola atlantica | reverse complement strand
CTGGGTGGCCCTCGCATCCCGGTAAGGGAAATACAGGACTGTCAAGCCAAGCGATTCTCCGGAGATGAGATGCAGGTATAGAGCGGGTGCTAAGTTGAGCATGGTTTTGATCGGTGTGTACGTATTTCAACTGTTTAGGATGAGAAGGTCTACGTATACGTAACACACGATTGCTGAGGTACATGTAGAAACGTCTTGTTTCGATTTGGATGTACCCTAAGACTACCTTATTGAGCATGTACGAGGTAGTTGAGTGAACCTTCAAGTTCGTCTCAGAAGAGATCGGTTCGCCCGCCAGAAGGGCAGCACAAAGCTCCGGTCTGGGGACAAAATGTTCAGGCCGTGGGGTAAGTTTAAGTTTCCCCGTGATGAGGCTGATTTGACAATTTGCTTCTTTGTCGGTGACTTTGATGTACGCTACTGCAGCAATGATTTTGGTGGGGTCATTGTCGATGGACCAAAGGAATATCAGAAAGTTCCTGTATTCGTCTTTCGCGGGGAAACGGTATAACGTCCCTTCAGTGTTCGTGGTGACGACTTCTTTGAGGAAACTGGTGAGAACGCCAACCAGATTGTTGTTTAGGTCGGGTCCACTTATTGGCACTTTGTTCAGGGATGCTCCGTCATGTTTGGTACTGGAGTCAAAGACCACCCGGGATTTTCCTTTTTGTGGGAGGTGGCATGGGATAGATCTGGAAGGTAGTGGAGCGATCCAACTGTTGTTTATGTCCTTCTCAGCTCCCAGTTCCATGATGCTTGGTAAAGCAATATCCTCAATAGGAGGCGCTGCCTTGTCGTCGTCCTCCTCGGTTTGTTGGAGCACGTTTTTTGAGGGGTTGCCATCACGAACCTGTGTACGCTGTGAAACCACTCCAGTTGCTGTTAGGAGGTTACCCTCCCCGCCATGCTTGGGGGAGGGTCTTGCGTGTACAGTTCGAGCTAGTGTCGGTCCAGCTGTCTCTCGTTGGGGTTGACTTGCCAGGTCAGCTCGCATATAGCCAAGTTTTGTTGAGTAGCTATGGCTAGACCGTTTGTTGTACTTGTTGGCGGCTTCCCTTAAAACCTTTGCTTCGGCCACAGCAGTGGCCGCCTCCCTTTCCAGCTGTAATCTCTCCAACTTCCCCTTTATTTCCAGTTCCCTGTCAACAAAGGCTAGACGTGTCTTGGCCGCCTCAGCCTTTGCTCGGGCGATAGCAGCAACACTCGTGGACGTCCTCCTCGAGGAGCGAGAGTTGCGTGAGGCATGAGGCCATGGCCGGTTAGACACATTGTGATTCATCGTCGAAATGATAAAAATAGGGGTGACTGGTTGTGAGACTGAAGCTGAAAAGGTAGCTGGAAAAGGACAAACTGTATGGGCACTACTGTTTTTTAAGTAGCGTCTGTAGTTCAGATGGATTCTTTTTTTGCTCGTCTTCATGGAATGACCGCATTTCTAACGGTTGGTGTAGAACGTGTATTCCAGTCATTAGGAGGCCGTCCGTTTCCATCATGCCTGAGTCCGACCATTTGGGAGGCACCTTCGTTTTTTACTATGATGCCTCCGGCCATTCTTCGTTTTTTACTATGACCGCATCCGACCATTGGGAGGCATCTTCGTTTTTTACTATGATGCCTCCGACCATTCTTCGTTTTTTACTATGCTGCCTTAGGGCCGGCTTTAACCCTCAAGACAGCTAGCATAACTCCTTTTGATAAACAAGACTCTGAGTCGTCGAATATTTTAACTGCAGGTTTTATTATCCATCAAAAAGGTAAAAAACTGAAAAGAAATAAAAACATTGTTCAGAAATGTGAATACAATAAATGACGACGAACAGGAACGAGGAGTCTACTAAAATCTAGAAAACTGTTAATAGGAGGTATTTTAAGGGATGAAGGATACTGCGAAACAAGAGGTACACGTCACGAGCGATCGGCGTGGGAGTACGCACGTGGGAATGAGAAGGGAGATTAAAGTTCGTTTAAACTAGAGAAATGTTCAAAAGAAATAACGGGCACGATATTCGATTCAGTTTGAGGAAGGAGAATGGATAATGTCTCTTACCGAAGATGGCCAAAATGTCAGAATCTGTGGGGAGATAGAACTTCCACCATGCGGTTTTCTCCGTTACACAGCGGCAGCGAGCATTCAGAAACAGAGCACCGGCAGCAGCTGCCGGCCGGTGTCGAGATAAAAAAGTCCCTAACGAATTGGGGGCCGGGAAAGGGAGATAACTCTAAATGACTTATTCTAGGCTAGACAGAACAATAGATATATATATATATATACATACACATATATATAGATATATATATATATACATACACATATATATAGATATAGATATATATATACATACACATATATATAGATATAGATATATATATACATACACATATATATAGATATAGATATTATAATACATACACAGATATATAGATATATATATATATACATACACATATATATATAGATATATATATATATACATACACAGATATATAGATATATATATAT
>OY744529.1:93926655-94289155 GCA_963556195.1 Sepiola atlantica | reverse complement strand
AGTGGTTCAAAATGAGTAAAGAGTTATTCCCCTTTAAAATCTATTTTACTTAGATGGAATCTGTTAGCCTGGAGAAACGATGTCATTTCTTAAATCAGATAAATCTATAAATGAAGGCCTTAATTTAGACTTATTTGGTGGTGATGCGAAATGTAAATAAATACGGTGGCCGCCCCCGCCGAAACATTGTGAAAATAACTACCAAGATGAGAATAGTAGTTGTCCAAATAATGCAGTTAGAAATCTGTGAATTTAAAGCTAGTAATTTTAATGTATTATTATTAAACAGGTTGTTTATCCAATTAATTAAATGTCTTATTTATAAAGTGTAATTAAAAGTATTAATAGTTTGTTGTTTAATGTTTACAATTTTCAAGGTTAAACCCTCTTTTTTCACTATTCTTATTAACAAATGAACACAAAAGTTTAATGGTTTCCGCTTCACTGATTTGTTCAAATTACAGGAAAAAGAAAAAAAATCATATTTTGGTAAAATTAGTTTAATACCCTTTACATTAATTATGGTATTCATTATTCAAACCTAAATCCCTATTCGCCATTATTCCTAAAATGGAACTCTCTAAAATGAGTTTCACCTTTTCATTCAAAACATTCAAAGACTTCATTGATAAAAACAAATAAAAATATCACCTTAATATATCGTTACACGTGTAAAACGCGAGAAAAGTAAAAAAAGAACAGATTCCATGGATTAAAATATTTTCTCAAATTTGAAACAGAAAAAGAAAAGTAACGACAAACACAGATTACAATCCCAGAATTCAATTTAATTATAAAAATAAAAGTGAAAAAAAAAAAAAAAGAAGTCTGTTCTATCATTATGCATTTATTAAGATTAATATATTTTCTTTAATATAACTGACAAACGAGAAAAGACGTAACTTGAGAAAGCTTTATTCGGCATACAATGTCGGTACAATATTAGTGCTGCTATTTATATTGTTTAATAAAAGCAGGAGAGTTCTCCAAAGGGGAGACAATTCAAAATATGGAAAGTTATACGTAATTGTTCATTACAATAACCTTACACTGAAATGTATTCTCGTTCCCATGTATAATGTGTGTTGTTCACATTTCTGTTTAGGTACATGCACCAAAACTATTTCTTACTTGTGAATAACCTGATGTCTCTTCAGGTTGCTTTTCAGTGTAAATCTCTGAACAAATATCAGTGGAATGGCTTCTCTCTTTTTTTTTTTCATTTTAATTCAGTTTATATAAAGAGATCAAGGGGACCCCACTTGACTCTAACATTTGATTTCCCTATGAGTAAAATTTATATCCGAGGACTTTCTTAAGGATAGATGTTGTTCCTTTTAGGCCTGCTATATGTACTTCCCTACAGTTTGATCTTCCCGGGATTGTTTCTAAGTATTTTCTTAGATTTTTTTTCACTAGACCAGTTGCCCCCACTACAACCAGTATGATGTTTATTTCATCGAGAGACCATGTTATTTTAAAATCATTTTTGAGGTCTTGGTATTTTGTTATTTTTTCCCCCGTTCAGCTCTATTGAGGCCATAGTCGTTTGGGACGGTTACATCAATGATGAGAGCAGTTTTTTCTGGTTTGTTCCAGATGACAATGTCTGGTTCTCTCCACTGTGAATAAGCATGTGTCTTTTTAGGTTGCTTGTCTGTGTAAATCTCTGTGAACAAATATCACAGTGGAATGGCTTCTCTCCACTGTGAATAAGCATGTGTGTTTTTAGGTGGTGTTTCCATGTAAATCTCTGTGAACAAATATCACAGTGGAATGGCTTCTCTCCACTGTGAATAAGCATGTGTCTTTTTAGGTTGATTTTCTGTGTAAATCTCTGTGAACAAATATCACAGTGGAATGGCTTCTCTCCACTGTGAAAAAACATGTGTGTTTTTAGGCTGATTTTCTGTGTAAATCTCTGTGAACAAATATCACAGTGGAATGGCTTCTCTCCACTGTGAATAAGCATGTGTGTTTTTAGGCTGCTTGTCTGTGTAAATCTCTGTGAACAAATATCACAGTGGAATGGCTTCTCTCCACTGTGAATAAGCATGTGTTTTTTTAGGTCGCCTTTCTGTGTAAATCTCTGTGAACAAATATCACAGTGGAATGGCTTCTCTCCACTGTGAATAAGCATGTGTGTTTTTAGGCTGATTTTCCGTGTAAATCTCTGTGAACAAATATCACAGTGGAATGGCTTCTCTCCACTGTGAATAACCAGGCATTCTTCATGGTTTTGTTTCTCTGTAAATATCTTGAGCTTTGTATCTATGTAAAACAAAAAAACATTCTCTTGTATTACTCTATTTAACAAATAAAATTTTCACTTTCTTAAACTTTTCATCATGCACTTCCCACACTTATCAAAAATTTTAATATTTTATAATCAGACTGTTACGCATATTTTCTCTCTTGGATCAATTAAATTTTTTTTTAAATAGAACCCGATTCATTCATCCTTTTTACAGATATTTTAAATGTCTATCTTGTTAAAATTAATAACAAATAATTTTGTGGTTGTTGTAAACAATAAAACATTACTACTGTTAATAATATTCCAATTTAATATATTAATTATTAATGGTATTTTAATTTTACTTAACTTTTTTCCGTGATTATTAAATTAAGAATGTAACCTTTCATTCTTACTTGCTGTTGGGAATGCACACACATACGTCTTTTCGACAATTTCTTAGACCATCATTTCAATTTTATGTATGATCATCAATCTATAAAATTAAGTCTGCTTTATTTTCGACTTTAGTTTCTGTCCTAATATATGAAATATTCTTTCTGAAGTTTCCTTTCTTTAACGGATTTGAATTGAAGTGAAGAATCCTATTAGAATGTGATGAAAAATAGAAAGACTTTGGGGGGAGGGCGAGGAGAGAATTACCTGGTATTGGTGTTCGAGTATCTTTAATTTCAGTCTGTTTCTTCGATGAAGAGATACCCATATGCCTGGCATAGTCATCGCCATACCAAACCAGTAACTCCTCGTCTATTGGCACACGTCTTAACGTCTTGTAGTAGACTTCATCCAGAAATTGGAAAGCAAAAAGATTTTGTTCACTTTCATTTCTCGCACAATTAACAAATCGCATCCAATTTGAAATCTTTGGGTTTTGAGCATCAATAAAATGGCTCGCTTTGCCAGCATCACTGTAAATCTAAAAACAAAACAAAAATAAGGATACTTCATCACTAGGAAATCACGACAATAAAATACTATGGAATTGATTCTTATTTACAATAAAGTTTTCAGCAAATCTAAAAAAATGTTTTTTTTATATGACTATATTCAAAATGAACTCAAGAGTTTGGATCAAAAGTTTTGTCTAATGTATTAAAATCATTATCTTGTTGCCTTCAATTATTCTCGAAAAGAAATCTAAATTGAAACTGTTTCAAATGTTAACGACACTAACATTGTTGCAGAGTTTTATTCTAGGAATAAAACATCTATGGCGGGGGTTCATCAGTTGTATTTGAGTTAAAATTATAATAATAAAATATTAAGACTTTGAAGAGAAAGTTTTCGTGTTATATTTGAGGCAATGATTTGCAGCCAAAACACAAGGAATTGATTCTTAAACATTTTCAATCACTTTTAACCAACAAAGATCATTTTCATAACTTGTGGGCAAAATGATTTTGACGAAATGTAAAACACCAAAAGTTTCACTTACTTGCCAACTGTATCCCGACAACTGAGCCTTTTCTTCATTTCGGCTGATCTCTCCCTTGTAAGGCCCAAATCTTGCCCGGTCAGGAATTAGCTCGCTCGCAAATACTCCGAGACCAGCATTCGGTATACATGATTTCTTAATCACCACACAACTGGGAGCTGTCTTCTCGGCATATTTCGATGTATGCTGTTTGACCTGATAAATGAATTGCAAAAAAAAAAAAAAAAAAAAAACCTATTTGACACTTCAACCTTTATTTTCAAATGAAATGAGAAATAATAGTTGAAAATTGCAAAGCGAAGAAACGACTCACCTCCGTGTCTGTAATGGTAACAAGCGGACCATGGATGGGGCAATTATGTACATACTCTTCCTTACAATCTTCACAATCTGAATACAATAAAAAAAAGGTTTAATTTAATGTTAAAAACAAAAGTGGCCTTTATTTCACCCTCCCCCATAAATGTTTCTTCCTCTTTTTTGTTCGCCAACATCAATTTTCAACTCTAGACCGGATGTGTCTGCTTTCCTTTGTACCCCTACACCCTAACTTTTCCATTTTAAAATAGAAAATAACTTCGAGGACAACCCGTCGTCCCTTTTTTAAACGAAAGTGAACGTACAAGTTCCAATTCTTCAATACTTACATATGAAAGAATCCTCGGGCAACACTTCTAATTGCATGCACGTTGCCGGCTTTTCTCGTAAAACTCTTGTCGCAGACGGAATCGGCTTAACCGGCGTCCGTTTCTGAAACTGAATACAAAGTAAAAAATCAGTCGTTAGCGACAAAAAAATATATTCATTTGTATTAAAAGACTGAATTACTTACAACTAACAATAAAACATGTAGAATTACCTATTGAAGACAACAGAAGTGTGGAGGAGGTATCTCCTGGGAGGTATGCTTTCACAGCACTCTGGAGGCCTCTTTAGTTTTTGGCTTTCAAATTTTGTCACAAACAAATTATATAGAACCGTAATAAGATATTAGAAACAGAAAAAGATGATGAGTCAGTTAATTTGACCCAAACGGAAAAATTTTCTCACTTTCATTTTGGAAAATTGTTTTGATAATAAATTGAAAAACTTGTTTTCTTTTATAAAATTATTTTCAAGGGTTAGGGTTGAAGAATTGAGACTTTGACGCACACTTTCGTTTAAAAAAGGGATGAAGGGTTAGGGTTGAAGAATTGAGACTTTGACGTACACTTTCGTTTAAAAAAGGGATGAAGGGTTAGGGTTGAAGAATTGGTGAAAATTTTTATAAAAGTTTGAATTTTTTTTTATAAAAGTTAAAAATCTTTTTGATGTTTCTTTTTACAAAAATTAATTTCTCCGTGGAAATGGGGGGGGGGTATCAACAACCATTAAGAACAGAGCTTAAATTTTAACTGTTACCTTCGGAATCTCCGCTTTACTTTTCTGAACAGAAACTTTAGTTTTGCATCCTGTAAAGAGAAAGATGAAAACAATGTTTTTTTTAAATTTTAATTAAATTTTCTTCTTTTTATTTGATTCGTTATTGAGGACGAACTTTGACGAGTGATCAGTGAATATTAGCGCTTTCTTCCTCAATCACGATTGGAATTCTAAAATTTTAAAAAAAGTTTAATTGTGAATAGTTTTAATGTTTTGTCGTTTTATTAAATGTCGTAATTGCATTCTTTGCGATTTACATTTAGTTTAAAATTCTTTAATTTCTCGTATTTCATATGAATTTGCATTCATTTTTTTTGTTTGTCTTTATCCGTTATGAAATTACAATATCTCAATTTTTTAAAAACTCATCGGATTCACAGATTTTTTAATTTCTTTATTTAATCTGATGTCACTCGAATGTGAAGAAACTTTTATGGATCAGAAAAATTTGGAGAAAAAAAATGGCTGAATTACAAATTTTCAGCTCATATTTAATTAATGCGGAAATTGTAAACAAAGAAAAATAATTACTGGTCGAAGGTTTTTTCTTTTTATAACTTGGCAACCATTCCGCATCCTTATCCTCTCTTTCTTCATCCTCCTTTTCAAGTTTTTTCTCCATTCTTTTCTTTTCCATCGCAGATTTCATAAACTCTGGTTTCTCCGGAAAACAACCTGAAAATCAAAACGTTCACATTTGAAAATCATTTATGGTTGTGGGTTCAATCCCGGCTTAGGGCGAGTGCTAGTCTAGCTGCATCATCTCAACAAAAAAAGCTGCAACTCACACGATGATAATTCCAACCATTCTTACCCATCATTAAAAGAGCTTCGTAATTGCTCCGCATATTCCGCAACGCTTTCTTTTCATATTCAGACATTTCCTGCATTTCGTCCGCTGTGAAAAAGGGTTCAATGCTCGAAGAAATGATGCTGGCATCAATTTTGAAATTATCGCTTAAACAATCCATTTCCTAAAACTGAAAGAAAGAAAAATAACAAAATCAGGAAAAGAAAAATTCAATCAAAACTTTTACGAAAAAATAAATAAAATATAAAAATTAATCGAGGGTTAAAACGACCCAAAGAAAATTCTTAAAAAAGAAAGAAATTACAAGAAAATCATTCTGATTGCACTTAAGTTTCGAATATCAACTCATTTTTTCACAAAGAAAATTCTAAAAAAAAATTTTTTTTTTTTTAAACCCCGTCTATTTCGGAGTTAACATCTTCAACATTGCCATGTTATTAAAAAGACGATTTTTTTTAAAACTGAATATTTACTTTTGGTGTTTCGTTACATTAGAACCCCCCCCCCCACACACACACAAAATTATTTGTGTTTTAACTTATTTTAAAGTTGTTTTATTAGTTCAATAAAAAGTAGTGTATGAATTTAGAGTCAGACACGGATCAATTTCGCATATGAATTTAATGTAAAATGATCACCCACGTCCGGGCCATCACGCAATTTCTCACGTAACCTAAAGTGAATAACTAATCTGAATAAAGGGTCATTTCTAAGAAATGGCCGATTGAAAAGTTGATGCTACAAGAATAAGGGATTACATGTAAATAGCCGGAATTGTTTGGCAGCAAAATTTTAAAGATTATAGGCTCTTTCTATTAACACTACAACTAACCCTAAGTCCTGATGGCAATGCACAAAAATACAAAACATCTTAACATATTTATTCACCATTGATTTAAAGATATAAAGAAAATGGTCAATAAAAATTAATTTATGTCCTTAAAAACGCTAGTCAATGATCATTTTACACTAAATTATATGCTAAAGTGATCGTCCACACTAAAATAATTGTTTGGTATTATTGTACATTAACACCCTCCACTAACCCCCCCCTCCAAAATGAGATTCTACTTTTTTAGGCGGTTACACGTGAACATCTCGAAAAAACAAAAACAAATGGCCGCCAGCGATGAAAACATTGACAGGCTGACCTTTTATTTTTGTTAAAAAGGTCGTTAGACCAGTACAAAAAAACAAAAAATATATAATTTCTTGGCGATTTTACAATTGTTAACAGAAAAATAAGTGAAAAACAAATAGTCAATAAATAATTGTTACCAAAGGCAAGAAATGTTACACTTCTACTTATCTGCCTATTTTATAGTTTGTACTTTAAAGCGCTTTTATTTACATTTTTTATCGTTGTATTCTAAGTCTTTTAAACTCGCCGAATTGAACACGACGTCGATAATCGTCTGAAAATTAAACAAAAATACACCTAAATAGGATGAACATTTCATTTTTAACCGATCTGTACATATGGTAAATGATGAGATCGCTGTCCGAAACAAAATGCGATCAAAAATTGTGAATAAGGCGATCAAAATGGTTTTCTGTTGTTTTTTTTCTCGAGATAATTACTTCATCAATCATTTCGAGTTAAAATCGATTTCGTATTTACGCATGAAATCGAAAGAAAAAAACACGTTTCAAAGAAAATGATGGTCGCACAGAAAACAGCTATGAAATTCATTTTCGCTTTCGTCTGCCAACTATTGGAATTTCTTCAATTTAAAAGTAAATTTGTCGTCTGCTCCTTCTCGAGCGTTCTGATTGGCTGATCGTTTCGGTTTCTTCCGTCAACAGCCGGAAGACGCCGAACAAAAAGTCGGGTTTGCCTCGTTCAAAAGCTGCACCAGTACCAACATTTCAATCTTTCTTTAGCAAATATTCTTATTAAAATTAACAGCTTTTTGACAAATTATAAAAACAAATAAGTCAACTTATTTAGTTGACAAAAATTTGCCATTTTAGGTAATTATTACAAATTAAATAAAATAAATCAAAAATAGATGATTTCTATTCTAGACATAAGTCAACTTTACTTGTTGCAAATTTATGTTTTTAAACCCTTTCTCGTTCTTTTTTTGGACCCCGTTCGCGCCTCTGCTGAGCGTCGTAACATATACCCGCATTTTGTTTCGGACAGCGGTCTCATCATTTACCATATGTACAGATCGGTTGAAAATGAAATGTTCATCCGATTTAGGTGTATTTTTGTTTAATTATCGGGCGATTATCGACGTCGTTTTAAAAGCGGGATTGAAAGTTTTAAAAGTGAGATAACCGTAACTTCAAAAATAGCTCCATTTGATCACGTGACGTCGAGAGATACATTTAACTTTTCCCATTTTTAAATGAAAAACACAATTAAAAAAAAAACAGAATTTTTGAAAGATAACAGACGTACTATATAAGACAAAATGAGATACATTGAACTTTTCCCCCCTTTTAAAACTTTCAAAATGGCTGTCCTCTTCGTAAATGGCTAAAATTTAAGGCACATGTTCGTCTTTTCTCACAGTCCGTTTTTCACAACTTTTTACTGACCAGTTTTTTTTTCTTTTTTCGGTGTACACTTACCTATCAGGCTGCTAGAGAATTCCGGCGTTTTTGGAAAACATTTTTAAATATTTTACATTTTAGGAGGGGGGATCAGTTTCCAATGTTAATTCAACGTAGACTGATCCCCCTCTTTTTGACCATCTCAATTTTAAAAAAAATCTTTTTCGATGTATAATTACCTATCATGTCAATAGAGAATTCCGGTGTTTTCGGAAAGAAATTTTTTTAAATTGAGATTTTAAGACGGGGGATCAGTTTTCAATGTAAATTCAACGTAGACTGATCCCCCACTTTTTAACCATCTCAAATTTAAAAAATTATTCTTCTGCTTACAATTACCTATCATGTCGCGATAGAATTCCGGGGTTTTTGGAAAGAAATTTTTAAAAATAAGATTTTAAGACGGGTGATCAGTCTTGTTCGCCTTTTACCATAGTCCGCTTTTCGCAACTGTTTACGTCTTAAAATCTCAATTTTTTGAAATTTCCTTCCAAAAACGCCGGAATTCTCTCGTGACATGATAGGTAATTGTAAGCAGAAGAATAATTTTTTAAATTTGAGATGGTTAAAAAGTGGGGGATCAGTCCACGTTGAATTTACATTGAAAACTGATCCCCCGTCTTAAAATCACAATTTTTAAAAATTTCTTTCCAAAACCCCCGGAATTCTCTATTGACATGATAGGTAATCGTACACCGAAAAAGATTTTTTTTAAAATTGAGATGGTCAAAAAGAGGGGGATCAGTCTACGTTGAATTAACATTGGAAACTGATCCCCCCTCCTAAAATGTAAAATATTTGAAAAAAATTTCCCAAAATCCCGGAATTCTCTAGCAGCCTGATAGGTAAGTGTACACCGAAAAAAGAAAAAAAAACTGGTCAGTAAAAAGTTGTGAAAAACGGACTGTGAGAAAAGACGAACATGTGCCAAATTTAATTTTCTTTTATATAAAAAAATCTACTTGATTAATTTACGTGATTTTTGGTATAGTATATATTCAACCTGTGACAGGTACGTACATCAAACAGATATTCCTCAGTTTGTTTTATTTAAAGTATCCGCTAAAGTGTAAAAGCACCAAAATGTTTCTTGTATTTAAAACCATTTCTGGTTAAAGGGTAGTTTAGAGTCCTGAACATAATGCGATAAATATTGTTTCCTGTTGTTTTTGTTAAATATTAGTAAATGAGGAATCATTGCGAGTTAAAATTTAATTAGTTTTACGCATATAATTTTTAAAAAAAAGTTTGAAATGTGTAAATAATCGCTAGAGGAAAAAAAATGGAGTTTTCAAAACATTACTTCTGTTATTATGAAGACGACTCCATTTTTTGCCTCTAGCAATTATTTACACATTTCAAACGTTTTCTTTTCAATTGAATATTTAAAAAAAACATTAACTTTTGGCTTTATCTTTTTTTTAAAAAGTAGATTAAAATAAAAAGTCATAAAAAATTCTAGATGAAAAGATAAAATTTCAATTAAGTAAAAGTTTTTTTTTTTCAAATTTAAGAAAAGAAATTTAAAACATTTAAGTTAAAAAAAAAGAAAAGATGGAAATTTCCGCGCAAATTCAAAATAAAATTAAATTTATTTAAGAAAATATTTTTTCAGCCTGAAATAAGCGACCACCTGAAAAGGAAAACAATAATTAACTTATAAAATAGGAAACTGTTTGTGTTTTTCTCGCATCAAGGTAACTATTAACTTCAATGATTCTTTTTTATTTAATATTATTTGTTTATATTTGTTGAATATTTGTTTTTTGAGCGTTTTTAAACTGCTGATTATTGTAAAAGAAAGGTTTGAATTTTATTCTATATACATAAAAAACAAACAATAATAACAATAATAAAAACAATAATAATAATAAAAACAATAATAATAATAAAAACAATAACAATAATAAAAACAATAATAATAATAAAAACAATAATAATAAAAACAATAATAATAATAATTGAATTAAAGTTTGATTTTCAAAACTTTCAAATCTAAATTCGTATTTTATTTCAGGACAAAAAATAAAATTGAACACCAATAAGCGATGTTATCTAAACTTTGGCAAGTTTTCCTCTCCATTGGAAATACGATATGCAGTAGTTCGAAAATTGTATTTCTTTTAAATTATGACATGATAAAAGTATTTATTTATCTATTTATTACGGCGATGTTGAAGTATCTTACTCAATGGCCGTTATTCAGAATTCATAAGTCTAACTCGCCATCAATAGATAATAGATCTTGTTCGGTCATATTTAAAAAAAAATATTTTTTAAGTCACATGAAATCTTTTTTTAGGTAAACTTTTATAATTAAATTTTCTGGTATGACTTTTTTTAATGAAAATTAAATATTAAGTAAAAATGGTATTTTTACTTGATTAGTAAAAATCATTAAAAAAAAATCGAATTAAAAATAAATCAATTTTTTTTCTTTAATTTAATTATTTTCAGTTTTATTTCTATCGGTTTCAAACCGTCAAATTAAACTTAAAACGACGTTCTTCGTGACCGTTTGCTACAAGAGAAACACACTTCACTGATGGCGGCTTACAGATAAATAAATTTTTAAAAATGAAGAAATAATTGTCTTTAAATGGAGAAAATAATTATTAAAATATATATATTTTTTAAATGTGAAATCAAATACTTGTGAAGAAAACTTTCAAACCCCAAACAATTTTTCACGAAAGATAAATATGAAGTTTGTCAGTCGGTGATTTTTTGGCGCCAGAATAAAACTATGACGAATTGTAAAGATAATGTTGTTTTTCTCTCATTTTATAAAACTACTTTTAGTTTTCAAAACTTTCAATCGTTCAATACATACAAAAATTTAAATGCTTTCAAATTTCAATAAATAATCGATTAAAACTAAAAATAAATGTGTAAATCACGTAGAGGCGAGAAACAGGCACACAATTTGGTAAAAGAACAGAATAGTTAACACTCAATAAATCGTAAACAAAAAAATATGTAATTATTAATAAATTTAAGAATTTATTTCTAAAATGGCCATGTTTCATTTTTATTGAAAATGTTCAGTGATAAATGTTTGTACGATTCGTTTTTAACGAATTCAAGTTTTGGTTCAACGGCGCCTAAATTGTGGCAGACGACAATTTTCATTACATTTCAGTGATTGACTCAGGGTCATCATCTGATTGGTCAATTTGAGTGACGTGTCAATTTTTAAACGTAAACAAAGCAGACGACAATTTTGAAACAAGAAAATGATCGTCGCACAGAAAAACAGCTATGAAATTCATTTTCGCTTTCGACGTCTGCCACCTATTGGAAGTTACTCAATTTAAAAGTAAATTTGTCGCCTGCTCCTTTTCGAGCGTTCTGATTGGCTGATCGTTTCGGCATCTTCCGTCAACAGTCGGAAAACGCCGAACAAAAAGTCGGTTTTGCCACGTTCAAAAGCTGCACCAGTACCAACATTTCGATATCTTTTTTTTTTAAGCAAATATTCTTATTAAAATTAACAGCTTTTTGACAAATTATGAAAACAAATAAGTCAACTTATTTAGTTGACAAAAATTGGCCATTTTAGGTAATTATTAAAAATTAAATAAATCAAAAGTAGAATGAAAAAATTTCATCAAAATTTTTTCTTGTATTTAAAACCATTTCTGGTTAAAGGGTAGTTTAGAGTCCTGAACATAATGCGATAAATATTGTTTCCTGTTGTTTTTGTTTAATATTAGTAAATGACGAATCATTTCGAGTTAAAATTTAATTCGTTTTACGCATGTAATAAACAAAAAGAAAACACGTTTGAAATGTGTAAATAATCGCTAGAGGAAAAAATGGAGTCTCCAAAACATTACTTCTGTTATTATGAAGACGACTCCATTTTTTGCCTCTAGCGATTATTTAAACATTTTAACCGGTGTTTTCTTTTCAATAAAAAGTCATAAAAAATTCTAGATGAAAAGATAAAATTTACATTCTTAAAAAGTTTTTTGTTTTTTTCAAATTTAGGAAAAAGTTTTTTAAACATTTAAGTTAAAAAAAGAAAAAAGATGGAAATTCCCGCGCAAATTCAAAATAAAATAAAATCACTCCGAAATAAACTTTTTATCTTATCTTTAAACTCGACGTTGCCCGGGAGTCTTTTTAAAATAGGATGTTGAAAGTCAACTTTAATTATTACAACTAAAATTAATTTTATTTAAGAAAATATTTTTTCAGCCTTAAATAAGCGACCACCTTAAAAGGAAAACAATAATTAACTTATAAAATAGGAAGCTGTTTGTGTTTTTCTCGCATCAGGGTAACTATTAACTTCAATGATTCTTTTTTATTTAATATTATTATTTCAATATTGATTTACGATATCTTTTGTTTATTAAATTATTAGGTGAAAGTACAGAATAGTTAACAAACCCACCTCCTCATGTTAAGAATGGCTTTCTAAATTATAACGTTATTATTTCAGTCCGGTTCGTAAACTGCAGAAGTAGCAACGAACTTTTTAAATTTCAAAAGAAAGAAATTCAGCGCTTTTTCGTAATATTCAACCACCCGTTTTTCTGAACTTTTTTACGGACAAATTATTTTTCTTTTTTTCTGTCATGTCACTAAAGAATTCCTGTTTTTTTAAGATTAAAAAAAATAATAATTTAGATTTCAGGAGGGGGATCAGTTTCTTACGTAAATTTTATGCAAATTGATCACCCATTCCGAGTGTTTGGATTTTTTTGTTAAAATAATTTTTTTTCATGTGAAATCATTTTTTTTTATTTAGGGACAATTTTTTCTTATTTTTACTGTCATGCCGCTTGATTGTTTGGAAATATAACATTTTTTTTAAAGAAATTAAAATATTTTCTTTAAAATTGAAAAAAATTAATAATTACAATATTTTCTTTAAAACCGAAGAAATTAATAATTAAAATATTTTCTTTAAAACCGAAGAAATTAATAATTAAAATATTTTCTTTAAAACTGAAAAAATTAATTAAAATATTTCTTTTAAAATGTGAAATCAAATACTTACATTTCTGTGTAGAAAATCTTGAAAAAATAATTCGAGTGAAACAAAGAGACAATTTTTTTCACGAATGATAAAAGTATGAAGTTATTTTGTGGCCGATTTTTGGCGCTCGAGTCAATCGAATTCAAACGGCGATTTATATTTATACAAGTTCAACCTTATCCGACGTTGTCCGGGAGTTTTCTTTGTTTTTTTTTGAATTATTATTTTTATTTCGCTCCGCCCATTTTTCTCTTTTTCTTCTTTTCTTTGTTTTCAACCTTTTTATTTTACTTCGCTCCGCCTATTTTTTTCTTTCTTTTCTCTTCTTTTTTTTTTTAACAATTTCGTTTGTTCTTTTAGGATTTTCAAAGCAAACTCTTATTTTGTTTTATCGTTTTATCGTAATTCATTAATTAAAACTACGACGAATTAACAAGATAATATTGTTTGTCTCTCGTTTTATAAAACTATTTTTGGTTTTCAAAACTTTCAATACATGAGGATTTTCTAAGAAATTTAAAAACAAATTAATTGGGCATCTTTTACGAGACTCAGCAGAGTAAAAACGCTAAAAAAAACAAATATACAACACATAAAAGTAACTGTAAGCTGTAAAAGTTAGTTTCAAACTTGCATGTGCTATTTGTTTGTATTTTAAACCCGTTTGAAGTGCTATTTATTAGAAATTTATGTTCGACAGACGTCAGCGAAGAAATCAAAATGGCCGCTGTATGTAATAATATCGAGGTAATGGCCGCCATTTTTCTTTGAGAAAGTAGATGTTTTAAAAAACAAGAAAATTTTTTTTAACATCTAATAAAAAGCCATTTATACTACGTAAAAATACAAACAAATTACATAGGTAAGTAGAAAAATGTCTATTCTAGACATAAGTCAACTTTACTTGTTGCAAATTTATGTTTTTAAACTCTTTCTCGTTCTTTTTTTTGGACCCCGTTCGCGCCTCTGCTGAGCGTCATAACATATACCCAATTAATTTCTATGCAACAGTTTAAATGCTTCCAAATTTCAATAAATAATCGATTAATATTACATCAAAAATAATGTGTAAGTCACGTAGAGGCGAGAAACAGACACACAATTTGGTAAAAGAACAGAACTAGTAAACAAAACAGCAACACATAATTTGTATAAAACGCATTAGAATGAAATTCTCTACCGAACCCGCCTAGTTTTAACGTGTGAAAACGTCTTGTATTTTTTAAAAAATTCGTACTTCATTTGCTAGATTAACACCCCCAATCAGATTCTACTTTTTTAGGCGATTAAGTATGAACACCCTGAGAAACTTTGCAGAAAGAAAAACAGCAAATAAATTATTTCATAATTTAGTTTCGTATATGAATTTAAAGTAAAATGATTCCTTATTTTCGGGCTATTATAGCGTATTAGAACATTTTTGTGCTTACAGACATGAAAAAACGCAATTTTAAACAAAAACTATTGTTTACACTTTCGTATTAGGCAAAGATAAGTATTCTCACCAAAAATTAGGAAAAATTATCGAGTGGAATTCTAATTAAAAATAAAAATCAGTTTTATCGTATTTTGCACACCGCAATTCATTTATTACTTGTTTATATGAATGTAGGAAACTTCAGCAATTATGGAATAAATATCGATTGAAAATAGATTTTAGAAGTTTTTAGCGGGGAATATAATTGTAAATAGAAACTATCTCCCATACACTAGTAAATAACACTTGTGCAGTTTACGGACCGGCCTATTTTTTTAGATAAGATTTTCAAATTAAATTAAATTTTTACTATATAGATGTAAATAGCCCCCCCCCCCCTCCACCATAATATTTAAAAATAAATGTTAGAATATTTACTGTTGTAAAATAAAATCGATTTTTCTACGTGTTCGTGCTAAGAACACGGTTCTGGTATTATCTTTTCCAATTATTAATAATAATAAAAAAAGTTATAAACTAAAAGTCTATTACGAGATGAAATCTATCATAATGCATTTCGGTTTCTTCGTAAACAAGTCAACTATTTTAATATATTTTAAAGGGTCAGGGAGTAATTCATTCTATTTTAAAACTATTAACAAATGGGTAAAATTCAATCTTGCACCTAAAATGACAGCAAAATGTGACGTCATTGCATTTTGACGCCGGTTAAATCTGAAGAGAGAAAAAAGTTCCCTAGTCTTGCTTATTTTTGTTCGTTTTCTTAATCAAATAACTAGGAATAATTTGTTTTAATAAATCTTAAAAGAAATTAATTAAAACAAAGTGGTTCAGGTTATTTCATTAAGTTTAAAATCAAGTTATAATAATTTAAAAAAATAACTGCCAAAAAACTTATTTTATTATCTGAAAAATATGAAAAAAAAGTTAATTGTTAAATTGTAAACTTGTAAACAACCAAAAAATAATGTTTGTTATATTTTCAATCCATTTATAAAACACTGATTTCATTTTCACAATAAAAATGGGGAAAAAAGCCAACAAAACAAAAAAAAGGTGAAAGAAACAAATATACAACAAATAAATATTACCAAAGGCAATATAAGTTACTATTCTACCTACATGGATAAGTTTATTTGTGTTTTAACTGTGCCAGTTGACACGGTTAAGATTCGGATAAAAATTGTTGTTTGGGATTAATACAATTTAGGCGCGCAGAGTGAATATAATTGTATTGGCGCGTGACAAATAAAAAATAACGCCCACGCAAATTCCGGCGTGGCCTTATATATTAAATCAACTCAAAACGAGCGGACGTAGTTGGGAGCACACCACGTGATATTTCTGTCCAATGGGATTTCTCCAAAGACATATTTTTCTAAACTTTTCTCTTTAAGCTCGCTGGAGCCTATCCAAATAGTATTTAAGCACACACAAACATCAAACTCTCTCTTTCAACTGACTTTTCATCCGGAGGTTACACGCATCTTACTATCACTCTTCCATTTCACCCTTTCGCGCGCTTCATACAATTTCACAGGCGAACATTACCTATTGCCTCTTTTAACATTTTATAACATAAGCATTTCAACTAAACAAAAGACATTCTTCTTTTTACTTACCCTGAAACTAAAGAAGGAACTCATGAACTCATTACAAAAAGAAATATATTCTATTTGTTAATGGTTTATTTCAGTGAATAAACTTCCGTTGATTTTGCATGTAAGTCTTCCTATTATTATTTTTATTTGTGGAGGAAGTTATCACCAAAAAAAGGTATGACGACCCCCACATAACTAAGTTTAAAGCGTTTTTTTCTTGAAGAAAAAAGTAGTGTCAACTCTGTTAAAACGAAAACATAAAATGGCGACTTAATGACAGCCACGCAGAGCGTCTATAATGGCTCAAAAATCGAACATTAAATAGAATCGAACGAAAATTTAATGTTCAACCGAACTGTATTTTCTTATTGCCGTTATATTTGTTTAATTTTCGATTTTTGAGCGACTATTGAGGCTCTGCTTGACTGTCATTAAGTCGCCTTTTATGAATAAATAAAATTAAAATAAATAAATAAAATCCGTTTATAAAGAATTTTTAACGAAATATCAATTTGAAGTCGTTGATTTAGGAGCCAAAATGAATGGATTTAACAGCGATTTATTTATTGGATTTTATTCGACGTTGTCCGGGAGATTTTTGGTTTCTTTCGCTCTTCCCCTTTTTTTCGTTCTTTCTTTGTCTTTCTTTTTTTTTTAACTATACCGTTTCATTCTTTTAGGATTTTCAAAGTTAAATTCAATTTAATAGAAAAAAATGTGACCGATTGGAAAACGTTTGTTTGCAAAGCCAGTTTAATTAAAGATAATTAGTCTCTGCTTTTCCTCTCCAGCTACGGGTTAAATAGTATTACTGTCAGGTGATATTCGTTTGTGTTTATAATGAACTATTTCAATGGTGTTATTCTTTCCTTGTTAAGAAACAGAGAGGGCGATGGGATCAAGAGTTATACACGATGTATAAAATAATTGAACCAAATTTTTATAAAACTATAACTAATTGTTGTTTTAATAGTATAAGTGATTCCAAGGGTCATGAAGTAAAAAAAACATTAAACTAATTCGAAGAAAATGTGATATAGAGACTATTGGAATTTTGAAAAAAATGGTTACCTGTGCTGTCTTACATTATATAGTCGAAATTTATAGCAAAATGAAATCCCCTAATTTTTAAACCCCACTTGCCCGACCCGACCTTGGGTCACATCTTACTTGTGGTAGTAAGATAAAAAAAAACTAGCCTTGTGCCTAACTCCTGGAGAGGAGTAAATAAATACTCACTCATTTTAGATGCATTTACAGGTGTTGATCTCACACGAAAAGCAAAATTTCATTTTTATTTTTCCGTTGAAAGCGTGGAGTCAAAGTGTTAAACTTTATCAAATTTGGAATAAAAGTTCAAATTTATAGACGTTAAAAATAACAAGTACAATAATTAAAAAAAATTCAAATGGCCGCCAGCGATTAAAACATTGAATTAAATTTCGATTTTCAAGACTTAAAAAAAGGTAAATTTTTACTATCCATTCCCAGCGCAGTTTACCCCTTAAAAAAGTTCAAATTCAACTTTTTTTGTGCAAATACATTTAAACAGCCTAAAAAAATATCCGCAAAGAAGAAATTAAAAAAAAATTAAATATTTAAGATTTTAGAGTGGGGGTTCACTTTCCTTTATAAATGTAACGTAAAATGAGCACCCATTTTCTGGCCAGTTAGCGTCAAACGAGACATGTAACCGACTTGAGTTTTTAATAAAAAACACGTAAAAATTTAGCGATTTTCGTGTTTGTTTTGGAGGGGGGTGGGCAAACTTTGACTTGAGTTCTCCCCCCCGCCCTAAAAACCCAGAAAACTAAATTGGCTAAATTTCTACGTGTTTTTATTAAATAAATAAATACTCCCCACCCCAAATAGGCTAAATTTCTACGTGTTTATTTAATAAAAAAAACCCACCCTAACTCGAGCCCTAACCCTAACCCCAGCCCTAACTCTAACCCTAGCCCCAGCCCTAACTCTAACCCCAGCCCTGATCGTAAAACAAAAACAAACGTCGCTTTGATTATGAGTCCCGGTAAAAAAAAAACACACACACACACACTTGACAACGAGAACCCGAAACGAGACTAATAAAACAAGACTGTCGACGCCCTGTTTTTGCTGTAAAAATCCGTGCCTAGAAATTTTATTTTTTTTCATGTCTAATGAAAAACCGTAAAAACAAATGGAATAGCTAACTAGGAAAATCTCCAGTCTCGAATTAGAAACTCAAGTCGGTTACATGTCTCGTTTAATGTTAAGTGGCCAGGAAATGGGTGCTCATTTTACGTTAAATTTATAAAGGAAAGTGATCCCCCACGCTAAAATCTTAAATATTTAATTTTTTTTTAAATTCCTTTGCGGATGTTTTTTTAGGCTGTTTAAATGTATTTGCACAAAAAAAGTAGGATTTGAACTTTTTTAAGTGGTAAACTGCGCTGGGAATGGATAGTAAAAAAATCCATTAGAATTTTATTTCATGAAAAGAAATACAATTTAAATCCAATAATTAATTTTTACCAAAATGTAAACGAAAACAAAAGGAAAAAAGGGGAGATATTGCTACGGTCATTTTTGTACAATTGAACTGAATTATTTAGCATGTTTTACTTAAAATTAAAAGTTACAAAAGAAAAAGAAAAAGAAATTTTCGTTTTATTTTTTTTTAATGGAAGAATATTTACTAATTAATTCTAGGGATAATTAAATTTAAATAAATGAAAATTGAATATCGTAAATTATATTTATTGTCGGAATTTTCGTGGGTGTTAACGAAAAACCGCTCTAAACGATGGTTATGTTATCTAGGACAATTATCATAAAAAAACTATAACAAGAGATAAGGAATGGGACAATACAAGATGTTCGTAAAAGTTAAAATATAGTTTTATTTACAAAAAAAGGTAGCCAGGACTGCTTTTTTTTTTCCAAAGCTGGAATAAATAAATTATTCCTGGATAACATACAAAAAAAATAAAACTCAAAAAAATACACATCAGTACTTCTGGACATTAAAGTTAGATACAACAAAAATTGACACAATCTAAGTTAAGGAATAAATCCTTTTAAAACATGAACTTACTATAAAGTCCATATTCTTACAAATCAATCAAAAGTCTCTTTTTTTCTTTACACCAAAGTTACAATCAAAAGAAATAAAATTTACAAACCGTGCCGAAGTCCAACATAATTTCCACGATAAAAATAACTCTTTTTTTATTTTATCAAACGTCTGTCAGAAAGTTCTTTTTTTCTTCTTTTTCTTCAATAATTTTCTTTTAACAAGTCCAACGTAATATATACGTCACAAGAACTACACATTTCAAATAAACATAATACTCGCTATTTTCCTCGTTTGTCTTGAATGGCAATCACGCGCGAATGTACGGATACAACTGGCACAGTTGTACATCTCAAATCGATCGGTGTTGCAAAGACGATCAATCTCTATGATTCTTAATCTCTGATTAGAATCTTCTCGACAGCAAAGTATTTCAGTTCTCGGGAGCCAAGCTCTTCAACATAGGCAATTTCTTGCATGGAGTACATCTTGTCTCGCTCACATTCTCCATCTCCTCATTTCAAGTATCTGGCTTGAAACAACTTCCCAAGGATAATATTCTTGACCTAGGGGAAATATTTCATAAACAACATGCAATTCAGCCAAGAGATATCATATCTCTTAAATTTCTTCAAGCAGAAATTCTTCACGAATTTAACGTCCCACTCGTGGACGGAGAAACAGTTCGCAGGTGTTTTCAATCCGGCGTGCGAGTCTGTTCTTATAAAAATAGCAATTCTTGCCCAGAGATAATTTTATCTCCTGAATTTCCTCAAGTAGAAATTCTTTACAAATTTAACGTCCCCACGTGGACGGAGAAACAGTTCGCAGGTGTTTTCAATCCGGCGTGCGAGTCTGTTCTAACTAAATTTCGCGCCGATATCTCCAGACACAACAATGCATCATTGCTAAAAATAGAAATCACGTGACACACCATGGCCTTCACGGCATAACATCCACGCAATATCCATATGACCTTCGACCTGCACGTAGGGCCCCCCCGACCCTTCAACAAAGGGAAGTAACCGTTGACTTACTTAGAAAAACATCCAGAAATTTCCACACTCTCCCGACAAAGAAAAAAAAAATGTACAATGTTTATACATGTCTCATGTACACATCAATACCACAAATAATCATCATCCCTTTCACTCACCTTCTTGCGAGTTCGAATGGGTCTAGAATTGGAAGTCGAGGCATGATCTCCACCAGCAACATCCGGCTGGACCACATCAGGAACCTCGGAACCACAAGGCTCTTCGGGAACCTCCGAGGCCTGATGGGAATGAGTAACCGACAACTCCATCGGAAAAAGGTGTCTCAAAGAATGTTCCTGAGAGGAACCATCTGCCTTCTTAATCAGGGCAGATCTAATATGAGAATCATCACCTGGAGTCAAACCTATCACTCTACCCAAGGACCAATATGGGCGAGCTTTGGCTGGGTTCTTAACAAGAACCACATCGCCCATCGCGATGACATCACCAAAATCAGATTGGTACAGATCACCACTCAGTTCTCTCAAGCCGAGCAGGTATTCTTCGTACCATAAAACCTTAAATCTCTGTAAGAGAAGATCCCTTTGTTTCAGCTTCTCCAAAAGGTCACTCCTAGAAGGAGGAGAATTCTCAAGAAAACATTCTTCAGAATTTATAAAAACAGCACTATTACAATACGGGCGAATAAACGCGTTTGGAGATATAATATCCAAACCATCATCTCCAGAACATCTATAAGTTAGAGGACGTGAGTTAATAGCATTCTGTATATCAGACAACACAGAAAGAAGTTCAAAATAACCCAACTTCTGCCGACTCACTAACTTATAAAGACAAACCTTCACCGTCTTAACAAGACGCTCCCAAACACTGCCGAACCAAGCAGAATATAAAGGTATCGTCTGGTGCTTGATGTCAAAGGTACTAAACTTCTCTTCGAACTCGTCAGACACCAGCACTTGCTTAATCAAACCGCATCCAGCAATGAATGATTTAGCATTGTCTGAGTATATATGGGAAGGCACCCCATAAATGTTAAAAAATCGCACCAATGATAATATCACTGAGTGAGTAGACATGTCACCCACCAACTCCAAATGAACCGCCCTCACATTGAAGCACGTAAAAAGTAATATATACATTTTTTGCGGTCCCCTTTCATCTTCAACCCACAAGTGACCAGTAAAGTCTATCCCGGTATGGTTGAAGGGCTTCACAAAATTAACTCTGTGCTTAGGTAAATTGGTTACCTTGGGGTATTTGAAAGATACGGCATTGTATCTTTTACACAGAGCACAGGCAGAGATAACCGACTTCACTGCCTGCCTGGATTTATGTATCCAGAAACCTGACAAACGGAGTTTGCTGAGGGTAGCTGCAATACCCAAATGCTTACATTTGAGATGACAGTCCATAACAATCAAATCAGTTATATGACTGCCTCGAGGTAACAAAATCGGATGTAAAATTTCCGGAGGGTAAAGGCTGGCTTTACCAATCCTTCCCCCAGACCTTATCAAACTTTTATCATCCAGGTAAAGATCCAACTTCGCCACCAACGGAGGAATCTCACGGTTGGAGGGGTTCAACAAAAAGGACTTTTCCCTGGGAAGAAGCAAGGACTGCTCCAACTTAATCAAATAAATTTTGGCCACTTGGCCTGGTTCTTTCATGGATTTCCGCAACTTCAATACAAACTTAAACACGTAGGACAAAACTCTCATGAGTTTTCCCAAAGAAGAAAATCTCTTAAAATCCACTACCGGTGACAATTCCTGAATCACAGGAGCCACAGAGATGGCATTAGTCAGCACTAACCTCTGACTGTCAGAACTCAAACAGTTCAAATCATACACTGGCCAGGTAAAATTCTCACCGACCAGCCACTGCGGCCCCGACAACCAAAAGGGCAATAGAGATTTGAATCTCGCCAAAGAAATACCCCTGGTGATCAGGTCGGCAGGGCTGTCAGAAGTGTTCACATACCTGAACATCACTTCCAAACCCTGTTCACACAATTTATCCACTCCCACTCGAATATCTTTTAACCTATTTCGGACAAATATACTCTTTGTCACAACTGTCTAGGACAGAATCCAGGACAACACGACTTGTGCGTCCACCGCAACCACCATTTTCTTGACCACATCCTTTTGAAACACCTTCAAAAGATTAGGGATACATTTCATCGCCAAAAAGACGGACAACAACTCAAGTGACGGCAAAGTTCTCTTTGCCAAAGGAGCCACCTTAGCCTTGGAAAATATTAATTTAGCAGCCCCATACTGGAAAATGTAAGCCGCAAAGCCAAAGGCTTGTTGTGAAGCATCACAAAAGATTATTAACGTGGCAGGCGCAGAGGAATCAACAGCACATCTGGGGATCCTCACACTATGCAGATTCATCAACTCAGGAAATAACTTGTTCCAAGTGAGCTGCAAACTCTCCGGTATCTTCTGATCCCATGACACCTGAGTTTTCCATATCTCACTGAGTATTACCCTTCCCTTGATAGTCACAGGCAAAACAAGCCCCAAAGGGTCGAATATGGAAGAGTTCTGCGATAGGATGCCCCTTTTTGTATCAGCCGGCACATCCAAGGAACCGACCGCCACATGCAAATTATCCTGCACAGGATCATACTCATAACCCAACACCCTCTCCAGAGGAGAATCATGGGTGACAAAACTTTTGTCAGCTTTCATTCGAGTGGTCAAAGCATCACTATTGGAATTACAGGACCTTAATGAAAAATTACCATCCTGCATGATACTCATTGCATTCAGGTATAGGTCCAACAAAGTTTTCTGTGAATTGTGAGTTTTTATAAGATTATCCACATAAAAATTTTCCATAAGCATATCCCTACATAAACTATGAGGGTATTTTTCAACATGATGTCTAATGACGAAGTTGAGAATAAATGGGCTGGCCACAAACCCAAAAATCAATGTTTTGTAACGATAACATACCAGTTTATCATTCAATTTCACAAAAAAGCAAAACCGATTCTTATCTCTTTCGGTTTCCAACCGAATCATGAGAAAGGCCTTACGGACGTCAGCCAACAGGACATAACGGTCCATACGAAACTTCAACAATAACTCTAGCATATCCGTGAAAAGGTTAATTCCCGGATAGACACAATCATTTAGAGAGGGATGTCCACCTGTTTGCAACGAACAGTTGAACACCGGCCTTATCTTTGTGGTACTCTGACCATTAGCCTTAATAACCGGACGGTGAGGAATCCAAGTATAATGAGTGAAATCCTCTGGATTCACTTCCACTCTCTCAATAATATCCTCCCTCTCCTGCTCTAAGAAAACCTGGCAGTAGTCCTCATATAGACCCTGCCTCGTCAAACGAGTGACAACTTTATCAAGCACGTTCAACGACACTTGATGGTTGGAAGGAACAGAAGGCAACTTTCCCTCGTCCCATGGCAAACTAACATAGTAGCAACTGTCTCGGTACGAGATCGAATTGCGAAAGGCATCAATTTTATTCTTGTCATAATCACTTACAGAGTTCTCAGTAACTCCTAGTGTTTCCAAACTAAAGAGCTTGTCCACGGCTCTTTCCACAGAAGAATCAACAAAACTATCGAAAGGGTCGAAATATTGAGACTTCGGCTCAAGCACAAAATAAACATGTGTCATAAGACACCGTGAGTGTTCGGACACAACTTGGCTGTAATTCGCGCCAACAACGGAGGCATCCGTTTTCTTCATAACAGGACTCACAAAATTGGACATATCTCCAAAAGGCACAATTCCTTGAGGAAACTCAAAAACAGACCCATTCATGAAGGGAGACAACTTCATGGGTCCCAAATACATCAGTAGGTCAACATCTACCAAACCATGTACAGTAATACAATCATTTTCAACATTTGAAAAGTCGGCAGCCAATTTCCCCCCACCCGCAATAATACTCTCAATAGCAGTACAGACCCCTGACGTGAAACTGAAGGTCCAAGCCTTCGTCCACCAAAAAGGGTATAACACACTCAGAGTTCGGCACTTTGACCCGCAACTCGAGTTCATTTAGGCTCCTTCTGGCCGTTCCGAGAAAAGTTTTAATAAAGAAGTCTTTTCTCTTTACAGGCATAGAGCGGCAATTCAAAAGGTCCAGAACTACATCAGACAAATAGGAGCGCTGGCTCCCTGAATCCAACAGACAATTGAAAGATTCCACAACTCCATCATTGACCACGTCAATTTTAATTATAGGCAGGAGAAGATTCACTTCTCCCACCTGGAGACAGGGGTTAGTATCCAGCCGAGACTTGTCAAAGTCAGGGCATAACGCACCTGCATGTTCGCAACTTTTACATTTCCAACAGGGGCGGAGACAACCACTTTTACCGGGGCACGCCTCGGCGTTATGGAACGGGCTAGTACAACGGGTACACAACTTAGCCAATTGGCATCGTTGTAACCGATCCCTTAGAGAGGGATACTTCCCGCAATAGTAAGCAATATGGCCGTCACTACTGCAAAGGAAGCACTTATGTCGACTGGGTTTAGTTTTTACAAAAAAGTTCTCCAAAGTGGAGGGCTTCTTAACAGCACAAGCGGGCCGGAATCTAAAGGAACCAGACGAACGCGGTTTGGCGACGGGCTTTACAGTTTTAACCATCCTGGGTTTGACGATGTCCAACGTGCGCAACACCTCAGAATAATTATCAAAAATATCTCCCAGAGATGGGTAATTACCATTGACGGTATGAATCAGTTCCCGTCTCACAGAAATAGGAAGTTTTTCAAAAATAATGCTACTTAGCAACAGATTGCCGGGGGCCTCCTCCTCCAGAAAATCCATACCAAAGGAGTTTTTCAGTTCGTATATTTGAGCTTTCACCTTAGTTAGAAAGCTCTTCACCGAGTTAGTATCTGAATCCCCAAGAGGTTTAGCACTATGGAGATCTTTAAAAATAGAGTTTACAATAAACTTTTTATCTAAAAATTCTCTATCTAGGATCTCCATCGCTGCCTCAAAGTTGGCATCCGAAATGGAAAGCTGTCCCACTATTCGGTGGGCATAGCCCCTGAGGTGATTTTTCAGAATAATCAACCTCGTGGACTCACTGGGTATATTTGACACGCAATTTTCGAACTCCTTCGAGAAGTTGAGATACGCCAATCTGTCGCGTTCCAAACTCATGGGGTCGAAAACAGGACAGACAAGTTTTGGTGTCACACCACAAAGGGACGCTTTAGACTTCTCCCCTTCTCTATTATGTGGGGAGCCCTCATCCTTCCACATGCTCTCCAATTCGCTGAAACGTCGATCCACATGGATACGATATAACGTTTCGCTCCGACAGTTCTCAGACATCTCTTCGCGAGACTCACTCTCAATATAGGCACTTGTGATCTGCTCATTGAGCGAATCAATGGACGCAAAGAGTTCTTTAACCCTAACCTTCTGGGAAGAAACAAATTCCCGGTTCTCCCCCTCGCCACCCCCAAGAACATCAATAATAGTATCAATTTTGATTTTTACAATATCTCGCCTTTCTACAAGGAGATTAACAGTGGGGGTAGACGCCATTATGAACAAAATACAATATGGCGATCAGGTGTGGGCTAACCTAAAATAGGCGCCAAACGTCTTCTCAATGGCGGGAAAATGACAACGTAAAATTATCTAAGTAAGATTCCTACAAAAAAATGGAAAAAGGCTGTACCATAGTTAACCAAAGTCGTTCAAATGTAATTCTAACAATTCCACTTGTCAGTCAAAGCAAAATTCTCAAGGGAAAAATAATTACACAAAAATCATTCAATATCCAACATTCAACAGTTCACAAAAATGGCGACTTAGAATATGCGGGAAATTCACAAAAATGACTCCACGTGGCGAACAAAAATGGCGATCAGACTTTCAAAAATGCAATTTTCACATAAAATACATAAAAAGAAAAAGAAAAAAAAGCAGTCAGCTTAAAACAGTATTAAAACCTGAACATCCTGTATTTGACTATGTTTTAATTGTAATGATGGGCCGCCGAATCCCGTGCAACACGTCTGATACACGCAACTAGGCGCCAAAGGCAGAAAGGAGATTATCTCTTGAAGTAAGTTCCTTCATTGACTCGGTAACAAAAAATAGCAATAGAAGAAACCTAATCCAAATCCAAACTAGTAGCACATTTTCGAGTATTTTTTCCAACACGCGAAATATGAAACAAGAAGTAGAATGCTTTTAATAGAAAGAAAATTAATTATTCCAGTATATCGTTTTCAATACGTTCATTGTAAAACGAAAATGGTACCCACAAAAAAGCAAAATGCTTTTAATGGCAACAAAAAAAAGCAGAATGTCGGAATTTTCGTGTGTGTTAACGAAAAACTGCTCTAAACGATGGTTATGTTATCTAGGACAATTATCATGAAAAAAACTATAACAAGAGATAAGGAATGGGACAATACAAGATGTTCGTAAAAGTTAAAATATAGTTTTATTTACAAAGCCAGGACTGCTTTTTTTTTTCCAAAGCTGGAATAAATAAATTATTCCTGGATAACATACAAAAAAAATAAAACTCAAAAAAATACACATCAGTACTTCTGGACATTAAAGTTAGATACAACAAAAATTGACACAATCTAAGTTAAGGAGTAAATCCTTTTAAAACATGAACTTACTATAAAGTCCATATTCTTACAAATCAATCAAAAGTCTCTTTTTTTCTTTACACCAAAGTTACAATCAAAAGAAATAAAATTTACAAACCGTGCCGAAGTCCAACATAACTTCCACGATAAAAATAACTCTTTTTTTATTTTATCAAACGTCTGTCAGAAAGTTCTTTTTTTCTTCTTTTTCTTTAATAATTTTCTTTTAACAAGTCCAACGTAATATATACGTCACAAGAACAGTACACATTTCAAATAAACATAATACTCGCTATTTTCCTCGTTTGTCTTGAATGGCAATCACGCGCGAATGTACGGATACAACTGGCACAGTTGTACATCTCAAATCGATCGGTGTTGCAAAGACGATCAATCTCTATGATTCTTAATCTCTGATTAGAATCTTCTCGACAGCAAAGTATTTCAATTCTCGGGAGCTAAGCTCTTCAACATAGGCAATTTCTTGCATGGAGTACATCTTGTCTCGTTCAATTCTCCATCTTTGTCTTGCATGGCAATCACGCGCGAATGTACGGATAAAACTGGCACAGTTATATCTCTCGAATCGATCTGTGTTGCAAAGTATTTCAGTTCTCGGGAGCCAAGCTCTTCAACATAGGCAATTTCTTGCATGGAGTACATCTTGTCTCGCTCACATTCTCCATCTCCTCATTTCAAGTATCTGGCTTGAAACAACTTCCCAAGGATAATATTCTTGACCTAGGGGAAATATTTCATAAACAACATGCAATTCAGCCAAGAGATATCATATCTCTTAAATTTCTTCAAGCAGAAATTCTTTACAAATTTAACGTCCCCACGTGGACGGAGAAACAGTTCGCAGGTGTTTTCAATCCGGCGTGCGAGTCTGTTCTAACTAAATTTCGCCATGGCCTTCACGGCATAACACCCACGCAATATCCATATGACCTTCGACCTGCACGTAGGGCCCCCCCCCCCGACCCTTCAACAAAGGGAAGTAACCGTTGACTTACTTAGAAAAACATCCAGAAATTTCCACATTATTTAATAGAAAAAATAAATACAAAAAAAACGAAGAAAAAAAGAATTTCCTCTCATGGAAGCTGTCTTACGTTTTGTGGTAAGGAAATAGGCGATCATTTTTACATTAAATTGGTAAATGTAAAGATTGGCGACCTTCGCTCTAAACAGTTTCTTCAAAAATTCAAATAAAATTAGTGTAGGCTGGACTATAGACATCAATATCGAAGGTTCAATTAAGTTAGCCATGCTGATGACATCTGTGAGCTAGAAACACGTGTCCATAGATTACTTTTATGTACGTATAATTATATATATATATATATATATATATATATATAAGATTATGACATTAAGAACATTTTGAAGTTAAAAATCAATGTAGTATTAGTAATACTGTATCACGCCGTAATACGGGCAAAAAGACCTTTTAAAACATCTTTCGTTTTAAGCGATACAAAAAAAAACATGGCTCCATGAGCAATACAACAACACTTCCGGTGCCGTAAAACTCCATTTTATTAAAATCTCGATTTTTCTAGCATATTTACACATTTCAAGCGTGTGTTTTCTTTTCTTCAGATTACGTGCACAATACTAAATATATTCGGCAATATTGAATGTTCTCGCTCACATGCCCCTATTCCGAATTTGTGGCTGTGGACCGCTATCAGTGGATTGTTTCGCTCGTACAAAACAGTCATAAACAACGTTTGAAGTTTAATTTAGACGATTTCAAACCGATACAAATGATTGCACACTAGAAATAATTTGGTATTTTTTTACTATCCATTCCCAGCGCAGTTTACCACTTAAAAAAGTTCAAATCCTACTTTTTTTGTGCAAATACATTTAAACAGCCTAAAAAACATCCGCAAAGAAGGAATTTAAAAAAAAATTAAATATTTAAGATTTTAGCGTGGGGGATCACTTTCCTTTATAAATTTAACGTAAAATGAGCACCCATTTCCTGGCCACTTAACATTAAACGAGACATGTAACCTACTTGAGTTTCTAATTCGAGACTGAAGATTTTCCTAGTTAGCTATTCCATTTGTTTTTATTTTTACGGTTTTCATTAGACATGAAAAAAAAAAAATTCTGGGCACGGATTTTTACAGCAAAAACATGGCGTCGACAGTCTTGTTTTGTTAGCCTCGTTTCGGGTTCTCGTTGTCAAGTGTGTGTTTTTTTTACGATCAGGGTTAGGGCTGGAGTTAGGGTGGGTTTTTTATTAAATAAACACGTAGAAATTTAGCCTATTTGGGGTGGGGGTATTTATTTATTTAATAAAAACACGTAGAAATTTAGCCAATTTAGTTTTCTGGGTTTTTAGGGGGGGGGGGGGGAACTCGAGTCAAAGTTCCCCCCCCCTCCAAAACAAACACGAAAATCGCTAAATTTTTACGTGTTTTTATTAAAAACTCAAGTCGGTTACATGTCTCGTTTGACGCTAACTGGCCAGAAAATGGGTGCTCATTTTACGTTACATTTATAAAGGAAAGTGAACCCCACTCTAAAATCTTAAATATTTAATTTTTTTTTTATTTCTTCTTTGCGGATATTTTTTTAGGCTGTTTAAATGTATTTGCACAAAAAAAGTTGAATTTGAACTTTTTTAAGGGGTAAACTGCGCTGGGAATGGATAGTAAAAATTTACCAATAATTTTATTAAAAAGACATCAGTTTATTATAATTCGAATTATTTTATGGTTTTTCCGTTTTGGCACTTCTGCCGTATATATGAAGCAGCAGATTTTCTGTCCTTCTACTGAAAATAAAGGGAGGTAATTCAACCGGAAGTGATTTTTTTTACAACATAAAAAAAAATGCAAGACTGATTTGTTTTGGGGTAACAAGAAACAATTATCAATTTCTTTTTTTTTATTATATGAAGTAAAAAAAATTTTTAATAAAAAACCCTAACCCTAAACTCTAACACTAAACCCTAACCTTAAACCCTAAACCCTAACCCTAAGAAATCAGGCGGTGTGCCTGTAAAAAATCTATTGTTTTTTGCGGCTGGTTCATTAAATTACCAATGTCTCGAAGATTAATCTCATTTAACTCCATTTTCTAAATATTAAATTCAACTTCAGGTGAATTCTGAATGAATGGTACTTGGAGAAAAAAAAACGGAACGGTGCTTATGCATATCAGCCCTGACATTGAAATATTTAAAGAATTTATAAACTTTATGATGTACTTACGTGTTAGCTGAAAATAAGATTGTGCAGAAAAAATTACGCAAATTCATCCAGTAGTTATTTAAATACTTATATTTAAATAACTACTGGATGAATTTGCGTAAAAGGAAAAAAAATGAGTTTACGTACATTTTGACATTTTTGTAAACAATGGAGACCCCAAACCCCGAAATCGTGAAAATGAGTTATCGTCCTTGCCCACTGGAAAATCTAAGATACAAAATGGTGGAAATATCTACCGAGTGATAAAATCGTTTTTTATTTATAATTAAATAACTACTGGATGAATTTGCGTATTTTTTTCTGCACAATCTTATTTTCAGCTAACACGTAAGTACATAATAAAGTTTATACATTCTTTAAATATTTCAATGTCAGGGCTGATATGCATAAGCACCTAAAATTTTCCCTTCAAAATGTATTATGTTCCTTTCTTTTAATTATGACCATTTGGTGCAAGACAGTTAGTCTATTGATGGCGGCCCACGGACACGAATTTGGAGAAAACTCGATATCGCCAGATTTTAAATCGAGATTGTTCCTCATTTAATAATATTAAAAAAAAGAAGACTTTTATCGCCTATCCACAATTTTTTTATCATCGATCTTTACCATTAAATTTATATAGTAAAATGAACCCCACTCTAAAATCTAAACTATTTTATCATTTTTGTTTCATTTTCCAAGGGTTGGCATTTATTTGAAAACACGAAAAATGGTTAAGGTATAAACCGGGTTGAAGTGAGCCATCGGGGTGAAGTGGGCCACGAATC
This sequence comes from Sepiola atlantica, assembly GCA_963556195.1. NCBI lineage: Eukaryota > Metazoa > Mollusca > Cephalopoda > Sepiida > Sepiolidae > Sepiola > Sepiola atlantica. Next base: position 94,257,954 of record OY744529.1, on the reverse strand, counting down.
ATTATCCCTATTTTCTTCCAACTTAGTTTCTTTCAGAGCTTGCTGCTTCTAGGGTAAATTAGTCGTTTCCCACCTAAAATGGCGGACAACTCTAACGTCAATGAACTGTTTGCTATTTTTCGATCTCACGAATGAGTAAGTAAACCCAAATAAATTGTTGTTTCGGACTAATTTCTCAACTGTATTTCCCAGAGTTTTATGCTTCCATCATGGATCGCATCAGGCATTGTCTTTATATGAAACCATTGGCCATTAAAACTGTCTGCATTTTGATGAAGAAGGAAGTTTAGTTGGCGAAATTGTAATTAAATTAACTTGATTTAATTTTAAATATTTAAGATTTCATTAAGAAAAAGGTTTGATCTTTTTTTGTGCATCAGAAAGGTTGTTTGAATTTTTTTCTATATTATTATTATGGTTATTGTTATTATTATTATTATAATAATAATAATTATATATATATATATATATATATATATATATATATATATTATATATATATATATATATATATATATTATATATATATATATATTACGTACGTGCAAAATTAATGGCCGATTCCTAAAATATAAAAACATTTTAACCCCCCCCCCCTTCCCTTAAAATTCACGTAAATTCAGGAAATCAACCAGATTTTATGAAATTTTCAATATTTATTAATCCATAATCACGGAATATAATGAAACCATTTTTTTTCTTTTAAATCTTGGTGAAAATATATTATTTTTTAACACAAAATACACCTTTACTAAAGTTATATTTTTATATATTAATAAGAAAATGCATTAATTTTTTTGGTTGTTTTTTTTATGAAAATAAAGCATTGTAGAGTTAACAATTAAAAAATAATTGTTAATACTTTTTATATATTACGAAAAAGGCCCCTAAATACCGTGTTAACAAAATCACTATAACTCGAAGAAAAATTAATTTTTTTTGTAATTAGCGATATTATTATTGAATAAAGCATTGTTTAATCAATATTTTCACCAAAAAAATAATATAATTGAAAAAAATATTTCATGTGATTTTAATGATTAGAGTTTCTGGGAAAATAAACAATGCGACATAATTATATTTCCCTTTCATACATGAACGGGGGGCATCATCAGCTCAATAATTTTTTTTTTTTTTTTTCAATGAATAAATTGTCAGTGTAGTCATTGACATTAATTTACTTTTTCACACTTAAAATTAAAAACATACACTTTATTTTAAAAAGAATCAATGTAATTTATCGTTACGACACGTTAAGAATAAATCGAGTAACTAAAGTTTTGAATCATGTAAAAAAAAAAATGATAAAATTGACGCAGTTCGTAACGTAAAAATAATTTTTAACATTAAAAAAAGTTTTATTTTAAATTCTAAGAAAAAACATTGGTAAACAGACGTCATCAATAATTAAAAACTAATACCAAGTTAAATATGAACCTTTTTAGTTAAAAATAAAATAGGATGTTAATTGCGTACACTCACAAATATTTTCATTAAATAAGCATTTCCCTTTTTATTATAACAAAATAAGGGTACTTAAATTTTGATTGTAGCATTAAAAAGAATAAAGAAATTAATGGATAATAATTTTTTCAACTTCTATAAACTACTAGACCACCCGTGACCCGTTGGGTCAGTTTGTTATATTAGCTATGGAATGCATGTATGAGCGTGACACTTGTGGCATAAAGAAAATAGGTTTTTTTACATAACAGAAGCATTTCTATGAAAGTATATTAAAATGAAAAAAGAATATAGATAGATTTCTATGAGTCGTTCTGTTTATTATAATTGTTTTTTTTTTTAAATTACAGTTACTGAATTATAAGTGGTTGGCCATACTTATAGGTAAACATGCACTGAACAGGTACCATAATACTTATTATAGTTAAATTCAAATTTTGATATATCATCTTTTAAATGAAATTGTTAGTTGAAAGTACAGAATAATAAAAGGGCGATTTGAGGAAGGAAGGGGGAACAGCAGGCTTTCTCGCGTACGTAACGAAAACAGAGGGAGTAGGAGTGGTGAAATCTATGAGAGGGAAAGTGGGAGGTGGTTTCGTTCACCGACCGCTAGTATTGCTGATATTAAAAATGAGTGTTGCTTTTTTGTTTGTTTGTTTTTGTTTTTTAAAAGGGAGGAGTTTTTTTTGAAACTGCGACAGACTTTACGAAGTCCTGCCGTTGAATGTTTTTAGCCGTGGAGAAAACAAAAAAACTATTTGATGAAATTAAATGAAATTGTTTTATATTAAAAGCGATATGAAAATTTCCAGAATTAAAAATTTCATGCGTTCGTTAATCATAATAAGGATTAACGGAATTGGAATAACAGATTGAAGACGATGCTATTTACGCATGCGCAATCGGATGTTGAAAACCGGAAAGCTGAAAGCTGATTGCAAACAGACTAGATCAATAGAGTTTTAGTATTATATAGATTACAAAACAATTTTTATATATAAAGTTAAAAATGATAAATTATGACATTTTTGTCTTCCATATATTTTGCATAGCGATCGTCAATTGGTAAACAAAGTTGTTTGCCGATTATGTGATGCCGGATTTTACTCATTTATGACTTTTGGGGGATAATTTTCCTAATTTTTAGTAAAATGTGGGATTTTTTATTTTTATTTTTATTTATTTTTTATTTTTTTAAATTCAGTATCTTATGACTTTAATTGTATAATTATCTTTGAAATAGTTCCCAAAAACTTATATTTATCTTTCAAGGGATTTTTACAAGTAATTTTCTCAAAGTTCAAAATTCATTGAATTTTTGGGTTTTTCAGCCGCCGTGATTACATATTTCATTATAATTTATTTTTCACACCTAAATATGCAGTTTTTTTTTCGTTTAGAGATTACGTTTAGACTTTTATCTTTCAAACACAATGAACGTTTACACGGAAACTAATTAAATAATCAATGATAAGCCCTTTTTAATAAGCATAGTCCGCACAAGAGACGGCCATTTTTGCACATACCTAATATATATATATATAATATATATATATAATTATTATCTTTTTATTTATTTTTTATTTATTTATTAATTATTCATTATTATTATTTATTTATTTATTTATTTTCGTAAATGTTTCTTTATGTGTGTGTGATAGTGCACCTTGACCCTCATGAAAATGGGAGAAACACTATCCCTGTGACAGGATCACAGGTAAACTGGGCCTGGTGTTGCCACAAACTCCAAACCATGATAAATGTCTATAAATACAAATAAACGCTGTGGGACTCAGAAGAAAGATCTGAGTGTCATGATGGGCAGGTGCTCCCTCGATGGCCAACATGGGGGACCCGGTCCGCATCCTGCAAATGTTGGCTCCTTTAATTTCAGGAACAAGACCACGGACAAAAAACAGGTAGGTAACCCATCAAATTCCAAATATGATAAGGACACTGACGAAACACAAGAATTCAAGAATGAAAATAACAGACCAAAAAGCCATAGAAAGAAATGGACCACAAAAGAGAACAGACTGGTAATGGAATGCTACTACAAAAGCCGCTACCCCACGGAAAGAGGATATCGGAAACGAATGAAAGATCTATGGGACATTTCTACTGACTACCATACAACGGCACAAAGGATAGCAGATCAAGCAAGACAGATAAATGGCGTGACAGATCAAGACACACCACTTGACGAAAACTCCCAGGAAGAAGACGGGAAAAACATAAACACAGAAACTGAAGAAGGCGAAGACGACGAAACTATAGAACTATCTGCGGAAGAAGCAAGAGAAGTGGAAAACATCAAACGATTAATGTCCGAGAACAAAACAAAACTTCCATTTCTAAGGAACGAAGACTGGAAGAAGTTAAAAGTTGAAACAGAGAAAGTAAACGGAGTACTCACGTACATCCCAACAGACACTATCACAGATCTAAACAACTTGATATATGCGGGGGCAAAATCAATAAGTATGAAACTAAAAAGGGAAAAGAAGACTGACCAAAAGAATGGACAGACGAAATCTGGATGGGAGATCAGACTGGAAACCCAGATCATCAAACTTCAAAAGGAAGCTAAAACCGTGAATACGATGAAGGAGAACAGTAAACGATGGAAGAGCAGAAATCTGAATCACAAGGAAAGACTAAATAAGAAACACGAAGAACTAAAACAAAAGATAGCAGCAAAAGAAGGAAGATTGAGACGATACAGATACAAATCGGAACAGTACAAACAGAACAGGACCTTTGAAAACAATGAAAGCCAGTTTTACAAAAACGTAAACGGAGAAAGAACAACAACAGAACAACCGGACCCGACACAAACAAAACATTTCTGGAACAAGATATGGGAAAATGCTGAAGATCATAACAAAAATGCTAAATGGCTGAAAGACATGAAAGATAAACTTCTAGAAATTGAAGAAGGAACGGAAACAGAAATTAATGAAGAAACTATCAAGACAACACTAAAGAAAATGGCAAACTGGAAAGCACCAGGTCACGATGGAATACATGCATACTGGTTCAAAAAATTCACGACCCTACATGAAAGGCTAGCACAGAAACTGAGAGTATGTATCAAAACAGACGTACCAGAGTGGATGACCAAAGGAAGGACAACGCTCATACAAAAAGACGCCAAGATGGGAACGACCCCAAGCAATTACAGACCAATAACCTGTTAACCAACAATGTGGAAAATCCTAACGGCACAACTTAGAGAGCAAATTTATCATTCCCTGAACAGTTGTGGACTACTTCCCGAGGAACAAAAAGGATGCCAGAAAGGGAAAAGAGGGGCACATGATCTGTTATACATAGATCAAAAGATCCTGAAAGAAGTTAAAAGCAAGAAAAAGAACATATCTATGGCATGGATTGACTACAAGAAAGCGTACAACAGAATCCCTCAAGCATGGATAATTGAATGTTTAAAAATGTACAAGATACCCAACAGGATTATTAATTTTATCAAGAAAGCAATGGAAACATGGAGATTAGAACTGACAGCTGGAGGACAATACTTGATGGAAATAAAAATACAGATAGGCATTTTCCAAGGAGACTCCCTATCACCACTACTGTTTATCATAGCCATGATGCCACTCAACTACATACTCAGGAAATGTGATGCCGGATACAAGTTCACAGGCAGAGAACAACGAATAAACCATCTCATGTACATGGACGACCTGAAGCTATTTGCAAAGCAAAAAGGAACTGGAAAAGCTGATAAATACGACCAGAATCTTCAGTCAGGACATTCAAATGGAATTCGGGATGGAAAAGTGTGCATTGCTAGAGATTAAAAAGGGAAAGTTGGAGACGACTGACGGCATGGAACTACCCAACCAAGAGCAGATGAGGGCGCTAGATGAACAAGAGAGCTATAAATATTTGGGAGTTTTGGAAGCAGACACAATCAAATCAACAGAAATGAAGGAGAAGATTGGAAAAGAATACCTGAGAAGAACAAGAAAGCTCTTAGAAACAAAATTATATAGCAGAAACCTAATCAAAGGAATAAATACCTGGGCAGTATCACTAATAAGATATTCTGGACCATTCATAAACTGGACTAAAGAAGAACTCAGGCACCTTGATCAGAGGACTAGAAAATTAATGACTATGCACAATGCACTACATCCAAAAGACGATACAGACAGACTCTACGTGAAGAGAAACGAAGGGGGAAGAGGACTGGTAAGTATAGAAGACTGTGTGGACGACGTTAAAAAAGTGCTGGAGAAATACATAAACCAGAACACAGAAAGGCTGATCACCGCAGCAAGAGATACCGTCCCAACGAACAATGCAAGAAGCATCGAAACTGGACACAAACAGACAAGAAAAGAAAAATGAGAAGAAAAACAACTACATGGACGCTTCATAAGACTCACAAGAGAAGAAACCAACGCAAATAGCTGGACATGGCTAAGAAAAGGAAACTTGAACAGAGAAACGGAATCTTTACTGATGGCTGCACAGAACAATGCGATTAGGACAAACTACATTAAAGCTAAAATAGATAAAACCCAGGAAAACAATAAATGCAGACTATGTGGACAAAGAGACGAAACAATAAATCATATAATAAGTGAATGTAGCAAACTTGCCCCAACAGAATACAAGAACAGACATGACTGTGTTGGGAAAGTAATACACTGGGAACTGTGCAAACAATTGAATTTCGAATATGCAGACAAATGGTACAAACATAAACCAGTAACAGTACTGGAAAACGAAAAACACAAAATCCTCTGGGATATGGATATACAAGCAAGGAGACCTGATGTTATTATAATAGACAAAAAGGAAAAATCTTGTAAAATCGTAGACCTCGCCGTTCCAGCAGACCACAGAGTGAAGATCAAAGGCATGGAAAAACGAAGTATATACACAGAACTAGCCAGAGAACTGAAAGGAATATGGAACATGAAGAAAGTTAGTATAATACCAATAATCGTAGGAGCACTAGGAACAATCCAAAAAAACCTGGAGAAAAGACTGGGAGAAATTGGAATCAAAGGGACTATCGAAACCATACAAAGGACGGCAATGATCAAAACAGTTGCAATCTTAAGGAAAATCCTCGAATGCGGAAACTAACACACATAAGCTACAAAGGCTAACAAGTCACAAGGAATTTACAACAGAGAAAACAAGACCACACGAAGAACACCACAACAAGAGCCAAGGAACAGAAACTGCAAGAAACAGCACTTCATAATCTCCCCCCCCCCCCCAATAACATACACCGGCCTCAGCTATCACTACACAAAAATGAACCAAGAAACAGAAATTACAAGAAACACTATAAGCTCCTTTCTCTCCCCCACCCACCCCCCAAAAAAATTTTAAAAGAATTTTTAAAAATTCTTCTTTTTTTTTAAATAAGGGAAGAGAAAAGGAAAAGAACAAAAAGAAAAAGAAAAGGAATTGAAAGGAAAAAATTAAAAAGAAAAATTGATTTTTTTTTTTTTTTTTTTTTTTTAATTTAAAGAAATATTTTTTTATTCATTTTTTTTTTTTTTTAACTGGTGCCGGCCTAGGCTGACACCAGACAACATATTTGTTGAGGGTCGAGGAGGATGAGAAGACCGAGGAGGGACAGCACAAACCAGACTTCCACTGGAAAAGTGCAGAGAGTGCTGAGACCTTGGGGAGGCTTGTTGCCACCCAAATCCCAGAAAAGACCAATTGTCCTTACCAGCGAGAAATCAATGGTAAGAGACTGTTGCGATACCGTTATCGAAAAGAGGTGAAGAACACTGGAAAGTCTGGGGAGACTTGTTGTCACTCAGACTCCAGGAAATACCACTGGTTATTGTCGGTGAGCAATCACTGACTATGATCTGTGTGAGAACTCCTAGTGAGTACAAATAATAATAATAACAACAACAATAACAATAATAACAAGCCGTGCATGTGTGGTCCCCCTCTGTATGCGACTCGATGTGGCGAGTGTAAAATGCAATAAATTTGGGCAATTTGGGGCATTTTTGACCCCCTGGGGACGCGAACCAGAATTTTTCTGAGGTCAAGGATTCTCATTTTATATCCAGAACAATTGTCTCTACATTTTGGCCAAGTTTCAGAAAAATTGAATGGATGGCTCAAACGTTATGGGAGGAAAGGGTAATTTTTTTTACATTTTGGGGGCTTTTGACCCCCTGGGGGCGCGAATCAGATTTTTTCCAAGGTAAGCGATACTTATTTTTTATTAGGAACAATTGCCTCCATATTTTGGCCAAGTTTCAAAGAAATTGAATGGATGGATCAAACGTTATGGGGCAAAAAATGTCATTTTTTGCCATTTTGGGGCCTTTTGACCCCCTGGGGGGCTAACCAAATTTTTTTTTCAAAAATCGGAGAATGTCACTTTCTAACCTGACAAAAGTTACAACTTCATGCAAAATTTCAGAGAAATTCAATGGATGGTTGCGGAGAAAAATCCGGACGGACAGACGGACGGATGGAAATGCCTCAAAACATAGGTCTCCCGATTTTATAAATCGGGGGACCAATAATAAAGCAATGAACATGACCGCCAGCGATTCAAATATTGACTTAAAGTTTGACCTTCAAAACTAAATTAGTATTTTATTTCAGGAGAAAAAATAAAATTGAACATCAATAAGCGATGTTATCTAAACTTTGGCAAGTTTCCCTCCCCATTGAAAAAATTGTATTTCTTTTAAATTATGACATGCTAAAATATTACCCAATTTAGTATCACGGCGATGTTGAGTATCTGGGTATCTTTTACAATACTCAGCAGAGTAAAAACGCTCAAAGAACAAATATACACAACAGAGTCGCGGACGGGGTCTAAAAAACGAACGAGAACGGGTTAAAAAAAAATATATACCACAAGTGATGGTGACCTACGTCGAGAATAGATATTTTCCTTCTTACCTATGAAATTTGTTTGTATATATTTAATAAATGTGAAATCAAATACTTGCATTCTTTTGGAGAAAATCTTCAAACACCAAACAATTTTTCACGAAAGATAAATATGAAGTTTGTCAGTCGCTGATTTTTGGGCGCCAGAATAAATAGGATTTTCAAATCAAAACTTAATTTTTATTTTATTGCTTAGTCATTAAATTCATTAATTGAACCAAATTCTTATACAACTATGACGAATTGTAAAGATAATGTTGTTTTTCTCTCGTTTTATAAAACTATTTTTAGTTTTCAAAACTTTCAATCGTTCAATAGATACAAAAATTTAAATGCTTTCAAATTTCAATAAATAATCGATTAAAACTAAAAATAAATGTGTAAATCACGTAGAGGCGAGAAACACAGGCACACAATTTGATAAAAGAACAGAATAGTTAACACTCAAGAACTCGTAAACAAAAAATAAGTAATTTATAATAAATTTAAGAATTTATTTCTAAAATGGCCATGTTTCATTTTTATTGAAAATATTCAGTGATAATAAATGTTTGTACGATTCGTTTTTAACGAATTCAAGTTTTGGTTCAATCGCGCCTAAATTGTGGCAGACGACAATTTTCATTACATTTCAGTGATTGACTCAGGGTCATCATCTGATTGGTCAATTTGAGTTACGTGTCAATTTTTAAACGTAAACAAAGCAGACGACAATTTTCTCGCACGAATGTTAAGAATTTATCTTCAGATAATATCTGAATGTTGACGTGTTAACATCTTGTTTTTGTCTGCGAGGACAACATTTTCTTTCCTACGAAAGTTGTGTCTTCGTCAATTTAATAACTCATAGGTACGTGCAAAAATGGCGGCTTCTTGTACGGACTATGCTTATTAAAAAGCGCTTATCATTAATTATTTAATTAGTTTCCGTGTAAACTTTGATTGTGTTTGAAAGATAAAAGCCTAAACTTAATCTCTAAACGAAAAAAGCTGCATATTTACGTGTGAAAAATAAATTATAATAAAATATGTAATTACGACGGTCAAACACCCCAAAAATTCAATGAATTTTGAACTTTGAAAAAATTACTTGTAAAAATCTCTTAAAAGATAAATATAAGTTTTTGGGAACTATTTCAAAGATAATTATTAAATTAAAGTCATAAGACACTGAATTTAAAAAAAATATCCCACGTTTGACTAAAAATTAGCAAAATTATCCCTTCAAATGTGATAAATGAGTAAAATCCGCCATAACTTCATCGGAAAAGGACTTTGTTTACAAATTGACTATCGCTATGCAAAATATATGGAAGACAAAAATGTCATAATTTATCATTTTTAACTTTATATATTAAAATGTAATAATAGTTTATAGAAGTTGAAAAATTATTATCCATTAATTTCTTTATTCTTTTTAAGGTTATAAACAAATTTAAGTACCCTTATTTTGTTATAATAAAAAAGGAAATGCTTATTTAATTATTTGTGAGTGTACGCAATTATTTTTAACTGAAAAGGTTCAGTTTTTAATTTCGTAATACTCTGAAATTATTGATGACGTCTGTTTACCAATGTTTTTCCTTAGAATTTGAAATAAAACTATTTTTTAAATGTTAAAAATATTTTTACGTTACGAACTGCGTCAATTTTATCAATTTGTTTACATGATTTAAAACTTTAGTTACTCGATTTATTCTTAACGTGTTGTAACGATAAATTACATTGATTCTTTTAAAAATAAAGTGTTTTTATTTTTTTTATTTTAAGTGTGAAAAAGTAAATTTAAGTCAATGACTACACTGACAATTTATTCATTGAAAAAAAAGTTAAAACAGTTATTTATTGATAAACAGAATTCAATTTTGAAAGAAAATGTCATGTTTGGGATATCTTTTACGCTCAAAAAACCAAACATACAACAAATAAAAGTAACTGTAGGCGATAAAAGTTATTTTCAAACTTACCTGTGGCATTTGTTTGTATTTTTAACCCGTTCGAAGTGCTATTTATTAGAAACTAAATTGTTCGTCACACCAAAATCGCAAAATCCAAGATGGCGGTCATGGGGGGGGGGGGGGTATGTAAGAGAATCACGACCGACCGCCATTTTTTTTGTGCAAAAAAAAAAAAAACAAGAATTTTTTTTTACATCTAATAAAAACCCATCTATACTACGTAAAAATATAAACAAATATCATAGCTAAGTAGGAAAATATCTATTCTCGACCTAGGTCGCCTTTACTTGTTGCATATTTATGTTTTTAATCACTTTATCGTTCGTTCCTTTGAACCCGTTCACGACTCTGTTGAGCGTCGTAAAAGATACCCCATGTTTGAATTCTCTTTATTTATTAATAAATAATTTTTTTTAACTTAAATATTTATTAATGAAAAAAAAGACAAAACAAATACAAATCTTTCCAAATAATTGACGATGAATTGTGAAATGAACGAAATTGTTGAATCTCTGAAAAAAAAAAAAAATTTGAGTGCGCTGTAAAAGTGAGTGATTATTGAAAGGCTAATCCCACCTGGTTATTACAGAACGGGGCTACCATACTAATGAAAGTTCATCGTTAGTAGAATTTATTCAATTTTTTAAATTCTTTTTTTCGTTAAGTTCCTGGATCTCAAATTTGTCAATTTTTGGTTTATTTTCAAGATTATAAAAAAAAAATTCTTGCGCTGATGATGCCACGTTCATGTATGAAAGGGAAATATAATTATGTCGCATTTTTTATTTTTCCAAAAACTCTAATCATTAAAATCACATGAAATATTTTTTGCAATTATATTATTTTTTTGGTGAAGATATTGATTAAACAATGCTTTATTCAATAATAATATCGCTAATTCAAAAAATTAATTTTTCTTCGAGTTATAGTGATTTTATTAACACTGTATTTACTGGCCTTTTTCGTAATATATACGAAATATTTTGAAAAAAAAAAATTAATTGTTAACATCTACGATGTTTTGTTTACATAATCAATATTTAAAAAATCATGCATTTTTTTTATTATTAATATATAAAAATATAACTTTAGTAAAGGTGTATTTCCTTTTTAAAAAATAATACATGTTCACTAAGATTTAAAAAAAAAATAATGATTTCATTATATTCCGTGATTGTTAATTAATAAATATTGAAAATTTCAGTAAAATTGGTTGATTTCCTGAATTTTAGTGTATTTTTAAGTGACGGGGGGATGGGTCAAAATGTTTTTTTCATTTTGGGAATCGGCCATTGATTTTGCACGTACCTAATAACTCATTTTCATGTAAAATCGACATTAACTTGTCGAAAATTAATTTAAATAATAATTTAAAAGATAGCTTCAAAAATAACGTAATAGATAAGGCGATCAAAATGGTTTTCTGTTGTTTTGTTTTTTCAGATAATTACATCAATCATTTCGAGTTAAATCGAAAGAAAAAACACGTTTCGGCTCTTGTATAGATCGAGTACACGGGCGAAATTTATTTTAGAAGAGTTCCAATGGTGTAAGGGCAGATAACTCTCTTTTTTAGCACGCAATTTTTCCGAAAATGGAAAATATCCATTTTTTAAATGTGTAAGTTACGTAGATGCAAATTCAATTAATAGAACATTTCTCGAAGAAATAACAATTTGAGAAAATCAACAGTATATTGATAAAATATTTATTGAAGAAAATAGAATTTGGGGAAATCAACAGTATATTTTTTCATTTCAAAACCAGCAAAACGAACAATCCTATTGTTTTGAGCAACAGATTTTTGAATTTTTTAATAGTTTAAAATATTAAATTATCGCAAATATTTTTTTATTATTGAACCGTCACTAAAAAAAACGATTTTAGTGTCCTTTTCATAGCCACCAAAAACCCAAAGTTGTCGTGGAATATGGCCGGTACCGATGGCTGTTGGTTTTGAAATGAAAAAATATACTGTTGATTTTCCCAAATTCTATTTTCTTCAATAAATTTTCTATCAATATACTGTTGATTTTCTCAAATATTGAATTTGCATGACTTCTTATTTAAAAAATTGATATTTTTCATTTTCGGAGAAATTGCGTACTAAAAAAAAAGAGAGTTATCTGCTCCTTACACCATTGGAACTCTTCTAAAATAAATTTCGCCCGTGTACTCGATCTATACAAGAGCCCACGTTTCAAACAATAAAATGATCGTCGCACAGAAAAACAGCTATGAAATTCATTTTCGCTTACGTCTGCCTCTGCCACCTATTGGAATTTACTCAATCTAAAAGTAAATTTGTCGTCTGCTCCTTCTCAGCGTTCTGATTGGCTGATCGTTTCGGCATCTTCCGTCTGCTAACATCAACAGACGGAAGACGCCGAATAAAAAGTCGGTTTTGCCTCGTTTAAAAGCTGCACCAGTAACGACATTTCAATATCTTTTTTTAGCAAAAATTATTAAAAATTTAACAGCTTTTTGACAAAACAAATAAGTCAGCTTATTTCGTTGAGAAAAATTGTCCATTTTAGGTAATTATTAAAAATTAAATAAAATAAATCAAAAGTAGAATGAGAAAATTTCATTAAAAATTTTTCTTGTCTTTAAAACAATTTCTGGTTAAAGTGTAGTTTAGAGTCCTGAACATAATGCGATTGTTTCCTGATTTTGTGAAATATTTGTAAATGAGGAAGTATTTCGAGTTAAAAATGTAATTAAAAAACAAAACAAAAAAAAAACACGTTTGAAATGTGTAAATAATCGCTAGAGGAAAAAAATGGAGTCTTCAAAACATCACTTCTGTTACTATGAAGACGACTTTGCCTCTAGCGATTATTTACACATTTCAAACGTTGTTTTCTTTTCAATTGAATATTAAAAAAAAAAATTAACTTTTGGCTTTATCTTTTTATTATTCATTTTTAGAAAAAAAAATAGATTGAAATAAAAATTCATAAAAAATTTCTAGATGAAAAGATAAAATTTCAATTCTTAAAAAGTAAACATGTTTTTTTTCAAATTTAGGAAAAGAAATTTCAAACATTTAAGTTAAAAAAAAAGAAAAAAAGATGGAAATTCCCGCGCAAATTCAAAATAACATAAAATAAAATCACTCAGAAATAAATTTTTTGTCTTATCTTTAAACTGCCCGGGAGTCTTTTTAAATAGGATTTTGAAAGTCAACTTTAATTATTATGTTATTATTAATCGAACTAAATTATATTCAAACTAAAATTAATTTTATTTAAGAAAATATTTTTTCAGCCTGAAATAAGCGATCACCTGAAAAGGAAAACAATAATTAACTTATAAAATAGGAAGCTGTTTGTGTTTTTCTCGCATCAAGGTAACTATTAACTTCAATGATACTTTTTTATTTAATATTATTATTTCAATATTGATTTACGATATCTTTTGTTTATTAAATTATGGTAAATTTATAGAAGTGCACCTTTCGTATTTCGACCCCTGAAAAAAAAAGTATCCTACTTTTTTGGGCAATTTACATGTAAACAGCCTCAACAAATATCCTCTATGAAAAAAAATTATGAAAATTTTTATTATTTTAGATTTTAGGAGGGGGGGGTCACTTTCCTATATAAGTTATACGTAAAGTGAGCACCCATTTCTTGGCCACCGAATCTCACCTCTCGTGTTTCGACCCCTAAAAAAAAAGTTTCTACTTTTTTTGGCAAATTACATGTACACAGCCATCCATAACAAATACCCACTATTAAAAAAAAATGAAATTTTTTATTATTTTAGATGTTAGGAGGGGTGGGGATCACTTTCCTATATAAGTTATACGTAAAGTGAGCACGCATTTGTTGGCCACCGAATCTCACCACTCGTATTTCGACCCCTAAAAAAAAAGTTTCTACTTTTTTGGACAAATTACATGTAAACAGCCTCAACAAATATCCCCCACCCCTCCTAACATCTAAAATGGCTGTTTACATGTAACTTGCCCCAAAAAGTAGAAACTTTTTTTAGGGGTCGAAATACGAGAGGTGAGATTCGGTGGCCAACAAATGCGTGCTCACTTTACGTATAACTTATTATAGGAAAGTGACCCCCCCTCCTAAAATAATAAAATTTTCATAATTTTATTTCATAGCGGATATTTGTTGAGGCTGTTTATACGTAATTTGCCCAAAAAAGTAGAAACTTTTTTTTTTTAGGGGTCGAAATACGAAAGGTGCACTTCTATAAATTTACCTAAATTATTAGGTGAAAGTACAGAATAGTTAACAAACCCCTACCTCCCCATGTTAAGAATGGCTTTCTAAATTATAACGTTATTATTTCAGTCCGGTACGTAAACTGCAGAAGTAGCAACGAACTTTTGAAATTTCAAAAGAAAGAAATTCAGCGCTTTTTCGTAATATTCAATCACCCGTTTTTCTGAACTTTTTTACGGATAAAACGTTTTTCTTTTTTCTGTCGATAAAGAATCATGTCACTAAAGAATTCCGGGCTTATGGAATTTGTTTTTCAAATATTTTAGATTTTAGGAGGGGGATCAGTGTTTCCTATATAAATTTTACGTGAATTGATCCACATTTTGACCATTTCAAATTATTTTAATTTCTTTGTGTGTGTGTGTGTGTGTGTACAATTAGCTATCATGTCACTAAAGAATTCCTGGTTTTTAAAGATTAAAACAATATATGGTGCTTATTTAGAACAGGGTCCCTGTAGAAAATTATTTTCATGTAAAATCAGTATTTTGTACTTACTCAGTCATAGTTTCTCACTCACGGTGTGAGCCGACATTTTGGGTGTGAGCGATCGATGGAATAGCCAACATTTTTAAAATAAAAAAAATGAAAATTAAATAATTATTTTTGATTTCTTCACCAGGGTACTTTCCACGATATAATTTTATAGATTAATAAAATGTACATTCATTGCTTTCTTGTTTTTTTTTATTATTTACATGGGAACTGGGTACCGTTCTGCAATTTCGCGACACTTACCTGCCCTTAGTTAGCTATTCCATCAATCGGCCACACCCAAAATGTCGGCGAATAGACGTTGTATATCGCCCTTATGGAAATGGAAAAATCGTTCTAATTAAAGTTCTTGATATTTTTAAATTCTTTTTCGTACCGTGAGTGAGAAACTATGACTGAGTAAGTACAAAATACTGATTTTACATGAAAATAATTTTCTACAGGTACCCTGTTCTAAATAAGCACCAAATATATATTTTAGATTTTAAGAGAGGGGATCAGTTTCATAATTAAATTTTACGTGGATTGATCACCCATTCCGGGTTTTTAGAAATTTTTGTTAAAATAATTTTTTTAATGTGAAATCAAATGTTTATACGGACCATTTTTCCACCCTTTTTTCTGTCTACCTATCATGCCGCTAGAGAATTTCGGATTGTTTGGAAATATAACTTTTTTAAAAGAAGAAATCAAAATATTTTCTTTAAAATTGAAGAAATTAATTATTAAAATAAATCTTTTAAAATGTGAAATCATATACTTACATTTCTGTGTAGAGAAGCTTGAAAAAAGACAAAAAAGACAATTTTTTTAACGAACGATAAAAGTATGAAGTTATTTTGTGGCAAATTTTTAGCGCTCGAGTCAATCGAATTCAAACGGCGATTTATATTTATACAAGTTCAACCTTATCCGACGTTGTCCGGGAGTTTTCTTTGTTTTTAACTTTTTATTTTTATTTCGCTCCGCCCATTTTTATTTTCTTTCTTTCTTTCTTTCTTTTCTTTGTTAAAAATTTATTTATTTTATTTTTTGTTTTTTAAATTTTATATCGCTCCGCCCATTTTTTATATTTTTTTAACAATGTTCGTTTGTTCTTTTACTTTTAGAATTTTCAAAGCAAAATGCGGCATTCCAGAAGGGTTCACTGCCGCGATGACTTCCGCTTTGGCCTTTTGGCTAAGATCAAAGTGTAGTATCTGTTCCGATGGATACTGCACCCCATACTGTAGGGACCGGCTAAGATCAAAGTGTAGTATATGTTCCGATGGATACTGCACGCCTGTCCTGTGCAGTTCTAGGAGGTCCACCCTCCCAGGCTTTGCCTCCCCTCTTTGGGGAGGAGTAAGTTTATTGCTTACTGTTTGAGGCGCCCCTACCGGGGAATGCCGACGGGGCTGCCCAGGCAATTTTTAAATAGCCAGAGTGCTCACCTCTCGAGCGCTGGCTTTTCAAACCCCACTTTTTCGACCCGATCTTAGGTCACATCTTACTTGTGCGAGTAGGATAAAAACTGGCCTTGTGCCTAACTCCTGGGGAGGAGTAAATAAAATTGTAGGGACCTCCAATCGCAACCATAGAATCGCTGACGTCACCGGTTTCTGCGTTCTTTAAGAAATTCATACATTCGCGTTCCATGTAGTGTTTTTAAAAATCTCCCTAAAATAAAGTTATACTTATAGGAAGTTGTTTTAAAGTAAAATAGTTTATTTAAAGATTAAATTATCTATTTGGGAAAGAAACCCTTCTTTATCTTTCGATACAAGTACGAAATTTTCTTTTTCTACGGCTGGATGTCTTGTTTACACAAAAAATTAGCATTATCATGTGCGACATTGCGAGATGTTATGTACCTATGGATGTCCAAAAGTGATAGAATTAATTACTTTCATTATGTTGTAGACAAAATTAACGGTTTTTTTTTACATTTTCCTTGAGTTGCACATTTGTTAGCATTTGACTTAAATTTGGGTTAAATTTTATATAATAAAAATTAAACTGAAAATGAAAATGGAGAAAGTATTGTGGTTTGTTAATGATTAAAAATATTCGTCCATTGAATAATAAAAATTCAAAGTAGAAATAAGTTTTTATTTCGAAATTTCGAAAGAAAATTCTGAATGGATAAACATTTTAATTTGAAAAAAAGAAAAATGATAAAAAGTATTATAAATATATAATAATAATAATTTCACGTAGAAAAAATATTTTCCCTAATATATTTTAGGAAAACAGCATTTTAAAGATAAATTAGTCCTATAGTGAATAAGTATTGAAAATTTCGTGAAGATCTGGCCATAACTTGATTTATGCGAGATTTATTAAAAATATGCCTATCAGAGCGCGCAGAAATGCTTATCCATAAGAACGTTAGGGTATCTTTCAGAATGATCAGTACAGTCGCGGACGGGGTCTAAAAAACTAACGAGAACGGGGTTATAAAAATAAATATGCAACAAGTGAGTTTAACCTACGTCGAGAAGAGATATTTGTCTACTTACCTATGATATTTGTTTGTATTTTTACGTACTATAAATGGGGTTTTATTAGATGTAAAAAAAATTTCTTGTTCAAATAGAGTTGCATCCAGACTCCAGAGAAATCACAACATTTGCTGCACCTGATGGGCTATACCGGTATAAAAGACTTATGTTTGGGGTAAACATGGCCTCAGAAAAATTTCAGCAAATCATAAGTCAGGTTATAGCTGGCTGCCCAGGAGCATACAACATGTCAGATGACATCATAGTAGTCGGGAAAACAGAAAGTGAGCACAACACTAGACTCGCCAAAGTTTTCCAACACCTAGCCGAACAAGGACTGACCGTCAATGGAAAGAAGTGCCAGATTAAAATGACATCTATAAGATACATGGGCCACATTCTGACACAAGACGGCTTGAAGGTCTCGGACGAAAAGGTGAAGGCTGTAGTTGATGCTCCTCCACCAAAAGATGCATCACAGATGAGGAGTTTCTTGGGACTGGCCCAATTCTGTGCTAAGTTTGTGCCCCATTTTGCTAGTGTAACTGCACCACTTTGGGATCTTACAAGACTAGATTCTGATTGGAAATGGGAAGAAGAGGAACAATATTCCTTTAACAAACTAAAGAAAGGGTTAATTGAAGCGCCAGTCATGGCATACTACAGTGTTGAGTTGCCAACTAGAATCACAACTGATGCTTCTCCCGTTGGCGTGGGTGCAATCATTGAACAACAGCAGCTAAACGGATACTGGAAACCAGTATACTATGCCAGTAGGAAGCTCACACCAACAGAGTCCCGATATTCTCAATTTGAAAGAGAAGCACTGGGAGTATTCTGGGCATGCAAAAAGTTCAGTCTGTATGGCGGGTGTTCCTCGGTCTCAACAATCCTTCCAGACCGGGAACACCCTCCTTGGCCAGTGATCGTCAGTAGCGGCTGTAAAAAGAAAGATGGTTCGAATCTCCTCCAATCGGGATGTTGGCCTCGCTGGTCCGCTGTGGAATCAATGTTACGCAGACAGAACAAACAGACAACAGAATAACTCAACAAACGGCTAGGTCTTTTCATAACAATAATTATTTAACAAAATGAACGGTGGGTTTTTAACTTTAACCCAAAGTCTGTTTTGCGATAATGGCTTGTCTTCCTTCTCTCTGTGTGCGTGTGTGAATCTCTACGATTTCCCAGTGTTAAACAGCTGGACTTAATCTATGTCTGGAGAACCGTGTGTGTGTGAAACTCCCTTTTCAAAGCCTTAATTAAGTTGTGACTTGTCTACTGAACGGTGTGTGTGGACTCTTACGACTGTTGGTATTAATTGAGACGCTAATCTCTGGTGGAAAACGATGGTGGGGTAATGCTATGGGCCGCGCCACGCCAAGCGAGAGCGATTGTTCGCGCAACGCCTCGCCTGGCCGGCTCGTGTCTCAGCTCTCGAGAACGCGTCCGTGCCGAACGAAATCTTGGATCTAACTCCCTTGTGATCGCCTTTTCGCCTCAAATAACAAAGACGAAAAGCGTATAACTCATACTCTCTCTCTCTCCCTCTCTCCCTCTCCCTCTCTCTCTGTGTCTTCGGTTCTTTCTGACGCTATCTAGATAAAACAATCATTGGGGAGAGGAGGCTCTCGCCATAATACGACACGGGTAATTACAATTCTCCTTTTGGCCTTTTCTTCTTTCCTGTTATCGCAAAAGACTTATTCTCTTTCTTTCTCTAGGGGGCCCGCGCGACCACCCAACGAGTTGACATCCATCGTATCTAAAAGACCTATGACCAAATTGTTCAGCTGGTCAAACTCATCCATTGTATCTGGATAATTGCTACAGACAACCTACACGCTCTCTTCCGCCAGGCTGGCGCCGTTTCTCGGCTAAGGTTTGGACAGTCAAAAATATGTACTAGTTCTTAGATCTCCACTTGTTTCTACGTGGGGCCTGATCTCCCCGATGCATTCCAGTGCACCCTAGGGTGCAGACTCCGTCGCTGAAACCACGGTTTCACATCTGTACCTCATTGGATGTGACTTTCAGATCCTGACTGATCACAAAGCGCTGGTAAAGGTACTATCACCTTCCTCGAAGCCCCCTTCAGCAAGAGTGGAGAGATGGCTGTTGTTTCTACAACAGTTCACCTACAAAGTCATCCACATTCCTGGCCGAACCAATAAGGCGGACCTGCTGAGTCGACAGCCCGTTGAAAACCCAGACAAAACTGAGGAAAAGGAAACAATGGACTACATCTACAGTATCATTAAAGATACTGTACCTCAGGCACTGACCCCCTGTGAAGTGGAAAAAGCTTCAAAGGATGATGCTACGATCTCCAAACTTCGGCAAGCTATATCCGAAAATGACTGGACCCATTTCAAAGGTACTGCATTTCATGCAATCAAAGACGAACTCTGGATAGCAGGACAAATGGTCATCCGAGGACGCAGGATCATAATCCCGGAGGCACTTCAGGGGCGGGTAGTTGTACTGGCTCATGAAGGACACCAAGGGATTGTGCGAACCAAAAATCGCCTACGGTCCAAAGTTTGGTGGCCAGAGATGGATAGAATGGCAGAAAAGCGAGTAAAAGCGTGTTACCCATGTCAAGTGGTTGGCAAAAATGCCCCTCCAGAAGAACTAGAGAGTACACCGCTGCCTGACCAACCCTGGACCTATGTAGCTGTTGACCTACTGAGTGTCTCAGAAGGGAACTACCTGCTGGCTGTTGTCGACTACTACTCAAGATGGCCAGAAGTAGCGCATATGAAAATAGCAAATGCCAAAAATGTAACGGGTGCACTAGAAATGATGTTCAATCATCATGGATATCCCAACTATCTGAGGAGTGACAACGGACAGCCATTCTCATCAAGAGAATTCAATGAGTATATGAATACTCACGGCATCACCCAGGTGAGAGGGATCCCGTATTGGCCACAGTCCAACGGCGAAGTGGAACGGTTCAACAGAACAATCCTAAAGGCAATTAAGATCGCCAAAGTCGAAGGGAAAGACTGGAGGACTGAACTAAGGAATTTCCTGTTCCAATACCGAACCACCCCTCACACAGTAACCGGAGTATCCCCAGCGAAGTTACTAATGAACCGCGAACTCCGAGGTAAGCTGCCAAGTATTGTAGGAGCGTCCACTGATTTTAGTGACGTACATGATAAGGATGCTCTACACAAACTAAAACGCAACATAGCTGCTGACCAGAGAAGAGGAGCCAGAGACCAACAGATCCAGAGAGGGGACACAGTATTGTGTAAAAATTTACACAGAACAAACAAGCTGGACGCTCGGTTCGAGTCTCAGCCCTATCAAGTTGTGGAAAAGAAGGGAAATGCTGTTCTAATACAACAACCCCAAGGCCAAGTGAGAATGAGAAACGCTGCCCATGTAAAAAAGGTACCCGGCGACATGCAGTATAGTCCTGATTACACCGACGTCCCTAAAGCAGTTTACTCTCCCCCTGATACAACCCACTGGCCCCCTACTTCTACAACAGATATCGAAGACACACACCTCAACCCAATCGATGCACTTCCCATCTCCAGTCCAGACCCTAAGGAAACTGCTCAAGAGCCCCTAACACCGGCCCTAACTGCCCCTAGTGGTTCAATCAGAACACCTAGAGTAAGATCCACCCCAGTGTGGCAAGAAGACTTTATAGTGACATAAATTTATAAAAAAAAAGAGGGAAGATGTAGTGTCGAAGATCACGTACCAACGTGATCGGTACGAGAGCAGGAAGCAGCAGCGACATAGCGAGGGACATATATAGATAGAGAGATTACGACCATTGATACACACATGTTGTTATAACCCTTGTTAAATAAAGATATGTTTACAACCACCACAATCGACTGTTGTTTATTACCAAACACCACAGGGGGGTAGCCCCATATTTACAAGTATATCTCTTGTAAAAATGGTTCTAAAATCTATTTTAAATCAATATTTATTCGATAATTGCCGAATTTTCCTACTCGGCCAAAATTGCCGAGTTTTCCGTTGACAAATTTTCCGTTGCCGAATTTTCCGTTGCCGAGTTTTCCTAAATTCGTTTATTACAGAAGAGGGCCACCATACCAATTCTAGTTAATCGTTAGTAGAAATTATCCAATTTTGAACATTCTTTTTTTCGTAATGAACCGTGATCCTCATTTTTTCAATTTTTTGTTTATTTTCAAGATTATAAAAATAATGTCTTACGCTGCTGCTGACACGTTCATGTGGGAAAGAGAATTATATCGCATTTTTAATTTTCCAAGAAACTCATTAAAATCACATAAATATTGATTAAACAATGCTTTATTCAATGATGGCATTGCTAATTCAAGAAATTTAATTTTTCTTTGAGTTATAGTGATTTTATTAACACGGAGTTTAGGAGCCCTTTTCGTAATACATATGAAATATCTTTTAAAAAATGTTTAATTTTTAACATCTACAGTGCTTTATTTTCATTTTTTTTTAATTTAAAAATTCATGCATTTCTTTTATTAATACATACTAATATAACTTTAGTAAAGGTGTATAATACATTTTCACTAAGATTTTAAGAAAAAATAATGATTTCATTATATTCCGCGACCGTTGATTAAAAAATACTGAAAAATTTCATTAAAATTGGTTGATTTCCTAGATTTTGGTGAATTTTTTAAGTGAAGGGGGGGGGGGGTTACATTTTTGAAATCGGCCATTGATTTTGACCGTACCTTAAATTTAAACTTTCATCTATTTTGATGATTAATCGACAAGGGAAGACAACTCGAGCGGGATACCACTAATGATTTTTACGATGACTCTAGAATTTGCTTGACGATGATGAGGACGGAAACATGACCTTTATAAACACTAATTTTTATAGAATTACTCCCGTCTCAAAAAAAAAAGGTTTTGGCTCTTGTATAGATCGAATACACGAGAACATTTTTCGAAGACCCGATCTATACAAGAGCCAATATCTGCGATAATTTGATATTTTAAACTATTAAAAAAAATCAAAAATCTGTTAATCCAAACAATAGGACTGTTCGTTTTGCTGGTTTTAAAATGAAAAAAATATACTGTTGATCTTCCCAAATTCTATTTTCTTCAATAAATGTTCTATCAATATACTGTTGATTTTCTCAAATTGTTATTTCTTCGAAAAATGTTCTATTAATTGAATTTGCATGACTTCTTATTTTAAAAATGGATATTTTCCATTTTCGGAGAAATTGCGTACTAAAAAAAAGAGTTATCTGCCCCTTACACCATTGGAACTGTTCTAAAATAAATTTCGCCCGTGTACTCGATCTATACAAGAGCCGGGTTTTTTTTCCTACACATTTTGGGCCGTTAAAAATGGATATGGTACAGAATAGTTAAAGCTCTTCCGCCGTCCTGTCCACATGTTAAGACTGGGTTCTAAATAATAACGTTATTATTTGGAAACACATCGTGTGTTTATGTGTGTGAGGGGGGCTTTGGACACTTCTGCATTTCAACCGTCACCTGGACTTAATTTGCTTTCCTCTTTTGAAGGCAGGGGCAGACAACCAAACGGAAGTAACCGAATTAGATGTGTTTATTCAAAATGACAATATTAACAGCGAAGAATAATAACAGCGAACAATGTATCGTTATTGAATATGAAAATATTTTATTTAATAATTTAAAAATTTATAAAAAATAATTAAAATGTGTTTTTTTTATTGTATGAATTAAAACTTTCTCAAAATAGTCAACAGTGATTTTTAAAATGAAAATTTATCATTTTAATGAATAGTCAGTGATTTTTTTTATTGTATGAATTAAAATTTTATCAAAATAGTCAACATTGATCTTTTAAAATGAAAATTTATAATTTAAAACGAAAATCCAACAAACAGCCAACATTCCGGTTGACTCGGTGGAATGAATGGAACTCTTCAATTATTAAGTCCAAGTGACGGTTGAAATGCAGAAGTGCCAGGCTTTGTTAACTATTATACATAGCAATTTATTAGTTTAAAAGATATTTACATTTTAAATTATGACCTTTTTCGTGTCTTTTCCCACCTATTTTCTCTGTTATGGGCATGTTGACACGGGGTGTGCGGACAAAAGCCCACCAAAATAAGTCAAACACGGACAAAAGCCCACCAACGTAAAAATAAATTAATTTTTCAAAATTAAAAAAAATATTTTTGCATTTTTTTTTACATCATAAAAACACGTACCCTTTTTACTACTAACCCTAAGTACGGTAGTAAAACAAAATTATGTATTACTCATCTTTTGCGGAAAGAAAAAACAATTATTTTAGATTGAAATTGGAGGATCAGTTTTGCATATAATTTTAACATGAAATGATCCCCCATTTCCGGGCCATTCTAACTTTTTAGGGCATTAACCCTTTTTGCGACGAGAGATAAATTCTATGCGTTGTTTTTCACCTAATCTAGTTAAAATGGCAGTGGTAAAATTTTGCACAAGAAAAGATGGTACAAGAGAAAAATATAAATGAAAATCTCACGATGAGTTTAACAAAATCTTGAGAACATTACGTAAAGGGAAAAAAATAAAAGTACCCCCCCCCCCTCAAAAAAATTAGATTCTAACTTTTTTATGCGAACACTGAAAAAAAGAACCCAATTAGGGTATCTTTTACTTTACTCCGCAGAGTCGTGAACGAGGTAAAAAAACGAACGAGAAAGGGTTTAAAAACATAAATATGCAACAATTAAAGGTGACCAATGTCAAGAATAGAGATTTTCCTACTTACCTATGACATTTGTTTGTATTTTTACGTAGTATAAATGGGTTTTTATTATGTAAAAAAAAATCTTGTTTTTTTTTTTACATCTACTTTGACTGAAAAGAAAATGGCGCCGATGAACCTATTTTCCAGCCTCGCTTTCGTCTCAGCCTCGTCCTCTTTGTCAAGGGTTACGGCCGTTGTGTTTTTTTTTACTGGGACTCATAATCAAAACGGCTTTTTCTTTCAATAAATGTTATTTCTTCGAAAAATGTTCTATTATTTGAATCTGCATGACTTATTTAAAAAATGGATATTTTCCATTGTCGGAGAAATTGCGTACTAAAAGAGTTATCTTTCCCTCCGATCTATACAAGCGCCAACATTTGAAAATTGCGTAATAAAAGATGACTCAAGCACAAGTTCTATATCGTGGCATCACGGAATTGACCCTTAGGTCAAAAGCAGTGCGTTTCAGCAATGACATAGAGGAGACAATTAAATAAAAAAATATTATCCAACAATATTATTCTTTGTAAAATATGTAAATAAAAAAATATCGGTGCTTATGCATATCAGCCCTGACATTGAAATATTTAAAGAATGTATAAACTTTATTATGTACTTACGTGTTAGCTGAAAATAAGATTGTGCAGAAAAAAATATGCAAATTCATCCAGTAGTTATTTAATTATAAATAAAAAACGATTTTAACGATTTTATTACTCGGTAGATATTTCCACCATTTTGTATCTTAGATTTTCCAGTGGTCAAGGACGATAACTCATATTTTCACGATTTCGGGGTTTTCTGATTGTCCGGAAAATGACATAACTCAAAATTTAAAAATTAGGGTTTTCCGGAAATGACTCATAATCGACATTTCTTTGGAATCGCTATTTCTTCGAAAACTTATTTTAAACCCGTTCCCAGCGTCCACACCTTACACTTTCTCAAGCGGAAACTTTTTCTCTCACCTTTTTTCTCTGACAATGGATATTAATAATTTAAATTTTTGTGACCTTTTTTTTTTAGTAGGGATAAATCCCACTTTATTGACTTTTTGCAGTCACAAAATTTACTTTCTTCATCCGAAGTTTGCACCTGTGGCACTGAAACTCAAAGTTTGTGTGAAAGATACACATGACGGCTTCCACTGGCAGTGCAACAACTATAGAACTATAAATGCAAACGCACGGTCTCAATAAGGAAGGGAAGCTTTTTTTCGGCCTCACGCCTAGGGCTCGACTAAATTACGTTTTTTCTATATCTATGGGACCATGAAATGGCGGCGTACGAGACTGTTCGAAGGGAGTGCCGAATAGTTTCAAACCATACGATAGCCGACTGGAGGATGTTTGTCAGGGACATTTGCGTCGAACATTTCCTGAGACATCCTCAAGTAATTGGTGGACAGGGTTACTGCGTGGAAACCGATGAGTCTTTTTTCACGCAGGAAAAGTCACGTAGGTTGAGTGACGCGGCAACAGTGGGTGTTAGGTGGCTATGAATAGTCAACCCAAAGTGGATTTCTAGTCACAGTGCCTTCAAGGGATACTGCAACACTAATTCAAATTATAAAAAAATACATTTTTCCGGGCACAACAATTATATCTGATTGTTGGCGTGCTTATGATAGACTGGGTGCCGAAGGGTATCATTTGCGCGTCAACCATCGATATAATTTTGTTGACCCAACAACAGGCACAACCACAAATCATGTGGAAAGAATGTGGCAAGAGGCCAAAAGACGAAATACGGTTGAATGCGGTACCCATACGCATAAGATAAACTCATATTTGGCCGAGTTCATGTGGCGACAAAAATTTTGGAGGAAAAACACTAGAAAACCTCTTGATTGCTGAAATTTATCCTGTGGGTCAATAAAATGTTACGTGTTTTTCTCTCTTATATCGTACTTATAAGTTGTTTTTCCAAAATTGGTTATGTTTTTGTTTATTTTTTTTCTCTTATATTGTACTTATAAGTTGTTTTTCCGCAATTGGTAAAAAAAAAATTTAACTTGGTAAAAAAAAAAAGTTGTTATCTCCCTTGTTTACAAAAATGTCAAAATGTACGTAAAATCATTTTTTTTTTCTTTTTCTTATAATTTAATAACTACTGGGTGAATTTGCGTAATTTTTTCTGCTCAATCTTATTTTCAGCTAACACGTAAGTACATAATAAACTTTAAACATTTCAATGTCAGGGCTGATATGCATAAGCACCAAAATATCATCCAATAATATTATTTCTTGTAAAATAAGTAAATAAAAAAATATTATCCGACAATATTATTCCTCTTTTTTATTTCGTTCTTTGACTCAGAAAAATAAACAATTGTGTTTTGATTATGAGTCCCAGTAAAAAAAATAAACCCTGCAGCTGTAACCAAAACGAGGTTGACAATCTGGAGAAGACGCTACCCCCCCACCCACTTTGGCCATTATTATGTTGTTATGACGCGGTTATTCACTGAAATAAGAAGTAATACGAGCAAAGAGGATAGAGGTCAAAAAGGACACAAACAACGATGTTACTTGATCGGTCGCCCGGTGCATAAGAACGATTACGCGTGAGGCTTCTGTTTATATACAAAGAAAGAACAAGGGAGACAATTACAGATTACAATGATTACAGTGCAAGGGAAATAACTGTTGTCATTTCCAAAATATACGATTAAACATTACACCTCTCTCTACCTCAATTGAATGTACGCGTGCATCATTTATGTATGCAATATTGTCCATGGGGATTCTCTGATTTCAAAAGGAAACCCTCAAAGTATATTTCACCGATTAAACAATTGTCTCAGTCAAAAGGAATCGTTTTTTTTTTTCTTCTTTTTGTAAAATACATAATTGAAAACTACTTACGTCGTCTGCAGAATGGGGGGGGGAATCGACTTTCGATTCTTCAGAATCAGAATCTGTTTCTTCTTCAGGGGAGCTGACGGAATTTCTAAGACAGAATAGAGACTTTACTCACTTATCTAACTATCTGATATAGTCCTCGAGGTGTATTGGCGGCAGTCGTTTCCGCGTTGGATTGCGTCTTACCACTGGTGGGTTATGTTTTGGTGTTGCCGGTGTGGGCGGCATTTGCGTCTGGCCTTCGTGTCTGGAGTCTGAGTTTTCCTGTTGTGGATGTGAATATAACCATCTTCAGAGTTTGATTCTATATTTTCTCTGGGAAGGATATCTGGACTTATTCGCTTAAAGAGAGAGGAATTTCGGGTGATTTGGTAATCTTCTCTTTGTGCTGTCACCATGCTACCCTTTATACCGATAATCGTCAGTTGTTTCGGGTCGAACGGTGGGGATAGCTTGTTGAGACGTTTCTGCCTGACAAGTACTTTGTCACCTAGGCAAAGAGGAAAGGCCTCTGTCTTTCTTTTTGTGTCGGCATAGGTCTTCATTTTCCTCTTCCCTTGTGCATCATTCTCCGCTATGTGAGTGTGAATCGACTTTGGCATGGGTTCTTTCAGAACAGCAGGTATGCCGATTTTCATCTTCCTTCCAGTGAGGGCTTCGAATGGAGAAGTTTTGGTTGTACTGTGGGGGGTGGCCCTGTATTGCCTTAGAAAATGGATTAGTTGGGTTTTCCAGTTCAGGCCCTTCACAGTGGTGGCGCGAACATACTTGTTTAGTGTTCTCATAAACCGTTCGACCTCCCCATTCGCCTCTGGTCATGCAGGGGTAACTCTTCTGTGGCGGAATCCTGCTTGGGTTGCAAAATCCTTGAATTCCTGCCCTTGGAAGGGGGGACCATTGTCAGACTTGACAATATCGGGGTATCCTTGTCTGGCAAAGATCGCGTCAAGGCGGGGAATGACCACTTTTGCTGATGTCGAGGGGAGTATCTCTACTTCTGGGAATCTGCTGTAGTCGTCGATGACGACTAGCACATAATCTCCAGATGGGAAAGGACCTGCGAAGTCCAGGGAGATTTCAGTTCATGGGGCAGCAGGGAGTGGTGTGGTGCGTATGGGCTCACGGTGTAATGATGTTGAGTTGGTAGCTTGACAAGGGATGCAGTTGCGCACTGTCTCCTCCACCAGCTTGTCAATTCCATGGAACCAGACCTTTTCCCTCATTAGCTGCTTCGTCTTAACAATGCCCTGGTGTGTGCCGTGGGCTATATCTACGGTTCTTTACTGCAGGATGGACGGGACCACCAGGCGGTGAACTCGAAGGATGAGACCATCATATGCAGATAGTTCATCTTTAACATGTGTGAGACTGGATAACTGCAGGTCGTTCCATTTTCCATCTGAAAGTGCAATCATCACTTTCTGTAGCAAGGGGTCTTTTCCCGTGGCTAGCTTCATCTCTTCGAGGGTGATTGACTTAGGTATGGCATGGTGAGCCACGTATCTTATATACGCCTCAGCCGAATTGTCTCTCTCGGGTTTGTGGTGAGGATGTCGGCTGAGGTAGTCGGCGGGGTTCTGATCATCTTTTTCCGGCCGGTATACCAAGCTATACTCATATTGCATGAGGCGTAGGCGCCAGCGTTCGATTTTGAATGTAGCTGGTTTGAGACTTTTTACAATACCGAGAAGTGGTTTGTGGTCAGTGGTGATGATGAACCTTGACCCATACAAATAAAGATGAAAATGCTCAGCAGCGTATACAACGGCTAGCATTTCTCTCTCCGTCTGTGAGTATTGCTGTTCCACATCCGTGAGAGCATGGCTGGCGTAACACAAGACTTTCCCGTCTTGTGTGAGCATTGCCCTTAGTCCAACGGGGCTCACGTCTACCAGGATATTTGTCTCCTTGTTCTGATCGAAGTAGACCATAACTCCAGCTCCAGTCAGGGCCTTTTTTAATTTCATCACTGCCCTCTCTTCTGTCTCGGACCACCTCCATTCTCTGTCTTTTCTTGTGAGTTGTCGGAGTGGCTCGATGGCAGTGGCATAGTGCGGGATGAACCTGGCCACATATTGGACCATGCCCAGGAATGAGCACACTTCTCCAACGTTGGTGGGCGATTTGCAGTTTGCAATTGCTGCAATTTTGTCTGGGTCTGGTGACACCCCTTTTTCGCTGAAGGTATGTCCAAAAAAAGTGATCTGTTTCACCGAGAAAAGGCACTTTTTCCTGTTTAGCCTGGCCCCGGCATTCTGTAGTCGTTTCAGCGTGGACCTCAAACTGGCATCATGTGAGGCTTGGTCACGTCCGTAGACGATAATGTCGTCTGAGAGGTTTTTGACTCCTGGAATGCCCCTCAAAAGATCCGCAATAGCCTTTTGAAATATTTAAGAGGCTGCATTTAGTCCGAACAAAAGTCTCTTGTATCGGAATAGTCCAGCATGTGTGGTGAACGTGGTGATGTATCTGCTGGACTCCCTCAGTTCTTATTGGTGGTACGCGCTCGACATGTCTAGCTTGCTGAACACCTTTGAGTGGTTTAAATCTGCAAACAAGTCATCCACGGTTGGCATGGGATGTTTGACTCTTTGAATAGCTTCGTTTGCTTTTTGCATATCTATGCAGATTCGCACGCCACTCGGTTTTTTGGGGACTATCACCACGGGACTTACCCAGGGGGTAGGCCCAGTAACATCCTCAATCACGTTCATCTCCTTGAGGCGTTTGAGTTCCGACTCAACGTCCTTCCTCACGTGGAATGGTATTCTCCGTTGTCTCTGTGTCACCGGTGGGGCCGAGGTATCAATGTGTAGCTTAACAATTGGTCCAGAAATCTTTCCCATCTTTCCGGCGAATAATGAGGCGAATTCATCTGGGATAGATGTTGTCACATTAAACGTAAAATTAAAGGATATCATACCCAGTGCCTCAGCAGAGTGGGCACCGAGTAGATTTTGTAGATCGTGTCCGAACAAGGGGTTTTCATTGTCGATGACGGACATTTTTGCTTTGCAGCGTTTTCCTTTAAATTCGATGGGAGTAATCATAAATCCACGGACTGGCATGGTTTTCCTGGACCGATAGGCAAATATCTGTGTAGCAGTGCTGTGTATTTTCGGCCTGTACTGAAGACCGTCGTACGTGCATCCAAACATTATATTTACACTGGCACCGGTATCCAAAATGAAGGTCACTGGGGAGTCATTAACAGGGATGGCGGCTGTGGGTGTTTTTGTCGACGTGGGAGTTTTTACTGTGTAGACAGACTCATCACTCGACGTAGAAAGGGATTCAATATCATTTCGATATGAGTAAGAAATTTGTCTTACCGGTTTTGAATTGCACACTTTTGCGAAGTTGTTTTTTTTCCGGCAGTTCCTACATTCTTGACCCATCGCTGGACACTTCACATGTGTTGCTGAGTATCCACAGTAGTGGCAAGCATGTCCGGCGTCTTTGCCACGTGGCTGGGTCCTTGGAGTAAACTGGCGATTACTGCCTTGTGTGTGTCCGTAGTTGCGTTTTTCGTCGCCATTTTTTTTTCTTTTTCTCTGCGTGTGTATTGCCTGCGGTCTCGTTTATTGTTTTGGAACGACAGGGCACAACCACCTCCTGTCTTTCGATGTCTGCGGCACGTGTGCGAGCTAATTCAATTGCTCTGGCCTCGTCTAACACTTGTTTGAGTGTGGAGTCATCTCGTAGTGCCCTTCGTCTGACCTTAGAGGATGAACAGTCTTGGACGATCTGTGCGAGTATCTCCCGATCTGTATCCATGAAGTCACACAGTCACACGTGGACGCTAATGTCCTCAATCTCACATGAAATGAGTCTAGATTTTCGTCAACATTCTGCGATGCGCGTCGAAATTTGAAGATCTCATAAGACATATTTCTTTGCGGTGTGAAATAGTCGGTCAGTGACTTTTTTGCTACTTCGTATATGTTTGGTATTTTTGATCCATCCGATTCGACGGTTGCACCAACGCCTTTTTGTATATCCGTAAAATTGTGGAAAATATCAAAAACTTAGTCACTGTCAAGATGAAGTAAGCATGCTTTCTTCTTACCGTCACCTCGAATATCGAAAGCCACGAGCAGATTCTCAAGTTTGTTCAACCACTTTTGCCAACGATTACCGTTGGTACTTGGATTTTCGTGGACGCTAAAACTTTGAAAAGGCATTGGACCATTGTGAGACATTCTGTTTGTTTTTTTTAATAAAAAAAATGTGGATATTTCTTCGTATTTTTTTTATTTTGTTAATAAAAAAACGTTAGCTCGTATGTTCAAACACTTTGTGAGTTTTTTTTTTCGTTTAAATTCTCGTCGCCAGTTCTTATGTTGTTATGACGTGGTCATTCACTGAAAGTAATACGAGCAAAGAGGATAGAGGTCAAAAAGGACACAACAACAATGTTACTTGATCGGTCGCCCAGTGCATAAGAACGATTATGCGTGAGGCTTCTGTTTATATACAAAGAAAGAACAAGGGAGATAATTACAGATTACAATGATTACAGTGCAAGGGAAATAACTGTTGTCATTTCCAAAATATACGATTAAACATTACAGTCATCTTGAAATTTGTGCGATGTTGGTGTGACGAATACTTTAATTTCTAATAAATTGCAATTGGAACGGGTTAAAAATACAAACAAATTCCACAGGTAAGTTTGAAAATAACTTTTATCGCCTACAGTTACTTTTATTTGTTGTATATTTGTTTTTGGGGCGTTTTCAGTCTGCTGAGTAAAGTAAAAGATACCCCCCAAGGGTTCTTTAAATTTAAAGTAGGGGATTAGTTGCACATATAAATTTAACGGAAAATTTCCGGGCCATTCTAAATTTTTTTACCACTAACACTAAGTCCGATCGGCAAAGTCATAAAACCACACGTAATCGCTTTAAAAAGTAGAAACCACCCACCCCGCCCGAAAAACAATGCATAGAATTTATATCCCATTGCAAAAGAAAAATAATTAACTGCCCTAAAAAGTTATAATTGTCCGGAAATGGTGGATCATTTTATGTTAAAATTATATGCAAAACTGATCCCCCAATCTTACATAATTGTTGTTTTTTCTTCCTGCGAAAGATGGGTAATACTATACATAATTTTTAAAAAAATGTATTTTTTGTTTTACCACACGGACTTGAGTTAGTAGTAAAAAATGTGCGTCATTTTTTTATGCACTCTTTAAAAGAATGCAGTATTTACAAAGTACGGGAAAATGTTTACAAAATGAAATGTAAAAAATGTTGTCAAGAAAAGAAAATTACAGACAAAGACTGGCAAATGCGCATAACAGGTGTATAAGCTGGTTTCCGGTGGAAAAGGGTTGAAATAAGTATCTACGGATGCCTGAAAGTGATACAACAATTTTTTTTATTCATATTAATTTCAGACTTTTCTTTTTTTCATATTAATTTCAGACTTTTCTTTCATCATATTCTAATAATTATCATAATACAGACTATTTGAAAAATAATTTATTTGATTGTTTTCAAAACTTAAAAAAAAATTTCATTGAAAAAAATAAACAAAATAGAATAATCTTTTTTTTTTCAAGAAATAATGTTTTTGAGCAACAATGATTTTTAAAAAAAATATTTAGTGAAAATAATGTTTTTGGGGAGGGTTAGGGTTAGGGATTAGGGTGAGGTTTAGGGTTTAGGTTAGAGTTTAGGGTTAGGGTGAGGTTTAGGGTTAGGGCATATCCATTTCTAAGAAAAAAGTTTGATTCCGGAAGTTACTCCATTTCCAAGAAAAAAGTGAAAACACTATTATTACAAAAAAATGTTTTGAAAACAATCAAATAAAAACAAATGAATTATTTTTCAAATAGTCTGTATTATGTTAATTATTAGATTATGATGAAAGAAAAGTCTGAAATTAATATGAAAAAAAGAAAAGTCTGAAAAAAAGTCTGAAATTAATATGAATAAAAAAAATTGTATCACTTTCAGCCATCCGTAGACACTTTCTTCAACCCTTTTCCACCGGAAACCAGCTTATACACCTGTTATGCGCATTTGTCAAAATAATAAATATCAAAATATTTTTTTAAATTTTTAATAATTAATTTATTTTTACGGTTTACAGGTTTGACTTATTTTGGTGGGCTTTTGTCCTACCACTTCTGGCACAGCACAGCACGCTGATTCCATCTTAAAGCGCATGCGTCAGCATCATTTCGGCCAGCTTGAAATTTCGACATTATTTTTTTTAATCGAAACTAAAAATCTCTATTATCTCCCTTGTCCGACAAGTGACGTACCCAATTCAGCGCGAGCGTAATCTTCCGACGATGAATAAGGTCAGTTTCTTAGTTTCAGCGATAGATGTAGCCTTTTTTTTATGGTAAATACACGCTCTTTAGTTATTAGCCCCTCCCCCATATCATGACGTAACAACTAAACCACTTATTTGCGACGTTTTCAATTCTAAAATCGTTCTCAGGACATTAAAAAAAAAAAAACAACAACATAAAACCACTCGATTGGAGACTAGACTAATTCCATAAAATTACCAATTCGAGATCGTAGTCACCAGTCAGTAACCCAAATTCGGCATTATATCAAATTTACGGTGGCGGTCTAAGGAAATAGTATATGGAAAAGTGGTAAAACCGCATAATAAGGGCCGGCTGACTGGCTAGTGGGCCGTGCGCAGAACCAGTTTGGCATTTTTAGGGCCAAATCTCACGAATTTGGTGTGTTTTGGCCTTTTTTGTGTGAATATTCTAGAGTTCACTTATGCGGTGCCAGGCGTATCGCAGAATTGAAAACAAACAAATACTTCGCTAAAAATGAAGAACAAACACAGAAAAAAAATGTGTAAATAAAAACAAAAAGTAAAAATGAAAAAGTGCCCATTTCTCGCAAAAAAAAACTTTCATAAATACTCGTGTCACTTCGCTAAAAGTGAAAAACAAACACAAAAAAGCAAATTAAAAAATATAACCAAATATTCTGAAGTTTACAGACAATTTTCTGGACATTATTTTCACTAAATATTAAAAAAAAAAAAAAAAAACATTAAAGAAAAAGTCTCTTGTATAGATCGAATACACGAGCGAAATTTATTTTAGAAGAGTGCTAATGGTGTAAGGGGCAGGTAACTCTCTTTTTTTTAGTACGCAATGTCTCCGAAAATGGAAAATATCCATTTTTTTTAAATAAGAAGTCATGCAAATTCAATTAATAGAATATTTTTTGAAGAAATAACAATTTGAGAAAATCAACAGTATATTGATAGAACATTTATTGAAGAAAATAGAATTTGGGAAAATCAACAGTATATTTTTTCATTTCAAAACCAGCAAAACGAACAGTCCTATTGTTTTGAGCAACAGATTTTATATAGTTTAAAATATTAAATTATCGCAGATATTGGCTCTTGTATAGATCGGGTCTTCGAAATATGTTCTATTAATTGAATTTGCATGACTTCTTATTTAAAAAAATGGATATTTTCCATTTTCAGAGACATTGCGTACTAAAAAAGAGAGTTACTGCCCCTTACACCATTAGCACTCTTCTAAAATAAATTTCGCTCGTGTATTCGATCTATACAAGAGCCAAAAAAAAAACATTCCGTTGCTCAAAAACATTATTTCTTGAAAAAAAAAAAAAAAAAAAGATTATTCTATTTTGTTTATTTTCTTCAATGAAATTTTTTAAAAAGTTTTGTAAACAAGGTGCTATTTTAGTTTAAGGGCGATGCAGTTAATTATTTTCATGTAACAGCATTATTTTGTACTTACTCAGTCATAGTTTATCTCTCATGGCACGAAAAAGAATTTAAAAATATCAAGCAGAACTTTAATTAGAACGATTTTTCCATTTCGATGTACAACCTGTATTCGCGCCCGAGCCGACATTTTGGGTGTGAGCGGTCGATAGAATAGCCAAGGGCATTAACTCCGTTTTTATTGTTAGGATTATAAAAAGAAAGAAACACATAAGCAATAATAATAAAATATATATTTATTAAATAAAAAAATAAAAAATTAAATAATTATTTTTACTTTGTTCACCGGGATACTTTCCACGATATAATTTTCTTGTTTTTTTTTTTTTTCGCCCAGCTATTAATTCCTACGATTGCAGAAAAT
This sequence comes from Sepiola atlantica, assembly GCA_963556195.1. Taxonomy (NCBI): domain Eukaryota; kingdom Metazoa; phylum Mollusca; class Cephalopoda; order Sepiida; family Sepiolidae; genus Sepiola; species Sepiola atlantica. The sequence goes on along the minus strand of OY744529.1, from coordinate 94,222,664 downwards.
CAATAGTCTTCGCCGGCTTCATGCACAAATACACCAAATCCTTCAAATTTAATTCATTCACGTCCATTCTCAGAGAAATTCTTCAAAAGTACTAATTAGGTCACACGTGCCTACCTAGGGGACCCAATTTCGCAACACTTATCTGCCCTTAGTTAGCTAACCGGCCACTCCCAAAATGGCAACTAGTCGACGTTTCATATCGCCCTTATGGAAATGGAAAAATCGTTCTAATTAAAGTTCCGCTTGATATTTTTAAATTCTTTTTCGTGCCATGAGAGATAAACTATGACTAAGTACAAAATAATGCTTTTACATGAAAATAATTAACTGCATCGCCCTTAAACTAAAATAGCACCGAAAACAATCAAATAAATTATTTTTCAAATAGTCTATATTATGTTAATTATTAGAATATGATGAAAGAAAAGTCTGAAATTAACATGAAAAAAAAAAAAGGCCTGAAATTAATATGAATAAAAAAAATTGTATCACTTTCAGGCATCCATACACACTTTCTTCAAGCTTTTTCCACCGGAAGCCAGCGGTCCTCCATGTCCTTCGCATCTGCCTAAAATGCCTTCAATTGGCGATGGTTTCCGGTTTTGAAATCGGAAATTGACAACCGGTGTTTATCAAAGAACAGTCCCTTCATCATTTTAGACCGGTTAGATTTTGGCGGAAATTTTAATTTCACGAGTTTGTAAACATTTCGTTAAGAGTGTTAAACAAATTTCGGGCATTTTTAACAAGAGCATACAAAACCAAAAAGGGGTGAAACAAAAAACAATATACAACAAATAAATGTTACCAAAAGCAAGATAAGTTATTTTTTGTGTTTTACCTTATTTTAAACCGTTTTATTTGGGCATTTATAACGACAGCTAGCAGAACGACAAAGGGGTAAAAAAACACTCTAATAGACAACAAATAAATGTTACCAAAGGCAAGATAAGTTACTCTTCTACTAACCTGGATAAGTTTATTTGTGTTTTAACTTATTTTAAAGGGTGTTTTTGTTCAAAACAAACCTTGTGTTCACCTGTTCAGTTAGAACGGGGAGGGGGGGGGGAATGGCTGTTGATGAGTCCAGCACGGGGATCCTTGATAATTGGTGAAAAATCGAAAAATAAACAAAATAGTGTTAGAAACACATCAAATAAATGTCACCAATTGTGGAAAAATATAATGTTCTCCCAGTATTTTGCTTAATTTTCGTTTTTTGAGCGATTATCGAAACTCTAATTTCAGCCATTTTTTTTATCGTTCTAACTGAACAGGTGGACAGCAGGTTTGTTTTGAACAAAAAAAAAACGCTTAAAAATAAATTAAAACACAAATAAACTTATCCAGGTCAGTAGAAGAGTAACTTATCTTGCCTTTTGTAACATTTATTTGTTGCCTATTAGTTGTTGTTTTTTTTACCCCTTTTTCGTTCTGTTAACTGTCGTTATAAGTGCCCCGTTTGTTTGTTTTTTGTTAAATACAGAACTAGTGTCAACTCTGCTAAGTTAGAACGATAAACAAAATGGCTGACATTCATGGTGTGCTGACAAAAGCCCATCGGACAAAAGCCCACCTAAATGATTCCAACACGTAAAACGTAAAAATAAAAAATAAAAATTTTTAATAATAATTTTTTTTTTTTTACAATTATCAATAGCTTTTTATCTGTAATTTTATTTTCTTGACAAAATTTATAAATTTCATTTTTAAACATTTTTCCGGTACTTTGTAAATGCTGCATTCTTTTAAAGATTACATCATAAAAAAAAACATGCACCGTTTTTATTACTAACCCGAAGTCTGGGTGGTAAATCAAATACAGTTTAAAAATTGATCAAAAACATTTATTTGGGTTTAATTACTAATTTGTGACCTATATAACAAAATGTATGATGCTTATTACTTTACTCACAACCAATATTTACGGTAACTTAATGTGCTTATATTTTATACTAAATATTTTTTTTAACGCAAAGACGCCACAAATAATCTTTTGTTAATAGTTGTCAACCGATGTAAATAGATGGTAAAAACGCAGAATAACGGCCGGCTGACTGGCTAGTGGGCCGTGCGCAAAACCAGATTGGCCTTTTTATAGCCAAATTTCACGAATTTGGCCATCGAAAATTCCGTATGGCCTTTTTTTTTTGTGAATATTCTGGAGTTCACTTATGCGCGGCCAGGCGTATCGGAAAATTCAAAAATCTATTCCTTAAAATGAAGAACAAACAAAGAAAAGAATTTTTAAAAAGTAAAAATGAAAAACAAAGAAATAAAAACGCGCATAAGTGAACTCCAGAATATTCACTAAATAAAAGGCCAAACGGAATTTTCGATGGCCAAACTGCTTTAAAAAACGCCAAATTTGTGAAATTTGACCATAAAAACGCCAATCTGATTTTGCGCACGGCCCACAAGCCAGTCAGCCGGTCGTTATTCTGCGTTTTTACCAAATAGATTTTAAGACCGTTCTAGAGCAGTCTCCCCCCAATTAAAATATTTAAAATATTTTTTTTAACCAAATTATTTTTTTAAATATTTTTTAACAAAATAATTTTTTTAAATAGGATTTTGAAAGCTAAATTTACTTTTTACGGTATCGTTTGGTCATGAAATTATTAACTGAACCAAATTGTTATGGAACTATAAATAATGGTTGTTAGTATAGTGTTGATTTAATCGTTATTTATAACATTATTGGATCTAAATCTTCTGGTCTTTTAATACCATGAGGATTATCTAAGAATCAAAATTCTTAGCAAACCCTCATACCAGTTTAAAGTTCTTTCTCTTCGACAGTTTAAATGTTTCCACTGTAGACGTAAGTTGCTACTGAGAATTAGGGTGAAAGTTTTTTGGGGATCATCCAGAATTGGAAGGTGTGCAACGAGATGCTTGTTCACATTAGTTTTAAATTTCTGCATATTGGTACAGTCAGAGAAACAGAGAGCAGGGAGGGAGGTCCAAGGGCTGGCAGCACGAGAAAAGAGGCTATTGGAGTAGAAGGCTCTCCGGCATCTGGGGACCTCTACAGTGAATGAAGAGAATTTAACTGACTGCCGGGTTGGTCGAGTGTATTTATGTCGAGGAGCACCAGAGTAACAAGTTCATCGGAGCACATTCCAATAAAGTATTTGTAAAACAAGCACAAGGATGCAACATTGCGGCGATGGGGCTGGAGCTTGGTTGATAGTGACCTATTGATTAGCGACGCTTTTTTGGGATCTTGTCTAAGAGGGGGAGACTAACAGATGGTGCACTAGCCCAGATGTGAAAACAATATTCCATGCATGGGCGGATGGTGGCTTTGTAGAGATATAGGATACTGTTAGGTGTGAGAAGTTTTCTAGCACAGTAGAGGGATCCCACTTTCTTTGCAGCAGCCTTGGCAATGTCTTCTATGTATTTGTTCGAATTCATGTTACCTGTGTATGTTAGGCCGAGGAGTTTCAACGTTGGACTCTCAGGTAGGGTGTTATTTGCCATGGCGATCGGTGGTTGAAGAGGTTTCTTGTAGTTGTTGAAGGAAAGGAGCTTTGTCTTAGCAGCATTAAATGTTACCATCCATTTATGACCCCCATTCCACTCCAGACTGGAGGTCACTTTCTAAGGAGTTAGTTATTGCCTCGGATATGTGCGCGTCCGTTTTACCCACATGACAAGAGTAGAGCGTATGTCGTCAGCAAATATACCCATCTCAGATACAATGTCATCAGGGAGGTCGTTTATGAAAATCAGGAACAATAATGGTCCAAGGATCGATCCCTGGGGTACACCTGCATTTATGGCATGTTGTTTGGATGAACAGCCATCAACGACAACCTGGATTTTTTGGTTAGGAAGGACTTAATTATATTTAATATTTGTCCAGTAATACCATATAAATTAATTTTTATGAGAAGAGCTTTATGCCAGACCTTGTCAAAGGCTTTGGATATATCTTCACCTGCCTTGTCCAGTTTATGGTATATGTATTCGGAGATGACTGTTAAGATATCTGCAGTAGAGTGTGCTTGTCTAAATCCATACTGATGGTCAGAAAGAAATTTAGCATTAACGAGGTGCCGGATTATCGTTAGATTTATTAAGGATTCAAAGATTTTAGCAAAGAGCGGGAGTAGACTGATGGAGCGATAATTCTGAGGGTCAGATCTCCAGAATTCTTGAAGACTTGTACCACAGAGGCAATTTTTCAGCTATCAGGGAAGCAAGATTCGCAAGACATTTGTTATAGAGTTTAGTGAGGACAGGGGCCAGTTCAGCAGAGCATTTCTTTATTACTATTACTGGTTTAAGATCAGGCCCACATTCTTTGGAGGTGTCAAGGTTTTTTTATGATGTCTCAGACATGAGATGGGGGTGATGACCAGGTCACCAAATGTGGCTTCAGTCCACAATGGAGAATTTAGGAGAGAGTGGTTTGCGGAGTCCAAAGTGGAGTTTAAGATGAAACGCTGGGCAAGTAGTTCAGCCTTGTCAGTTGCCGTGCAAACATCATTGTGGTTGGATAGCGGGGGAATTGTTGATTGTCCATTGTTCACCACACTATTGAAGATTTTTCAGAAATCACGAGTACATAGTTTGAATGCAGACAAGATGAAATAATCATTTCCTGGAGTTCGTCAATTCTTCTGCCTTACAGAGAATGCAGGATCACATCTTGTCTGGTTGGGAAAGAGTCACGAACTGAAGTTTTTAATGTTGATCACGTGATCTGGCGTGAATCCTGTTATATGCAGACACACACATCTGTTGAAGAGGCGATGATAACATAATTGCCAAGCCGAATAACAACTTAGATCGATCGACAGAAAATAGTTCATTCATGTAAGCTGCTACAGTATTTTACCATCATCCAACTGACAACCCTTATCCTCGAGTGGGTTTTGGCCTTGCTAAGTGGTGAACCATTAGTATAAAAAACAAAAGAACAAAACACAAAATGATGGTGTTTTTATGATTTTGTTTTTAAAAATATGCTATTTTACAGAACCCTGTTGAAATCTGCTCTGATAGCATTTTATGGACTGTGTGTAATGCTACTTACACCGGTTATAAAATGAGTGTCCATTTTATGATGAACAAGCAAAAAACAACTAGCCATCCGGATCTATATCTAAGTATACTTTTCAAATGTATAACTTACATTACATACCTTTTATATAAATCAATTGTGATTTAAAACTGATAGTTTTCATTTAGATTATCTCCCTTTAAAATTATTGAATTACCTCCCTTGAAGATTAATGAACATAATATTCTAAGAAAAGTTTTGCTAATTTATCCTTTTTTCATTGAATCACTTTAATTAATTACTGTGAAAATCGTCAAAACTATTGCATATATATATATAGGAAAATAAGACAATAAAATTGCAAATAAATAACAAAAGATTAATCTATATATATAAAACTCAATGTATGTGTGTATATTTGTATGTTTCCTATAGAAAGAAAGGTTAGAGAATCTACATAAAATCTAAAAGTGCATTTTTATGTAAAATTTACAGAGGAAGACAATGGAAATGTTCCTGAATCTCAAGTGTACCCCTAAGGGATCTATAAGTGTATAACCTCCTTAAAACTTCAAATATATCTTATTTTTATGAAATTTATATCGTATGTATAAAATTGTCTGGGGAAGTCAATGGAAGTGGTCTCAAATCTCTCGAAGTCCACTCCGACCCTAAGAGAACTATGGGGCTGAATCTCCTTTAAAATTTCATATTTTGATAAAATCTATATTATATGTATAAAATTCTCATGGGAAGACAACGTAAGTGGTTCCGAATATCTACGTTAACATCTATTGGTCGAATATCTATGTGCCCTAACCTCTAAATGGCCCATGGGGCCAGAACCCACTTAAGGCTTTGAATACATGTATCCGATTTTTTTTATGAGTGTTATTTTAAAAGTTGACTTAACAAATGTCTGAATTGTTTAGTTGGGAAAGTATCAGACTGAAAACATCGAGTGTGCAGTTTCAATTCTATCCCCCCGATTTTGAAAAACTAAAATTATATGAAATCAAAAAATATATTTTTCCTTTTTTTTATTATAATATAATATAATAAAATATAAGTGAAGAATGTTGGTATATTTAGTATGTAACATCTCTCTCTCTCTCTCTCTCTCTCTCTCTCTCTCTCTCTCTCTCTTGTTATCACTCTCCATATATTTAGATCCATCTATATTTATATATAACTAGCAGGGCTACCCGGCAATACCCGGGTGCAGAATCAAAACGCAATGTTAGTATACTCAATTGGTTGGCAGAGTAAGTTATCATTTTGCTCACTGTTCTCACATCACTTGCTTTTATACTCTTAAAAACTCTTATCACCTAATATTTGCAATAGTGCAGGTAGTGCACACATGAAAAAGTAGATTACAATAGTAAGATTAGTATAGCTTGTTCTATGTTCAGGTGGGGGGAGTTTTATACATGACAATATATATATATATATATATATATTTACATGACAATGGTGAACACTGGTGGGCAGTGTCCACTAAAATGTAAAATCTAATAAATGCTGACTCATTTCCTGTTTTGAAGTATGAGTTGGCTAAGTAAAGTCTGGGTTAGTCGCCCTCTTCCTTCCTAAAATTATCGTATTAGAATTTTGAATTCCCTACCCCCTCCACACCACATTCTCCGTATGATGTCATTTCCGGTTGAATTTGAGGAAATGACTTGCAGTTTTTTGGGGGGAATTATATAATTGGTTTTTATTTATATTAATACATAATTAAATTGAAATTAAGCTGAAAATAACTGAAATAATCGACCCCCCCCCCTCAGATGAAATCTGTCCCATAGCCCTCTTAGGAGTGAATTTAAAGATTCAGGAATACGTCCATTAACTGTCTCGGCGAATTTTACATTAGAATACACTTTTAGATTTTATCTAGATTCGCTAACTTTTTTTCTATAGGGCACACATACTAACACACATACATACAGAGTTTTATATATATAGATACCTCTCTGTGTGCATGTCTGTCCCTAAGAACAAAGACATATGAGGGAGTGTACCTTAAATATAAATGTATTCACATGTACAATTTGCATGTGAACATAATGGAAGTAGTTCTGCGTTTCTAGCTACCTCTTAAATGGGTTTACGCCACTTTTCTAACGTGTTACACAATGAACGTAATCTATTTATAAGCATTAGGTTAAGAGTATTAACTAAGATATCTAGCTGATAATATCAAGGTAGCTGTTAAAGTAAACTCTCTTTAATATGATATTACATATGATGCTATCCCACACCCTAACCCAGGAAACGCCAGGTAACCATTCTAGTTTATTATTAACTGTTAAAAAAATAGTTATGCAAATTAAGCGTACAAATAGCTGTGTTTGGGTTTCTACTCTCTACTATAGATACAGTGTTTGGGTCTCTACTATATATACAATATAGCTGTGTTTGGGTCTCTACTCTCTACTATATATACAGTGTTTGGGTCTCTACTCTCTACTATATATACAGTGTTTGGGTTTCTACTCTCTACTATATATACAGTATTTCAAAAGACTCTTTTTCAGCTGCAGAATATGCAGTCTGCACATCTGCAGAGGTTTATCCAGGTCAAATGCTCAAAATTGGAGCTAGTTCCCTTCATGCTCCCCATTTTCAAAAATGATCCACTCTAGCTCCTACTCCTTTAAAAGGGGAACAGATTTTTTTTAGCGCTCATAATGAAAATTTACCTCTTTCATAAACATTCTATTTTGCCAGTGAATGGTCAAAATACATGTGTGAGAATGAAACGATAAAACGTTAAGATAATATCTGACAAAATCTTGTTAATATTTTGAGATTTGCTAAGGTGGTGTTGCAGTTACACGACTGAAATCTACTTTCTTTTGTATTTGGACACAATTTCTTGCATAGTGATTAGTTTGTAGTTCGGTTGGTTAAAACAGGCATGTTAAAACTCACATAGAAATACATCAAGCAATTTGAAAAGTTTTGCGCATGCTCACATTTCCACCAAGCCATATTTTTGTGCTAAAATACAAGCAGTTTCTGGGCAGAGACAGCGGAGACCAAATGCTGAAACCCTCTTCTTGTCCCTTGCTATGGTGTGGCAGGATGAGATGGAACTCTAGAAACTCAGTTCTCTTTCTATAGCTAATGTCCGCCTGCTGAACCAATTTGTCTTGCATTCTTGTGTTCCTGTGTTTATGAAACTGTTAAATAAAGTTGATTTAATTGTAGAGAAAGTGTTGGTAGTTTTATATGAACCTCTACGGATTTATCAAAGTTTAACCTTTTTTCAAATTATTATTAAAGAAAAAGTAAATAATCTAAATATATTCCCTGTAATCGTTTCTAAAGAAAAAATCTATAGCGAGAAAAGTAATAATTTACTAACTTTGAAAATTAATAATTTACTAATTACTAATTTATTTATTTAGATTTGTTGTAAGTTCTTTTAAACATTAAATTAGTGATTATGTTCTTTTTAAAGAAAACAGCAAACATTTCTACGAGAGAGAGAGAGAGCAACATTAGTCCCTATTTACTTTAAGAAAATGATTAAAGCCTTTCTACAGAGTGACTTGACACCTTTGAATAGACTCGTTCCTGTCTTCTATGGAAAATGACCCATCAGAAATGTAGCACCTAGTTGAAATATTTCAGGGTTTTCATGTCTAATTCTCATGTATACCCACTCTTCTCTTTCTCTAGCGCAGTTATATAAAAAAAAACTCAGTGTTTTGCTCAAACTTTCTTTTCTTTTTATTGTTTAATGTTTTAAAAAAAAATTTCAAATAATTTTGGAATGTGGAGCAACACTGAAACCATGCTCTTTAACCCCAGTTTACTTGGCACGGGTAACCAAAGGAAAACATCGAAGTAAGTTATAAGAATAGACTCGTGAGAAAGAGGGATAAATGAAGACCTGGCCAGAGATAGGTTAGTTTGAAAGTCAATTTCAAAAAGCTGTCCAACACATGCCAGAAAGTAAAATTGACATTAAACCGAATATGATGATAATGATTTAAGAATGTATACTTTTTCTTTATAAAGTTTTTATGTGCTTATTAAAAAAAATTTTTTTTTATGGAAATCGCTCCAGACAAAGCATGAAGCCACTTGATGTAAGGAGCTAAAAAAAAAAATTATCACTTCAAGGTAAAAAACTAACCAATGATAAGTGTTTGATGGATAGATTCCGACCCAGAAAACAGCAATTCTTCCCCTTTTGTTAGAAACATCGCTCATAAAACGTGTGGACTAAAGGACAAAATAATGGAAGCGAGAGTTATAAGGCTGCCGAAAGTAAACTCTCTACTCGCCTAATTGTATTTGCTTATTAGAATAAACATTAATACATTTTGAACACATGTTAATTTGTCTAAATGCTGGCTTTCTATACCAGAAATTCCATGCTTTCCTGCTACTATTAATACCCGTTCCACGGTTGGGCTGTTGGCGACTAAACTTTCGCTTGTCACATAAAGTAGGTGTGTTGGCACCACAAATATATTAAAACAAGATCCATCAATAGGAGCCAACAGCCATCCGTACTGATGAAGAGTCGAAAGTGGACTGATTATTTACTTTCAACAGCCTTGTACACTTTCATTTTCTCCACTACTTTGTTCTTTAGTCCTCACATTCCATGAGCAATGTTTTCTGGCAAGGGGGAAGAATTGCTGTTTACTGGGTCAACTGTTTTGAGTGAGTAAAATGAAGAGATTGTCAATCTGCTCATCGTATTCATCATTATTATTTAACTGTCAATCTATCCATGTCATCTACCTTATCCTCAAGTGTTTTTTGGCCTTAATAAGTGGTGACTCATTAGTAATAGAACATTACCCCAAAATCCTCAACTCTTAAACTAATCATTTATCGTTAAAGAAAAGAAAAAAATAATTAAAGAAAAATTCTATGAACTGAATTAAGTTTGCTACCAATTCTGACAAACAGACACCTGCCAGCAGCTACGAGAGGTCATATATACTCCTCATGTGTCAGAAATGTGCTGGTGTATGGCTCTGAAACCTGAGCTGTCTCTGCCGGCACACTAAAGAAACTGCATTGTAATGACAGAACAATGGTCAGATGGCCTGAACAGAGCATACCTTTTGGGTCTCTGCTCATACAGGTCAACTTAGAAAGCCCTGCGGACGTCAGGCAGAAAAGCAAACTGTGTTGGTTGGAGCTCATTGAGCGTAGCAATAGCTGGATTGCTAAAGCTCGACAGTTAAACGTGCCAGCAGAGAAGACCATCTCTAGCAGACCCAGTTTGTCTTGGGAAGACGTGATAGGACAGCCTTGGGTATGGATTTCGTCGGGCCTCACCAAAGACAAGAATGGAGGGGAAGACTTAGATCGAGACTGGACAATCAGGCCCTACCCTCATCAGAGGATTAATTGTGTCCTGATTCAACAAATAAACCGGTTGATGATGATGATGATAGGCCAAGATAAAAGTGCAGAAACAAAAATAAAGGCAGTTTAAAACCATAGAAAATGATGATTTTGTTAAATTTCTTTTAATTTTGTCTTTATAAATATATTATTTTGTTCTTTGCAGATGAAAATCATTTTGTGATGTTGATTTTCAAGTCTGAAAAGGAAATGAACAAGAATAATGACAAAGAAAATTCCAAGGATGGACAAGTTCTCATCAATCCAATTTTACAAAACGATTTTGGAGACAAATCATCTAAAAATGTGTCCACTTCTTACTTCTTAGAAAAGTCCACAATTGACGAAGATGAGCCAACACATACTAAGAAGAAACCATTTGATTGTGAAGTTTGTGGCTCTACATTTTTATGGAAATCCTTATTGGTGCTGCATATGCGAAAACATACTGGAGAGAAACCCTATTCCTGTGAAGTGTGTGGACATTCTTTTTCACAGAAGGCAGCTTTAATCATGCATATGCGAACACATACAGGAGAGAAACCCTATTCTTGCAAATTGTGTGCATCCTGCTTTTCACGTAAGTCAGATTTAAAGACACATATGTGGAAACATACGGAAGAAAAACCCTATTCCTGTGAAGTGTGTGGATATGGTTTTCCAAATAAGTCCAGATTAGCTCGTCACATGCAAGTTCATATAGAAGAGAAACCATATTCATGTGAAATTTGTGGAAATAAATTTAGACTTACTTCTAACTTAACAAAACATTTTCGAATACACACTGGTGAGAAGCCGTATCCTTGCGAAGTGTGTGGATCTTCTTTTGCACAGAAGTCATCTTTGGAAAAACATATGAGAACACACACAGGAGAGAAACCGTATTCATGTGAAATATGCAAATCTTCTTTTTCAGAGAGTCCACAATTGGTACAACATGTAAGAACACACACTGGAGAAAAACCATATTCTTGTGATGTGTGTGGATATGATTTTTCAACTAAGTACAGATTAATTGGTCATATGCGGATGCATACGGGAGAGAAACCATATACATGTAAAGTTTGTGGAAATAAATTTAGACATAATTCTAACTTAACCAAACATCTTCGAATACACACTGGAGAGAAGCCCTATCCTTGTGAAGTGTGTGGATCTTCTTTCGCGGAGAGGTCAACGTTGACAAAACATATGAGAACACATACAGGAGAGAAACCCTATTCTTGTGAAATTTGCAAATCCTCTTTTTCACAGCGTCCACATTTGGTGCAACATATGCGAAAACACACTGGAGAGAAACCCTTTTCTTGTGAAAAATGTCAATTGTACTTTGCAACAAAATCATCATTCGTCCATCATATGAAAGCTCACACTGTAGAGAAGCCATTTTGTTGTGATATTTGTGGATGTTTTTTTTCAAGAAATTCATATTTGGAGCGTCACTTGCAAAAACAACATACCTGTTAGATCTATGCATGTTTATTTTTTGTAGAACCAATAAACTTTGACAATAGTGAATTTTCTTATACAGTTAGAAGATGATATATTTACCAACGTGATGAAATGTTTTTGTGAAGTATACTTACTTTTTGTAAGTATAAAATAGAAGAAAGAAAATGTCAACTTTATTTTCTTATAAAAGGGAAAGTTAATCCCCTATTTAACCTGATGAGCTCTTCCGAGAGAGGCAAAAAAATTCTGTTTAGCTTGCATTAATATAAGTATAGTTTCACACAACGAATATTATATATATATAATATATATATATATAATGTCTAAACAAGCTTTGAGTCATTTTAAACAAAGAAAGAAAATGCAGTTTGAATTCCCAGGGATACTAACTAAATCCAACAGATTGCTAACACTCATATAAACCGACTTACTGCTGGAAAATTTACAAATACAAAAGGGATTCAAGTATATAACAGTGAAACAAACAGGGGACCTTAACTTAAATTGTGAAATATTAAACGGAGATCATCAGCTGTTTACCATGTAACTGTTTTGTAGATTTAAAAACAGAACAGCTATAAAATTTTTCACTCACCTCATGATACAAGTAAATTTAATGTGGAGAAAAATTAAATCTATCCCATCTTGATCACTCCATCTATTTACACCCCAACCTCCAAATAATTTATAACATGGCATTCTAACCGGGGTACTGACAATCTATCTAATTTTCACCCCAACTTTGATCTTGGCCCAGGTGGAGTTTGGATTTCTATTCACATTCTATATCAATAATACGACAAGTCTTTTTCTAAATAAACAAAAACAACCCAAAACCAAACAAGGTAACAATGGAAAACAGATAAATTGTTATTGACCTACCTGTTGTTTTTTTCTGGTGATATCTCAGGTGTGTTTTGTTTTCTGTTTTATTTTTCTGTTTTTGTTTTGTTTGAGAGGTTGCATCATATTGTCATCTTCCTTGGTTAATTCTGCGACTGTGCATTTAGTAGTTGTTGTATTCTGCAAAGTCAATCCAATAGTAACAGCGCCAGGTGTGAACTTGTGTGCCGCTAGCATCTGTTATATTCTGCAACGTCAATCCTGGTTATTTAAGACCTAGATTTGAACTTGTGTGTGTGCCTCTAGCATTTGTTGCATTCTACACAGTCAATCCTGGTTATTTAGGCACCAGATGTGAACTTGTATGTGTGCCTCTAGCATTTGTTGCATTCTACACAGTCAATCCTGGTTATTTAGGCACCAGATGTGAACATGTATGTGTGCCTCTAGCATTTGTTGCATTCTACACAGTCAATCCTGGTTATTTAGGCACCAGATGTGAACTTGTATGTGTGCCTCTAGCATTTGTTGCATTCTACACAGTCAATCCTGGTTATTTAGGCACCAGATGTGAACTTGTATGTGTGCCTCTAGCATTTGTTGCATTCTACACAGTCAATCCTGGTTATTTAAGCACCAGATGTGAACATGTATGTGTGCCTCTAGCATTTGTTGCATTCTACACAGTCAATCCTGGTTATTTAAGCACCAGATGTGAACATGTATGTGTGCCTCTAGCATTTGTTGCATTCTACACAGTCAATCCTGGTTATTTAGGCACCAGATGTGAACTTGTATGTGTGCCTCTAGCATTTGTTGCATTCTACACAGTCAATCCTGGTTATTTAGGCACCAGATGTGAACTTGTATGTGTGCCTCTAGCATTTGTTGCATTCTACACAGTCAATCCTGGTTATTTAGGCACCAGATGTGAACTTTTATGTGTGCCTCTAGCATTTGTTGCATTCTACACAGTCAATCCTGGTTATTTAGGCACCAGATGTGAACTTGTATGTGTGCCTCTAGCATTTGTTGCATTCTACACAGTCAATCCTGGTTATTTAGGCACCAGATGTGAACTTGTATGTGTGCCTCTAGCATTTGTTGCATTCTACACAGTCAATCCTGGTTATTTAGGCACCAGATGTGAACTTGTATGTGTGCCTCTAGCATTTGTTGCATTCTACACAGTCAATCCTGGTTATTTAGGCACCAGATGTGAACTTGTATGTGTGCCTCTAGCATTTGTTGCATTCTACACAGTCAATCCTGGTTATTTAGGCACCAGATGTGAACATGTATGTGTGCCTCTAGCATTTGTTGCATTCTACACAGTCAATCCTGGTTATTTAGGCACCAGATGTGAACATGTATGTGTGCCTCTAGCATTTGTTGCATTCTACACAGTCACTCCTGGTTATTGAGGCACCAGGTGTAGACATGTATTTGTGCCTCTAGCATTTGTTGCATTTTACACAGTCAATCCTGGTTATTTAGGCACCAGATGTGAACTTGTATGTGTGCCTCTAGCATTTGTTGCATTCTACACAGTCAATCCTGGTTATTTAAGCACCAGATGTGAACATGTATGTGTGCCTCTAGCATTTGTTGCATTCTACACAGTCAATCCTGGTTATTTAAGCACCAGATGTGAACATGTATGTGTGCCTCTAGCATTTGTTGCATTCTACACAGTCAATCCTGGTTATTTAGGCACCAGATGTGAACTTGTATGTGTGCCTCTAGCATTTGTTGCATTCTACACAGTCAATCCTGGTTATTTAGGCACCAGATGTGAACTTGTATGTGTGCCTCTAGCATTTGTTGCATTCTACACAGTCAATCCTGGTTATTTAGGCACCAGATGTGAACATGTATGTGTGCCTCTAGCATTTGTTGCATTCTACACAGTCAATCCTGGTTATTTAGGCACCAGATGTGAACATGTATGTGTGCCTCTAGCATTTGTTGCATTCTACACAGTCACTCCTGGTTATTTAGGCACCAGGTGTAGACATGTATTTGTGCCTCTAGCATTTGTTGCATTTTACACAGTCAATCCTGGTTATTTAGGCACCAGATGTGAACTTGTATGTGTGCCTCTAGCATTTGTTGCATTCTACACAGTCAATCCTGGTTATTTAAGCACCAGATGTGAACATGTATGTGTGCCTCTAGCATTTGTTGCATTCTACACAGTCAATCCTGGTTTTTTAAGCACCAGATGTGAACATGTATGTGTGCCTCTAGCATTTGTTGCATTCTACACAGTCAATCCTGGTTATTTAGGCACCAGATGTGAACTTGTATGTGTGCCTCTAGCATTTGTTGCATTCTACACAGTCAATCCTAGTTATTTAGGCACCAGATGTGAACTTGTATGTGTGCCTCTAGCATTTGTTGCATTCTACACAGTCAATCCTGGTTATTTAGGCACCAGATGTGAACATGTATGTGTGCCTCTAGCATTTGTTGCATTCTACACAGTCAATCCTGGTTATTTAGGCACCAGATGTGAACATGTATGTGTGCCTCTAGCATTTGTTGCATTCTACACAGTCACTCCTAGTTATTTAGGCACCAGGTGTAGACATGTATTTGTGCCTCTAGCATTTGTTGCATTTTACACAGTCAATCCTGGTTATTTAGGCACCAGATGTGAACTTTTATGTGTGCCTCTAGCATTTGTTGCATTCTACACAGTCAATCCTGGTTATTTAAGCACCAGATGTGAACATGTATGTGTGCCTCTAGCATTTGTTGCATTCTACACAGTCAATCCTGGTTATTTAAGCACCAGATGTGAACATGTATGTGTGCCTCTAGCATTTGTTGCATTCTA
This sequence comes from Sepiola atlantica, assembly GCA_963556195.1. Classification (NCBI taxonomy): domain Eukaryota; kingdom Metazoa; phylum Mollusca; class Cephalopoda; order Sepiida; family Sepiolidae; genus Sepiola; species Sepiola atlantica. The sequence continues at coordinate 94,207,125 of OY744529.1, read as the reverse complement.
CACAGTCAATCCTGGTTATTTAAGCACCAGATGTGAACATGTATGTGTGCCTCTAGCATTTGTTTCATTCTACACAGTCAATCCTGGTTATTTAGGCACCATATGTGAACTTGTATGTGTGCCTCTAGCATTTGTTGCATTCTACACAGTCAATCCTGGTTATTTAGGCACCAGATGTGAACTTGTATGTGTGCCTCTAGCATTTGTTGCATTCTACACAGTCAATCCTGGTTATTTAGGCACCAGATGTGAACATGTATGTGTGCCTCTAGCATTTGTTGCATTCTACACAGTCAATCCTGGTTATTTAGGCACCAGATGTGAACATGTATGTGTGCCTCTAGCATTTGTTGCATTCTACACAGTCACTCCTGGTTATTTAGGCACCAGGTGTAGACATGTATTTGTGCCTCTAGCATTTGTTGCATTTTACACAGTCAATCCTGGTTATTTAGGCACCAGATGTGAACTTGTATGTGTGCCTCTAGCATTTGTTGCATTCTACACAGTCAATCCTGGTTATTTAAGCACCAGATGTGAACATGTTGAAATTATAACGTAGGTCGCAAGTCACTGTTAACCTCCAAAGCAGCTCTTACTGCTCGACACGTGCACTCGCTTCGCACACTCCGTTTCTCTGAGACGGTACGAGACTCGCTTTTTATAATATCCAGTCACACCTAATTTCCATACGTGCAGCGAGACTTTGCGAGATTTTGCGTGAACTGTATGTAATAAACATTCAGGGACGCCATGTTGGATTTCTTTCCTTCTTTCTTTCTTTCACTCGCAGCGCACAGGACAAGCAAACCCGAGGACGTTTCGCAAGTAAGCCCTCTTCATGTTCATGTTCCCTACACTCCCCCCTGATCTCATGATCACAGAGATGGCAGGGAGGCCTAGATCGCCTTCGCCGGTTGCTTCTTCGGAGGGGGACAACGCAAGCCTCATCTTCGCTTGTGCTCTCGTCCGCGGTCTGAGGGTCGGGAAACATCGCGTCCGCTGGGATACTGCTGATATCCGAGTCACTGTCCGATGGGGCTGCTGCAAGCCAGAGCGATGCCTCACTGCTCTCTGACTCCGACTCGCTCTTGTCGTTCAGTGATGATTGCGTTGCTAACCGTAGGTCCCTAATGTGACGGGGCATACCGTCGACTCGCACCGCCTGTGGGCTGATTACCTCGGTGACGCGTCCAACTCCGTATTTCGTCGTACACTTGCCGCGCGGGTTCTTAGTCCAGACGACATCGCCTTTTTTCAGTTTCTCTTTGGTTACTTCCAGTTCGGGCAGCGGGTTAGTCTCTATGCCTTTCACCCTGACGTGATACCTGTGCAAGGTGTCAGCCGGCGCTGTAGAGGGTGAAACATTATCCTTTGGGGTTACGTTATACAGGTAGACTGCCTCAAATACCGTGCAGCCCGTCCTGGCCGCAATGGTTTTGACGGTTCTGTGATTCCGCTCGATGACCCCATTTCCACTCGGTACGTGGGCGCATCGAAACCTCAGGTGTACTCCCCAGTCATCAGCAAACTTTCTGAACTGCTCACTAGTGAATGCAGCGCCATTGTCGGTTAATATCTCCGTTGGGGGGCCACGTTCAAGAAAAATATTGTTTAACTGACGGATGATGCTGGCTGCATCCTGCCGGCGCAGCATGCGCCATATCGCAAACCTGGATGGACCGCAATCAATGAGAGTCAAGAAATCCTCACCGTTGTGGTGAGTAATATCCATCGCCAGCCGGTTCCAATGGCTTTCCACTACCAGCTTTCCTTTCTCCCAGCGAACGGGTGCTGGATCAATGGATTGGCATGCTATACAATCTTTGACCACTTTCCTGACGTCTGCCTTTTGTACTCCTGGTTCAACCAACTTAGCGAAATATAGGGTCCGCTTGACCCCAGGGTGCCCGGTTTGTTGGTGGACTTCTTTGATGGTATTAGATCGAACGGGGCTCATGGAAGCGGCGCAGGCGGGCTGCATGGGTTCAATAGTCTTTCTTATGGCATCAAGCCATCTTTGAGGTACTCTCGTCAAACAATCTGCTTTGTTCAGGCTGGATTTGACCAGGGACACCTCTATTGACAGCGCATATTCGTTCACCAGCTTCATGATCGTGTCGAGCCGCCGTCGGATGAGCATCTCGCTCGTGGCTTTGGTTCGTATTCTGGCCCTCCCGGTGAGAGTATCTGAAATCCACTTATGGACGCAAGCAGAATCCGTGAATAGTCGCAGGGTGGTCGTCTTCCAAAGGATTGCCAAGTTTATCCCCTTGATAACCGCATCAAGTTCTGCCAGGTTTATGTGCTGGGAGTCCTTTTCTGGGCGTAACCAGCAAGCGTCTTCCACCACCATTCCATCATGGACCACCGATACACCAATGGCGAGAGAGCTTGCATCAACCCACACACTAAGGTTCTGGCTGTCGACGCACCATCTGCCTCGCGTTGGGTCTTCCTTGTGCACCCTGGTGAGGACTTCTTTGAGCATTGTATTGAGAGGGACGTCATGAGTTTCGTCATCCCATCCAGTGGTGACGTCGGAGGCTCTTCGCTTAATAAATGCCACCGCAACACGAAGCCAGCCGCCGACAGGAAGGTGTCCAACTAACTTTCCGCACAAGGAAAATACGTTTCGTCGTGTAACAATACAAGGCATGTCCGGGGTTTCATTTCCTCGTTTCCAGTACAGAACGTCATCTTCCTCCCAGACCTGCAAACCAAGTACCCGTGCGCCATCTCGTAGCCTTTCCGGTTCCTTGCTGAGAAGGCCAAAGTTGTAGAGATGCTCCCTCACGCGCGCCGCAGATACAATTTCCTCGTCCACGTACACGTCATCAATATATGCAGACGTTGCCCGCTGAATGCGCTCATCTTTAGTTAGAATGGTGTCAACAATCATTTGCATAATTGATGGCGCAACATTAAGTCCAAATCCCATGCGGGTTAGGCAATACCTTTTCCCCTTGATGAGCACCGTTTGATAGGGCCATAGTGATTTGTGTACACGCACTTGAAGGTATGCTTTGTGAAGATCCAGTACAGATACATTAGATCCCACTTGCCGCCATTCCCTCAACTTTTCAGTGCATACGTCCGCGCGAGCTGTAAAAGGGTCCACGTGCTCATTCAATTCTCGATAGTCGAGCACCGGCCTCACCTTCTGCTTATTCTGTTGGATAACCGCCATTAACGGGATCAGGCACTTTGGAGGACCCAATTCCTTCTCTGAATACGGAACTAGCCATCCATTACTAATCCAAGTTTGTAGTTCCTTGTCGTATTCTGCACGAGCTCCGGGGGGAATTTTGTATTCTGGCACCTTATTGCATAATTTCTCGGGTGGCTGCTCCTCCGACCACTTCCAGGAGGCTGTCCAGGATTTTGTGCGCTGGTCGAATTCCGCACAAAAATCAGGCTGTTCCAGCTTCATAGCTGCACTCAGAGCAAGGCCCGCTTTTGCAAAATGTGCCCTACCCTCACCATCAATGCGTACACCTCCCAATTCCTTGATGACGTCCATTCCCAGGAGTAGGTCGTAACCGAGCAGGTCACCGTTTATAACCAAGGCTCGTGCGGTTACTGTAGGCCCATCGCCGACACCTGCGCGAATGATGCTAACGCCACAAGAGGCAATCGAGCCACCGCCAACCGTCAATACCGGGATCCTTTCCTTATCCCATGCGTCACAGCATGCTTTGCGCACGAGGGTCTGCGTGCACCCGGTGTCTACGAGCGCGAAGCGCTCACGCCCGTTTACGCGCACGCTCACTGTGGGTAGCGCCTTATTTGGCGACGATCTGGGGAGAAGACTGGCGCTATAGCTTACTCCCCTTGCCCGTTTCCCGGACAACCTCTTGCCACGTGACCCAGCTTGTTGCACCGGTAACAACGCACGCGTTTTAACGTTCCTCGATCGGGCGCGTCCTTTGCACCGCTTCGGCTACGGCAGTCTTTTGAAAAATGATTCGGCCCGCCACATTTGTAGCATCTCACGTCTTCTGTTGGTGGTGAAGACGCTTCCGCAGCTGCCGAAACTGGCTCTGTGTCCTCTTTCAAAATGTTTCGGGCTCTGGCCAACAACTCGTCAAGCCCAATCTCACTGAGTCTGGACGATGCTCGCAGCAGTCTGCTGGCGCCGTCTGGGAGTCCAGTCAGAAAAGCGCATCCCAGTATTCGCTCGCTTGTTCCACCAAACGGCGCGGCTAGCCTCCTCAAATCGGCCAGGTAGACGTCCACAGTCTCATCTAGCCCAAGCCGCCGTTCGGTGAACTGCCTCCAGGCGACGAAAGGGTCCACAGCAAAGGCTGCGTATAACGCCTGCCTAATTTCCTCCAGGCCTGGTTCGTCTCCGAGCTGCTGATACACCGAATATGCTCCTTTGGTCAGCCTCAGCGGGATGACCAGTGCAGGATCCTTTATATTGCAAAGTCTGCAGACGCGCTCGGCTTTCTCCCACCACTCGACTACAGAGGGTCCGGAGGGGGAACCGTCGAACTCGGGTATCAACCTCAAGTCGAACTTGTCCATCGCCGAGATAGCTTGAAATTATAACGTAGGTCGCAAGTCACTGTTAACCTCCAAAGCAGCTCTTACTGCTCGACACGTGCACTCGCTTCGCACACTCCGTTTCTCTGAGACGGTACGAGACTCGCTTTTTATAATATCCAGTCACACCTAATTTCCATACGTGCAGCGAGACTTTGCGAGATTTTGCGTGAACTGTATGTAATAAACATTCAGGGACGCCATGTTGGATTTCTTTCCTTCTTTCTTTCTTTCACTCGCAGCGCACAGGACAAGCAAACCCGAGGACGTTTCGCAAGTAAGCCCTCTTCATGTTCATGTTCCCTACACATGTATGTGTGCCTCTAGCATTTGTTGCATTCTACACAGTCAATCCTGGTTATTTAAGCACCAGATGTGAACATGTATGTGTGCCTCTAGCATTTGTTGCATTCTACACAGTCAATCCTGGTTATTTAGGCACCAGATGTGAACTTGTATGTGTGCCTCTAGCATTTGTTGCATTCTACACAGTCAATCCTGGTTATTTAGGCACCAGATGTGAACTTGTATGTGTGCCTCTTGCATTTGTTGCATTCTACACAGTCACTCCTGGTTATTTAGGCACCAGATGTGAACATGTATGTGTGCCTCTAGCATTTGTTGCATTCTACACAGTCAATCCTGGTTATTTAGGCACCAGATGTGAACATGTATGTGTGCCTCTAGCATTTGTTGCATTCTACACAGTCAATCCTGGTTATTTAGGCACCAGATGTGAACATGTATGTGTGCCTCTAGCATTTGTTGCATTCTACACAGTCAATCCTGGTTATTTAGGCACCAGATGTGAACATGTATGTGTGCCTCTAGCATTTGTTGCATTCTACACAGTCAATCCTGGTTATTTAAGCACCAGATGTGAACATGTATGTGTGCCTCTAGCATTTGTTGCATTCTACACAGTCAATCCTGGTTATTTAGGCACCAGATGTGAACATGTATGTGTGCCTCTAGCATTTGTTGCATTCTACACAGTCAATCCTGGTTATTTAGGCACCAGATGTGAACATGTATGTGTGCCTCTAGCATTTGTTGCATTCTACACAGTAAATCCTGGTTATTTAGGCACCAGATGTGAACATGTATGTGTGCCTCTAGCATTTGTTGCATTCTACACAGTCAATCCTGGTTATTTAAGCACCAGATGTGAACATGTATGTGTGCCTCTAGCATTTGTTGCATTTTACACAGTCAATCCTGGTTATTTAAGCACCAGATGTGAACATGTATGTGTGCCTCTAGCATTTGTTGCATTCTACACAGTCAATCCCGGTTATTTAGGCACCAGATGTGAACTTGTATGTGTGCCTCTTGCATTTGTTGCATTCTACACAGTCACTCCTGGTTATTTAGGCACCAGATGTGAACATGTATGTGTGCCTCTAGCATTTGTTGCATTCTACACAGTCAATCCTGGTTATTTAGGCACCAGATGTGAACATGTATGTGTGCCTCTAGCATTTGTTGCATTCTACACAGTCAATCCTGGTTATTTAGGCACCAGATGTGAACATGTATGTGTGCCTCTAGCATTTGTTGCATTCTACACAGTCACTCCTGGTTATTTAGGCACCAGGTGTAGACATGTATTTGTGCCTCTAGCATTTGTTGCATTTTACACAGTCAATCCTGGTTATTTAGGCACCAGATGTGAACTTGTATGTGTGCCTCTAGCATTTGTTGCATTCTACACAGTCAATCCTGGTTATTTAAGCACCAGATGTGAACATGTATGTGTGCCTCTAGCATTTGTTGCATTCTACACAGTCAATCCTGGTTATTTAAGCACCAGATGTGAACATGTATGTGTGCCTCTAGCATTTGTTGCATTCTACACAGTCAATCCTGGTTATTTAGGCACCAGATGTGAACATGTATGTGTGCCTCTAGCATTTGTTGCATTCTACACAGTCACTCCTAGTTATTTAGGCACCAGGTGTAGACATGTATTTGTGCCTCTAGCATTTGTTGCATTTTACACAGTCAATCCTGGTTATTTAGGCACCAGATGTGAACTTTTATGTGTGCCTCTAGCATTTGTTGCATTCTACACAGTCAATCCTGGTTATTTAAGCACCAGATGTGAACATGTATGTGTGCCTCTAGCATTTGTTGCATTCTACACAGTCAATCCTGGTTATTTAAGCACCAGATGTGAACATGTATGTGTGCCTCTAGCATTTGTTGCATTCTACACAGTCAATCCTGGTTATTTAAGCACCAGATGTGAACATGTATGTGTGCCTCTAGCATTTGTTTCATTCTACACAGTCAATCCTGGTTATTTAGGCACCATATGTGAACTTGTATGTGTGCCTCTAGCATTTGTTGCATTCTACACAGTCAATCCTGGTTATTTAGGCACCAGATGTGAACTTGTATGTGTGCCTCTAGCATTTGTTGCATTCTACACAGTCAATCCTGGTTATTTAGGCACCAGATGTGAACATGTATGTGTGCCTCTAGCATTTGTTGCATTCTACACAGTCAATCCTGGTTATTTAGGCACCAGATGTGAACATGTATGTGTGCCTCTAGCATTTGTTGCATTCTACACAGTCAATCCTGGTTATTTAAGCACCAGATGTGAACATGTATGTGTGCCTCTAGCATTTGTTGCATTTTACACAGTCAATCCTGGTTATTTAAGCACCAGATGTGAACATGTATGTGTGCCTCTAGCATTTGTTGCATTCTACACAGTCAATCCCGGTTATTTAGGCACCAGATGTGAACTTGTATGTGTGCCTCTTGCATTTGTTGCATTCTACACAGTCACTCCTGGTTATTTAGGCACCAGATGTGAACATGTATGTGTGCCTCTAGCATTTGTTGCATTCTACACAGTCAATCCTGGTTATTTAGGCACCAGATGTGAACATGTATGTGTGCCTCTAGCATTTGTTGCATTCTACACAGTCAATCCTGGTTATTTAGGCACCAGATGTGAACATGTATGTGTGCCTCTAGCATTTGTTGCATTCTACACAGTCACTCCTGGTTATTTAGGCACCAGGTGTAGACATGTATTTGTGCCTCTAGCATTTGTTGCATTTTACACAGTCAATCCTGGTTATTTAGGCACCAGATGTGAACTTGTATGTGTGCCTCTAGCATTTGTTGCATTCTACACAGTCAATCCTGGTTATTTAAGCACCAGATGTGAACATGTATGTGTGCCTCTAGCATTTGTTGCATTCTACACAGTCAATCCTGGTTATTTAAGCACCAGATGTGAACATGTATGTGTGCCTCTAGCATTTGTTGCATTCTACACAGTCAATCCTGGTTATTTAGGCACCAGATGTGAACTTGTATGTGTGCCTCTAGCATTTGTTGCATTCTACACAGTCAATCCTGGTTATTTAGGCACCAGATGTGAACTTGTATGTGTGCCTCTAGCATTTGTTGCATTCTACACAGTCAATCCTGGTTATTTAGGCACCAGATGTGAACATGTATGTGTGCCTCTAGCATTTGTTGCATTCTACACAGTCAATCCTGGTTATTTAGGCACCAGATGTGAACATGTATGTGTGCCTCTAGCATTTGTTGCATTCTACACAGTCACTCCTGGTTATTTAGGCACCAGGTGTAGACATGTATTTGTGCCTCTAGCATTTGTTGCATTTTACACAGTCAATCCTGGTTATTTAGGCACCAGATGTGAACTTGTATGTGTGCCTCTAGCATTTGTTGCATTCTACACAGTCAATCCTGGTTATTTAAGCACCAGATGTGAACATGTATGTGTGCCTCTAGCATTTGTTGCATTCTACACAGTCAATCCTGGTTATTTAAGCACCAGATGTGAACATGTATGTGTGCCTCTAGCATTTGTTGCATTCTACACAGTCAATCCTGGTTATTTAAGCACCAGATGTGAACATGTATGTGTGCCTCTAGCATTTGTTTCATTCTACACAGTCAATCCTGGTTATTTAGGCACCATATGTGAACTTGTATGTGTGCCTCTAGCATTTGTTGCATTCTACACAGTCAATCCTGGTTATTTAGGCACCAGATGTGAACTTGTATGTGTGCCTCTAGCATTTGTTGCATTCTACACAGTCAATCCTGGTTATTTAGGCACCAGATGTGAACATGTATGTGTGCCTCTAGCATTTGTTGCATTCTACACAGTCAATCCTGGTTATTTAGGCACCAGATGTGAACATGTATGTGTGCCTCTAGCATTTGTTGCATTCTACACAGTCACTCCTGCTTATTTAGGCACCAGGTGTAGACATGTATTTGTGCCTCTAGCATTTGTTGCATTTTACACAGTCAATCCTGGTTATTTAGGCACCAGATGTGAACTTGTATGTGTGCCTCTAGCATTTGTTGCATTCTACACAGTCAATCCTGGTTATTTAAGCACCAGATGTGAACATGTATGTGTGCCTCTAGCATTTGTTGCATTCTACACAGTCAATCCTGGTTATTTAAGCACCAGATGTGAACATGTATGTGTGCCTCTAGCATTTGTTGCATTCTACACAGTCAATCCTGGTTATTTAGGCACCAGATGTGAACATGCATGTGTGCCTCTAGCATTTGTTGCATTCTACACAGTCAATCCTGGTTATTTAGGCACCAGATGTGAACTTGTATGAGTACCTCTTGCATTTGTTGCATACTACACAGTCAATCCTGGTTATTTAGGCACCAGATGTGAACATGCATGTGTGCCTCTAGCATTTGTTGCATTCTACACAGTCAATCATGGTTATTTAGGCACCAGATGTGAACATGCATGTGTGCCTCTAGCATTTGTTACATTCTACACAGTCAATCCTGGTTATTTAGGCACCAGATGTGAACATGCATGTGTGCCTCTAGCATTTGTTACATTCTACACAGTCAATCCTGGTTATTTAGGCACCAGATGTGAACTTGTATGAGTACCTCTTGCATTTGTTGCATTCTACACAGTCAATCCTGGTTATTTAGGCACCAGATGTGAACATGTATGTGTGCCTCTAGCATTTGTTGCATTCTACAAAGTCAATCCTGGTTATTTAGGCACCAGATGTGAACATGTATGTGTGCCTCTAGCATTTGTTGCACTCTACACAGTCAATCATGGTTATTTAGGCACCAGATGTGAACTTGTATATGTGCCTATAGCATTTGTTACATTCTACACAGTCAATCCTGGTTATTTAGGCACCAGATGTGAACTTGTATGAGTACCTCTTGCATTTGTTGCATTCTACACAGTCAATCCTGGTTATTTAGGCACCAGATGTGAACATGCATGTGTGCCTCTAGCATTTGTTGCATTCTACACAGTCAATCCTGGTTATTTAGGCACCAGATGTGAACTTGTATGAGTACCTCTTGCATTTGTTGCATTCTACACAGTCAATCCTGGTTATTTAGGCACCAGATGTGAACATGCATGTGTGCCTCTAGCATTTGTTACATTCTACACAGTCAATCCTGGTTATTTAGGCCCCAGATGTGAACATGCATGTGTGCCTCTATCATTTGTTGCATTCTACACAGTCAATCCTGGTTATTTAGGCACCAGATGTGAACATGCATGTGTACCTCTAGCATTTGTTACATTCTACACAGTCAATTCTGGTTATTTAGGCACCAGATGTGAACTTGTATGAGTACCTCTTGCATTTGTTGCATTCTACACAGTCAATCCTGGTTATTTAGGCACCAGATGTGAACATGCATGTGTGCCTCTAGCATTTGTTACATTTTACACAGTCAATCCTGGTTATTTAAGCACCAGATGTGAACATGCATGTGTGCCTCTAGCATTTGTTGCATTCTACACAGTCAATCATGGTTATTTAAGCACCAGATGTGAACATGTATGTGTGCCTCTAGCATATGTTACATTCTACACAGTCAATCCTGGTTATTTAGGCACCAGATGTGAACTTGTATGAGTACCTCTTGCATTTGTTGCATTCTACACAGTCAATCCTGGTTATTTAGGCACCAGATGTTAACATGTATGTGTGCCTCTAGCATTTGTTACATTCTACACAGTCAATCCTGGTTATTTAGGCACCAGATGTGAACTTGTATGAGTACCTCTTGCATTTGTTGCATTCTACAGTCAATCCTGGTTATTTAGGCACCAGATGTGAACATGCATGTGTGCCTCTAGCATTTGTTACATTCTACACAGTCAATCCTGGTTATTTAGGCACCAGATGTGAACATGTATGTGTGCCTCTAGCATTTGTTACATTCTACACAGTCAATCCTGGTTATTTAGGCACCAGATGTAGACATGTATGTTTGCCACTAGCATTTGTTGCATTCTACACAGTCAATCCTGGTTATTTAGGCACCAGATGTGAACTTGTATGTGTGCCTCTTGCATTTGTTGCATTCTACACAGTCACTCCTGGTTATTTAGGCACCAGATGTGAACATGTATGTGTGCCTCTAGCATTTGTTGCTTTCTACACAGTCAATCCTGGTTATTTAGGCACCAGATGTGAACATGTATGTGTGCCTCTAGCATTTGTTGCATTCTACACAGTCACTCCTGGTTATTTAGGCACCAGATGTGAACATGTATGTGTGCCTCTAGCATTTGTTGCATTCTACACAGTCACTCCTGGTTATTTAGGCACCAGATGTGAACATGTATGTGTGCCTCTAGCATTTGTTGCATTCTACACAGTCAATCCTGGTTATTTAGGCACCAGATGTGAACTTGTATGTGTACCTCTTGCATTTGTTGCATTCTACACAGTCAATCCTGGTTATTTAGGCACCAGATGTGAACTTGTATGAGTACCTCTTGCATTTGTTGCATACTACACAGTCAATCCTGGTTATTTAGGCACCAGATGTGAACATGCATGTGTGCCTCTAACATTTGTTACATTCTACACAGTCAATCCTGGTTATTTAGGCACCAGATGTGAACATGTATGTGTGCCTCTAGCATTTGTCGCATTCTACACAGTCAATCCTGGTTATTTAGGCACCAGATGTGAACATGTATGTGTGCCTCTAGCATTTGTGGCATTCTACACAGTCAATCATGGTTATTTAGGCACCAGATGTGAACATGTATGTGTGCCTCTAGCATTTGTTGCATTCTACACAGTCAATCATGGTTATTTAGGCACCAGATGTGAACTTGTATATGTGCCTCTAGCATTTGTTACATTCTACACAGTCAATCCTGGTTATTTAGGCACCAGATGTGAACTTGTATGAGTACCTATTGCATTTGTTGCATTCTACACAGTCAATCCTGGTTATTTAGGCACCAGATGTGAACATGCATGTGTGCCTATAGCATTTGTTGCATTCTACACAGTCAATCCTGGTTATTTAGGCACCAGATGTGAACTTGTATGAGTACCTCTTGCATTTGTTGCATTCTACACAGTCAATCCTGGTTATTTAGGCACCAGATGTGAACATGCATGTGTGCCTCTAGCATTTGTTGCATTCTACACAGTCAATCCTGGTTATTTAGGCACCAGATGTGAACATGCATGTGTGCCTCTAGCATTTGTTGCATTTTACACAGTCTATCCTGGTTATTTAGGCACCAGATGTGAACATGCATGTGTGCCTCTAGCATTTGTTGCATTCTACACAGTCAATCCTGGTTATTTAAGCACCAGATGTGAACATGCATGTGTGCCTCTAGCATTTGTTACATTCTACACAGTCAATTCTGGTTATTTAGGCACCAGATGTGAACTTGTATGAGTACCTCTTGCATTTGTTGCATTCTACACAGTCAATCCTGGTTATTTAGGCACCAGATGTGAACATGCATGTGTGCCTCTAGCATTTGTTGCATTCTACACAGTCAATCCTGGTTATTTAGGCACCAGATGTGAACATGCATGTGTGCCTCTAGCATTTGTTGCATTCTACACAGTCAATCATGGTTATTTAAGCACCAGATGTGAACATGTATGTGTGCCTCTAGCATATGTTACATTCTACACAGTCAATCCTGGTTATTTAGGCACCAGATGTGAACTTGTATGAGTACCTCTTGCATTTGTTGCATTCTACACAGTCAATCCTGGTTATTTAGGCACCAGATGTTAACATGTATGTGTGCCTCTAGCATTTGTTACATTCTACACAGTCCATCCTGGTTATTTAGGCACCAGATGTGAACTTGTATGAGTACCTCTTGCATTTGTTGCATTCTACAGTCAATCCTGGTTATTTAGGCACCAGATGTGAACATGCATGTGTGCCTCTAGCATTTGTTACATTCTACACAGTCAATCCTGGTTATTTAGGCACCAGATGTGAACATGTATGTGTGCCTCTAGCATTTGTCGCATTCTACACAGTCAATCCTGGTTATTTAGGCACCAGATGTGAACATGTATGTGTGCCTCTAGCATTTGTTACATTCTACACAGTCAATCCTGGTTATTTAGGCACCAGATGTGAACATGTATGTGTGCCTCTAGCATTTGTGGCATTCTACACAGTCAATCATGGTTATTTAGGCACCAGATGTGAACTTGTATGTGTGCGTCTAGCATTTGTTACATTCTACACAGTCAATCCTGGTTATTTAGGCACCAGATGTGAACATGTATGTGTGCCTCTAGCATTTGTTACATTCTACACAGTCAATCCTGGTTATTTAGGCACCAGATGTGAACATGTATGTGTGCCTCTAGCATTTGTTGCATTCTACACAGTCAATCCTGGTTATTTAGGCACCAGATGTGAACATGTATGTGTGCCTCTAGCATTTGTTGCATTCTACACAGTCAATCCTGGTTATTTAGGCACCAGATGTGAACTTGTATGAGTACCTCTTGCATTTGTTGCATACTACGCAGTCAATCCTGGTTATTTAGGCACCAGATGTGAACATGCATGTGTGCCTCTAGCATTTGTTGCATTCTACACAGTCAATCTTGGTTATTTAGGCACCAGATGTGAACATGCATGTGTGCCTCTAGCATTTGTTACATTCTACACAGTCAATCCTGGTTATTTAGGCACCAGATGTGAACTTGCATGTGTGCCTGTAGCATTTGTTACATTCTACACAGTCAATCCTGGTTATTTAGGCACCAGATGTGAACTTGTATGAGTACCTCTTGCATTTGTTGCATTCTACACAGTCAATCCTGGTTATTTAGGCACCAGATGTGAACATGTATGTGTGCCTCTAGCATTTGTTGCATTCTACACAGTCAATCCTGGTTATTTAGGCACCAGATGTGAACATGTATGTGTGCCTCTAGCATTTGTTGCATTCTACACAGTCAATCATGGTTATTTAGGAACCAGATGTGAACTTGTATATGTGCCTCTAGCATTTGTTACATTCTACACAGTCAATCCTGGTTATTTAGGCACCAGATGTGAACTTGTATGAGTACCTCTTGCATTTGTTGCATTCTACACAGTCAATCCTGGTTATTTAGGCACCAGATGTGAACATGCATGTGTGCCTCTAGCATTTGTTGCATTCTACACAGTCAATCCTGGTTATTTAGGCACCAGATGTGAACTTGTATGAGTACCTCTTGCATTTGTTGCATTCTACACAGTCAATCCTGGTTATTTAGGCACCAGATGTGAACATGCATGTGTGCCTCTAGCATTTGTTGCATTCTACACAGTCAATCCTGGTTATTTAGGCACCAGATGTGAACTTGTATGAGTACCTCTTGCATTTGTTGCATTCTACACAGTCAATCCTGGTTATTTAGGCACCAGATGTGAACATGCATGTGTGCCTCTAGCATTTGTTACATTCTACACAGTCAATCCTGGTTATTTAGGCACCAGATGTGAACATGCATGTGTGCCTCTAGCATTTGTTGCATTTTACACAGTCAATCCTGGTTATTTAGGCACCAGATGTGAACATGCATGTGTGCCTCTTGCATTTGTTGCATTCTACAGTCAATCCTGGTTATTTAGGCACCAGATGTGAACATGCATGTGTGCCTCTAGCATTTGTGACATTCTACACAGTCAATTCTGGTTATTTAGGCACCAGATGTGAACTTGTATGAGTACCTCTTGCATTTGTTGCATTCTACACAGTCAATCCTGGTTATTTAGGCACCAGATGTTAACATGCATGTGTGCCTCTAGCATTTGTTACATTTTACACAGTCAATCCTGGTTATTTAAGCACCAGATGTGAACATGCATGTGTGCCTCTAGCATTTGTTGCATTCTACACAGTCAATCATGGTTATTTAAGCACCAGATGTGAACATGCATGTGTGCCTCTAGCATTTGTTACATTCTACACAGTCAATCCTGGTTATTTAGGCACCAGATGTGAACATGTATGTGTGCCTCTAGCATTTGTCGCATTCTACACAGTCAATCCTGGTTATTTAGGCACCAGATGTGAACATGTATGTGTGCCTCTAGCATTTGTTACATTCTACACAGTCAATCCTGGTTATTTAGGCACCAGATGTGAACATGTATGTGTGCCTCTAGCATTTGTGGCATTCTACACAGTCAATCATGGTTATTTAGGCACCAGATGTGAACTTGTATGTGTGCGTCTAGCATTTGTTACATTCTACACAGTCAATCCTGGTTATTTAGGCACCAGATGTGAACATGTATGTGTGCCTCTAGCATTTGTTACATTCTACACAGTCAATCCTGGTTATTTAGGCACCAGATGTGAACATGTATGTGTGCCTCTAGCATTTGTTGCATTCTACACAGTCAATCCTGGTTATTTAGGCACCAGATGTGAACATGTATGTGTGCCTCTAGCATTTGTTGCATTCTACACAGTCAATCCTGGTTATTTAGGCACCAGATGTGAACTTGTATGAGTACCTCTTGCATTTGTTGCATACTACACAGTCAATCCTGGTTATTTAGGCACCAGATGTGAACATGCATGTGTGCCTCTAGCATTTGTTGCATTCTACACAGTCAATCTTGGTTATTTAGGCACCAGATGTGAACATGCATGTGTGCCTCTAGCATTTGTTACATTCTACACAGTCAATCCTGGTTATTTAGGCACCAGATGTGAACTTGCATGTGTGCCTGTAGCATTTGTTACATTCTACACAGTCAATCCTGGTTATTTAGGCACCAGATGTGAACTTGTATGAGTACCTCTTGCATTTGTTGCATTCTACACAGTCAATCCTGGTTATTTAGGCACCAGATGTGAACATGCATGTGTGCCTCTAGCATTTGTTGCATTCTACACAGTCAATCCTGGTTATTTAGGCACCAGATGTGAACTTGTATGAGTACCTCTTGCATTTGTTGCATTCTACGCAGTCAATCCTGGTTATTTAGGCACCAGATGTGAACATGCATGTGTGCCTCTAGCATTTGTTGCATTCTACACAGTCAATCTTGGTTATTTAGGCACCAGATGTGAACATGCATGTGTGCCTCTAGCATTTGTTACATTCTACACAGTCAATCCTGGTTATTTAGGCACCAGATGTGAACTTGCATGTGTGCCTGTAGCATTTGTTACATTCTACACAGTCAATCCTGGTTATTTAGGCACCAGATGTGAACTTGTATGAGTACCTCTTGCATTTGTTGCATTCTACACAGTCAATCCTGGTTATTTAGGCACCAGATGTGAACATGTATGTGTGCCTCTAGCATTTGTTGCATTCTACACAGTCAATCCTGGTTATTTAGGCACCAGATGTGAACATGTATGTGTGCCTCTAGCATTTGTTGCATTCTACACAGTCAATCATGGTTATTTAGGAACCAGATGTGAACTTGTATATGTGCCTCTAGCATTTGTTACATTCTACACAGTCAATCCTGGTTATTTAGGCACCAGATGTGAACTTGTATGAGTACCTCTTGCATTTGTTGCATTCTACACAGTCAATCCTGGTTATTTAGGCACCAGATGTGAACATGCATGTGTGCCTCTAGCATTTGTTGCATTCTACACAGTCAATCCTGGTTATTTAGGCACCAGATGTGAACTTGTATGAGTACCTCTTGCATTTGTTGCATTCTACACAGTCAATCCTGGTTATTTAGGCACCAGATGTGAACATGCATGTGTGCCTCTAGCATTTGTTGCATTCTACACAGTCAATCCTGGTTATTTAGGCACCAGATGTGAACTTGTATGAGTACCTCTTGCATTTGTTGCATTCTACACAGTCAATCCTGGTTATTTAGGCACCAGATGTGAACATGCATGTGTGCCTCTAGCATTTGTTACATTCTACACAGTCAATCCTGGTTATTTAGGCACCAGATGTGAACATGCATGTGTGCCTCTAGCATTTGTTGCATTTTACACAGTCAATCCTGGTTATTTAGGCACCAGATGTGAACATGCATGTGTGCCTCTTGCATTTGTTGCATTCTACAGTCAATCCTGGTTATTTAGGCACCAGATGTGAACATGCATGTGTGCCTCTAGCATTTGTTACATTCTACACAGTCAATTCTGGTTATTTAGGCACCAGATGTGAACTTGTATGAGTACCTCTTGCATTTGTTGCATTCTACACAGTCAATCCTGGTTATTTAGGCACCAGATGTGAACATGCATGTGTGCCTCTAGCATTTGTTGCATTCTACACAGTCAATCATGGTTATTTAAGCACCAGATTTGAACATGTATGTGTGCCTCTAGCATATGTTACATTCTACACAGTCAATCCTGGTTATTTAGGCACCAGATGTGAACTTGTATGAGTACCTCTTGCATTTGTTGCATTCTACACAGTCAATCATGGTTATTTAAGCACCAGATGTGAACATGCATGTGTGCCTCTAGCATTTGTTACATTCTACACAGTCAATCCTGGTTATTTAGGCACCAGATGTGAACATGTATGTGTGCCTCTAGCATTTGTCGCATTCTACACAGTCAATCCTGGTTATTTAGGCACCAGATGTGAACATGTATGTGTGCCTCTAGCATTTGTTACATTCTACACAGTCAATCCTGGTTATTTAGGCACCAGATGTGAACATGTATGTGTGCCTCTAGCATTTGTGGCATTCTACACAGTCAATCATGGTTATTTAGGCACCAGATGTGAACTTGTATGTGTGCGTCTAGCATTTGTTACATTCTACACAGTCAATCCTGGTTATTTAGGCACCAGATGTGAACATGTATGTGTGCCTCTAGCATTTGTTACATTCTACACAGTCAATCCTGGTTATTTAGGCACCAGATGTGAACATGTATGTGTGCCTCTAGCATTTGTTGCATTCTACACAGTCAATCCTGGTTATTTAGGCACCAGATGTGAACATGTATGTGTGCCTCTAGCATTTGTTGCATTCTACACAGTCAATCCTGGTTATTTAGGCACCAGATGTGAACTTGTATGAGTACCTCTTGCATTTGTTGCATACTACACAGTCAATCCTGGTTATTTAGGCACCAGATGTGAACATGCATGTGTGCCTCTAGCATTTGTTGCATTCTACACAGTCAATCTTGGTTATTTAGGCACCAGATGTGAACATGCATGTGTGCCTCTAGCATTTGTTACATTCTACACAGTCAATCCTGGTTATTTAGGCACCAGATGTGAACATGCATGTGTGCCTCTAGCATTTGTTACATTCTACACAGTCAATCCTGGTTATTTAGGCACCAGATGTGAACATGCATGTGTGCCTCTAGCATTTGTTGCATTTTACACAGTCAATCCTGGTTATTTAGGCACCAGATGTGAACATGCATGTGTGCCTCTTGCATTTGTTGCATTCTACAGTCAATCCTGGTTATTTAGGCACCAGATGTGAACATGCATGTGTGCCTCTAGCATTTGTTACATTCTACACAGTCAATTCTGGTTATTTAGGCACCAGATGTGAACTTGTATGAGTACCTCTTGCATTTGTTGCATTCTACACAGTCAATCCTGGTTATTTAGGCACCAGATGTGAACATGCATGTGTGCCTCTAGCATTTGTTGCATTCTACACAGTCAATCATGGTTATTTAAGCACCAGATTTGAACATGTATGTGTGCCTCTAGCATATGTTACATTCTACACAGTCAATCCTGGTTATTTAGGCACCAGATGTGAACTTGTATGAGTACCTCTTGCATTTGTTGCATTCTACACAGTCAATCATGGTTATTTAAGCACCAGATGTGAACATGCATGTGTGCCTCTAGCATTTGTTACATTCTACACAGTCAATCCTGGTTATTTAGGCACCAGATGTGAACATGTATGTGTGCCTCTAGCATTTGTCGCATTCTACACAGTCAATCCTGGTTATTTAGGCACCAGATGTGAACATGTATGTGTGCCTCTAGCATTTGTTACATTCTACACAGTCAATCCTGGTTATTTAGGCACCAGATGTGAACATGTATGTGTGCCTCTAGCATTTGTGGCATTCTACACAGTCAATCATGGTTATTTAGGCACCAGATGTGAACTTGTATGTGTGCGTCTAGCATTTGTTACATTCTACACAGTCAATCCTGGTTATTTAGGCACCAGATGTGAACATGTATGTGTGCCTCTAGCATTTGTTACATTCTACACAGTCAATCCTGGTTATTTAGGCACCAGATGTGAACATGTATGTGTGCCTCTAGCATTTGTTGCATTCTACACAGTCAATCCTGGTTATTTAGGCACCAGATGTGAACATGTATGTGTGCCTCTAGCATTTGTTGCATTCTACACAGTCAATCCTGGTTATTTAGGCACCAGATGTGAACTTGTATGAGTACCTCTTGCATTTGTTGCATACTACACAGTCAATCCTGGTTATTTAGGCACCAGATGTGAACATGCATGTGTGCCTCTAGCATTTGTTGCATTCTACACAGTCAATCTTGGTTATTTAGGCACCAGATGTGAACATGCATGTGTGCCTCTAGCATTTGTTACATTCTACACAGTCAATCCTGGTTATTTAGGCACCAGATGTGAACTTGCATGTGTGCCTGTAGCATTTGTTACATTCTACACAGTCAATCCTGGTTATTTAGGCACCAGATGTGAACTTGTATGAGTACCTCTTGCATTTGTTGCATTCTACACAGTCAATCCTGGTTATTTAGGCACCAGATGTGAACATGCATGTGTGCCTCTAGCATTTGTTGCATTCTACACAGTCAATCCTGGTTATTTAGGCACCAGATGTGAACTTGTATGAGTACCTCTTGCATTTGTTGCATTCTACACAGTCAATCCTGGTTATTTAGGCACCAGATGTGAACATGCATGTGTGCCTCTAGCATTTGTTACATTCTACACAGTCAATCCTGGTTATTTAGGCACCAGATGTGAACATGCATGTGTGCCTCTAGCATTTGTTGCATTTTACACAGTCAATCCTGGTTATTTAGGCACCAGATGTGAACATGCATGTGTGCCTCTAGCATTTGTTGCATTCTACAGTCAATCCTGGTTATTTAGGCACCAGATGTGAACATGCATGTGTGCCTCTAGCATTTGTTACATTCTACACAGTCAATTCTGGTTATTTAGGCACCAGATGTGAACTTGTATGAGTACCTCTTGCATTTGTTGCATTCTACACAGTCAATCCTGGTTATTTAGGCACCAGATGTGAACATGCATGTGTGCCTCTAGCATTTGTTACATTTTACACAGTCAATCCTGGTTATTTAAGCACCAGATGTGAACATGCATGTGTGCCTCTAGCATTTGTTGCATTCTACACAGTCAATCATGGTTATTTAAGCACCAGATTTGAACATGTATGTGTGCCTCTAGCATATGTTACATTCTACACAGTCAATCCTGGTTATTTAGGCACCAGATGTGAACATGTATGTGTGCCTCTAGCATTTGTCGCATTCTACACAGTCAATCCTGGTTATTTAGGCACCAGATGTGAACATGTATGTGTGCCTCTAGCATTTGTTACATTCTACACAGTCAATCCTGGTTATTTAGGCACCAGAA
This sequence comes from Sepiola atlantica, assembly GCA_963556195.1. Lineage (NCBI taxonomy): Eukaryota > Metazoa > Mollusca > Cephalopoda > Sepiida > Sepiolidae > Sepiola > Sepiola atlantica. The sequence goes on along the minus strand of OY744529.1, from coordinate 94,186,662 downwards.
GTGAACATGTATGTGTGCCTCTAGCATTTGTGGCATTCTACACAGTCAATCATGGTTATTTAGGCACCAGATGTGAACTTGTATGTGTGCGTCTAGCATTTGTTACATTCTACACAGTCAATCCTGGTTATTTAGGCACCAGATGTGAACATGTATGTGTGCCTCTAGCATTTGTTACATTCTACACAGTCAATCCTGGTTATTTAGGCACCAGATGTGAACATGTATGTGTGCCTCTAGCATTTGTTGCATTCTACACAGTCAATTCTGGTTATTTAGGCACCAGATGTGAACATGTATGTGTGCCTCTAGCATTTGTTGCATTCTACACAGTCAATCCTGGTTATTTAGGCACCAGATGTGAACTTGTATGAGTACCTCTTGCATTTGTTGCATACTACACAGTCAATCCTGGTTATTTAGGCACCAGATGTGAACATGCATGTGTGCCTCTAGCATTTGTTGCATTCTACACAGTCAATCTTGGTTATTTAGGCACCAGATGTGAACATGCATGTGTGCCTCTAGCATTTGTTACATTCTACACAGTCAATCCTGGTTATTTAGGCACCAGATGTGAACTTGCATGTGTGCCTGTAGCATTTGTTACATTCTACACAGTCAATCCTGGTTATTTAGGCACCAGATGTGAACTTGTATGAGTACCTCTTGCATTTGTTGCATTCTACACAGTCAATCCTGGTTATTTAGGCACCAGATGTGAACATGTATGTGTGCCTCTAGCATTTGTTGCATTCTACACAGTCAATCCTGGTTATTTAGGCACCAGATGTGAACATGTATGTGTGCCTCTAGCATTTGTTGCATTCTACACAGTCAATCATGGTTATTTAGGAACCAGATGTGAACTTGTATATGTGCCTCTAGCATTTGTTACATTCTACACAGTCAATCCTGGTTATTTAGGCACCAGATGTGAACTTGTATGAGTACCTCTTGCATTTGTTGCATTCTACACAGTCAATCCTGGTTATTTAGGCACCAGATGTGAACATGCATGTGTGCCTCTAGCATTTGTTGCATTCTACACAGTCAATCCTGGTTATTTAGGCACCAGATGTGAACTTGTATGAGTACCTCTTGCATTTGTTGCATTCTACACAGTCAATCCTGGTTATTTAGGCACCAGATGTGAACATGCATGTGTGCCTCTAGCATTTGTTGCATTCTACACAGTCAATCCTGGTTATTTAGGCACCAGATGTGAACTTGTATGAGTACATCTTGCATTTGTTGCATTCTACACAGTCAATCCTGGTTATTTAGGCACCAGATGTGAACATGCATGTGTGCCTCTAGCATTTGTTACATTCTACACAGTCAATCCTGGTTATTTAGGCACCAGATGTGAACATGCATGTGTGCCTCTAGCATTTGTTGCATTTTACACAGTCAATCCTGGTTATTTAGGCACCAGATGTGAACATGCATGTGTGCCTCTTGCATTTGTTGCATTCTACAGTCAATCCTGGTTATTTAGGCACCAGATGTGAACATGCATGTGTGCCTCTAGCATTTGTTACATTCTACACAGTCAATTCTGGTTATTTAGGCACCAGATGTTAACTTGTATGAGTACCTCTTGCATTTGTTGCATTCTACACAGTCAATCCTGGTTATTTAGGCACCAGATGTGAACATGCATGTGTGCCTCTAGCATTTGTTACATTTTACACAGTCAATCCTGGTTATTTAAGCACCAGATGTGAACATGCATGTGTGCCTCTAGCATTTGTTGCATTCTACACAGTCAATCATGGTTATTTAAGCACCAGATTTGAACATGTATGTGTGCCTCTAGCATATGTTACATTCTACACAGTCAATCCTGGTTATTTAGGCACCAGATGTGAACTTGTATGAGTACCTCTTGCATTTGTTGCATTCTACACAGTCAATCATGGTTATTTAAGCACCAGATGTGAACATGCATGTGTGCCTCTAGCATTTGTTACATTCTACACAGTCAATCCTGGTTATTTAGGCACCAGATGTGAACATGTATGTGTGCCTCTAGCATTTGTCGCATTCTACACAGTCAATCCTGGTTATTTAGGCACCAGATGTGAACATGTATGTGTGCCTCTAGCATTTGTTACATTCTACACAGTCAATCCTGGTTATTTAGGCACCAGATGTGAACATGTATGTGTGCCTCTAGCATTTGTGGCATTCTACACAGTCAATCATGGTTATTTAGGCACCAGATGTGAACTTGTATATGTGCGTCTAGCATTTGTTACATTCTACACAGTCAATCCTGGTTATTTAGGCACCAGATGTGAACATGTATGTGTGCCTCTAGCATTTGTTACATTCTACACAGTCAATCCTGGTTATTTAGGCACCAGATGTGAACATGTATGTGTGCCTCTAGCATTTGTTGCATTCTACACAGTCAATCCTGGTTATTTAGGCACCAGATGTGAACATGTATGTGTGCCTCTAGCATTTGTTGCATACTACACAGTCAATCCTGGTTATTTAGGCACCAGATGTGAACATGCATGTGTGCCTCTAGCATTTGTTGCATTCTACACAGTCAATCTTGGTTATTTAGGCACCAGATGTGAACATGCATGTGTGCCTCTAGCATTTGTTACATTCTACACAGTCAATCCTGGTTATTTAGGCACCAGATATGAACTTGCATGTGTGCCTGTAGCATATGTTACATTCTACACAGTCAATCCTGGTTATTTAGGCACCAGATGTGAACTTGTATGAGTACCTCTTGCATTTGTTGCATTCTACACAGTCAATCCTGGTTATTTAGGCACCAGATGTGAACATGCATGTGTGCCTCTAGCATTTGTTGCATTCTACACAGTCAATCCTGGTTATTTAGGCACCAGATGTGAACTTGTATGAGTACCTCTTGCATTTGTTGCATTCTACGCAGTCAATCCTGGTTATTTAGGCACCAGATGTGAACATGCATGTGTGCCTCTAGCATTTGTTGCATTCTACACAGTCAATCTTGGTTATTTAGGCACCAGATGTGAACATGCATGTGTGCCTCTAGCATTTGTTACATTCTACACAGTCAATCCTGGTTATTTAGGCACCAGATGTGAACTTGCATGTGTGCCTGTAGCATTTGTTACATTCTACACAGTCAATCCTGGTTATTTAGGCACCAGATGTGAACTTGTATGAGTACCTCTTGCATTTGTTGCATTCTACACAGTCAATCCTGGTTATTTAGGCACCAGATGTGAACATGTATGTGTGCCTCTAGCATTTGTTGCATTCTACACAGTCAATCCTGGTTATTTAGGCACCAGATGTGAACATGTATGTGTGCCTCTAGCATTTGTTGCATTCTACACAGTCAATCCTGGTTATTTAGGCACCAGATGTGAACTTGTATATGTGCCTCTAGCATTTGTTACATTCTACACAGTCAATCCTGGTTATTTAGGCACCAGATGTGAACTTGTATGAGTACCTCTTGCATTTGTTGCATTCTACACAGTCAATCCTGGTTATTTAGGCACCAGATGTGAACATGCATGTGTGCCTCTAGCATTTGTTGCATTCTACACAGTCAATCCTGGTTATTTAGGCACCAGATGTGAACTTGTATGAGTACCTCTTGCATTTGTTGCATTCTACACAGTCAATCCTGGTTATTTAGGCACCAGATGTGAACATGCATGTGTGCCTCTAGCATTTGTTGCATTCTACACAGTCAATCCTGGTTATTTAGGCACCAGATGTGAACTTGTATGAGTACCTCTTGCATTTGTTGCATTCTACACAGTCAATCCTGGTTATTTAGGCACCAGATGTGAACATGCATGTGTGCCTCTAGCATTTGTTACATTCTACACAGTCAATCCTGGTTATTTAGGCACCAGATGTGAACATGCATGTGTGCCTCTAGCATTTGTTGCATTTTACACAGTCAATCCTGGTTATTTAGGCACCAGATGTGAACATGCATGTGTGTTTCTTGCATTTGTTGCATTCTACAGTCAATCCTGGTTATTTAGGCACCAGATGTGAACATGCATGTGTGCCTCTAGCATTTGTTACATTCTACACAGTCAATTCTGGTTATTTAGGCACCAGATGTGAACTTGTATAAGTACCTCTTGTATTTGTTGCATTCTACACAGTCAATCCTGGTTATTTAGGCACCAGATGTGAACATGCATGTGTGCCTCTAGCATTTGTTACATTTTACACAGTCAATCCTGGTTATTTAAGCACCAGATGTGAACATGCATGTGTGCCTCTAGCATTTGTTGCATTCTACACAGTCAATCATGGTTATTTAAGCACCAGATTTGAACATGTATGTGTGCCTCTAGCATATGTTACATTCTACACAGTCAATCCTGGTTATTTAGGCACCAGATGTGAACTTGTATGAGTACCTCTTGCATTTGTTGCATTCTACACAGTCAATCATGGTTATTTAAGCACCAGATGTGAACATGCATGTGTGCCTCTAGCATTTGTTACATTCTACACAGTCAATCCTGGTTATTTAGGCACCAGATGTGAACATGTATGTGTGCCTCTAGCATTTGTCGCATTCTACACAGTCAATCCTGGTTATTTAGGCACCAGATGTGAACATGTATGTGTGCCTCTAGCATTTGTTACATTCTACACAGTCAATCCTGGTTATTTAGGCACCAGATGTGAACATGTATGTGTGCCTCTAGCATTTGTGGCATTCTACACAGTCAATCATGGTTATTTAGGCACCAGATGTGAACTTGTATGTGTGCGTCTAGCATTTGTTACATTCTACACAGTCAATCCTGGTTATTTAGGCACCAGATGTGAACATGTATGTGTGCCTCTAGCATTTGTTACATTCTACACAGTCAATCCTGGTTATTTAGGCACCAGATGTGAACATGTATGTGTGCCTCTAGCATTTGTTGCATTCTACACAGTCAATCCTGGTTATTTAGGCACCAGATGTGAACATGTATGTGTGCCTCTAGCATTTGTTGCATTCTACACAGTCAATCCTGGTTATTTAGGCACCAGATGTGAACTTGTATGAGTACCTCTTGCATTTGTTGCATACTACACAGTCAATCCTGGTTATTTAGGCACCAGATGTGAACATGCATGTGTGCCTCTAGCATTTGTTGCATTCTACACAGTCAATCTTGGTTATTTAGGCACCAGATGTGAACATGCATGTGTGCCTCTAGCATTTGTTACATTCTACACAGTCAATCCTGGTTATTTAGGCACCAGATGTGAACTTGCATGTGTGCCTGTAGCATTTGTTACATTCTACACAGTCAATCCTGGTTATTTAGGCACCAGATGTGAACTTGTATGAGTACCTCTTGCATTTGTTGCATTCTACACAGTCAATCCTGGTTATTTAGGCACCAGATGTGAACATGCATGTGTGCCTCTAGCATTTGTTGCATTCTACACAGTCAATCCTGGTTATTTAGGCACCAGATGTGAACTTGTATGAGTACCTCTTGCATTTGTTGCATTCTACACAGTCAATCCTGGTTATTTAGGCACCAGATGTGAACATGCATGTGTGCCTCTAGCATTTGTTACATTCTACACAGTCAATCCTGGTTATTTAGGCACCAGATGTGAACATGCATGTGTGCCTCTAGCATTTGTTGCATTTTACACAGTCAATCCTGGTTATTTAGGCACCAGATGTGAACATGCATGTGTGCCTCTAGCATTTGTTGCATTCTACAGTCAATCCTGGTTATTTAGGCACCAGATGTGAACATGCATGTGTGCCTCTAGCATTTGTTACATTCTACACAGTCAATTCTGGTTATTTAGGCACCAGATGTGAACTTGTATGAGTACCTCTTGCATTTGTTGCATTCTACACAGTCAATCCTGGTTATTTAGGCACCAGATGTGAACATGCATGTGTGCCTCTAGCATTTGTTACATTTTACACAGTCAATCCTGGTTATTTAAGCACCAGATGTGAACATGCATGTGTGCCTCTAGCATTTGTTGCATTCTACACAGTCAATCATGGTTATTTAAGCACCAGATTTGAACATGTATGTGTGCCTCTAGCATATGTTACATTCTACACAGTCAATCCTAGTTATTTAGGCACCAGATGTGAACTTGTATGAGTACCTCTTGCATTTGTTGCATTCTACACAGTCAATCATGGTTATTTAAGCACCAGATGTGAACATGCATGTGTGCCTCTAGCATTTGTTACATTCTACACAGTCAATCCTGGTTATTTAGGCACCAGATGTGAACATGTATGTGTGCCTCTAGCATTTGTCGCATTCTACACAGTCAATCCTGGTTATTTAGGCACCAGATGTGAACATGTATGTGTGCCTCTAGCATTTGTTACATTCTACACAGTCAATCCTGGTTATTTAGGCACCAGATGTGAACATGTATGTGTGCCTCTAGCATTTGTGGCATTCTACACAGTCAATCATGGTTATTTAGGCACCAGATGTGAACTTGTATGTGTGCGTCTAGCATTTGTTACATTCTACACAGTCAATCCTGGTTATTTAGGCACCAGATGTGAACATGTATGTGTGCCTCTAGCATTTGTTACATTCTACACAGTCAATCCTGGTTATTTAGGCACCAGATGTGAACATGTATGTGTGCCTCTAGCATTTGTTGCATTCTACACAGTCAATCCTGGTTATTTAGGCACCAGATGTGAACATGTATGTGTGCCTCTAGCATTTGTTGCATTCTACACAGTCAATCCTGGTTATTTAGGCACCAGATGTGAACTTGTATGAGTACCTCTTGCATTTGTTGCATACTACACAGTCAATCCTGGTTATTTAGGCACCAGATGTGAACATGCATGTGTGCCTCTAGCATTTGTTGCATTCTACACAGTCAATCTTGGTTATTTAGGCACCAGATGTGAACATGCATGTGTGCCTCTAGCATTTGTTACATTCTACACAGTCAATCCTGGTTATTTAGGCACCAGATGTGAACTTGCATGTGTGCCTGTAGCATTTGTTACATTCTACACAGTCAATCCTGGTTATTTAGGCACCAGATGTGAACTTGTATGAGTACCTCTTGCATTTGTTGCATTCTACACAGTCAATCCTGGTTATTTAGGCACCAGATGTGAACATGTATGTGTGCCTCTAGCATTTGTTGCATTCTACACAGTCAATCCTGGTTATTTAGGCACCAGATGTGAACATGTATGTGTGCCTCTAGCATTTGTTGCATTCTACACAGTCAATCATGGTTATTTAGGAACCAGATGTGAACTTGTATATGTGCCTCTAGCATTTGTTACATTCTACACAGTCAATCCTGGTTATTTAGGCACCAGATGTGAACTTGTATGAGTACCTCTTGGATTTGTTGCATTCTACACAGTCAATCCTGGTTATTTAGGCACCAGATGTGAACATGCATGTGTGCCTCTAGCATTTGTTGCATTCTACACAGTCAATCCTGGTTATTTAGGCACCAGATGTGAACATGCATGTGTGCCTCTAGCATTTGTTGCATTCTACAGTCAATCCTGGTTATTTAGGCACCAGATGTGAACATGCATGTGTGCCTCTAGCATTTGTTACATTCTACACAGTCAATTCTGGTTATTTAGGCACCAGATGTGAACATGCATGTGTGCCTCTAGCATTTGTTGCATTCTACACAGTCAATCATGGTTATTTAAGCACCAGATTTGAACATGTATGTGTGCCTCTAGCATATGTTACATTCTACACAGTCAATCCTGGTTATTTAGGCACCAGATGTGAACTTGTATGAGTACCTCTTGCATTTGTTGCATTCTACACAGTCAATCATGGTTATTTAAGCACCAGATGTGAACATGTATGTGTGCCTCTAGCATATGTTACATTCTACACAGTCAATCCTGGTTATTTAGGCACCAGATGTGAACTTGTATGAGTACCTCTTGCATTTGTTGCATTCTACACAGTCAATCCTGGTTATTTAGGCACCAGATGTTAACATGTATGTGTGCCTCTAGCATTTGTTACATTCTACACAGTCAATCCTGGTTATTTAGGCACCAGATGTGAACTTGTATGAGTACCTCTTGCATTTGTTGCATTCTACAGTCAATCCTGGTTATTTAGGCACCAGATGTGAACATGCATGTGTGCCTCTAGCATTTGTTACATTCTACACAGTCAATCCTGGTTATTTAGGCACCAGATGTGAACATGTATGTGTGCCTCTAGCATTTGTTACATTCTACACAGTCAATCCTGGTTATTTAGGCACCAGATGTAGACATGTATGTTTGCCTCTAGCATTTTTTGCATTCTACACAGTCAATCCTGGTTATTTAGGCACCAGATGTGAACTTGTATGTGTACCTCTTGCATTTGTTGCATTCTACACAGTCAATCCTGGTTATTTAGGCACCAGATGTGAACTTGTATGTGTGCCTCTGGCATTTGTTGCATTCTACACAGTCAATCCTGGTTATTTAGGCACCAGATGTGAACATGTATGTGTGCCTCTAGCATTTGTTGCATTCTACACAGTCAATCCTGGTTATTTAGGCACCAGATGTGAACTTGTATGTGTGCCTCTTGCATTTGTTGCATTCTACACAGTCACTCCTGGTTATTTAGGCACCACATGTGAACATGTATGTGTGCCTCTAGCATTTGTTGCATTCTACACAGTCAATCCTGGTTATTTAGGCACCAGATGTGAACTTGGATGCGTGCCTCTAGCATTTGTTGCATTCTACACAGTCAATCCTGGTTATTTAGGCACCAGATGTGAACTTGTATGTGTGCCTTTTGCATTTGTTGCATTCTACACAGTCAATCCTGGTTATTTAGGCACCAGATGTGAACTTGGATGTGTGCCTCTAGCATTTGTTGCATTCTACACAGTCAATCCTGGTTATTTAGGCACCAGATGTGAACTTGTATGTGTGTCTCTAGCATTTGTTGCATTCTACACAGTCAATCCTGGTTATTTAGGCACCAGATGTGAACTTGTATGTGTGCCTCTAGCATTTGTTGCATTCTACACAGTCAATCCTGGTTATTTAGGCACCAGATGTGAACATCTATGTGTGCCTCTAGCATTTGTTGCATTCTACACAGTCAATCCTGGTTATTTAGGCACCAGATGTGAACTTGTATGTGTGCCTTTTGCATTTGTTGCATTCTACACAGTCAATCCTGGTTATTTAGGCACCAGATGTGAACTTGTATGTGTGCCTCTAACATTTGTTTCATTCTACATAGTCAATCCTGGTTATTTAGGCACAAGATGTGAACTTGTATGTGTGCCTCTGGCATTTGTTGCATTCTACACAGTCAATCCTGGTTATTTAGGCACTAAAATGTGAACTTGTGTGTCTGCCTCTGGCATCTGGTTAATTCTTTAAGGTTTAACTGATGGTCACAGCACCAGATGTGAACATGTATGTGTGCTTACAGCATCTGTTGCATTCTACACAGTCAATCCTGGTTATTTAAGTACTAGATGTAACTGACAGCGGCTGACTGATGAGATCAGAGGGGAGTGTAACGGAGAGCGGCCGATTGACGTAGATGCAGACACTTGTCAGCGTTGTTCAAAGAGGCAGCGTCTGGTATGCTGTGTGTGTGGGGTGAACCCAAAAACGCCCGCTGACGACAAAAAAGAAAGAGGAGTCGGAGGAGAAAGGCGTCAGAAAGTCAAATAAGGTTTTTATTTGAAGATCCAGGCAGCGGCATCGAGAGAGAGATTTATGCAAATTAAAGTGGTTTGCATGCATCACATTTTTTTTTAATAAGAGAAGGAAAATGGACATTCGGTGAGAAATTTGGAGATCGTTCTGAACGTGGGATCGTAAAGCAAACGAAAGAAGAGAATAGTGCTGGATTTTTTTTTATGTTGGACTGATTGACGTTTTATTATGTTTTTTACACTGGAGAGAGATATTAACATTCATTTGGACTTGATCTTGGCGACACCTGTTTAACTGTTCCGATACTATTTTTTTATTTTATCTACGAGCTATTTCGGCTTTAATATGACCAACAGGCAATTCGACATTCGTCTGATTCCAGAGTTTAGTAGAACTATTACTGACCTTCCGATAATGGAATGGATCGAATAGGTGGAACTTGTTTGCGAATTATGTGAGTTTCACGAAGTAGCGTGAGTTATTCCCTTGCGGTTTAGAGGGGGCGCTCTTGCTGTGTATTGACAGCTAAGTAAGGAACAGAGGGCAGATGTAAATCAAGTCAAGCAGGCGCTGATAACTGCGTTTGCCACTGATTCATTTGTGGCATATGAGGACTTCACGACGCGACGGCTACTACCTGGAGAGACTATAGATGTATTTTTGGCTGAGCTTCGAAGACTTGCCTTCCTTGTTGGGAAGACACTTTCAGAAAAATGGATGGTGTGCGCCTTTATAGCACGACTGCCGAGCCACATAAGGCAACATCTCTGGACGTCATCGAGAATGGATGACATAAGTCTAGGGCAGATTGTAACGAGAGCACGAGCTACCATGACTGACAACAAGGAATTAGTTGCGGCAGCTATACAACCGGTTCAGTTTAAAACTAATCAAACATCACGCACTGTTGTGAAACAGTGATTTCAGCCGACGCAATCTGTCTTTTTAGGGTGCACCAGTGTGCATCTCAGCGAGGATGCTGGATCCTACGTAGAAATGAGGTAGAGTTACCACCAGTATATGTTCGGCCCAAATCGGTTGTTTTGGCGAAGAGGGAGAACGGCGCCAGCCTGGCGGGAGAGAGCGTGTAGGTTGTCTGTAGCAATTAGCCAGATACAATGGATGAGTTTGACCAGCTGAACAATTTGGTCATGGGTCTTTTAGATACGATGGATGTCAACTCGTGGGGGGTCCAATAGAGAAAGAGAGGCCAATGGTTTTCTTTAGTGTAGATAAGATCTAAAGAGAAACTAAAACGACGAATTACAATTGCCCGTACCACCCCACTCCGGGAGAGGAGTAGGGACACAGAAGAAGGGATGGGGGAAAGAAAGAGAGTAAGTCAGCATCGCGCGTACCACACAACGAGAAGAGAGAGAGAGAGAGTATGAGTTATACGCTTTTCGTCTTTGTTATTTGAGATGAGAAGGCGATCGAGAGAGTTAGATCCAAGATTTCGTTCGGTACAGACGCGTTAGCCGAGAGCTCAGACACGAGCCGGCCAGGCGAGAGCGTCGCGCGAACGATCGTTCTCGTCTTGGCATGGCATGGCCCATAGCATTCCCCCCACCGTTTGAGTAGACAAGTTATATCTCGATTAAGGATTTGCAGTCGTAAAGAGATTCACACACGCACACAGAGAGAAGGAAGACGGAAATAGTTAGTAAAGAAGCCATTAGCGAAAATTAGACTTTGGGTTAAAGTTAAAAACCCACCGTTCATTTTTATTAAATAATTATTGTTATGAAAAGACCTAGCCGTTTGTCGAGTTATTCTATCGTCGAGTTGTCCTGCTAAGTAATCTTGCCTTCACAGAATCACGAAATCGTCATTCAGCAGACCCGGAGGAGATTCAACGCCACCACAGACGACATCACGAGCCAAAGAAAAGGTGTTCACAGTCAGGAAGGATTCCTGCGCCGAGACGGTTCTCATTACATTTTCCGTTATATTGGTGCCGCGACCCAGGATCATGGTACTGTGAGGAGTGCCTGGTAACCTCGGGGACAAAAAGAACAAAGCCAACCACGGCCACAAAGAAAACAATTTTTTTTTACCGGCAAAACACTTTGAAAAAAAAAAATAGACAGACAAATTTTAAAAAACCCACGAGCACAACAAACGATTTTTTTTTGCCGGCAGAACACTTTGAAAAAAAAAATAGACAGACAAATTTTAAAAAACCCACGGGCACAACAAACGATTTTTTTTTTGCCGGCAGAACACTTTGAAAAAAAAAAATAGACAGACAACAGACAAACCCGTGGCACAACAAACGATTTTTTTTACCGACAGAGAATACTTTAAAGTTTGGCGGGCATGTACACCCGTGTTTGAAAAAGAGAATAGGAAAAGAAAAGAGATAAACAGTCTGGCGGGCATGTACGCCCATGGTTGAAAAGGAGAATAGAAAAGGAGGAAGGAAAAGAAAAGAGAGAAACAGTTTGACGGACATCGACACGCGTGTTTGAAAAAAAAAAAGATAGAAAAAGAGAATAGGAAAAGAAAAGAGAGAAACAGTTTGGCGGGCATGTACGCCCGTGGTTGAAAAAGAGAATAGAAAAAGTAAAAGAAAGGAGAGAGAAACAGTTTAACGGGCAGGTACACCCGTGTTTGAAAAAGAGAATAGAAAAAAGGAAAAGAAAAGAGAGAAACAGTTTAACGGGCAGGTACACCCGTGTTTGAAAAAGAGAATAGAAAAAAGGAAAAGAAAAGAGAGAAACAGTTTAACGGGCATGTACACCCGTGGTTGAAAAAAAAGAGAGAAAGATAGAAAAAGAGATAGACTGAAAGAAAAAACGTTTTTTTTAGACTTTGAGATCGGTCTGGGATCGCGAACTTTTGGTCAATTGATTAGAAGGCCCGGACGAACTCGAAAGATAATAAACAACCAGCCCAGAAGCGGAAGACCACAAGGGCAGCAGAGGAGGGGGGTAAGTGACTCGTTGATTTCTCTTGTTCGCTTGCTCGGTTTTGTCGGTGTATCGATTGTTGTCCAAACTTTGCACGCGGTTTGGGTGGTTCTGTTGTTGGGGTGGTAAGCTAGAACGCAGAGGGAATGGGTTCGGAGGAAGACCTAGTAAATAGTGTAACAGGTATAGGGAGAGAAGAGACCAGAAAGATAGAAAGGCCGATAGGAGGGATACGAATACCCCCCCACAAAGGGGATCCCGTCGGTTTAATGGAGTGGTTAGCAGTAATTCAGAAGAAGAGGGTGATTTATGGACTAGAAGATTTAGAGATGGTGCTGCTCGCTCTAGAGGGAGCGAGGGGCCCAGTGTCGAGATTCATTGAGGGGAGGTATGTAGAGAACCCGGGGATCACTTGGACGGAGCTCCGCGAGCAGCTGGTGAGGCAATACGCCAGCGAGCGAACCGCGATTGAGGCCGTACGCAAGTTGACCCGGCTATGGTTAAACAATGGCGAGGAAAGGCCTGGGAGAAGGAAAACGGTGGGGGCAGGGCGAGTCCGGGGCCCCGAATGGAGAGAGGGGGCGGAGAGGATCGGGAGGCAGACTCCGATCCTAGAAGGAAGGCATGGGACCTTCGAAATGAGCACGATAGGCCCGCACCGGCAAGGCAGGTATCAGTCCGCTGGACCTGTAGGGGTGAGGGGCATGGAGCAGCAGAGTGTCCCACAAATTATGGGCGCCCACGCGGCTCGGTTAGACCGAACTGCACTAGGTGTGGTCGGTTCGGACATGAGAGTCGGTGGTGCACAGCAGAATAGATCGGAGGTGAGGAATTAGGATTCCGAACCTTAGTGTGCCACCTGACGCTAGGGTAAAGAACCAGGGAAGCGCCCAGAGGCCACCCCACAGAGTATAAAAAGTAGGGTGGCCCCCAGAATGATAAGTTTAGTGAAGGATAGCGAAATTAAATGGGAAGAAGACGGGCTTGGGTTTTGTTCGCCGGGTTATGAGAAACCGCAAGAAGCAATGAACCCCCCCCCGTAGAGAGAGATCGAATTAAACGCGACTGCTGGGTCGGTTGACCAGTCCAGCGAGTGGGAGGAGAGCGGCAAAATACCCCCTACCCAGCTCCAGAAGAGACTGAGAGAAAATCGGTTAGCCAAAAAGGTAGAGGAATTACCTATGAAGTTACGGTAAAATGGGAAGAAGACGGGCTTGGGTTTTGTTCGCCGGTTTATGAGAAACCGCAAGAAGCAATGAACCCCCCCGTAGAGAGAGATCGAATTAAACGCGACTGCTAGGTCGGTTGACGAGTCCAGCGAGTGGGAGGAGAGCGGCAGAATACCCCCCTGCCCAGCTCCAGAAGAGACTGAGAGAAAATCGGTTAGCCAAAAAGGTAGAGGAATTACCTATGAAGTTACGGTAGAATGGGAAGAAGACGGGCTTGGGTTTTGTTCGCCGGTTTATGAGAAACCGCAAGAAGCAATGAACCCCCCCGTAGAGAGAGATCGAATTAAACGCGACTGCTAGGTCGGTTGACGAGTCCAGCGAGTGGGAGGAGAGCGGCAAAATACCCCCCTGCCCAGCTCCAGAAGAGACTGAGAGAAAATCGGTTAGCCAAAAAGGTAGAGGAATTACCTATGAAGTTACGGTAGAGGGGAGCAGAACGCCCCACCACAGAATAGCAGGAAAGCCAAGCCAAAGATAGTCAAGGACCTGGGGGAGAGGCCGAGGTTGTGCTGTGTCGCATTCGTTGGCTCCACCGCGCGCAGGGAGGGCCCCCATGCGTGTGTGGTGCTGGTGGTTGTGGCGCGGACAGTTGTCTTGGATGCCCCCCCCCCCCCGAGATAAACGGACATATAAGGATAGAAAGAGATGCATAACTGGGACCGATGGAGGGTCGTCGTGGTTAGATCCAAATGATCGATCACAAGTAGTAATATACCCGCAGCTGGATGGGCTGTTGCCGAACGACCAGGCAGATATATAGTGAGTTGTAAAAGCAAAAGAAAGTTGAAGTAATCGACAGATGTTCGAACCACCGTGAATATGACAGATTGTGGTGCGCCTTACGAAAGGGCACAGAAGTAATGATAAGCGAAGAGAAGGATATGAGATCCTATCTAAGATAGATAGTGTTGATACAGACGAAGCAGAAGAAATCAGTGGCCCCCCGTTGCTGGGAGAGGCACTCGATGAGTAATTAGGGACAGTGTCGGGAAGCGATGAGAGAATGATTATGAAGAAATTGGAAGTTATAGGGAAGAACCAAAAGGGTTACTGTCGCATGCAGCCAGAGAAGGCGCATCGATATCGAGTGTCACCGGGCCGAAGTGAGCCAAGAAGGTGTTAGTCTGAGAGACTTGTTTTTCCCAGAGAAGGGAACAGAAGAGAATCTGGCCGAGGTGGCCGACGTAATGATAGTGACGGTATGCGAACCAGACAGGTCCGTACCAAGAGAATTTCAGTTGTTGACACTGACGAGTGAGTGCACAGGTGCACAGTTGGATATGCAATCGCTAAGACACTTGTCGCCGAATATAATCATCTCGGCAGATTAAGGCCGAATTACCAAATCGTTTGAGATTACCGGTCGACCCCATCGAACAGTTATGAAAGTATTATAATGTGTTGAAATGCGTTGCATAACCAGAAGGTAACAAGCTATTAGCTTTAAAAAGATTGAAGGGTTCGATTAACCCCGTCAGGAGGGGAAAATTCACGTTAAAAGGTAGAACTAGACACGGGCACGATAGGGCTTGGTCGATGTTAGTGAGAATTGTGCACATAAATAATAAGGTTAGCTTTTGCAGAAAAGACAAAGGGCGCGAGAAAGACATAGGGAGAAATTGGACGGCGCGAGCACACCGACGGCCGAGTGCATGAGCGAGGGAGGGTTACCCTTGAGTACACTTCACTCAGATCGCGAGCGGGAGCAGGAATCGCTGCCCCTGTCGGAAATCCAGGTGGATGACCAGTGAAGAAGTAGAGATCGATTCCGAAGAGAAGGTGATGGTGACGTAATTTGTAAGGGGCGTTGCGAGCTCCAATCTGTATTAACAAACTTTTAATTGCATGCATAATAATTCATTTTGTCACCTACCCACCTCCCAACACAGAAACAACAAAATGCATACGCACATACACACATACATACGTAGTCCTGATGTTTTAATAGACTGGAAAGAGAAAAAGAAGGACAGACCAAAAGAAAACAGAACAGAAAAAGAAAACTTTTTGTTCCATTTTTTAGCTACAGTTTTTTTTAATTTTTGATTATTATTGTTTTGATTGTATTACCCGTTGTTCTCTCTGTGTGTGGGGAAAGGTAACGGTCTGGGAGATGTCAATTGCAACCAAGTGACACGAAATAGGGGTGGACGGATGTGAAACAGTGATTTCATCCGACGTATCTGCCCCCTTTATGGCGCACCAATATGCATCAGAGAGATCAGCCCCCACGTAGAGAAAGGTGACGGTCTGGGAGATGTGAACTTGGATGTGTGCCTCTAGCATTTGTTTCATTCTACACAGTCAATCCTGGTTATTTAGGCACCAGATGTGAACTTGTATGTGTGTCTCTAGCATTTGTTGCATTCTACACAGTCAATCCTGGTTATTTAGGCACCAGATGTGAACTTGTATGTGTGCCTCTAGCATTTGTTGCATTCTACACAGTCAATCCTGGTTATTTAGGCACCAGATGTGAACATCTATGTGTGCCTCTAGCATTTGTTGCATTCTACACAGTCAATCCTGGTTATTTAGGCACCAGATGTGAACTTGTATGTGTGCCTCTTGCATTTGTTGCATTCTACACAGTCAATCCTGGTTATTTAGGCACCAGATGTGAACTTGTATGTGTGCCTCTAACATTTGTTTCATTCTACATAGTCAATCCTGGTTATTTAGGCACAAGATGTGAACTTGTATGTGTGCCTCTGGCATTTGTTGCATTCTACACAGTCAATCCTGGTTATTTAGGCACTAAAATGTGAACTTGTGTGTCTGCCTCTGGCATCTGTTTAATTCTTTAAGGTTTAACTGATGGTCACAGCACCAGATGTGAACATGTATGTGTGCTTACAGCATCTGTTGCATTCTACACAGTCAATCCTGGTTATTTAAGTACTAGATGTAACTGACAGCGGCTGACTGATGAGATCAGAGGGGAGTGTAACGGAGAGCGGCCGATTGACGTAGATGCAGACACTTGTCAGCGTTGTTCAAAGAGGCAGCGTCTGGTATGCTGTGTGTGTGGGGTGAACCCAAAAACGCCCGCTGATCACAAAAAAGAAAGAGGAGTCGGAGGAGAAAGGCGTCAGAAAGTCAAATAAGGTTTTTATTTGAAGATCCAGGCAGCGGCATCGAGAGAGAGATTTATGCAAATTAAAGTGGTTTGCATGCATCACATTTTTTTTAATAAGAGAAGGAAAATGGACATTCGGTGAGAAATTTGGAGATCGTTCTGAACGTGGGATCGTAAAGCAAACGAAAGAAGAGAATAGTGCTGGATTTTTTTTTATGTTGGACTGACCGACGTTTTATTATGTTTTTTACGCTGGAGAGAGATATTAACATTCATTTGGACTTGATCTTGGCGACACCTGTTTAACTGTTCCGATACTATTTCTTTATTTTATCTACACTTGTGTATGTGTCTCTTGAATCTGTTATATTCTGCAAAGTCAATCCTGGTTATTTACGCACTAGATGTGAACTGGTATGTGTGCCTCTATAATCTGCTGTATTTTGCAAAGTCAATCCTGGTTATTTAGGCACCATATGTGAACTTGTGTGTGTGCGTTCAGCATCTTTGGCATTCTTAAAAGTAAATCCTGGTTATTGAAGCACTAGATGTTAACTTGTGTGTGTGCCTCTTGCATCTGTTGTATTCTGCAAGGTTAATCAGATGGTCACGCCACCAGATGTGAACTTATGTCTGTGCGGTTTCTTTTCCCAATGACAGAATTGCAATCAGGACAAACATCTCTTTCAATCAAACACAAACACTTGCTCTGCTTAAGGTCTCAAAGATCTCTCTTTCTCTTTCAGACCAATGGATAACAAACTGACCTCTTCTGTCTATTTTGCTGGAATATATATATATAGATATCACTGTCATTTAGCGTAGGCCACACAGCCAGCCTACTTGAAAATGACGGGCTGTTTTATCACTGGACATAAAAGTTTACTGCTCAGGATGTCTCTGGAGTGGACATTAATTCTGTAGAATTTCACGTGGTCTGATTTCTCAACCCCTGTTTAAAGATGTAATCATTTTTCCAAATGGAGAAATCAAATTGTAGGTGGTCAAACCCCAGGCAAGATATTTTCCCCATTGCAGGCCTGCCGTCTGCATCTATGCACCCGAGTGACATGCAGCATTGTGCATGTTTACAATTATAATCTTCATGATTCAACTGACAATCTTTTCATCTCATTAACCATTATCCTCAAAGTGCTTTTAGTCTTGATAAGTGGTGACTCATTAGTTAAAAAAAGAAAAGACGATTTAATAAATGAACTGAAAGAATGTCACAAGCCATGGAGAATGATATACAAACTGTTTTTTTTTACACTAATGTATCATCATTTATTATGGTCAAAAGCCACTCGAGGATAGAAGGTTAATAAAATGGAATGAGTGTCAGTTGAGAGATGAAGAACCTTACGGGAGAATTGAAATGATTGCTGAGATGGACCAAGTTCGAATACATGTGGGGGACGATTTATAACAGAAATTTGTTGGCATTGGATTTGAAGACGACCGTGTTGTAACCTGCAGGGAAAAAGTCCTATAGCAAAAAAAAGTACCATAGTAAAAAAAGTCCCATGGCAATATGCTCCACAGACAAAAAAAAGTCCCATGGCAATATGCTCCACAGACCAAAAAAAAGTCCCATGGCAATATGCTCCACAGACCAAAAAAAAGTCCCATGGCAATATGCTCCACAGACCAAAAAAAAGTCCCATGGCAATATGCTCCACAGACCAAAAAAAAGTCCCATGGCAATATGCTCCACAGACCAAAAAAAAGTCCCATGGCAATATGCTCCACAGACCAAAAAAAAGTCCCATGGCAATATGCTCCACAGACAAAAAAAAGTCCCATGGCAATATGCTCCACAGACCAAAAAAAAGTCCCATGGCAATATGCTCCACAGACCAAAAAAAAGTCCCATGGCAATATGCTCCACAGACCAAAAAAAAGTCCCATGGCAATATGCTCCACAGACAAAAATAAGTCCCATGGCAATATGCCCCACTAACAAAAAGCCCTTATGAAGCAGCTCTGATTATGGAAATTTCACCTGGCGCTAGATATATGAGGGAAGAAAGGAAAAGTTTTTTTTCCTCGTGGTAGCAAAACTAGTTCTGGCAAGGAGGAATTAGAGATTGGAGCTCAGTCGAGCACCTTCTATGGAAATCACGATAGTAGAGAGAAACTAGCAACGCCTCTTTTGTGCAGGTCCCCGAACTCCGGAGTGAGCAATGCCTGGAAGCAGTAGGAAGGCTGACGATAATGATTGAAGTTGGGGTTAATGAGGTGGTTGCTCTGCTCATCCCCGCAGAACCTTCAATATCTGAGACTTTGCTGTTTCCATACCTGGACTGTGTGCCTGCGGCTTTGTCCCTTCGGACTATGGAACAAGCCTCCAATTCTCTTTTTTTTCTTCTGGCGATAAACCTTTTTGATTGAAAATACGAGGGCAGATATAACTGAACTTGTGTTCGTCCGCTAGTTGTATTCCGAATTCAACTTTGATCGTAGTATCAATCATCTGATCTCGGTCCCTGTTGTAGCAAAAGGATTTTAATTGTAAACAAAATCACAACTCAAATTTAAAACTAATAACAAGGTTTTATTTTGAAAGGTTTAAAATAACACTTTGCAATCAGAACAAATATTTCTACCAACTGAATGCAAACAGTCCGTCAGCTTAAGGCCCATCCGTCTCTCAAATAAACAGAGACCAACCAACCCCTTCTGCTGAAATATCGGCTGTTTAATTACTGAACATAAAAACTGATCAGGGTTTCTATTATCTGGAGGGGTCATAATTTCTGTAGAATTTCAAATGGCTCTTCGATCTCAGCAGGGAGCTTTGCCTTTAAGAGGCAATTACTTTTCCAGGTGGAGAAACAAAATTCTGAGTGGTCAAACCCTGAGCCAGATATATTTCCTATTAGTGGACCATCGTTTGCATACATTGCAGCCTCACTAAACATGCATTATTGTGTTGACATAACTACTAATGTTGTCAACAAGGTTGTTTTGTTTTACGACATATCAACCTTTTTTGGGTTATTTAATGCCGAATCCAGTCATTTTGGTAAAAGTTTTTATGATTCAAGTTCTTTATGTCTTCAAATATTTATTCATGGTGTTTTTGTTTGGTTGTTTTGTAGAGGAAAAATTTTGTTTTTTGGCTTTGCAGAACATGATTGAGTTTTGCAAAGGGAAAAGAAATAAACAATAACATCAATGTTTGGCGCATTTTAGGTCAGGAAGCCAGTATCATCAGACAACCTGATCTGGTAGCACCAACTTGTCGACAAGGCATGTAAACATTTGTTATATAAATACTCAAAGAATCTCTCTTCTCTCCCCTGTCTCTTGATGACGTCACAAAATGATGATGTCATCCAATGTGCACGAAAACAAGCTCCAGATCTTTAGTCATATATACATATAGATTGAGCATCATGATTTCATAGAAAACTTATTTTGTATTTGAAAAGTTTGCTTGAATACATAAAAAGGCAGATTTTATAGTTTAGTTGTCTAAACAGGCACAAACAAGCCGCGCGTGCGTGGTCCCCCTCTGTATGTGACTCGTGGTGAGTGTAAAATGCAATAAATTTGGGCAATTTGGGGCATTTTTGAACCCCCTTTGACCCCCTGGGGGCACGAACCAGAATTTTTCTGAGGTCAAGGATGCTCATTTTATATCCAGAACAATTGCCTCTACATTTTGGCCAAGTTTCAGAAAAATTGAATGGATGGATCAAACGTTAGGGTCACCTTTTGCCATTTCGGGGGCCTTTTGACCCCCTAGGGGGGGGGGGGGGGCTAACCAGATTTTTTTTTCAAAAATCGGAGAATGTCACTTTCTAACCTGACCAAAGTTACAACTTCATGCAAAATTTCAGAGAAATTCAATGGATGGTTGCGGAGAAAAATCCGGATTTTATAAATCGGGGGACCAATAAGAGAACAGAGTGTCTAAACAGGCACAACTAAGAGAACAGAGTATCTAAACAGGCACAACTAAGAGAACAAATTGTAAAAGAAAACAAGAAAATTCATAATAAAAGCAAAATTTATTATCGATCACATACAAACTTTTCTGTCTCTTCATTTACACAAAATAATTTCATATTTTTCTTGCAATGTTGTGAGAATTAAACAAAGAAAAGAATTATAAGTTCTACACAAAAGAAGCTACAACGTAGTTAGCCTCCTCGTGTCACATCGGCTGATTTTAGCAACAAAAATCCCTTCCAAATTAATTTCGGGTTAATTTTTAATAACCAGACAACAGTAATGTAGTCTTTCAAAGAATAATAAAAATCTCTATTTTTTCAAGTTATTGAATTATTTCTTATTTTGTAAACAGTCTTCAATAATTTCAAGTTTAAAACTTTTTAGTCCGTTATATTCACCGTAATGTTGCAAGATATTACATGAGCCAGATTTACAGTGAACCATTAGATTTCAAGCTTTAGCTATTTTTCTAGGTCTTCAAAAATCCATCTCATATTTCAAGGCAATTTTAAAATCAACTTAAAGAGAATAACATTTTTATTTGATGTTTGTTAAAATCGTTTATTTTTCTTCTAAAATTCACCTGCTATCACAATAAATAAAATAAAACTACAAAAATTTATTTTTAATTTGTCTATTTTTCACTTGGTAAGTAAAGTCATTAGAATTTTCTAAATATTTGCCAAATATTTTTTTTTTTGTAGAAAACAAAAATGAATTCCCTTTTGAGAATTATGAAGAAATATTTGTTTTTCTACAGTAGAACATTTGGATCAAGGGGAGTTGATATTATGAAGAATCAATATTGTCGAGCATTTTGTTAATTGCTGACCTTTGACACAAAAGTTGGGTAATATTATTTTGGACTATAAAATTAAAACTGAAAAAAAAAAAAAAAAAATGTATTCTTTACATTAAAAAAAAAAAATCTTTTCATTTGATCCATAGAGTTTGTCCACATAACTAAAAAGTAAATTTAATGAAGTCAGCATAACGAAATGATTTTGTTTCCATAAAGATCATGACATCATCAGGTGGATGTGCGGTTGCAAACTGGAAGAAAGGATCCCATCAATTGTGTTTCAACATGAACTTAGTATTGGTGAGATTATGAATGCCTTGCGCACTCAGTGTCTCAACCATATACAGCATCAACTCCATAACACGTCTGGATATCCCAGGCAGTAGGGAGCCTGATAGACCAAGTAAGAGCCTGGTAGACTAATATTTGGCTTGAATGTGTAAGAAGTGATATGACTGCATGCAATACGACTGATGTCAACCCTTTGAATCGGTCTGCATGGAAAGAGCGGGTGTGGGACGATATCTGGTGTTACCCACTCGGAAGTCCAGGACACTCGCATCACCCCAAATACCAATACTAAAGAAAGAATATCCCTAAACTTAAAATAAGAAAGTTTCTTATTCAGATGCGTATCTTTTTTTTTTTTTTTAAATGCTGAGTTCAATACATATTTTGTGCGCATGAAAAGCCTAAAATTAAATTATAAAATCTTTGTAGATTTTATCAATATCTTACGCTTTTTTTCCTACTCCATTTTAAAGCAGAACCCCCTCCCCTCCAAAAAAAATGGAAAATTATAATTAAAAAAAAAATGATTGTGATTTAAAAATTCTTCAATTGCTGAGAAAGGAGTTTGAGTCGCAAATGCAAATAAAACAACAAAAGCTGATTTTGATTGCAAGTGAAACCGACACAACTGTAAAGGCACAGGTGAAAATCAAAGTGGCCCTAAATCGTCTCAAGGTCCATTGATTGACGGTAAGAGATAAGAATTAGTTCTTTTTACTCTTCACATAAAAATATAACTCATTAATTTCATTCAGCTCTCGAAGATTTTATAAGTATCAACAAAATTCACAAAGCTTCCAATTTAAACTGACAGATGAAAAGAAATTGTTTGCTAAAACTGGAGATCTATTCACGATGCGAATAATTAGATTCTACTTTCTTTTATTTTAAGTAATGTAAATAGACTGAAAAAGCTGGTAGTAAAAATTTTAAAAGAAACAAAAAAAAAAATATTTTAAAGTTTGGGATCACTTTCACATATAATTTTAACAAAATGATCATCCACTTCCGGATCAGATAGCATTTTTTATAGATATATAACCAAATATTTTTTTTAAGGGTGATAAATTTTGAAATGGCTAATTGAAAAGCGATACATGGCCGCCCATTGATAATCCAGGAATAATTTTATGGAAAAAACAAAAAAAGACATGACCTGTAGAAGTTAACAGAAAAAGGTGGGGGTAAGAGCCTGCTAATAAATAGATGAGCCAATGCATGCAATTAGGAGCTGGATTGGCAGTTATTCTGGCCGAGCAAGGAGGTATGGTGTAGAAGCTGTCCAGTTTTTGTTCGTGATATGCATCATAAGAAAAACACAAAAATTAATTATTTTATTTATAACATGTTTTAATGTATATTTTCAGCAGAAAAAAAAAAAAGCATCCCCTCTCCACAATACCCGCTCCCAATCAATCCCCAAGAAATTAAGAAAAATGACCCAAATGAAAAAAATTGATTACATGTTTGTACAAATGCTATCTAGTTCGAAAGTGTGTTATCATTTTATATTAAATTTATATGCCAAATTCTAAAAAAAAAATTAAAAAAAAAAAAAATAAATTAAAAAAAAAAGTTTTTTTTACTGTTAACTTCTAAAAAAAAGTAGAATCTCATTTTTTTCAATGAAAATGTTTTTTACCCAGTTTCCATCCAGCACCCTCAAATTAGGAAAGAAATATAAAAGGTCAACATTTTGTCCCAAGTAAACATTTTCAAAGTGGCATTTTTAGAAATTTAAAATAAAGTCAATATATACTTTGTAAGTATTTATTGTTAACTATTTTTCTACTTTTCAAATGACTAGTTATTCTGTCAGGCCATTTAGTTTGCAGTGTTTATGCGTTGCAGTCGAAGAATCATTTTTCTTTTGAGAAATGTTTTGGTTGTGGGTGGAGTGGGTTTGATGATTTAAAACCTGTAACTTGCAGCAAAACTGGTTCATCACTCATGATCGACTTCAAAGCATCTACAAGATGTATTTTACGATGACAGATTGTTCATGCTAATCCTAACAAGGATTGAACTCTGTATTCTTGGCTAACAGATATAGTTCAATTACCCTCTCCCACCAGCTCATTAAAAATGAGCCCATCTGTTTCCATGTTCACAGACGAGGAGAACAATTCTTTTGCCTCTGGAATATTTGCTGGACAACTTCAACAATTTGTCCGAGTAACTCGTTTCACAAATAAAAATGTTAGACAAGAGAAATAAAAATTGTACAGAAACAGAATCACACAATTGGGAAATGGTATTTTCCATGTCTTTCAGACCAAATGAATTCCTTCAAAATGGAATCCTAGCTAAGATTTGATCATTCTTATTATCTTCACTAGCTCTGTCTACCTGACGTTGCCCAAGATACAGTAAATTCATTTTAGTTTTAAATTTTTATTTATTTGCCCATTTTTTAAAAAACTTATACAGAAAAAGAAATAACATTTCTGTTGTAAGAGAGACAACTCTTTATATTCTTCAATAAAAAAAATTAAAAAATGAGTTATTTTTCTTAATGATTTAGATTTTTCAGCCATAATTGAAAAATGTTTCCATTTTACCAGTTGTCCAGGCAGGACTACATAATTTAAAAAATAGACTGTAGCTAAGTACATCCTTATTATAGTGCCAATAACATGGTTTAATGAATGAATCCAAATCAAAGTTGATATGTCAGCTTAAATGCTATTTAGGTCCAACTAGATAACTTTACATGTTAGATGTTAAAAAAAGAAAATTATCATTTTTTTAAATTCATTAATAATGAAAATAAGAACTTTAAGATTCTGTAGATATAGTTGTTAACTTTCAATTACCGGTTTCAAATAAAATTTGCCCCATTTTTTTTTTTTCCTCGATTTCTCTAAATATCTGTGGTGTTAGGGTTAGGGTTTTTTTCCTCAATTTCTCTAAATATCTGTGGTGTTGGATGCAAAAAGAAAGATGGTCCAAAGCTTTGAATCATTGAATTAAGCTGGAAAATAAAAAAAATTTTTTCATTCTTTCTCATGAGCCACCTCCCAAAATGGCAATTTCTCGTTAACTCGCATTAGATCATTTAATTGCTTTATTTTCTTTTTTAGGTGAGAGGCAGGGTCAAAATATTAATGTGAAAATAGTTTCTTGGGGAAAATTCAAATGGTTTCCTTGTTCATTCCTCTGTCCATCAAAATAATGTTTTCATGAATTTTATTTTATCGAACATTAATTGTGTAACAAACTGTAGTTATAAATCTTTAGTTATTGCAAAACATTTTGAATCCCGATTTCAACCTGGTCAATTTCAGCAGGATCTATTTGAGTAAAATAGATGAGTGGAATAGTTGAAGACAGAATTTTTTTTTTTTTTTTTTTTTTAAATAATTTCATGTGTCATACACACAAGACTGATTTGTGTCCAGTTCTGTAATTGTTCCTCTCTTAATGCGAATATGTGTCACCCTTCCTCTTCTTTGGTGGGAAGGGGAGGGGGGTATAGTGTTTCGAGCTTTATAGCCAAGTGATATAGCAATAATTATTGATGAAAAAATCTTTCACATTTTTGTTTGTTAGTCAGGATAGGAAATGGAACTTTTGCAGAGTTAGACCATTTGCTGATTTTGACCAGAAACAAAAACCCAATCAGAATTACAAAAAAAAAAGTCATAGAAAAGCATTTGTATATAAATTGGTAAAAAAAAGAAGAAAAAGAATGTTTTAAATATTGAACAGGGCAGACTGTTTGATTTTTGCCGATGATCCTCTTTCACGCATTTCAAATCTGCCTTAATCGAGCTAATCTTTGAGATAATTCGTCCTACAAAAAAAAAAAAAAAAAAATTATTGATCAATGAGAGTTTATACAAATAAAAATTTGCGTTCAAAATTTTTTTATAGATTTAATTGACAATATCAACATACAGATTAAATTTGATTAATACTAGCTGTATCTATTCGTTTGTGTAGCCTCTTTCAACAGATATCCCGTTTTTAACTATTTTATTAAACCAATCCCTTTAAAGAAAACAATTTTTTTTTTCACAGATGTGTAGACTATTAATACAATATCAACATACAGCTAGTATTAATAAAATTTAATCTGTATCAACCCGACATTGCCCAGAAAATCTATTTACTTTCATTTTTTTAACCATGCAGTTTTTCTTTTCCTTTTTTTTGAATAAGACATTGAAAGTGAAATTTTCTTATTACTAGATATGCCAACTGTTTATGTTGCGAAAATGGGTAAAAACAGCGAAATTTACGTAAAATTTAACTCGCAATATCTTGGCTATTTTGTAGGTTATATCTATGAAATTAGTATTTAAATACAATTCAATCTTTCCTCTTTCTAATGATATATATTTTTCTTGTATTATTTGTTTTTTTTTTGCAGGGTGATTTGAATTATGTAAGCATTTTAATGACAAATCAGTTTAATTTTGATTTTTTTTGAACAACTAATTTTTAATCCTGTTTTTTTAACATCTGCACCGTTCACACGGTTAAATTATCCACCTTGAAAAATCATTCCATCTGATAAAAGAAAGGTTATTCTTTATATTTGTGAGCGAAGTATAGAATTCATGTTCATTTTCGTAAAAAATGTCCAAGTTGAAAACTTCAGGGAATAAAATTTTACAGAAATTTAATTTTACAAATTATGCCTTTAGTAGCATTGGATAAAGCAG
Source organism: Sepiola atlantica (assembly GCA_963556195.1). Lineage (NCBI taxonomy): Eukaryota > Metazoa > Mollusca > Cephalopoda > Sepiida > Sepiolidae > Sepiola > Sepiola atlantica. The sequence continues at coordinate 94,160,037 of OY744529.1, read as the reverse complement.
GGTTTCGCCAATAATAATCAATCGGATTCATATCGATCTTACAACAGCTTCCTAATAAAAGAGACAGAGGTTTACATGTTTTTAAATTTTTTTGTTAAGACAGGACGTGTGTGTGTAAACATGCCCCCCCTCCCGCAACGCACATGTAAAAATACCCCCCTTCCCATAACACACATTATAATAGTAGCAAAAGCAGAGTGTCACTTTTTCTCTCTCTATCTCCCCACTTAGTTTTTCTTTTTTCTCACTTCCTCTCTTTCTTTCCCCCTTGTTTCTCTCTCTCTTGTTTCTCACTCTATCTTATCTTTTTCTTGTTTCTCTCTCTATCTGTCCTTTCTTTTTCTTGTTTCTCTCTCTCTCTGTCCTTTCTTTCTTCTCTCTGTCCTCTCACTTTCTGAATAAATATTTACAATTTCGTGCTAACTTTCTATGTTTAATAGAATTTTGTCTGATTATTTTGAAAAATATTTCATTAAATGAGGTTCCTATTCTATATTTGATGACCCATAATTTAAGATGTTAATATTGACACTACGATGTTAATCTTAAAGCACAGGTAGGCCTGTTCATCTGATTCTAGACTGTTCTCTAGTCAAGGGGAGGGTTGTTACGAATATAGTATGAGTCTGTGCATATGTTTACCAGAGTCCTTACGGCAGAATGAAAGGTATCCAGTCATGTCAAAGTGATTAGAAGAGATTGAGTAGTGTAGATTAGTTTCACAAAATCCTAGGATACCCAGAGAGTTTACTAGGAGAAATGATTCCACACTATCAAAGCTAGTTCTAAACCCTTGGATATTTGTAAATGCTAGCCTCAAGGGAGGAGGTAAATTGGTTGTTTTAGGTGGGAGTCTGGTTTGAGCTTATTTCTAGTGAGCCGCCTCGACAGAACATCCACGAGGTACGGAATGGAGATCAATGCTGAAAAAACGAAGCTGATGACGAATAGTGGACAACCATTATCAACAACGATAACAGCCAACGGCCAAGAACTGGAAACCGTAAACCAGTTCAAATACCTTGGCGCTATACTCAGCAACAAAGGATCCAAGACTGAAATCCTGGCAAGAGCAGCACAAACGGCAGCAGCACTTGCAAAACTGAAATCAATCTGGAAAGACGGAAACATTAGTCTCCGTTGCAAACTGAAGCTGCTGCATACACTAGTATTATCCATCTTTTTGTATGCATGCGAGTCATGGACCTTGACAGCCGAGCTCCAAAGAAAAATCCAAATGTTAGAAATGAGATGCTACAGAAGAGTGCTTGGCATCTCGTACTCAGACCGTGTCACAAACGAAGGAGTTCGCGCGCTCATCAACGCAAATCTGAACAACTACGAAGATTTGCTGACAACTGTAAGAAAAAGAAAGCTTGGATGGTATGGTCACGTGACAAGGGGCAGTGGTCTCTCCAAAACCATCCTGCAGGGAGCAGTGCAAGGCAAGAGAAGGAGAGGTAGACAACACAAAAGATGGACGGACAACATCAAAGAGTGGACGGGCTACAACTTCGCTACAACCCAGTCCATTGCCCATGACCATCAGAAGTGGAGACAGCTGGTGTGGAGTTCATTGGTGCAGCGCCCCTACGACCCAGGAGGGGGTTAAGGGACCAAGTCAAGTCAAGTCTTTTTGTTTGTAATGACAGTTTTTGTTTTTGGATGGAGTGGGTTGGGCAAAGTGGGTTTTTGTTTGATACTAGTAAGCTCACACAAGTAGACTAGTCTCCATCTATGGGGTTGTGGCCTTGGGAAAGCCCACCGGAGATAAGTGCAGGGTCCCTTTTCGTGCGCAACATGGCACGTACAGTTATCCTGATATTATACAACTATTGATAGAGCAGACACTCTTAGCGCTACCTAAGAGTTAGGGCTCCTGTACTACCAGTCAAAAATAGCAGTTAGACAAGCTGTCAAACCTGTCTGTACCCTCAACCTGTCAGAACAAGTGTGGCTCAGACTAGTCATGTGAAACTAAGAGACAAGAAATTGTCCCCAAGTTGCCCAGATAGAGAAATCGAGAGGGATGGGGTAGCATTCATTGTCCTAGTCAGGAAACAAGGCCAAGCACTGGATGCCTTTTAATTTGTTTTAATCTCTATTCATAAAATGGTTGGATGTAAATAGCTTCCAAAAAGAGGATTTGCTAAGAATTTTGAAGACAGTGTAATTGCTTCCAAATTTTGAAGACAGTGTAATTGCTTCCAAATTTTGAAGACAGTGTAATTGCTTCCAAATTTTGAAGGGTCACTAAGTAATTTATTATTTTTTTCCAACTGTTAATAAAAGATTAAAACAAAACCGAAATGCATTATGGTGATTTAATTTCGTAATGAAATTACTTTTTTAAATAGAATTTAAAACAGTTATCATATCATGCTATTTAATTTTTTATTTCAATAAATATTCAATTAATAGTAAATAAAAAAAATTTGTAAGTCAGGTATATGCGAGAAACACACATACAAGACATTTCTGATAATGATATTAATACAGAGATTTCATCTGAAAGTTCCCCAAAATGCCTCCTTTCTCATTATTCAGCATTTACTAGACAATATAAAAAATAAGAAAACACAAAAGTTGTTTTGTCGTCTGACTGACCTGTTCCTGTGAAGCTTGTGTTGATTGACTTGCAGAGCCAATTGCTGAACCCTGGGCAGACGGCAAATCCATATTCAACTCTAAGCTGGAAAAACATAGAAAATGAAAAGAGATTTTACTCATGGCAAGAAAAAGAAAAGTTGAAAAAATATTCAGATTAGGAAAACCTGGTTACCTTTTGAGTTTGAATAATTAAAAAAAATTATTCAAACTCACGGAAATCTTTTACATTTAAGCAATTTATGTTATACTAGCTGATTTTGCCGGTTGGCTATCGTTTTACAAAGTTTGCTACTTGAAATATAAACTTAAAATAATAAACATTTCATTCATAACTTTATTGTAAACCCGAAACCAAATCTATTTAATTGTATCTTTAGTGGCTGTTATTTGAGAGGGAGGCACATTTTTGAACAAAAGAATTTCGATATGAAATGAACAATTGAAATCATGAAATCTTTTAATTTTTTCTTGAAAACTCTTCTTCAGTCAGTGAGCGGTACAATTTAGAAAGAGACTGCTGTCCGACCTTCAGACTAGAATCAAAATGTAGTATCTGTTCTATCTTTGGAAGATACCATTCTAGACTGAGCCAATTTTTATTTTTGTCCCAACCCAGAGTTCCACTTTTTGTCGAAACAGAATTTTCTCTGAATTTAAAAACTGAACTTGTATTTCACTTTGCTCTAACATAAAAAAAAAACATTACATAAATATTTTTGTTTAAAACTAAGTGAACATTTTTTTTTCTTTTTTTTTTTTTTTTTTTAGATAATTAACCAAAAAGTAGAAATAAAGGATATTCGGCATTAGTTCAGAGCGAATTATTTTTTTACTTAAAAGATAATTTCTAATTTTTATACTAATAAAAACAATACGTAAAAACATTCATCGTAGTTACTTACTCTCTTATACAAATACTACATAGCATTATTTTTCCCTAAAATTTCAAATATTTTTCTTCGACGTAGCTATAAAGCGGTAAAAGCTAGGTAAAGATGGAAATTGACATACACAGGTACCGTAGCAATATCACTCAAAGAGCAGGTATAAACTAGTTTGCATTATTTGAATTATTCAGACTATTATCCTCATCTTGGTTGTTATATTCACAACGTTTCTGCCGATGTAACCTCCGACCTTCTGCAGATGCATCTTTTTGAACTAGACCCATGCATAATGATTGGCTAACAATAAGTTCTAAGTGACAGGAGGTGAAGGTTCAATCCGTACGACAGACGATAATAACTAAGAATAAAAAATGAATCCAATTCTACCCGGTCATGGCTGACGGAATGAGAACAATCTATCCACGGGGGATTAAATAACGTTTGAAATTCCGAACAGATGCACCTGAAGATCAGCTGAAATCTTGTGAATAAGACCACACAAAATGAGAATAATAGTCCGAAAAGTCCAAATTATCAATCCTCATCTAAAAAATTCTGAAACTGAAATTCATGGAGTTGATTAAAAGAAGGGTAAGAGTTGTTGCCGAAAATGTTTGGCTAAGATTTATCTCATATTATTTGAACTAGTCAGACTACCGTTCTCATCTTGGATGTATTTCTCACGTTTCGGCCAATGTAACCTCCGACCTTCCTCAGGTGCGTCTTGTCGAACTCGAGAATTTGTATAGAATTTTTAAACGAACCCTTTATTTAATCCACAGAGAGTGGGGGTAAACTGCTTGTTCCATCAGCCATGACCAGATAGATTATTACTTAGCACTTTTATCCATTGCGCGACAGTATTTATGTAAATCAAATGTGAAATGACCAGGTAGAAGTCTTAGTAATTTGTAACTATATTCTTAATATCACCCGTACTGAGGATTGAACCTTCAACCTCCAGAAGACTGTCGCTTAGAACTGATTGTTACTTAGCACTTTTATCCATTGCACGACAGGATCTATGTAAATCAAATGTGAAAAGCAATTTGTATGCAACATACCCAGCTTCATCTGCAACTTGTAACATTAAATTGTCCACTTCATTCTGTGGGGTGGTCAGAGTAGACGTGTTGCACATAGTACCCTCCATCACTTGCGATTGAACATCCAAATTTTCAAATTCTTTTTCAAAGCGATCCATCAATTGGGCAATCTAAAATGATGAAGAAGAAAACAAGCTGATCAACAACAACCGATGCTGTTAACAGAAGTTGCATCTACGCTTACATTATTTAGAGAAGATGGAGGGGAGGTAACTATTGAAGTCTAAGTTCAACGGGTCGATGTTGAGATCATTTAACATGAATTGGCATTCTATATTACAGACCCAGTTATGGGGTAGTTAGTTCTGAGGACTGGAGGCCGATACTAGCCCCGGAATACCCAGCAGCTCACACGACCCAACCCATAATGTCTGTGTGCTAGACAATGGTAACACCCCACTACAGTCCAATCCTTCCCTACTGTAGTACGGATAATGGCAATGTGGTAGTGTAAGATCTACCTGGTTAACAGAGCTCTGGTGAAAGTCCAGGAGTCGGCATCTAGATCCTCTGGTCGTCTCTGCCTTTGCATGTGGCAAACAAAGACCTGTCAGGTGCAGATTGAAGACATTGCCAAGGCTGCCGCAAAGAAGGTTGGCTCCCTCTACTGTGCTAGTAAACTCCTCACACCTGACATTATCCTGTATCTCTACAAGGCCACCATCCGCCCATGCATGAAGTATTGTTGCCACATCTGGGCTGGTGCATCATCTACTAGTCTCTCCCTTCTTGACAAGGTCCAAAAAAGAGTCGCCAACCTAATAGGTCTCTCACTGTCAACCAAGCTCCAGTCCCTGTCCCATCGCCGTAATGTAGCATCCTTGTGCTTGTTTTACAAATACTTCAATGGATTGTGCTCCGATGAATTGGCTGCCCTGGTGCCCCCTCGTTGTAAGTTCACTAGAACAACTCAACAATACACTAAATCCCATTCATTCATTGTGGAGGTCCCCAGATGCCGGAAAGCTTTCTACTCAAATAGCTTCTTTCCTCGTGCTGCTGGCCTCTGGAACTTCCTCCCGGCCCCCTTTTTCCCCGACGATACTGACATGCAGAAATTTAAAACTAATGTAAACAGACATCTCACTGCGCAGACCCCCCCCCCCCCACCCCACCTTCTCTTTCTTCTCAGTAGCTCCTTACGTCTACAGTGGCGGCCTGCCTTGTCTGGGGTGAACTATGTTAAAATTTTTTTTTTAAAAGTAGCAACGTCTTCTGTGCAATTCTTTTGTGTGTTCTGGGCCAAACCTTCCTCGACTATGTATGCAACTGCTGTGCCTTGCTGTTATTGGGGGCTAAAAACCTGAAATCTTACAGGTTAACAAGGAGGACTTCATGAGGCACGATCTTTGTGAGTTTAACAACAACTAAAAAAAATGTTTACTTCACTCGATTTACTTTGCTAGTTTTACTTACGGAATTCAAAGAAATATTTACATTCGGATTATCATTTTATAATTCAATGGAAAATTTATTTTATTTTCAGTTACTGTATCATTATAGATTGGAAAAAAAAACAACAACTTTACAACTCAATAATTAATTCACTACGCACAAATTTAGTGTAGTTTAACAAACGTTTTATTCAATCCCTGGAAGGATTTGATGAGACCTGTATATAGATGTGTGTTTCAGTTTTAACGTTATGTGGATCATATTTTTTTTTTTACCACACATGTTAATTACCCCTTCCTTTTGTCCGATACTTACCAGTTTCCACAACAGAAACATGTATTTTCATATTTAACACCTTTTTTTCTTATCTTCACGTATTAGTCAAAATGCTATTCTATGTATTTTCAAATATAGTTAACTTAATTTCGTTCACAAAATTTCTGAAAATCAAGCATTTGTCAATAGACCCCCAGTCGTGCTTGTAATATAGAAAGTCATGGGTCATACCCAGGACTCGATCATCACATAAAGAATTGATTTAATTTTACAGAAAGTAAAATATCAGATGTGGACAAATTGGATTTGCATGTATATCTGAATAAAATGGAAAAAAAAAATGTTTCTGTAATTTTTTCTTTTAGTAATTATATGCTACTGATCACATGTTCAATTTTTTTATTATTAAAAACAAGTTTCAACGTTTTTATAATTATTTAGCTTAAAAAGGTTTTTTTTTTCACGCTTATAAAATTTTACTGAATAATTTTTGCAACAATACACACAAGAACCTCCATCCCCTCACCTATACAATATCGGGAAAACAAGAAATTAATCTCAAAGTAAACAGAAACCTTTTCTAGATTCATTGACTTCATTGCAGATTCCATTGACTTGACAACTCCACCCATCGATTGAGTGACCTGGAAAAAAGTGAGCAAAATATTGAATTAATCAAATTTTATTGAAATAACCAAAAACAAAAATATGATAATTTAAGACGATTCAAAAAAATACTGTCAAAAATCAAACATGTTTAAAATCGATTTACTCCTTCAGTTTTTCAAATGTTGCCAAAAAGACAAGTGTTGAACTTCGACAGTCTAATGTCTATTCAGGCTAAATTTCTGGAAGAAAGATTTTATCCGTTTTTTTTTTCAAACCAACCAATTGAAAAAGATTCTTATAAATAAAGTTTTAAGTTCAACATATTTAGATTAAAAAACAAACATCATCATCATAATCGGTTTAACATGTTTCACGTACTGACATGTGATGCTTTACAAACAGCAGACCTTCAATGGGAAAAATATTTAGCTAAGAGATCACTCAAGAAATTGGTTAGCCTCTTTGAAAAAATAATGGCTTCCTGAAAACGAGGGTTCATGTTGAGAAAGCAGACCACTTGAAATCCCACAGAATTCATCTCCACTCCAGATAATGGCCCTCCTGGTCAAACAATTTTTATGTCCAGTGATTAAACAGCTGATAATTTTCAAGTGGACTTGTTGTATGGTATACTTCAAATGGCAGGATATATATATATATATATATATATATATTCTAGCAGAACAGACAGAGGGGGATGGTTGGCCTCTGAAGGACTGTTTGTGTTGGAGATGCATTTTGTTTTGGGTACAATCAGGATTTTAAGCGGACCGGTTTGTTGTTTTGTATTTAGTTAAAAGTGACTCATTCTGATTGCAAATCTGTCATTTGGTAAAGAAACCAAACGTCATTTTAAACCTCTCAAAATAAAATAGCGTTACTTGTTTTAAAACACAGAATTGTAATTTTATTTGGAAGAAAAATCCATTTGTAACAGCAATAACCGAGATCACATGATTGACGCTATGGCCAGTGTCGAAATTAAGCACCGGATTTGGACGGAAACAATGATCATGACCTGCGCAGTAAACGCACACAAACACAAGTTCACATTTGGATGTGATGACAAGGGGGATGCATGTGATTTTTATCGCAAGAAAAAAAAAAATAAACAAATGGCAAAAGAATATGAGGAATTTTCAGTTTCTTCCATTGGTTTAGAATTTGATCCAATTCATGTTGTCCAATAGTTTATGATTTTATTTTTATCAGTAAAATGTATTGGTTTTGAAAATGATTTCAGAAACAAAGTTGCATCCATTGTCACATGATTAAATATTTTTTTTAATTTATTTTTTATATATATTTTTTTATTTAAAAAAGTTTTAAAAGTCGAATTTAAAATTTTAAAAAATAGTTTTTATTAAACAAAAAAAAAATCTTTTTATTCTCTCTCTCTCTCTTCAATTAATCTCACCCCCCCCCCTTTTGTCTAGGGGGTCAGACGTTTTTTGATATTTTACAAACTCACTCTCAGTTCAATAGGGCAACTGTCTCCAAATACCCTAACCCTAACCCTAACTCTGTACAGTCTTTTCCAATAACTTTTACTTCCAAGCCTTCCTTAACTGTCCAACCTCCCTGTAATTCAAGATCTCAAAAGATTCTACAACGGTTTATTCAGGAGGTTGAATGCTTCACTTGACTGTACCAACACAACTGATGCGTTCATAGGATAACATTTATGCTGGGCAAATGTCGTGCCTTCAGCAAATCCTCCAACCTAATATAGTCAGATTTCACGTTGCAGATCAATCTGTTTCTATGGATCTGTCATTACGCTGTAGTCGGGCAAAAGAGAAATATTACAAAATATACCTCAGTACACCCCATTGAACGTTTAGTCAAGCTAAACGAAAGTGTAAGGTGTACTATGCCACTCCAAAAAAGGTGTTGTCTTTCTGTGATGTAGAAAAGAACTAATGTACTTACATTGGACTTTAGACAAAACTGACTTAGCCAAATGGCAAATAGCAAAAAGCACCTCTCTACTATCACTTCTGGAGTGATAGTAGAGAGGTGCTTCTGCTGTTTCACAATGACATTAAAATATTTAAAGAAATGTATAAAGTTTGTTATGTACTTACGTGTTATCTGAAAATAAGATTTTAGGGAAAAAAATGACACAAATAAGGAAGTAAGGCTCTAGCAATTTGGTATGGAAAAAAAAAAGCAGACTTCGACCAAACAGCAATTTCAGTGAAAATCCGCCTTTTCTGGATTTTAAAAAAAGTGGAATTTTACTAAAAAGCGGAGAACTCACATCCTCGATATATATCATCAATTATTAAAAGTATTTGCTTTCTTCATCATGAAATTTTAAAATGATCTATCACATATAAGTGATTTGCTTCAAGTTAGGATGGTTCAAATTAGGACAGGGTGAGAATAGAGGATTTTGAGGCATAAAGTGTTAAATCATCATCATCATCATCTTCCGTTTAATGTCTGTTTTACATGCTGACATGTGTTGGGTGGCTTTTAGAAATTAACTTCCAAACTAACTTATCTCTGGCCAGGTCATTATTTGTCCCTCTTTCTTTCAAATCCATCCTCATCACTTCCTTCCATTTTTTTTCCTCAGCTATCCCCTGCCAACTGAACCTGCTATCTCAACTGTTCTATACAGTAGAACCTCAGTTTTCAAACATAATTCGTTCTGAAAAGTTGTTCCAAATCAGAATTACCCGAAAACCAAATCATATTTTCACATTAAAAGTAATACGTTAATTCTCATAAATAGACTATTTTTTAAGGGTTTTAATAGGGTAAGGGGTTTTAATGGGGTAAGGGTTTAATGGGGTAAGGGTTTAATGGGGTACGGTTTTTAATGGGGTAAGGTTTTTAATGGGGTAATATACAAACTTATTAAGTATCAGTTATATTATTGTTTTCAATATTAACTATAATGTATGATATAAAATGATATTTGGCAAAAAAATATATTCTCTGTGAACATTTTATGAATTAAGACAAACTTTTAGTGTTTATTTTAACCATTTTACTACACATTTGGTAAAATATTTTTTTAAAATTTCAACAAGTATTTAAGAATATTGTTCTTAAGAAAATACCCAGATTAAAAAATAAAGACTCAAATTGATAAAAAAAAAACAACAGATCTGAATTAAAAACTCTTTAGTGGCAACATTGCACTGAACTGCTAACGTTTCATCAGAGAGTATGTTTCGGTTGCCGTCGACGTGGTTTTAGAATCAAAATCTTGTTAGACACAGAGGCTTAAATTTTTGTTCGAAATCCGAATTGTTCCTGTTCTGAGACGTTAATGAACCGAGGTTTGACTCTATATATATTTATTCATTATATATTTAATAAAAAAAAACTTTCGCATTTATATATATATATATCATATATAAGTATCAGTCATATTATAGTTTTCAATACTAACTATAATGTATGATATAAAATGATATTTGGCAAAAAAATATATTCTGTGAACTTTTTATGAATATTTTTAGTGTATATTTTGACTATTTTACTACACATTTGTAATTTTTTTTTTTAAACGTTAGCAGGTATTTAAAAATATAATTCCTAAGATAAAACTCAGATTAAAAAAATAAAAACCAAGATTGATTAAAAAACCCAGGAGTTCCAACTCTGCACAAAACTTAACATTTCATTAGTCAATATACTTCAGTTGCCATCGGTGTGGCTCAAGAACCAATTTTTTTTAGAAAACGGGGCATGTCTGGCTTGAATTTTTTGTTTGAAATCTGAATTGTCCCAATTCTGTGACGTTCATGAAACAAGGTTTGACTGTATCTACAAACCCAAGAACTTTCATCCATTCTTTCAACATAGCCAAACCAACACAGTCTTCAGTTCTGCAAACATCTCCCTATAATGTCCAGATTTAATCTTCCTCTGAGGTCATCAGATCATTCTCATAATTTCTATTCATGCAATACCTATCCTCAACCTTCATTGTCCAGGTTTCATTTCCATACATCATAATCACACTACGTACACATATCTGATAGACACTTCCCGGCATTGATTTTAAAATGCAAATCTGCATTTCTGGGCTCAACACAAATTGTTAGAAATAATAACAAGAGAAAGAAAGTTGAAAATAAAAAAAAATAAAATAAAAAGCGAACCTTCTTGGTTGTTATTGCGGTTTGAACTCTGGATGACACAGCATCTATTCGGGCACTCATACGTCGAAAGTTCAAGGCTTGATTCTTCTGTCGGATAGCATTTTCAGCGTGGATCTTGGCACCCTCAGTATTTCCTTTTTGAATAGCCTGACATAAAGAAAAGAAAAAGAAAACCCCAAAATAACATCAGGAAACGGCTTTATAAGTAGAAAATATAGAAAAGAGAAAAACATTCAACTTTAACAATATTAACCAATAACTAGATGAGACACGGCTTGTCTACATAAAATTAAAATGTTATCCACTTTCTCTCTCTCTCTGGTTTGATGGATAACGTCATCCATTGTCCACGGTTATCCCACCTGTTTTAATGAGGACGGCACAAACAAAATGTTATCATCCAGTGTGCACAGGGACAGACAAATAAGCAAGAAAGAGTTTTAATAGTATAGCAGACGTACTCGTAACCCAACAGGTCACGGCCATTACCACGATTTGTTCCATTTTGATTACATTTGAAAATTCATAAACTGTGATATATCTTAAGAAATTCTTCTTGCATAACTAAAAATAAGTTTTCTTTTTACTTATATATTATTCATAAGGATAATATAGAAGTAAAGCAACCTATTATTTTGATCTAATTTACATATGTGTTTACGGTGTGTACGCACACACACTATGTAAATTAACTGGAAAGAGAGTCAATTTTTCTCTAAATGTTTACAGATATTAAGAAATATTACAGAGTGGTTGAATCAACACAGAGTGAGAGGACTAGAGAAATCAATAGATAACTAAGTGTTGGATGGATGACTTGTTTAGGTTGACCCCCCAAACCTTCTCCTTTTTTTCTCAGTAGCCCCTTACGTCTACAGTGGCGGCCTGCCTTGTTTGGGGTGAACTATGTTAAAAAAAAAAAAATTAAAAAAATTATGGCTAATTAGAAGAATAAAAACAATTTTTTTCAAACTTAACTCAATCCCAGAACTAAGGTATATTTAAGCATGTATTTTGTGTTATTAAAAAAAACACTTTAAATTAAATTATACATATTTTCATCGAACAATTATGGGATTTTTTAAAAAAATAACAAAATGTTGAATTCTAAATATGATTTCATTAAGCCAGATGTTTGAAATAAAAATATAAAAAAAAACATGTTGACATTTGGTCAGTTTTGCATGTAAAATAATTGAAGGTCAAAAAAATATATAATAGTAAAAATAACAGATTTTTGACAGAGATCACAGATAAAAAGAATATTTTTTTTTAATCCGTTCAAAATTCAAAAATTGTTTTTTTTTTATAGTGAACAGAGCCTATATAAGTGACATAGGATTGCCAGTGTCGGGCATAACGGCTATACTGTGATAAAAACAGGCAGCTATTCACACCATCTCACTTCGAATCAGGCCTTGAAAGCAAAGACGTTCGAAAGAGTTGCACTTGCAAATCTTATAGTAACGAAAGAGAAGAGACTAAAAACTGAAAAGTTATCCCAAAGACAGCACGCTATATAAGAGAAAGATGGGTGAATTGTGTCCGTTTTCCATTATAATTTAAGTTGGCTATGATAGAAAGACCATCTGACTCCATAGATTAATAAATTGACAACAGATGACATTAAAGGTTACATAGAAATACCTTTTATTTTAGGTCATGTTGAAAAGGAATTAAGAACAGCTAAGAGTGCCACGTTTATTGGTATATTTATCGCGTTGTTTTTTTGAGTTGGAAAAGCCAGCGACATAAGTTTTGCTCATATGATGTCTGAACTCCAACAGGTTAGGCGAGAAAAACAGATTGCATGTGCCCTGTAAAAAATAGTCCAACAAATTCCTGTGTTCCTACGCCGAGACCTCTGATTTTATGGCATATCAACCCTTTTGGAGTTATTTAATGCAGAATCCGGTCATTTTGGTAAAAGATTTTATGCTTCAAGTTCTTTATATGTTCAAGTATTTATTCATGGTGTTTGGTTTGGTTGTTTTGTAGAGGAAAAATGTTTTATTTTGGCTTTCCAGAACATGATTGAGTTTTGCAAAGGGAAAGGAAAAAAAACAATAACATCAATGTTTGGTGCATTTATCGTCAGGAAGCCGGTAGACAGGAGAGTGAGTGAGTGTAAAGCAATACAACGTCTCACGACAAGAGTCTACTTTCTGCTCGTTTATCTTTCTTTTTACCACGGCATGAACAGGCAAGCAAGAGAGGGGAAGAGAGGCTATACAGCGCTTCGCCACAAGCGACTGTCTTCTTTTGTTATCTTGTGTCTAGCACAACAAAACCACGGTGGTGGTGGGAGAAGCAGCTAGCAGCAGGGTGTAAAAAATAGAAAAGGAAATATGCGTATGTACTTTGGGGCAGACGACAATGAGATGAAGCGCAAAGTTTGAAGCTAGTGAATTGGAAGAAAATGACTGAGGGAGTCGAACAACATATCATGTCCTGTCAGAGATAAAGAGTTTACATGCCTTGAAGTATATAAACATTTTATAATGACTTATTTATTTGAAGAAAATATTTAAAAAAAAAAACTGACAAATATTGAACACATCATCGCCTGAACATTTTTCCTCGAATATGAGAACGAGGAGGAGGAGCAATCCAACTTATCACGAAAAAGATTGGTGCTATTTTACTTATAGGCCGATCAAGTTAATTGTGTTCATGTAAAAGCATTATTTTGTACTTACTCAGTCACATTTTATCTCTCACACCCCGAAAAAGAATTTTAAAATATCAAGCAGAACTTTAATTAGAACGATTTTTCCATTTCGATGTTCAACCTGTATTTGTGCCCGAGCCGACATTTTGGGCTGTGAGTGGTCGGTAGAATAGACAAGGGCATTAACTCCGTTTTTATTGTTAGGATTATAAAAAGAAAGAAACACATAAGCAATAATAATAAAATATATATTTATTAAATTAAAAAATAGAAAATTAAATAATTATTTTTACTTTGTTCACCGGGATACTTTCCACGATATAATTTTCTTGGGTTTTTTTCTTTTTTCATATTTACATGGTAACTTTTCGCGACACTTATCTGCCCTTAGTTAGCTAACCGGCCACTCCGAAAATCGCAGACTCTCCATTTCATATAACCCTTATGGAAATGGAAAAATCGTTCTAATTAAAGTTCTGCTTGATATTTTAAAATTCTTTTTCGGGGCGTGAGAGATAAAATATGACTGAGTAAGTACAAAATAATGCTTTTACATGAACACAATTAACTTGATCGGCCTATAAGTAAAATATCACAAAAAAGATTTTTATGCATCCGATTCGGTTCTCAAAAAGAACAGATGGAACTAAACAGCTACGTGTCTTTCTAACTCGGAACTTTTGATCCACATAAAAAAATGCGTATTAAATGCTGCATTCATCGCTCACACTCCATCCAAAGAAAAATCCTTCTTTTCCTATTTTCTTTCGCTTTTGTTTGCGTTATAGCGTCGTATTAAACTGCTTATTACAACAAGATCCATGTGTTCGCCTTTCTTCTGACAATTATCTTATTCAACATGTTCTTAGGCACCCTTCCAGAATCCTGGAATCATACTCCGATCTAACGATTTCTGGCAGAAATATAAATACTAATTTGTGTCTGGTGTTATCTCCCTTTACACGACCGGGTCAGAAGAGAGTAACGTCATCGCCGTTTTCTGGTTTGCTCACTGATTTTTTTATCTGGACTCCGGAATCGGACTTGTGTCTAGGTTTCAGAATTCTTTAGATAAGGATTGATAATTTGTATTATTCGGACTACTATTCTCATCTTGGTTGTTATTTTCACGTTTTAGCCGCTGTAACCTCTGACTTTTTTTCAGGTGAATTTTTTCTGAACCCTTGAATCTTTATGCTGAACCCTTGAATCTTTATGCTGAACCCTTGAATCTTTATGCTGAACCCTTGAATCTTTATGCTGAACCCTTGAATCTTTATGCTGAACCCTTGAATCTTTATGCTGAACTCTAGAATCTGTACAGAACTTCAAACTGAACCTTTTTTTTATTTAATCTACAGGAGTAGATTGTCCTCGTTCCATCAGCCATGACCGAATAAATGATTTATTTGAAGAAAAAAGTAATTTTTAAAATTTATTCTTAGTTATTATCTCCTGTAGTGAGGATTGAACCTACAACCTCCAGAAGACTGTCACTTAGAACTGACTGATTCTCAGCATCTTTATCAGAGTTCAACATAAAGATTCCCGAGTTCGAAAAGATACACCTGAAGAAGGTCGGAGATTACACCGGCCCAATCATTGTGAAAATAACAACTAAGATGAGAATAGTTGTTTGAATGATCGAAATAATACAAAATAAACTTAGTCACATCTTTTCAGCATCTAAAAACAAAATCCTTTTTTTGTTACCAATTTTTTTGGGTTTATTGCATCTTTTGTTTTTAATGAAAGCATCTGTGTGTTTATATGAATAAGGACCTCGGATAAGGAGGTTATTTATTCAGGTGAGTTTGTTAGTTGGTTTTCTCGCTATGTTTGTTTGTGTCGAGCCTAGCGCCCCATCACTTGACCAATCGTCACCAAACTTGGTCAATATATTGGTCATTGTCTAACTTAGAACTGATCTAATTTTGGGATATCTAGGTCAAAGGTTAAAGTCACAGAAAAGGTAAAAATCACTTTCAGCAATAACTTTGGTTTTGTTAATCATCATAGTCCCGTATTTTATATGACCTTGACCATTCAAATATTTGGTCACGGTCGAAATTTTGACGGAATTTCAACTTTCGATTTTTCCATGTATCTGATAATAGTAACCACTATGCAAAATTTCACCCTTATCAGATAAAGTTTTTGAGTTATGGCAAAACTTTGGGAATACTTCATACAATATGGAGAAGTAAGGCTCAGATAAGACTTTGGACCATCTTTACATTGTTAGATGGAAGTATGCAGTCTCACAGGTGACTTATATTCTTGTAAAAAATGTACTTTTTTTTTTTATTTAGTTGACATCGATGAAGGTTGAGGACAGACAAAAGTGAAAATTGCAAAATGAAAACTTCCTGAAAGAAATTGTTTTACAAGTACTTTCACAAAATGTGCTCTGGAGAAATTACTACACTTGTACCCCCCTCCCCCCAAGATAAATACCCCCGATCCACTCGACTAGCAGCAAAATCCCACCCCTTCACTATAGGTCCGTAGATGCCAGAAGATTTCTACTCTGATAGCTTCTTTACTCAGACTGCTTGCTTTTATAATATGCTCCCTGTTTCTCTGACTGTACCAACATGCAGAAATTTAAATGTAATGTGAACAAACATCTTGCCGTCCAACTCCCTAACCAGGTTGTTCCCTATAAATCTGGCTCCAATCACAGTAGCCCCTTTTTGCTTCAGTGGCAAATATATCTTGTTTTGTGTGACCAAAAGTAAAGTGGAAAAAACAAGAAAAAAAAAGAAGAAAAAAAAAGAACAAGAAAAAAAAGAACAAGAAAAAAAAAGAACAAGAAAAAAAAAAGAAAAAGAAAAAAAAAAGAACAAGAAAAAAAAAAGAACAAGAAAAAAAAAAGAACAAGAAAAAAAAAGAACAAGAAAAAAAAACAAGAAAAAAAAACAAGAAAAAAAAAGAACAAGAAAAAAAAAGAACAAGAAAAAAAAAGAACAAGAAAAAAAAGAACAAGAAAAAAAAGAACAAGAAAAAAAAGAACAAGAAAAAAAAAAGAACAAGAAAAAAAAAGAACAAGAAAAAAAAGAACAAGAAAAAAAAGAACTTACTTTTTTCAATTTGACTTTTTCCTCTCTTTCGGATTTTTCTGATCTCTTTGCTTGCCGTTCCAAATCTTTGGCGGCAAACTTCAAATTAAATAAATGCTCTTTAAGTAAAATGGTCAAGGAATACAAAAGGATTTCAAACATTCGCAGAGAAACATTAAAACATCAAGTCAAAAGATAAAAAGCTTGAGAGAAAAAGAATTTATGCTTTCAGAGTTTTTACACTCTACAGCAGTGTTTCTTAACCATGGTTCCCCAGAACCCAAAGGTTCCGCAAGAACAAGTGAGATTGTTGTATTTTCACTTACGATTGCACACCCGTGTCATCATCGTGTACCCAGGTTCTTGCTTGTCTGTAGATACAAAACCACTCGGACACCGATGTCGATTCATAGAAAGGTTTATTTAAAAAGAGAAGAACAGTGAGAACACTAAGAGAGTACCAAAAAATGTCTTGAGTCGAAATGCGCAAGTAAAAGTAGGGCATAATATGAATATTGAAACTGTAGAAACTACTGCCAAAATAACACTTACAGATGAAGAAGCAATCAAAATAGAAATCCATCAAGAATAGCATGGACGAGGATAAAAAAAAAAACTACCATCCCCAAGGAACGAAGAATGGGTGAAAGTAAAATAGACAATATTCTAGATGTAAAGAACTTAATCTATCGTAATAGGAATAGTGAAATAGTGTTGTATTTTCACTTACCGATGCGTGTGTAAACAATTATACACCCGTGTCATCGTCGGGAACTGAGGTTCTTGCTTGTATGTGGATACAAAACCACTCGGACACCGATGTCGATTCATAAAATAATGTTTATTTTAAAAAGAGAAGAACAGTCATAGAAAACATCAGAGGGATGCGTCACTTTTGTACGCGTAATAGAGAGAGAGAGATATAGATGGACAAATAGCTTGTCTCACTACGCCCAACAACACTGTACGCACTGCCCTTATTGGGGACAGCGCCCTAGACACGTCTTTCCTGCTTGAAGTACCACAAGACAAGAGATAGAAAATCTTCGCCCGGAAGTTACTTGGTTTGCAACTTCCGTCTGGGGGTCACCTCTGATCCTTAGGTGTCACTCATTTCCATTCAAACACAGCCCTTGTTATGTGACAATGTAAGTTAATGTACGTTTCACTTTTTATTTCATATATGTAATTAATATTATGAAACACACCCAATATATTTTTGGTTATTGTCATATTCTACTATAGACATCATCATCATCATCAAATCTAAGAACCTATAAAGTTTATGAAAGAGGGATTTGGAAGTCTATCACTCGGACTCCAAACACTCATATAAATAAAAAAAAACGTTATAAAACCAACAATCTCTTTTCGAGCTCCAATAAGACAAAATAATCCGGCTCACAAAATAATCCGACTCTGACTCTCACTTCTATCCTCTTTCTTTTTCTTTCTTCTTTTTTATCAGCAGAGTTTTAATCTCAGTTAATTCTGTTTAACCAATGAAAATAAAGAATTCGTTGGTTCACTATTTTTTTTATTAAGGTGAATTTGCTTATTGCAGTGTAATAACCAGTCGTTTTGTTACTCCTAGGTCGTGAGTTCAATTCTCACTATGAATTCGAAATATTTTTTTATTTTTCCAACTACAAGCCAGGCAAAGGCAGATCTTTTTATGGTGGGGACGAAGCAAGTTATAGCCACTTCCACCGCTCGATTCTGGCTCAGGACCATCACTTCCGCCAGTTATTAAAAAATATAACAATCATTGCGAATATATTTAATGATGACTGTATTCCGCCAGGGTGAAACCGCCTTTACTAGTCAGTGTCCACTCAGCGGATGGGACCCGTGCATGATTGAATCATATATCAAGCACCTCATTCGGTACAAGACGTATGCGTAATATACAATCGTCTCTGGTTCCTGATGCACAGTTAGAGTCCCTCATTCACCCACAATATCCGGTAAATCTATTTTCCAGCATTCAGGGATATTTTATAAATTGTAAAAATTTTAGCAGTTTTTTTGTGGGTTAGTTTATTTATCATTCTCTTGTTTCGAGGCGAGTTTTATTTTCCTTTAATTGCTTCGGTTTTATTTTTGTTTATAAAATAAAATGAGAAAGATATGGTATATCATTTTGGTTTTAAAGGTTACGCAAGTGTAAAAAGGTTGAGAAACGCTGCTCTACAGAAATATTGTTAATTGCACTTCCAGTTAATAGTTGAATGAAATTATGTCATCGTCATCAAACGCTTTCTCCACATACAGCAGAATACGATCGATCATGTCTGAACTGAACTTTGTTTAACTGACTGACTGATCTGAAAGTCCAGGAATATACTTTATCACGACATCTCAGTGGCTTACTTCTTTATCTGCACCATTTCACCATTCTTTCTAGACATACCTTGCTCAAACTAACAGATCGTTTTGTGTGTCTGTACAGTTCTAACATTAACACTTTCCGGTGCTTCTGCTGTTTCACAGTGACATGTTAAAAAAAAAAATAATATCTAAAGAAATGTATAAACTTTGTTATGTACTTACGTGGTAGCTGAAAAGAAGACTGTACACCAAAAATTACGCAAATTCATCCAGTATTTATTAAATAAAAAATTAAAAAACGTCGCCATTTTGAGTTTTCCCTGAAATGTAGCACCGTATCAAAATTGTCGTCTGGTACAAATCAGCTCGTCAACTCTCGGGCGTTTGCGTAGGAGAGTCGAACGTCACAAACACAGGGTCAGGATCGATATCAGTACCGTTATTTCTTTTAGTAAAAATGTTTGAAATAAAAATAAGTTGTTTCAAAGGAATGCTAACCCTTTTATCTAATTTTTATCGTAATGGTCATTTCTTGTGTTCAATTTTTGTTTTGTTTTTTAACATAAAAAAAAAATATATTAACAATTTTGGCAAACATGAAGTTTACAGGCCAGATAATTTTTTTGGAAAGGCGGTATGCAGTAGCTCAAAAATTGTATGGGTCTAGCCACACTGAAGAGCTGTAATACAGCAAAACAGTCTGTATGTGGATGACACACATATATATATATATGGAAAATGAATAAGGAAAAACAAAATATTAATTAAATATCCATTTACGTTTCACCATTATTAGGTTTCATCAGGATGGGAGATTGAAGAAGAAAAAATACAGCAACAAGTACGAAAGTCTGAAAAATGAATGTGAGGAAGCGCTCAGCAGTTAGAACGCTGAGAAATGTGCTACGGCAGAACAGCCGATAAAAGTTTGAAAAGTGAGCGTTATTTTAACACATTGATACATAATAAAATTACATTTAAATAGCTTACATTTATTTATTTATAAATTTTATGAATTTACTTATAATCAACCAAATTAAATATAAATTATTAGGAATAGCAACTAATAAACTGGTATCGTCCGGGCCTTCGGGTCTGGATTTACGCTGGTCTATTGGTTGTCGGTCCTGTGCAGTTCTAGGAGATGCACCCTCCCAGGCTTTGCCTCCCCTCTTTGGGAAGGAGTAAGTTTATTGCTTACTGCCTGAGGCGCCCCTACCGGGGAATGCCGACGGGGCTGCCCAGGCAATTTTTAAACAACCAGAGTGCTCAAATTCTCGAACGCTGGTTCTTTCCCGACCTTGTGTCACATCTTACCTTGTGGGAGGAAGATAAATAGAACCAGTTCAACCAGGGGGTCAGGAGGGCCCCACGTCCGACTGGATGGACCAGTCGTCGGCAGTCCGAACTTCTGCATCTGCAGTCCTGAGTTCCTGCACCAGCATTGTCTCGCTCTAACTGCACCAGCACTCTCCCGCTCCAACTGCTCCTGCAGTCCTGAGCTCCTACAGCAGCACCTTGCAGTTCCACCTCCTTTCTTCCAACAACCCTTATCAGGGCTACCTCGACAACTACTGCGAGAGTTATTTCTTTTCTTTGCCAGCCAGCAAACAATAAGGGTGCCCTGTCAACACCCATCGACAGCTACCCAGCTTTTCTCTCACCAACGACACCACTCCTGTCGTTCCAGTTTGCTGTTACCAGAGACGTCACTCCCGACTGTCCATTCTCTCCTGTTCCAGTGACATCACCATCAAATCCCGTCACTCATTATGATTACCATTTTTTCTTATGGTAAAATAAACACACCTTTTTCTTGAACTGTTCACCAGTGTTTGTCCTCTCTTCTTTGTCATTGCCGTAATTTGCCTGTGTATACCTTTCTTAGTTGTGAGGCCGATCAATCGCAACGGTCGGTCCCGCAATAGTTCTCAGAAATCAAGGAGCCCCTTCCTGGAGCTAACACTTGATCTATATGAGATACATAGTATTCGAGTGTTCCATTAAGGTTCTCATTAACTTCTCAAGTGTTGAGTTGTAAAGAAGTTAAGAACACTAATTTTCCTCTCCACAATTGACCAGTTGATTATGTTAGAGTATAAATTTCTCTTGGGGTAGTGGTCTTACCAGATTCCAGGACAAGAATTTGTCGGGTCTGGTGGAGTATCCAGCTAAGTGCTGTTACCAGAGGTAACATCATTAAGAGAAGGTGCACATTCCTCGTATAGGCGTGTAATCAAACAGAGGAGATCTTATTTGGGCTTCGAATACTATGTTATTTTGAATATTTGGTCAAGGTTTACTTGGAGGGTAAAGTATCCTCATGTCAAGAAAACCTGACAAACCTTTTTACAGAGAGACTGAAGACACTCGAGGATGTGTCTAGTAGGTAATTCAAACTCCCCATATATATTATATATATATATATATAAGATTATGACATGCTAAACGTATTGGAGTTAAAAATCAATCTAGTATTACGTATTAATATTTAAAAAAGCAAAACAAAACTTGCTAACATTTTTTAAATTAGTACATTGGCTTATTTTCAATACGGCGACATGTTCGATAAAAAAGGGGAATGGAAACTAAGTCCCACGAAAAGTAAACTCTTTTATAAAAAATCTTTTATTTAAAAAAATAAAAATATTTGTTTCACAACGTAATTCTTGCGGTTTTGCAAAACTTGTGTTTTCTCAATATATCAAAATTAAAATATTTATAAAAATATTTGCTTAAGACTTCGTTTTGATTCCCATTTTTAAAGATTACACTTTATTCAATGAAACATGTCACCATATTGGAAATAAGCCGATAATACTAGCATTTACTAATCTTAAAAGTGTTTTTTCCCGTTATTTCATGCGTAATAATTAATTGATGTTAACGCCAATACGTTGTCGTTCAGCATGTTAATCTTTAAAAAGACGATGTACAATTTTTGAACTACTGCATGTCGCCTTTCCAAAAAAATTAGAAACTTCACGTTTGCCAAAATTCTACTTTTTGGGGGCGATTACATTTAAACAGCCTGAAAAATAATTGCAAAGAAGGAATTAAAAAAAAGATGTTTATTTACATTGGGATCCGCACTAACTTTGACCCTGTCGTTAGGGTCAAAGTAGGGTTAGTAAACCGACTTTGCAAGCTAAAACTTCGGTTAAGTTAGGGTAGAAATTTAAAAAAAGAACATTTCGGTTCGTATTGTTTGTTATCGTCACTTTTACTTAGCCAAACACGAATATTTTACGTCAAGGTCGATTTTTTGGGGGCTAATTTCAGAATTAAAAAAGTACCCACCCACCCCCCAAAAAACTCAAAACTTTTAAAAATTAAAAAATCCCCCCCACACCCATTTATATTTAAAACAGAAAAAAAATCTAAATTGGTTGATTAAAAAAAACAAAAAAAACGGGTGTTTCTTGAGTTTCGCTCCGACATATAATACTTCTCAGCAAAAAAGATAAAGAAACGTATAAACGTGGTAGCTGAAAAGACTACACCAAAAATTACGAAATTCATCAAGTATTTTTTAAGTTTATTTAGCTATTTTCTTTGTCAGAGAAATTTCACATGTCGGAGCGAAACTCAAGAACCACCAAAATATTCCCGTCCCCAAATCGAGAAACCATTCGGTTATACGTCTCAATTTACCGCTAATTGGTTCATTTTAAGTTAAATTTATAAAGGAAAATGATCCCCACTCTCAAATATTAAATGTAAATATTTTTAATTCCTTCTTTGCGGATATTTTTCAGGCTATTTAAATGTAACCGCCCCCTCCCCAAGTAAAATTTGAATTTTTGGGGGAGTAAAGTACGCCGGGTGAAATAGTAAACATTGACCCAAAATTTAAAAATAAAACGTAACATAATAATACATAAAAATCATGATTAAAAAAAAGGGAACTTCTGTAGATTAGGGACGAGCCGAAATTTATTTGTTTTCATTTTAAAAGAGCCTCAATAGTGTAAGGGGGCGAAAACTCGTTTTTTTTGTTGTTTTTTTTTTAAAGAAAAAAATTGATTTTTTTAACTGTAAAAAACAAAATAAAAAAATGTGTTAAACCAAACATGATGACTGTTCGTTTTGAAATGAAAAAATATACTGTTGATTTTCCCAAATGTTATTTTCTTTAATAAATTAATTATTTTCGTCGATAAATTAATTGGATTTGCATTTAATTCTTATTTAAAAAAAATATATATATTCCATTTTCGGAGAAATTACGTACTTAAAAGTGAAACAAAAAAAAGAGTTATCGGCCCCTTTACACTATTGGAGCTCTTCTAAAATGAAAACAAACAAATTTCGGTCGGCCCGTCCCTAATCTACAGAAGGGCCAAAAAAAGCCAGTAACATTCAGATCTTGGTATTTTTTTTTACTATCTTACCCAGCGCAGTTTACCCACTAAAAAAGTTCAAATTCTACTTTTTTTTTGTGTGCAAATACATTTAAACAGCCTAAAAAATATCCGCAAAGAAGGAATTAAATTTTTTTTTAAAGATTTTAGAGTGGGGGATCACTTTCCTTTATAAATTTAACATAAAATGAGCACCCATTTCCTGGCCACTTAGCGTTAAACGAGACATGTAACCGACTTGAGTTTTTAATTTTGTGTGGGGGGATTTTTTTTTTCAATAAAAACACGTAGAAATTTAGGCAATTAAATTTTTTGGGGTAGGGTTAGGGGTTATTAAATAAGTACCCCCCCCCACCCCAAATAATAAATTAGCTAAATTTCTACGTATTTTTATTAAGTAAAAAAAAAATCCCCCCCCCCAAATCTAAATTGCATAAATCTCTACGTTTTACTGAAATAAATACCCCCCCCCCCCAAAAAAAAATTAAATTGGCTAAATGTTTACGTGTTTTTATTAAAAAAAAAGTCGGTTACATGTCTCGTTTTACGCTAAGTAGCCAGGAAATGGGTGCTCATTTTACGTTAAATTTATAAAGGAAAGTGATCCCCCACTCTAAAATCTTTAAAAAAAAATTTTATTCCTTCTTTGCGGATATTTTTTAGCCTGTTTAAATGTATTTGCACACAAAAAAAGTAGAATTTGAACTTTTTCAGAGGGTAAACTGCGCTGGGTAAGATAGTAAAAAAAAATACCAAGATCTGTAAACTAGAAAATCAGAATGAATCATTTTGACTCGTTAGCAAAACATTTCGTTAAAAATAAATATGACGCATTAGAAAATGAAAACCACTTCTCTTGTGATCGTTAGGGTTAGATTTTGTCCCTATTTACTCGCCTCCCCACGAGGGCAAAGTTAGAAACTCGGTTGGTTTTTAATGCGGGGGAAATCTTGCTCTCCAAAAACAGAAGAAAAGCAAAATAAATAAAGACTCTGGATTGGGGTAACGTTTTTAGAAAATTCCTCAGTCAAGAAGGATTTCTCCCCTCCCAATAGAACAGATACTACACTTTGATTTCTTACTTTTCTTTTAATTCATAAAAAAATAGGGGCTTACACAGATCACCCCCCCCCCCCCTGGTTGCCCATGTTGGCTTGGTAGAATCATGTAAGTCAACGAGTTACATAAAACGAAATCCGGGTTCTTGAAACGAAAAAACACTGATTTATTTAGATAGAATTATATTGGTAGATGAGGACTGTTAGTTACATCTGCCTCCCCCTATGGGATTCTACCTTTTTAAGGCGATTACGTGTAAACACTGAACACGCTAAAAACAGCAAAACAATTATTTTAGAATGGAGATTCGTATTTAATGTAAAATGATCACCCAC
Source organism: Sepiola atlantica (assembly GCA_963556195.1). Taxonomy (NCBI): domain Eukaryota; kingdom Metazoa; phylum Mollusca; class Cephalopoda; order Sepiida; family Sepiolidae; genus Sepiola; species Sepiola atlantica. Next base: position 94,135,208 of record OY744529.1, on the reverse strand, counting down.
TTTCCGACTGGATAGCGTTTAAACGACATGTAACCTTTTGTGTGTGTGTGTGGGGGGGGGGCCGTTGCCACATGGACTTTTTTAAAGAAAAATAATTACTTTAATTTTATTGCTAACTTTTTAGCATGAACCCCCCCCCCCCAAACGGCACTGTTTCGGGAAATACGACCAAAAATTTACAGGTGTGACGTATGTATAACGAATGCTACGAAAACGAACGGAAAAACCCGAAAGGTACGCCGTTCCGAATGTTAAAAATGACTTGAAACTCCTATTTATCTACGTGACACAAAGTCGGAAAGTGGGAATTTGCACTCTAGAGGAAAAGTACGGAGTTTCTTAAAAAATTGCCTGGGCAGGGCGCCTCAGACAGTAAGCAATAAACTTACTCCTCCCCAAAGAGGGGAGGCAAAGCCTGGGAGGAGGTTAACCTCCCAGAACTGCACAGGACAGACCCATTGACCGGCGTAAATCAAGACCCGAAGGCCACGACAATACCAGTATGGGGTGCAGTATCCATCGGAACAGATACTACACTTTGATCTTGACCAAAAGGCCAAGAAAGAAACTCACCCCCTTTTTTAAGCACACGAGTTAGAACGAAAGAGCAATTTTATTTTTTCCGAGTTTTTATTTTTTTTGAATACAAGAAATTTAGTTTTTTTTACTGTGTTTTTTTCTTATTTTGTTTTAGGGTTAGGGAATTTTTTGTTGTGTGGGGGGGCGAGTTTTAGGGTAAGGGAATTTGGGGGGCGAGTTTTAGGATTAGGGGATTTTTGCGTGTGTGGGGGGGGGAGTTTTTTTGTTGTTGTTTTTTTAAAGGGTATTTTTAAGAATAGCCCAACAACGAAAACGCTGAAAAAACAAATATACAACAAATAAAAGTTACCGTAGCCGATAAAATTGAATTTCCAAGTTAACTGTGACAGTTATTAATGATTATAATCCGTTAAAAGTGCTATTTTCTATAAGTTAATAGTTTTAGCGTAGTGAAGTGGAAAAAAAAACCAGTAATGGCTGCTTCGATAGAAAACACCGAATCCAGAACGAGACGTCCGCCTCGTTCTGAATTCGGTTGGTTTTTTACTGGGACTCATAGTCAAAGCGCAATTTTTGCATTTTTTAGCCAAGCAGAAGAACAAAACAAAACTACATTTTAAGCAAAAGGAATAAAATAATTTTCTTTTTATTTACATGTCAGTGTGCTTTTATTTACATATTATTTTCATTCGTCAAACCGTAATGTTTTTTTTCCTGTTTCTTTAAAAAATTCCTAACCCTAACCTAACCCCCAATGACGTAACGACATGCGCGCTCATTCGGTGATCAGAATGATCGTTAAAATGTTCGTTTCATAAATTTAAATTTCAAAAATGCAACCCCCCCCCCAAAAAAAAAACGCCGCTTTGATTATGAGTCCCGGTAAAAAAAAAACACACACACACGTGACACCGATAGCAAAAACTAATGACGCCATTTTTGTTTTTTAAATAAATGACATGAAAAATTTTTTTTTTTTTTTTTTCATGTCTAATAAAAACCCATTTACCATACGTAAACATACAAACAAATGGAATAGAAAACTAGGAAAATCTCCGGTCTCTACGTACGTTGCATTTATTTGTTGCATATTCATTTTTTTGACTACGTTCTACAACTTTTTTTCAACCCGACTCGCGAGTTGTAGGGCTATTATTAAAGATTCCCAAAAACTTTTTTGCGGTGGGGTGCAAAAGGAAGTTGAATTTGAGAGAAGGCATATTCACGAAATATTGGGCGATGACACAGAAATAGAAGGAATAGCTGAGTTTTTTTCTGCAACCGGATATAAGTCTGAAATTTGTTGTACCATATTTTCGAAAGGTTGTTTTCCAAATTGTTGTCTCCACATAAATTCCTGGAGATATGAGGAGATCAACTTCCGACTTGTTCCGCATTCTTTTTTGTTTCTTTTCGCTTCCTTCCACATTCTCTCGACATGATTTGTTGTCGTTCCGATCTCTGGGTCCTCCACGAAATGCTGTGCATGGTTGACCGTCAGATGTGTGAAGCCTTCTTCTTTCAAGTTATCATACGCCTTCCAGGTGTCCGAAACGATTGTGGTCCCTGGGAGAATATATATTTTTTTATTATGGGTAGCAGTTTCTGCTTTTCGGTTGGGTACTGTAACTAGAACCCCTAATTTGTCAGCTGGGTCATATCCCCCGAAAAACCAGAGCGGCGCGCTCATTCTGCCTACTTTGTATTTTCTTTTCTTTCATGAGGGTTTCAACGATTTCGACCGTGTGCCCCGGGCCTCCAATCACACGGGGGTTTCTCTCGAAATATTGACAGCAGATATCTCGAAAAAAGTTCTTCCAGTCACTGTACGCCTCTTGTGACGTAATGCGGCACTCGCGTCGTATGTCCTTGTAGCTGGCGTTTTCGTGGGACCACAAATACAGAAATGTTAGTATCTGCTCCAATTTCAACTTCGAGCTTTGAAAAAAAGGGTGCCGCTACGGATGGACATAAATTTCCCGCACGCAGGGCATCTCCACGCGAAACCGTCACTGGCGCGTGCATTCATCTGCCATTTGCACGAAACATTACCTGTACAACGTGGACAAGCTAACGCCTTCCGCAGAAGGCCCTTTTGCTTGTAAAATAATATGCAATCTAAGATTGCCAATCTTCTACTGATTGTGAAATTACATGTAACATTGACAAGTTCATTTTAGAAACACGAGGAATAAGAAAATAAGCCACTGTTTCGGAGAATACGACCAAATAGTTTAAGCATGACGTACATACAATGAATGCTACGAAAACGAACGGGAAAATACGAAAGGTACGCCGTTCCGAATGTTACCGAAGCCCCCCCCCTCCATGTTAAAAATGATTTCTGAAACTTTCCTCCTTTTTTTTTTTTTTTTAGAACCAGACGACTTTGCTGATATGATTGTAAACTACATGAGAAACGTCCTTTTTACACAATTAAAACGAAAGGAAGAGCAATTTTATTTTTTTTGAATACAAGAAATTTAGTTTTTTCTTTTTCTACTGTCAATTTTTTGTCTCTTTTTTGTGGGTGAGGTCTGAGTTTTAGGTTGAGGGAATTAGGGTCAGTATTAAAGTTGTTTTTTTTCGGGGTATGGGGGGGGGCAGTTTTAGGATTAGTGAAACATTTCCTGTGCAATGTGGACAAATTAATGCCTTCCGTAGAAGGCCTTTTTCCTTGCAAAAATAAATATGCAACCTTCTACTGATTGTGAAATTTCATGTAACATTGACAGATTCATTTTAGAAGCACGAGGAACAAGAAAATAATACAGGCATGAGGTGCAAACGTTTCCTATCTGACAAACTCCCGGTGCTAAAATTAACATAAAAAAAAAAATAAAAAAGAAAGAAATTTTACGGGGTGGGGTGGGGTGGGGGTTGGCTTCGGTAACATTCGGAACGGCGTACCTTCTTTCGTTATTTTCCGTTCGTTTTCGTAGAGTTCGCTGTACATACGCCACGCCTGTAAATCTTTGGTCGGATTTCCCGAAACTGTACCCGGGTTTAGGTTCGCGGTTACACAATGGCCTGGAAATGGGTGGTCACTTTACGTTCAATTTATATGAAAAACTTACCACACACACTCTAAATTTAAAAAAATAAATAATTGTAATTTTCCTTTTAAGTTGTTTTTAAATTTAGGTGCTTATGCAGATTAAGACCCACCTTAATCGACGATTTTAGCTTGGGTCCTAATCTGCATAAGTACCTAAATTTATTTTTAGCGTCCAGTTTTTCAAGCTGTTTACATGTAATCGCTAGAAAAATAATAGAATCTCATTTTTCTTTTTGGATGAATTAATGTCAGGGTAAAAATGGTACAAAAAGGTAAAACATTTACAAAAAAAATAATGTAAATATATCAGTAAAAAATAAAATGCAAATCAATCAGTAAGGGATTTCTGTTTCAGGAACCCGAGTTTCATTTTGCATGGTCGCCTTTCGGCTGTTGTTGTTAACGAATTCGATGCTTCTACAGAAATTGAACCGAACCAAACCGACTTTTGCAGAACTAAACCTAAAGTTTAAAAAAACAAAAACACAGTTCGGTTCAAATTCTGTAGAAGTACTCCGGATTGTACCAAACATGGGACTGATGATCTATGACCACCACAAAATAAAATGACTTCAAATACATTTTTAGAAAAGGGAGGGGGGACACACCCATATTTTTCTTTTTAAATCGGAAAAACAATGTTCTTTTTCGTAGAAAATCCTACTTAAGGTTTGAAGAAAGTTTTGTTTTTTTTCAATTTAGGACGACGTCTGACAGAATTTAAAGTAGCATTTCGCACTTATATATATTTATACTTCTATAATATAAAAAATATAAACATTTCTTGTTTGGGGGTGGGGGTATATTTTTATTCAAATCGATTAAGTGAAACATTTATTTTTTAATCTGTATAATAAAGTTGTAGTTCCTGTCTGTCTACCTATAATATATCTTCATAACCATCATTCATTTTATTTAATCGCAATATTTTTTTTTATAAATTATATTTTAAAATGAAATACTTAGTTGTTTTTTTGTTTAAGACAATAATAATAAAATTCCCAAATAATAACGAAACGAAAATCCTAAAAAGACATTGACGTTAAATGGAAACTTTTTTAAACGATAATAAAAACCAAAACAAAATGTACATCAATTTCAGTGACAATCGAGTAAAAAATAAACAATCGAGTCAATTTAAAGCAGAAAAAAAGGATACTTTCCATATTCGACATGATGACAGCAATGACAATGAAAAATAAAATCTTTTGGGTAAAATTGTTTTTTTTTTTGTTTTTTTTAAATGTAAGCAATGAATGAGAATTTAATTTTTCCAATCGAAAAGGTAAAAAAAGTTCAATTGTTTTTGTTTTGTTTTGTTTTTCTATTAGGTTTTAGGAAGACGGAAATTGAAACACAGAATGGTATGACGTCATAACTAAGACAAAGCTAGCATTTGACAAATTAAGTATCCGTACTTACGTACTTTATTTTGTCATAATCTCAGGCGATATATTTTACATTAACTCAAATAATCTCTCTCTCTCGATCGATAGGATTATATCAAGATATTTTGAAAAAAAAAAAAAAAAAAATTATATATATATATATATATATATATATGGGTTTTATTTACTCCTCCCCAGGAGTTAGGCACAAGGCCAGTTTTATCTTACTCCCACAAGTAAGATGTGACCCAAGATCGGGTCGAGAAAGTGGGGTTTGAAAAGCCAGCGCTCGAGAGGTGAGCACTCTGCCCATTTAAAAATTACCTGGGCAGCCCCGTCGGCATTCCCCGGTAGGGGCGCCTCAGACAGTAAGCAATAAACTTACTCCTCCCCAAAGAGGGGAGGCAAAGCCTGGGAGGGTGGACCTCCTAGAACTGCACAGGACAGGCGTGCAGTATCCATCGGAACAGATACTACACTTTGATCTTAGCCAAAAGGCCAAGACACACACACACATATTTCTTTTCAGAATATATTGATATAATCTGCTTGTGTGTGTGTGTGTATATATATATATTATATACACACATAGATAAATATTTAATTATTAATACATATATATATATAGAGAGAGAGAGACACACATACAGACAAACTTTCGCTGTGATACAGCGAAACAGTCTGTCTGTGGACCACTTAAATATGTCCCCCTTTGTGGGTTGAGCTCTATAGTAAGTGAAATTGCCAACTGCCACCAGCTTATAATCATTGTTCTTTGCGAAAAGAAATGGAGGTCTCAGGCAATTGATAATGTTTACTCTCGGCAGGTGCCGGATGATAGCTAAATGGTTAGAAGTGCCTACTGTCGTCTAGATGGTCGAATTTTGATTCCGGCTTGAGTCACTTGCTTTTTTAGCGATACTGAATAAGTGTGATATAACAAAACAATCCGTCTGTTGATGACATATATATATATATATATATATATATATATATATATATATATGAGGAAAAATAGAAACAATGTTTCAGACAAAATGCAAAATAAAAATGGAATTGAGGATAAGCGAATCAACAAACCAACAAAAATATAAGCTCAAACACATATAAAAGCTCTACCAAGAGATTTCAGTTGCTAGAAAGCAACCATCCTCGGTTGGAAGTAAGAACTTTAATGAACAGAAATTCAAATTGTACAAAACGCATCCAAAAACAGGCAAGCTAATACGGGACTGAGGGTGTTACCTATGGATAGGCCAAATTATCAGTCCCGTATTAACTTGCCTGTTTCTAGAATTCCTTGAAATTGGTCCTTTTCATACCGTATTCATAAAAATGCCATTTATTATAGATACATTGATATTTTAATTTTTCTACCCGACGGTCATAAAATAGATACATTAGCACAAACACTTAACAAAGTTAAAGCCTCTATCAAGTTTACTTTCGAGAGTGAACACAATAATTCTTTAGCATTCCTTGACATTCTCATCCACAAAAACAATAAGATTCTTTCATTCCAAGTTCATCGTAAACCAACCAACAAAAATGATTATATTCATTATTACTCACACCACAATAAGTGCATCAAAAATAGTATGATTATAGGTTTTTATCTCAGAGCTCCACTCAAGCAGGAATATATACCATACCATGTGTTGATTGTGGGAAAATGTATTTTGGTGAAACACAGCGTCCTTTAAATAAAAGAATTTATGAACATAACCATGCAGTAACAAACGGTTATACCTCGAACGCGTTGTGTGCCGACATGATTTCCTACAGTCATCATTTCAACACACCTATGGCCAGTTCGATAAAATATATACATGATGTTAAACTCCTTCGTCTTATTGAGTCTTGTCTTATTCAGCGGCACAAGAATAGAATTGTTCAGAGACCCGGGTTCTTTAACATTAATACCGTCATTGCGAAAAACATTTTATTTAAACAGAACTTAGCTCAATATGACGATGGTTAATAAGCCATTCCTTCGACTTCCTCCTCCACCTTTCCCTCCTCCTCTCTTTCCCCCCCCCCATTGTTTTCTACGCACGCCTCAATTTGTTTTTGTCTGCCTACTATGTTCACGTTTATTCCTCCTTCTTCTTTCCTTACTTTTATTTAAACCTGCTGTGTCTTTGCCTGTTTTTGACAGTTACGTCAAATGCTGATACACATATTTTTTTTTTTCTTTTTTTTTTTTTTCTTTCTTTCTACTGTTCCTGACTTGTTTGTTTATGTTTTGTTTGGACGCGTCTTGTACAATTTGAATTTCTGTTCATTAAAGTTCTGATTTCCAACCGAGGATAGTTGCTTTCTAGCTACTGAAATATCTTGGTAGAGCTTTTATATGTGTTTGAGTTTATATTTTTGTTAATTTGTTGATTCGCTTATCCTCAATTGCATATATATATATATATATATATATATATAACATAAATGAAGGAAGAGAGATAAAGATGTGCGGATGACAAATCTATTTCATCTTCGATTGTTCAATGCAAGGTGTACTTGATAAAAACAAATTTATTTTTCTTTCCTTAAGCCAGGATTTTTAAAGATTAAAATCTTATCATAAGAGGAATTACATAGATGGATAAGTTGGCAGGGGAATAGCCAAAATTCAAAATTCGAAAAATTTTAAAAACAATATAAGGTAGTGGAAAGTAAGAGTGTGTGTATAAAAAGGTTATCAAAATATAGAGTCTGTCCAGTTAGTGAATGTCTGTTGACAAAATGACCGGTGACGAAAGATTTAAAGATGGAAATGGGAATTTCGTGGAGACTGCATTAGAAGTGTTCAAAATGTAGTAAATCCAATAGAACGATGTTCAATTCAACCGTAGATAAAAATTACTTATTAGGATGTAATTTTGAGAATTAGGGCCATTTTAAAATACTTCTGTGGACCGCGAATGAAAATAGTTTTTAAGGAGTTTAGTTTAAAATTGAAGATCTGAAAGAAAAGAAATCTTTATCTGTAAAATTCAGATATGCCCCTAATGACCAAAATCCCGCCGACTTGCTCACAATGGGGAATAACTTTGGAAAAGTTTCAACAAAATCTAAGACGTTGGACCTTGGGATGTGAACGGCTCTGTAAAAGTCCTATAGAATGGCTCTTAAGTGAACTTCAGTGCCTAAGTTTAAAAAATCAGTTCTTTATGCAGTACACTTCATTGAATTACACTGTAGCCAACGTTGAACCTCAACTGGTGATATCCTTTGATAAATACATGGATTTTACTAAATTGAGTTACTGCTAATATATTTAAAATCCGAAATAAATTAAAACATGATTCTAGTTATAGTGCCAAACTTTTTTTGTTTGGTATAATGCAACGACGGAGCTTTGCAGAAGAAATTGCTTACCCTCTGTAGAGGGTTGGTCGTGTCGTCTAGTGGATTAATTCTTTGTTCTTTCCTTCCTGCCATGAACCATGCCGTCCGTGTCTGCAACAAAAGCCCCATGACACACTCCGAAGACAAACTCTTCTTTTATTTTTAATTCATTTTATTACAAGCGTTATTTCAACTGGGAGTCATTCACTACGTCGAGAGAGAGGGAGAGAGCAAATCCCTACTTTATCGTAGTTAGTTAACAATCTTTTCTTAACCATTCATAGAGAGGGGGGGATTACTCTTGCTTGTATTCCCTTAAGGGAGATATTTCCCTTATTTTTACATCGTGAATTGCACGTCCTGCTCGGTTCGCCTTCTGAATCAGACTCTAAAACTCACTTCTCACGAGAACGAGTGACGTCACAGCCTCTCGCAGGTGCAGACTGATCCTTGATCTGGGGTCTCGTCACACGGTAACCGTGTCACGTCTGTTAGCTCTGACTGTGAGAACAAGTCCTATTCTGCATTCGACTGCACCCGCGTTAACTCGCGCAAGTCAAACCAACGATTTCCAACAGACATTACCATAGGGCTGTTAGCATAGCGGTTCCCCTTCTCTGGATTATCTAGCCCGGATCTGTGTGTTAACAAGGGGACCTAACTCACCGGTGTCTTTAGTTAGACCTTGACCCCTACAATACTCCCCCCCAAAATACAGAGTATCTGAAATTTAATATAAACAGACAAAAAAAAAAAATTTTTACATGGAGACAAAATTCTATAAATGTCTAGGCTACCTCACGTGTCTGCCTGAACGTGTCTTTTTTGTGTTTTATCAAGTGTCATGTCCATGGGCACCACACTTGGAGGTGATACTTCTAGGTAAGCATCTTCAAGTACTGCAGGTTTTAGCCGGTCCACAGAAATATTTTGTTCCATGTTCTTAATAAGAACGCTGAAAAATTTTTCGTGCCTCTCCATTACCTTAAATGGACTGCGATACGGTGGTTGCAGCGAGTGCGACCTAGCAGTATCTCAGACGAATACGTGAGTACACGATTTTAAATGCTTCGGCAAATACACTTTAGTGCACTTATTCTCCCCTGAAGGTGAATATGCCATCTTGGCCATTTTTGAGGTTAGTCTGTCGAAGAACGCTGTTACGTCCCACACTTTCTTTGGCGCCTCGAAGAAATACTGTGCAGGTAGCCGCAGTGTCGTTCCATACAGTGCTTCAGCTGCCGAACAGTCCATCTCTTTCTCGCAGCCCCAACAGTATCAGTGGAAGGTGTTCTAGCCACTTGGTATTGTTAGTGAGCTCCGCACGTAAAGAAGCTTTCAGGCTGCAGTGCAAACGCTCGACCATACCATTTGCTTGGTGCCCAAAAGTTTTGACAGTTTGTGAAACATTTCAGACTCAAACTGTCGACCTCTGTCTGTAGTCACGTTCTCTGGGACACCGAATCTTGCCACCCAGCCGGCAAGGAATGTTCTGGCTGTTGTATATGCTGTCATGTCTGGCATGGGAAGGGCTTCGAACCATCGTGAGAACCTGTCGACGCATGTTAATAGGTAGCACTGACCTTCACATGTGGGAAATGGTCCCGTAATGTCTATGTGAATGTGCTTGAATCTCTCATCAGGCACTGGAAACGTGCCTAGAGGGGCTCGAGTATGGCGTCCGATCTTGGCTTTCTGACACTTCACGCACATTTTTGCCCAAGCTCTCACATCTGCTTTGATCTGCGGCCAGACGTACTGGTCAGTTAGTAACCGTATCGATGCGTTGGCTCCCGGATGTGATAGTCCATGTACCGCATCAAATATGTCTTTGCGTAATGATGCTGGCACATATGGGCATAGTTTATTTGTGCTGGTGTCGCATATAATTTTTTTGTTGCTGGTAGGGTTGGTGATCGTCACCAGATTCAATGACGTTGCATTGTTCTGCAGAAGGTTTTGCAGGTGGTCATCCTTCTGCTGTTCCTCAGACAAGGTGTTGACGTCGATGGAAGGTTCCAATATGAAGGAATTAATTCCGCGTGACAAGGTGTCTGCTGGGATGTTGTCTACTCCCTTGACATGTCGTATGTCAGACGTGAACTGGAGGATGTAGTCCATCTGGCGAATCTCTCTTGGAGAGTATTTGTCTGAAAAAGACTGCAAGGCGCCTAATAAAGGCTTGTGGTCTGTCAGTATGTGGAACTGCTGCCCTTCCAGGAGTTGACGGAAATGTCGTATTGCGGAGAATGAGGCTAGTAGTTCTCTGGAAAACGTACTGTAGCGCGTTTCTGTCTCTGTCAATTTCCTGGAGAAAAAAAGAAATGGGTTTCCAGTCGTTGTCACATTTTTGTTGCAGCGCCGCTCCAACACCAATTGCAGACGCGTCTACTGCCAGGCACAGTTCCCTGTTGGGTTGGATGTGTGACAACTTGACGGTCTCCTCCAGCATGGACTTTACCTTGGTGAATGCCATTACCGCGTGCTCTGACAATGAAATGTTGCTGTTCTTCACATTTGTCAACAAGTTAGTCAATGGTAAAAGTACTTGGGCGCAGTGGGGGAGGAACCTACGGTAAAAGTTTACTAGCCCTAAGAATTTACGTAAATGTCTCATCGTAACCGGAATGGGAAAGTTTCGGATGGATTTGACCGTTTCCGATGCTGGGGAAATACCCTCCTCTGAGATATGGTGCCCCAAAAACGTAGCTTCGGATTGACCGAAAACACACTTTAATGGGTTTAAGACCACACCATATTGCTTCAGGCGTTCGAATACTTGCCGTACATGGTCAACGTGTTCATCTATATTCCGGCTAGCGATGAGTACATCATCTATATAAACACAGATGAATGGCAAATCGCGCAAGACCTGGTCTATGAATCTCTGGAATGTTTGAGCTGCATTTCGCAATCCAAAAGGAACTCGTACAAATTCAAACATTCCGAATGGTGTAATAATAGCCGTTTTGGGGATGTGTTCGGGCTCCACCGGTATTTGGTGATATGCCCGAATTAAGTCCAATTTCGTGAAAAATCGATTATTCTGGGCTACTGCTGTTATATCCTGGATATGTGGTACTGGGTACCTATCAGGTTTGGTAACAGCGTTTAGTGCCCTGTAGTCCTCACATGCACGCCATGTATTAGGGCTTTTGCTCACTAAATGAAGAGGTGAGGCCCATTCGCTCTTTGAAGGACGAATTATGCCTAACTTCATCATTTGCTGGAATTCTGCCTTAGCCGCTACTATCTTTTCAGGTGCCAACCGCCTGGTTTTGCTATGGACGGGAGGACCATTGGACTCTATGTAGTGCATTACAGAGTGTGGCAAAACTTCCTTATGAAAGGAGGGAACGGAAATTGAAGGGTATTCCTTCAAAAGTCTCAGGAACGCATTATCCTGGTTTGCATGTGTCACTGCTGCACATAATGGAGTACCAGCCTTGACCACACCACACGCTGTCAGTTGTGTTTCTGGATCTCTTAAACACTGGCCAGTCATATCTACAACAAGGCCGAATGCTTGCAAAAAATCTGTACCCAAAATAGCGCTACTTACATCGGCCACTATAAAGATGTGGGTAAATGATCTATGCAAGCCTAAGTTGAGATCCATACACCTCTCCCCATATGTGTGTATCAACGAACCGTTTACAGCTCGTAGTGTGAATTTACACGGAGGAGACTTCTTGTCAGTCTTTTCAGTTCACTTTCTGCGCAGTTCTCCTTTGCAATTTTATTTTCAAGATAGGTAAACTCATCGACATTTTTTTAGGCAAGTCTCATTTAGAAAAGAAATATTTCCATGTTGGTTTAGGGGAATGTACTCTGCCTTACTTGTGTTTACAAAAAGACCAATGCAATTTACCATTTATTTGAGACAGTGTAGTAGCGCTTCTGCTTGTTCAATTGTATCCACAAAAATGACACGGTTTTAATCTGTATCAGTAATTGTCTTTCATTAGGATATAGCCTGCTTCTTACAGATATAAATATCAAGAAATTTTGTTTTAGGTTGTCATACTGAAGCTATAGTCAAGAAAGAGGTCTATGGTATCGCACTAAAAACATCAGCAGTTACCTCTGAGAATTCAGTGTCTCCTTCAGGTCAGTATTGCATCAAAAGTCTCAGCTGGAATACCATATGGCAGAAGAATTTCCTTCATTTTACCTCTGTGAATCGAGTCGAAAGCCTTAAAGAAATCCACAGCTAGTATTACATAGTATGGGAGATTATTTGTTTCTTTTAAAGTCACGTTTATCGATTAAAATAAGAGAAGCATAATAAATGAATCAAATAAATAACTCTAATAAAAGAAAAAAAAAAAAAAATTTGTCAAGAGAGATAATTCGATTATAAATGCAGTAAAATGTAGAGTTGTTTCCCTTTGGAAAATTAATACAGTAAAAACAACAGATTTTCAAGACGTTTTCCCATGAATTTAAAACTGATCGAAAAAAAAAATGACTTGAACGTTGACATAATTTTATTTATAAAGATTTGGTTAATTCCTATTTCAGTCATTCAAATTAGTTAGAGTGAAATCAGTTCCGACATTACCCCCAAACTACTTATTTTTACGTAAACGTGAAACGACGAGATGAAAACTCGCCCGGAAATATAATATTTATAACGAGGCTAAGGACACATAACTCAAGTTCATGATTTTCTAATTAAGGGCAGGGAACAATTTAAGAAAAAAGGGTACCCCCCCCCCAAAAAAAAAACAACAAAACAAAACAAAAAACAAACAGCAACAACAACAACAAAAAAACAAACAAACATTGGGGAGCGGGGAAACTCTCCTCCCAAATAGTAAAATAATGTTTTACTATTTAAAACAAAACAAACAAACAAAAGTTTCCTATCCATAAACTAACTAATTGCCCGTTATAAAGAATTGCTCGTTATAAAGATGGCGACTATATTTTTCAGGTGTAGTTTTAATTTCGGTGTTTTACATATACAATGAAACTTGCTATATAATTTGTGTTATATGCAGTGTTAATGTTTTTTTAATTTTATTTATTTATTTTACCAAAACATGGTTCAGGTAAAACTAAGAGTGCTTCTTTAATGTGTGATCTACCGAAGGGTTTCCAATCTAACATGTGATCTATCGAGTTAGTATTGACCTCCTACAAAAATGCCTGAGCAGCCCCGTCGGCATTCCTCAATAGCAGTTTCTCAGGTGATTAGCAATAAACTAACCCATTCTCAAAGAGAGAAGGTAAATCCTGGGAATGTGAACTTCCTAGAACTGTACGAGCCTGACAGAAAAAAGGCCACCTAACTCAAATGGTCCAGACTCTGTCGGACTGATTGTCGAGCACATATCTTCGACTTTGTATGAAAAACAACAACCTCTTAAGGTCAGGTGCTATAGAAATAAATATAGAAATGCTTAGATCAATTTCTATATTTTATTAATATAGAGAAAAACGTTTTACAACAACAATGAAAGGTTTATTGAAATAAGGAGAAGTAAAAAGTCTGCCGCCGCTTAGTTGATGAATATATCTTTGATGAAGATAGTTTCGGAAATTTATTTCTATTTTGGGCATGAGGGTGAGGAGGTCAACATATTGCCACTATAAGAATGTATGTCAAGGTTATCTGTCTGGTGGCGTGTTGTTTTCCCGCCTTTTCTTTCCTTTCAGCAGCAGCATCGATGTAATGAAGTCTAGAGGTGACGTCATACCGGTGTAGCACCGGTGCTAATTGGCGCTTTTTTTAATCAGTACCAGCTTGGATTTTGAAGAGAGAAGTTCACTTTTCTACGGGCTCCGTCTGTTAGTGAAAATGGATGTAAAATATTTGGATGATTTCTACTCGTTCTTAGAGTAAGAACGTTTTATTGTGAAATTTCAAGGTATCTGAGCAACCCTAATTTTAAAGGAATATATTTTCCCTTAGAAGAGATCAACATTATGACAAAAGGTTTTTTTTGTGTGCTGTGTAAAGACAAGCGTCTTTAAATTTAAAAAGAAAATTCCTAAATACTGCCCTTTGGAGGTAGTACGTTTTCTGGAGAATTTCATTTGTGAAGTAATTTCAAGAACTTGGAGACCCTTGGAATGAAAAGTGTCGAAAGAAAGACAAAAAGGGACATTTAAAACGGACATTTCAATAGAAAAGAAAAAACCATTCCAGACTATGCCGGAGATGATTCTTCAACAAACTGCTACGGTCCTGTATATTTTGAGTTTTATTTTTATTGTTTCATGCCCTTTGAGACCCCTTTGTTAAATTGATAAGAAGACTTCTTTAGTCATTATTATATGAACAAAAAAAGGAATTAATTTGTTTCCAGTTCGTTGTGCCAACGAACTTACCCCGATGTGTTTTTTCATGTCATAAGTTTTTTTTTTTTATCTTGGTTACTAAGGGTTAACGTAATTAACCCAACTTTGGGAATTAAAAGCAGCCAGCCCCATTTTAATGTTAATAAAACTCTATTTTAACTCAATCGAATCTCTTATTTTTTTCTTTTCCCTTTTTCATGTTTTCTTTTAAACTGTGTTTTTAACCCCCTTTGTTACCAAGTAATTCGAATTTTGCTAACGACCGCGAAATTTCGATATTCTGCTTTTAACTTGATTCGTTCAATGCGCATGACAACACCGTTTACAAGTAAATGGTGAAGCCTCAGTTTAGTACCCCATGTAATATCTTCCCTCTCGTGACAAAAGACATCACTAAACAATTTGCTCAGTAGTCTAGGCATTCATTGGGTATTCTACCCTCCTGCCTAACAGGGATTATTCTGACTTTCCATTTTTACATAGAAATCTTTTAAACGCAACAGTCCCTCAGTCTGACTGTCACCTTGATTATTTTCCCAGATCGGGTTCTCCTTATAGCAATCTCATCTGGAGGTGTCTCGGAGTCTGCTCTGGGACTAGCCTATCTCTCACTATACTGTCATCTTGAGACATTTGTGGAGTAGTGGCCACCTTTTTGCCCGATTCCATGATTGTTGGTGTCTCACCATTTTCTTGATATAGCTGACTACGCCTTGATGCTATTGGGGGTGCTTCTGCTGTTTTCCTCACATCTATTCTATTCCGTCGATGTATTCCCCCTTCAACATCAATGTGCTATGATCTAGCATCTAGATTCTCCAACACAGTCGCTTTTTTACACTTTTTGTGCCCTTTTACATCTCCGGGTCGTAAAGGTTGAAGGCATTTCACCTTTTTATTGAAGTACCTCTCCTGCCTTATGCTATCATTCTTTACCACTTTTTGAAGTTATTGTGGATTTCCGGCTTTAACAAATCTTCCCGGGTGGGAAGGAGTGTTTTTGTTCTCCTTGACATCAGCTTCTGTGCTGGTGACAGGAAACCTTCAGTTGGTGTGTTTCTGTGATCCAGTTTTTACTGCTGATTTTGCTTTACCATTCGCTTTACTGTTGTAGGAATTGACTGGTGTGCATATAAAACACCACTTCCGTGCAAAATTGGCAAAGTCCTGACTACTGAATTGTGGCCCATTGTCTGTTACAATCTCGTCCGTTATTCCATATCTCACACAGTGGTGCTTGAGCTTTGTAATTATTGTCTTCGTCTGTGTATCAGGAAGAGAATCAATCTCCCAGAAATTACTCATATAGTCCACTGTGCATAAATAGTCTTTACCAGCAAACATGAACAAATCCACCCCAATTTTTGCCCATGGTCTTTCAGCAACTTTGTGGACCATTAAGGGTTCTGCAGGATTAGCAACTTCATAGTTCCTGCATGTGAAGCATTTTGCCACATCGTTCCTAACCAATTTCAGTGGAAACGTCGGGTGTGCTTGGCCCAGAGACTGTTAAATTTTTTCAGGACATTGGACGGAGGATTTCAACGTCTAGGCACGAGCCCCGTGAGTCAGCCTGGTTGTTCCAACGCATCTCCCTGGCTATCGTTCGTGGCAACGCTATGTCAGTAACGGCGGCGTCACTTCTGTTCTAATCGTCATCTGTTGACTCTCTCTTTCTTTCTCTCCCCCTCTCTATCTACCTATGTCTGTATCTGTCTCTTTGCTTCTCTTTCTCTCACATTATTGTTTTATAAATAACTGGACTTGTTTTGGTTTGTCTTCACAATGGCAGCCATGATTGTTTATTTATTGTTGGTTTGAAAAAAGAATGAAATGCATGGGAATAAAATTCTAAAGGAAACATTATATCGTACTAAAATATTCAGTAAGATACAAGGTGACCCCAAAAGTACCACCCATGGAATGGTCAATATAATTCAAAATCCTTTCTGCAATCCAACCATATTTTGAAGAAATATACTTTAATCTATGTCGTTGTTCATGTTCGGCCAGTATAAATATTCTCTGGCTCTTCTGTAGCATCCTTCTACACCCATGTGTAAGAAATGTATTTTTTCTTTTAAGAGCCTCTGCTGGCTCGTGGGTACCACCACACGGTTTCCCCTAAAAATCTATGGCCGGAGTGGAGGTTGTTAATTATGGCGGGAGATATGAACAAAGGATTAACCACAGTGGCTAAGGATTGCCGGACAAATGGTTATGCGTGAATGAATCCCCCAACCATAGATTGTGGGAGAGATGCCTTTTGTAGCGACATGCCCTCCCACTGTTTGAACGTGGCCCGACCACGTTTGGACGGACCACGTGTAGATTAAATTAAGAGGTTAAGACAAACAAAGAGAAAGGAAGAAAACATTATTATAATCTAAAACTTATATTAGAAGGAAAGCGAAGGAATGTCCAGTTCTGTCTTCAGTTCCTTTTTAGAGCTACAGGTACTCTTCTTGTTGCTGTCACATGAGGTGTTATGTTTGGATCAACCTCTAAATGTACTTTTCCCGGTAGTCGACTTAACTCACCCTCAAATACATCCTTGAATTGATCCAAGATCTCATCAGGTTGCTGAGTGTCTAATTTATCTACTTGCAATATTTTAGCAACCATCATGAACTGATCCTCGTTAACAGTAATGAGTCTCATCTGTTGGATTGCAGTTTCTCTGAATAGAGGGTGGAAGCCTTCCTGTACCACTACACACCTGACACCATATTTCTTTTCATTCTTGGGAGTTTTCATTTTAACTCGACACTCCATGACCAGAATTTTATTTGAAGGTTCGAGAGTTTCCTTTTTCATATGCTCCACATTCAGTATATTCACTGAAGCTCCACTATCCAACTGAAAAGCAATTGGTTTCCCTCCTACCAGCATTTCTGTGTTGATCATTTCCGGCATAACCCAATTAACCCTCTCTTTTACTGCCCACATCTTCCTGTTCCGAACTACTGCTACTGCCGTTGCCCTATTGACGTGTCCCCACTGACTGCACCTGATTTTTTTTTGCCGACTTACATCTCACCGCGAAATGGTTCTGTAAGGGGAGATGAGGTGGATGAAAGGGGTTATCCTTTTATCTTCTCGTAAAGAAATGGAACAACGAAAAGTATTTCTGTAACTATAACAAAAAGGGGTTTTATTAACTCAAGGTTACCTATACCGTTTGGTATAGGTAGAAGAGAGTGGGACGGTGTCCATCTGAGGAAGAGGAAGAATATAAGAGTTCTTAAGGGCTGCCCGTGGATTTCTTCAGGTGAAGATGGTTGTAGTCGTCAAGTGGTGACGGCGGCAGGAGAGAGAGCGTTTCCTCGTTCCTCGCTGGTGTTCTTTGCGATGTGTCCAAGCTGGTGCCAGGAGGTCGTCTGGTCTTTTTCTTCGAACCCTAAGGGGACATAAGTAGTCCCTTAGGGAACTAACGATATTACTGCGCCCTGTGATTTGATTGGACAAGTCAGCTCACAGGGACAGTGATTACGCATTCAAAAGTAGTCCCTATTGGTGACTGCTACAGTTCCTTCCTCCACACGTAACAGGTTTTCCACGTGCTGGGCACAACTCTCGTTCGGGTTCATGTCGGAATGTACATGACTCCTTCAGTCTTCTCTGTATCGACCCTTTTCCCTTGGGCCTCACATTAATTCTGTTCACCGTCTCCGGTCGTAAAGCTCTGGACTGTTGTGCGGTATTTTCCGACAATTTACAGATGTCTATGCACCTTTGTAAGTCCAGCTGTCTCACGTTCAGCACTTCTGCCTGCGTTTGAAGGTCATGAATTCCTAGGACTATCTGATCTCGAAGAAGTGATGTGTGTGGATACAAATAACACGAAGACGAAACGTAGATCTATTAGAAGACATCTTTATTTTGCTTGTTCGTTCAATGCGCATGACATCACCGTTTACTCGTAAATGGTGAAGCCTCAACTTAGTATCCTATGTAACACAGTTATGAAGGCAGAGAAGAAGATGAGACGATCCGTTTTGGTTGGTGCCAGGAAATCATCTGCCGATTGTCTGCAATTTCTAAACTGGCTGAAGTAGTCCTTTAGGGAACTAATGATATTGTAGCAGTTACCTCCTCCTTTCAAAACATAACTACACCGGTTTGCCGGTAGGTGTCGCTTTTTCACCGACAGGTGGCACTGTAAAGCGACACCAGAGTTATCTGCCCTTCTGACTATAAAAACCGTTGCAAACGGAAAATCCATCTCTCTTTCACCGACCAGCCTCAGCAGAACAACGCTGGCACCAGCGCTCCGTCTCTCTCTCTCTCTCTCTTCTCTGGTCGACAGAACGACGCTAATACACTAGCGCTTCGTCTAACGCTTTTCTCTTCAAATGGCATCGGCATAACAACTATCAACACACGTGGTCAAACAACGGTAAGAGTTCTCAACTCATTTTCTTTGTGTACGGCTTTCAAAGACTTTCCACACGCCGGATTCATTTCTTCTTATTCTATTCAAGAACTGTTTTTCCATCGACACACATGCATACATCACACACTTCATCATTCCACGTACACACACGTTCAATAAACCTTATTTGAACTACTTCATTTTTGTTTATTAATTATTACTCTGTCTTTGCATGCAACATTGCTTGATTTACTGAACACGTTTATAATCAGGGGAACACGACCCTCGATCCTAACAATATCAATGCGCCTGCGAGCTGATTGCCCAACATTTGGCCAAACCACATCACAGGGACACTGATACGCATTAAGGAGTAAACATCATTTATGACTGCTACAGTGCCCCCTCTCCCTTCCCCCTGGCGGCTGACTACGGAGTTGTTTACATTAACCCTAACCCTTAGGTTAAGGTTAATTGGTTAGGGTTAATGGATAGATCACATATTGTAAACAACTCGTTAGATCATATATTGGATTAGAAACCATTAAATCACACCGTTGGCATTTGCTAGATCATATATTGGATTAGAAACCATTAAATCACACCGTTGGCATTTGCTAGATCATATATTGGATTAGAAACCATTAAATCACACCGTTGGCATTTGCTAGATCATATATTGGATTAGAAACCATTAAATCACACCGTTGGCATTTGCTAGATCATATATTGGATTAGAAACCATTAAATCACACCGTTGGCATTTGCTAGATCATATATTGGATTAGAAACCATTAAATCACACCGTTGGCATTTGCTAGATCATATATTGGATTAGAAACCATTAAATCACACCGTTGGCATTTGCTAGATCATATATTGGATTAGAAACCATTAAATCACACCGTTGGCATTTGCTAGATCATATATTGGATTAGAAACCATTAAATCACACCGTTGGCATTTGCTAGATCATATATTGGATTAGAAACCATTAAATCACACCGTTGGCATTTGCTAGATCATATATTGGATTAGAAACCATTAAATCACACCGTTGGCATTTGCTAGATCATATATTGGATTAGAAACCATTAAATCACACCGTTGGCATTTGCTAGATCATATATTGGATTAGAAACCATTAAATCACACCGTTGGCATTTGCTAGATCATATATTGGATTAGAAACCATTAAATCACACCGTTGGCATTTGCTAGATCATATATTGGATTAGAAACCATTAAATCACACCGTTGGCATTTGCTAGATCATATATTGGATTAGAAACCATTAAATCACACCGTTGGCATTTGCTAGATCATATATTGGATTAGAAACCATTAAATCACACCGTTGGCATTTGCTAGATCATATATTGGATTAGAAACCATTAAATCACACCGTTGGCATTTGCTAGATCATATATTGGATTAGAAACCATTAAATCACACCGTTGGCATTTGCTAGATCATATATTGGATTAGAAACCATTAAATCACACCGTTGGCATTTGCTAGATCATATATTGGATTAGAAACCATTAAATCACACCGTTGGCATTTGCTAGATCATATATTGGATTAGAAACCATTAAATCACACCGTTGGCATTTGCTAGATCATATATTGGATTAGAAACCATTAAATCACACCGTTGGCATTTGCTAGATCATATATTGGATTAGAAACCATTAAATCACACCGTTGGCATTTGCTAGATCATATATTGGATTAGAAACCATTAAATCACACCGTTGGCATTTGCTAGATCATATATTGGATTAGAAACCATTAAATCACACCGTTGGCATTTGCTAGATCATATATTGGATTAGAAACCATTAAATCACACCGTTGGCATTTGCTAGATCATATATTGGATTAGAAACCATTAAATCACACCGTTGGCATTTGCTAGATCATATATTGGATTAGAAACCATTAAATCACACCGTTGGCATTTGCTAGATCATATATTGGATTAGAAACCATTAAATCACACCGTTGGCATTTGCTAGATCATATATTGGATTAGAAACCATTAAATCACACCGTTGGCATTTGCTAGATCATATATTGGATTAGAAACCATTAAATCACACCGTTGGCATTTGCTAGATCATATATTGGATTAGAAACCATTAAATCACACCGTTGGCATTTGCTAGATCATATATTGGATTAGAAACCATTAAATCACACCGTTGGCATTTGCTAGATCATATATTGGATTAGAAACCATTAAATCACACCGTTGGCATTTGCTAGATCATATATTGGATTAGAAACCATTAAATCACACCGTTGGCATTTGCTAGATAATATATTGGATTAGAAACCATTAAATCACACCGTTGGCATTTGCTAGATCATATATTGGATTAGAAACCATTAAATCACACCGTTGGCATTTGCTAGATCATATATTGGATTAGAAACCATTAAATCACACCGTTGGCATTTGCTAGATCATATATTGGAAGAGCACTTACATTTTTTTTTTTAATACGAAATTTTGATCAGGGAACAATAAATCTTTCGGGACAGTTAAAAGGCAATTTCGCCATAATACAAATTAGCAATCCTCATTTTATAAACAATCGAAATAAAAAGATTATTAGGTATATTGGAGCGGTTATGACTGCCAAATTTTATCGACTAGTTTTGTATGTTTTTCGTAGCGGTGACAGGGCAAATTAACCCACTTATCAATTTGTTGTCTGATTTTTGCAGATTTCTTTTTAATTAAAAGAGAAATTATTTTGCAAATATTAATTTGTTTCCTGATTTTTTCAGAGTCCTATTCTTTATTGCATTGGATTGGTAAAATAAAAAAAAGAAAAGAAATCCGCAAAAACCAAACAACAAATTGATATTTGCAAGGTGTATTAATTTGTCCTGTCACCGCTGCGAAAAGTATACAAAATATACGATAAAATTTGGCAGCCATTTTGGAAGCTAACCGCTACAATATATCGAAATTGTAAGTTAACAAAATTTGGTATACTAATTTTATTTTTTCTTTTGTATTAAATAATAAAAAAAAAAGTGGGGGACACATTTGGATTAAACACCGGTTTCTTCATTAAACGGTGTCACCTATTAAAACATGGCATCTACACTCGCTATAATCAATTCAATTCTTGCCAATGAAAAATATAAACCAATTCTCGCTCTCATTAAGGGCTTCAGAAATGGCGTGGTGTAAGTTTATTTTGTTTATGACGAATATTTTACTGGATAAATTCTTTTAATCTCTAGACATCTCCATATTACCGCTAACTTGCTCGGAAGTGGATGATGATTTTACGTTAAATTTATATAGGAAAGTGATCCACCACTCTAAAATGTACAATATTTATTTATTGTTTGTTTAAATTCCTTTTTAACGGATATTTTTTCAAGCTGTTTACATGACCCCCCCCCCCCCCAGTAGAATTGTAAATAACGCCGGGTGTGATAGTAAATATTTTCCAAAAATAATCAGTTCTTACCATTGTGCAAGTATTTTATTTTTTAAAGAAAGACATTATATTGAAAAGTACTAAAAACGAAATGGTTCCGTTTAGAATTGTAGTGCCATGGTTGTGATTGCTAAGGCGTCTAAATTTAAGTGGTTTAATTGGTGCTTATATAGATCAACCCCCAAGACTATCAATATTGGCTCGGTAAAATCCGGTAACATTCATAAATCTTCCTTTCCTAATGAAACTTTTCAGGAAAATAGAAGATAAAACGATATTATCTTTCGATGGCCATTTTTGTTAACTCAACTTTTGTTTACTGGTTTATTTCCCTTGCCTATTTCGTAAGTGAAAATGTCTAACGATACTAAAGATCGTTTTTCTTCTTCTTTTTCTCATAATTTAATAAATACTGGATGAATTTGCGTAATTTTTTCTGTACAATCTTATTTTCAGCTAACACATAATTACATAACAAAGTTTATACATTTCTCTAAATATTTTAATGTCGGGGTGAAATAGCAGAAGCACCCAGATTTCTAGTGACAATATATATATATATATATATATATAATTTTATACATACCTATATATGTGTGTGTGACTTGAGATAAACAAAATTAGAACATTTTTTATATCAGTTCCAAGAATTCAAACAACGATATATATATGTACGATATATATATATATATATATATATTTCAGAATACCTTCCTCTGCCGAGACATATTTTTTCAGAATTGTAGAATATTAAATGTTAACACGGTCCGTTACACAACACGGTCATGAGTAATTATCAATATATTTGCTGTTTAACGACGGCTGTATAAAATATATACCAAATGAATATGTCCTATTTCTAAAGCAATACTTTTGAATGGGTTTTAAAAGTTCAAGATTTGGAGAAATTACATGACAGCCTCTGAGTTGTTGTTCTATTCCAGTTGATTTTTGTAATATAAAAAAAATAGGCAACAAATAGGGTAAACTAAGGTATGTTTTAAAAAATGTATAAACTTTGTTATGTACTTACGTGTTAGTTAAAAATAAGATTGTACAGAAAAAATTATGCAAATTCATCCAGTATTTATTAAATCATAAGAAAAAGAAAACAAAAATGATCTTGCGTATCGGTAGACATTTCAGTTTACTGATTTAGCAAGGGAGATAACTTTCGGAAAAAGTCAAAATATAAGAAAAATGGTGACATACAGATAAAATCGTTTTTTATTTTCAATTTAATAAATACTGGATGAATTTGCATAATTTTTGGTGTACAGTCAACTACCACGTAAGTACATAACAAAGTTTAGGGCAAACTAGGGTATTAAGTGCCACCTTTTTTCACTGACTCTATATTTCATCTGCATAAAAGATCGTTTTCAAAATTTCTTTGGACTGTCATCGGCAAAATATATTTGATGTCTTTGTTTAAACAAACACCAGTTAACATGTGTTCATCAGATAAGAAAATATATGTATTGAATTGTTTAAAAACTCAGGTTAGCTTTCCACAAATTTCAGTCACCTGGGGCAATAGGCACCATCTCCCGGGGCATTAAACACTGGTGCTACTGTGTACACAAATCACACAGCCATTCCTCATTTCGGAGATCTTCCAGTGAAATGTTGATGCTGGTGCACCGTATGTGATACCAGGAATCACAGATGTCACACTGAACCCAGTTAATGCCATCCCCTCTACCACATCTGCAACATTTCTCAGTGTCAGAATCCCCCGATGTTGACAGTGGGCTTCTTGATTGTGGTGGTCATGGTGTTTCTTGTACTGGTGTACTTTTATCCTTGCATTTCCTCTTTTCCTTCTGCCACGTCCTCTGGATGCTTCAGCAACCTCCTTAGCAGCAGATGTCTCCATGAGTCTGGTGATACTTTCATCTGCTGTGAGGCTCTCCACATATCGGAATCGCTGCATTCTAGCTGGTTTCCCTTTTGCTTGCAGATTGAAAGTGGGGAGTCATTTGTTTGAGAAAGAAGTCTTTCAATGAACTAGATGAATATGATGAAGTCAGCAAGGAAATAGGCATTTCTGAAGATGAGTGTCCATGAGTGGGGGCTGAGGATGAGGGTTCTGGTTTCTTGTTGAATTTATACTATTTGGCTGCTTGATTGGCAGACATTCTTCTTCATGTCAGCTTCATATGCAGCAACCATCTCCTCTGATTGGCCCAGATTCCTCCTTCCACCCTCAGTCTTCTTTTGATAGTTGCGAACCATTTGTGAACAAACAATTTTTTAACGGAGCATTAGGCACCTGTATGCCCAAGTATTAGTATCAGTAAATGTTGACTTGTTATTACAAATCTTTGGTTTTATATAACTTCTTTAATAATACAAACAGGTCAAACTTAACTTATATAATCATGTTTCTTAATTAAATCACTTTAAGGGATTTTCAACTCTTTTCCTTCAGAAAAATACAAACATGGGGCATTAAGCACCACCTTTTTATCAAAGATCAAGATATTTTTTAACCAAATAAGTTACACACAATGCCATGAATTCTGCTTAAATGAGAACCAGTACAAAAGCAAGTAACTTACTAAAAGTATACAAAAACATGGCAAGTTGAATTTGAAGCAGTTTTTAAAATTGGTGTGGAAATCATGATGACATTTGATAGGCTGTGGATGCAGACCACCATGACACACTTTCCAGCTCTGAAAAATCAAAATCTGAATTAAATCAAGCGTAAAAATGTTTTGGTACTTATCTCTGATATATCTCAGTGCTTTAGCAGCAAAGGAACAGTTTGTAGGATCAGTGGTTTCGCAGAGAAACAAAGTTTTGATCAGTTGCCCTTCTGGAGCATAAAGTTTTGAAGTCTGTTTCAAAATGGCTGCAGATGTGGAGAAAAAACAGCTTCTCAACTGGGCACAAAAAGACTACTTTTGTTTGACTCAGTAAATGCTACTCGTGAGAAACAAGACCTGTGATTGGTCAGTGATCAGACAAGCTTGGTGCTTATTACCCTACAAGTGCCATAATAATGCTATAGCAAGATTTGTGAAGTTTACCTAGTTGCTGGTGCCTAATGCCCGATGGTGCTTTTTAGTACCCTGAGATATAACTTTAGTAGAGGTGTTTATTGATTACACAAAATAATAAATTTTCACATAGTTTCCTAACACATTAATAATGGATTCATAGATCATTAATTAATAAAAGCTTAAAATTTCATTAAAATTTGTTGATTTCCTGAATTTTAATGAATTTTTAAATGAAGGGAGGGGTCAATTTTTTTTTATTTTGGGGGGATCGGCGATTCATTTTGCCCATACTTAGTGATAAAAAATGCATGCCCAACCCTACCACTAACCTTATGTCCAGGTGGCAATATGACAAATAAAAAAAAAACACAGGAAAAGGTGTGTGCGACGTGAGTATTTTATTTACCTCCTTTCCGGGAGGTTAGACACAAGGTCAGGTGTGGGTTTTGATGAAAGTGTTTCTGTGGAATGAATTGGATTCGAACCTGGCACACCCATGTTTTTAAGGATGATTTATAGTTTATGGGAACCCATAAAGCTCAATTTTGCTGGTGTGGTTAAAATGATAATTTGCGATTTCAAGGAAAACAAACTATAAATATGCTGTAAAAAGATAACTGATTGTTTCGTAGCAAAAGTCATCTTATGTGACAGAACATAAAATTAATTGGGAGGCTATGGCAGATGAATAAATCGATAAGACGAACGAAGTAGAGTGCTCGTTTAGTTACTCCTTTTCTTTTTAGGTTCGTTCGGCTTACTATTTCCTCTTCTTTCCTCTTCTTTTCATTTCTTTCCATTTCTTTCTTTCTTCTTGAAGAGGGAATCACCTTGCGGTCAGTTGCTAGTAAAATAAGTACATACAGATGTTGGCCAGAGTTTGAACTCGGTGAAAAGTGTTCACACATGTTTTTAATCTGAATGTAACAAGTAGGTGTGAAATGAAACTTTATAAAAACAGTGAATTGGTCAAAAGAAATCAGTTATAACCATTAAAAAATGTGGGAGATCTTTATGCCCTACTGTGTATTTGGTATTCACAAATAAAACCTTTTTTGTGTTTTTTTTTTTTCTAAAACTCTTTAAATAATTTGAAGTTATAATACCTCCACCTCTCACTGATAATTGTAATGGATGTCTGAAGTGATTATTGGTTATCTTTTCATATAAGTCATGCAAATCTGAAACTGGTCTAAAAAGCCTCCTACAAAGATACAGACGAGAGAGGTGTGACGGTGGAGAAACGGAATTAGACGACAATCATCTGTGAAGGTGCAGCCTGTCATCATATATATATATATATATAAGAATATTATTTTTTGAAGGCGATAACAATGCGTTGTTAGAGTGACACATACGACACGTGGAATCGTAAAAAACAGACAAAGTGACAATATTGAAAAGTCAATAATTTTCAGAATTTTTTTTATTTTTTTATTTACCAGTGTATCGTGATCGTGGTGTTGGGTTGGAGTGTGTCCTTTTCATTTAATTTTCGAGGGTATCCCTCATCCTCAGAATAAAATAAATACTACCACTCGTTGGAGTGTGTTTTTTTTTTTTTTGCCAAAAGCCGGGGCCGGAAATGTTGGTTTGTTTTTAGTAGTAGGTCCGGGGAAGTTTCTTATTTATTTTTTATAAATTATTATTTACTATTTTAACCGTTGCTGTTTATTTTGTTAGTAATTATACTGAGTAATTTATTTTTATTTATTTATTTATTATTTTTTTTTTTTTTTTTATATAACGTTGTTTGTTTTGTTAATAGTATACTGAATAATCGTATTTCGGTGGCAGGGGCTGATAACTCGTGGTAGTCAAGCTTTGTTTGTGGGAGTTATGTCCCTTTAGTAATTTCGTTCTATAAATTTGTTTACCGTGTGTGTGTAGTAGCGGATGTGATTGGGTGGGTGAGGAATCCTGGGTATGGAGGTGGGGCGTCGTTAATAGAGCCTTTGGTATATATATGTGTGTGTGTGTGCGTGTGTGTGTTGGTGTATGTATATATGTGTATATATAACGTATATGTAAAATACATACATGCATACATATTATTTTATTTATTTATTAATTTCTTTATTTTATTTCTTTATTTCTTTATTTTTTTATATATACAGGGTTTTACGCGCACCACTACTTTTGGAGCTGCTCCCGCTTCTGCTCCAACGCCCACAATTGGAGCTGGCTCCTCTCATGCTCCCCATTTTCAAAAAGGAGCCGCTCTTGCTCCAACTCCTATAAAAAAGGAGCAGCTATTTTTCAGCGCTCTATAATGAAAATGTACCTTCTTTCATAAACGTTCTATTCTGCCAATGAGTGGTCGAAAGATAGGGGTGGGTGTCAAAGGATCTCGTCAATATAGGTTGGGATGTCACTTTAAGTGTAAGACCGTTAAATAATATTTGACAAAATCTCGCTAATATTTTGAGAGTTATAGGAGAACATGTTGGACGAAGCATAGGATTATACGGAAATTTTCGTTTCCTGGGGTATAAAATAGAAATAAAAAAATCCCTGAAGTATTTTAAAACAATTTTAATTTTCATTACATCAACAACCTATTTTTTCAGGAAAGGAAAATTTGACCTGAAATTTTTTTCTATTTATTTTGGAAGGGAATTTAGATTTGTTTTAAGTAAATAAAGTTTTACTTTTAAACATTATTAGTGATTATTTTCTTTTTAAAGAAAACATTTCTCTGGGAGAGGAGAGACAGCCAGGGCAACATTAATCGTTGTGTTGTTGTTTAATATTTGTTTGTTTTACGAACATAACTATATTGTATAATATATATTATTTACCACAGAGAAACGTGCAAGTACTTTCAAACAAATCGATTTATTCATTTTTTTTTTTCAATAGTACAATTGAGGGCAAGAAAAAAACAATGAAGTTTATGTTTTAAAGATTGAATAAAAAAATATTTTTCATAAGTTGGTAAAAAAATATCAATAAATTGCCAATAAACAATTCAGAGATCCATTTAATGTCTTAAAATTTCATATAAAATATCTGGCCTAGACCTTGGGAGTTGAAAAAATATCGGGTCAAATTTTACTCCCCCGAAAAATTAACTGGAGCAGGTTTCCCTAGATCGGGCGAAAACATTTATTAATATTAAAAATTCGAATAAAAAAGGTGAAAACATCTGTATTTTAAACAAAAACAAGCTGTTTACAATTTTAATATTCGATAATAGATTTTTTGATATAAAGATATTTAATCTACTTTCGGTTCTAAAAAAACAACAAATTAGTCAGTCTAATTATTTGCTTTTTTAAATTAAAATTTAAGACATTTTCTTTAATTTAATTAAGTTTAATTGTAGAATACGGGCCCGCTGTTTTTTTTTTTTTTTGCTCATTTCACTTGGTATTCGCCCACATTTTGGATAAAAACTGATTGTTGGTCTTAATGGTATTTTTGGTCCTGAAATAAAATTCTCATTTACTTTTTAAAGTCTAACTTTAATTCCAGGGGTTAATCACTGGCGGCCATGTTGGTTTTTATTGATTTTTTCCTTGGACTAAAAATATTTTTTTCCTTGGACTAAAGATATTTTTTTCCCTGGACTAAAGATATTTTTTTCCTTGGACTAAAGATATTTTTTTCCTTGGACTAAAAATATTTTTTACTGCTTTAACATTTTATTACACACAAAAAACAAAATTTGAACATTCTATTTACGAAAGGAAGTTTAAATGGAATTTAACGAATTTAAAAGCAAACATGAAAAGGTTAAAACATACTAGTCATGAATAACAAAATATCGCCAAAATGACAACAGGTAAAAATGTGGCATCAAAGTTCAATTAAAATTAAAAGAAAAAATGGCTTATTTATTCAATCAGCAATGAACATGCTTGTCATATATACAAAAAAAAGTTCAAATCTTTAAGAAAATAACTTTAAAGTCATCTATAGACTCACTGGCACATTTGAAGACATTTGTTGCCAAATTGTCCCATGCCTTAAGAAAACTGTCCTATCAAAAATGTAACATGTAAATGTAAAAATCTACTTGCGTCTATAAAAAAAATGAGCAGTTCAAATGTTCAGTTTTCATGTGTAACTCTTCCGTTCTTTCTCCCTTTCTCTCTCCCTATCTGATATACATTTACCAGAGATATAATTTAAAAAATAACTCAAAGAGTTTAGCTGAGACTTTCTTTTCTTTTCCTTTTTATTGCTGAATAAAAAAAAATCAAATAATTTTGGAGCGATAAAACCATGCTCTTTAGTCCTCAATGGAGTTGCTCACGCTTCACTCCCGCTGAATATAAAATGAGCCCTCTTCTCCTTCGCTCCAGCAAAAAGGAGGGCTCTGTAAAGTCCTGTATATATATATATATATATATATATATATATATATACATATATACCTTCTTTGTAATATAGTAGGAAAAATCCCAGCAGAGTGCTCGATTAATTAAGAATTAAAGTTAAAAATTAAGAGCATAATATTTATTTATTTTGGTACAGAAAAATTAGTCTTTAAGGGATGTATCCACAAGAGACAAGCACTACTCATAAACTGGACTGACCGATTCACATAACGTCTAGCTACTCCCCCCTCTACTTCCCATCATTACTAATACTAGCAAAAATATGCTCCCTCCGGTTGCATATTTTTGCTAAGCTGCTGCGTAAGAAATGATCGCTCATGCATAAACCGATGGAGCCCCAGTCATATTTCTTGGGTGGTTAGACATTGATTTTCTTAGTTTTTGACCAAGAATATTTTTAGTTGAACATGTAAGATAAAAAAAATTCGACCCTACCCCGATTTTTGTTTTGACATCCCCCATAAATAGAAATATTTTTACTTTGGTATTCACATTTGAGAAGAAGTAATTTAATTCTTAACGATTGAAAAACGTCTTGCTAATTTTCATAATGCCCTTTCCAAAGTTATCGTCTGCTCGCATTTTTTTCCACCCAATTGTTTTGTGCGGAATCCACGTAAGAATTTACGAAATATTAAATAATAATAGTTTTATTTGTTCAAAAAGGGAAAAGAAAAGTGTACCGAAATTAAAAGTAACATTAAAGAAATACAGCGAATACGATTCTAAAAACAGTTATTTACTTGCCCAGTAAAAGGTGTCCCCACCAAATTATCGTCTGCTCGCATTTATCTACACCCAGTCGTTTTGTGCCTAATCCACGTAAGTAATATTTTATGTCTTTCAGAGCGGAAAGAAAGTGTACGTAAATTAAAATCAACAATTTAAAAAATTTAAAAAACAGAATACTGACCCTAACCGTGATGGCGAGGTCAAAGTTAGCATGGGTCCTAAAGTGGAAAACTAAATTCGTTATAATGTGTGTGTGCGTGTGTTTTAATAGTAATTTTTTAATCAATTATTTTTTTAATTAAACAATTTGATTCAGTGAATTTGTGTTTTAAAACATAATGGTTTATAACATTAAGAAAATAAACTAACTTAGTACGGTTTAAAAAAAAAAAAAAAGCACGGTGAATGCCAGCGTTAACGCTGGCTGTCTAATCAGTTGCGCCATATTTAATTACCGGAGGGAGGAAGGAAACGATTTATTAAACAGCCAGTGTTGTTAACTACGTAACGCATTACGTGTATGTAAATAAAAGAAATCGATTAATAATGGAGTTTATGTATCTGTCTGTCTAAATTATAATTTATAAGTAAGATTATTAGCGTGCAAAATAGCGTAAATACCTGTGTGGTGCGTGTATATTTGCGAATAGTAATTTATTAGAAGTTGATAAGCAATTGATTATGTGAATTGTAAAACGCGCATAGTGTTACCGGCGGTTTTTCTAGCAGAAGATAAGGAAGCTGGCGGACTTAGTAAATAACAATGCTTGTCCGGGCCTTTGGGTCTGGATTTATGTCGGTCTATTGGGGGTTGCCGATCCTGTGCAGTTCTAGGAGGTGCACCCTCCCAGGCTTTGCCTCCCCTCTTTGGGGAGGAGTAAATTTATTGCTTACTGCCTGAGGCGCCCCTACCGGGGAATGCCGACGGGGCTGCCCAGGCAATTTTTAAACAGCCAGAGTGCTCACCTCTCGAGCGCTGGCTTATCTAATCCCACTTTCCCGACCTTGTGTCACATCTTACCTTGTGGGAAGTAGATAAATAAAGTAAATAACAATGCTACTCTGATGGAGTTTCGGCTTCAGACAGACAGATACATAAGCTCCATTATCAATAGATAAACAAATTTAAAAAAATACGAACAAACACCTCATCAGCCCATATCCACATAAATTTCAAGAGCAAAAACTTCGACTTTCACAAAAATATTTAATTTATTCATCAGTTATTAGACTATTCTTAAAAATCCATTTAACAACCTCAAACCTTTATTTTCCAACTAAGTTACCTCCCTTTGACCCAGCAATTTCTTTATTAAAATCACCCCGGTCTGTCTAAAAGAATTTTAACACGATTTCAATTAACGGTTTTTTTCTTTCAGAACGCACACTTTCACACCCAAAGCAGTAACGGCTAATGATACAAATTCTTAAAATTAGCTCACGGGAATTACATAGAAGTCTTTTTATTTTTTTATCTTTTTATTTATTTTTTATTTTATTATTTTTTTATTTCTTATGTTTTAATTTCAAATTTTATTTTTATTTTAATTTTAATTTTATTTTTTAAATTTTTTATTCCCTTTAATCTTTTTTATTCCCTTTAATCTTATGTTATTATATCTCTCCAAATCTCCTCCGGTTTTAAATCTCAACAGTTTCCTTACACTAAATTTAAATTCAAACAAACATACACAACGCGCTGAGCAAATAACACGTCCCAACGAGAGTGTCATGTGACGTCACATTTCCGAAACAGATTACAACAGAAGCTGAAGAGAGCCGGATGGCTAAGACTTTCCGAGCTTGAAACCAATGGTACGAACGTTGTACTAATTTTTCTGTACCAAAATAAATATATATATATATATATATATATATATATATATATATATTGATTATAATATTTCCTGGAATACTCTGCCCTCCCACATTTAATGTCATTCCAGTTTACGATTTTGATTTGAATGCAGAATTGGTATAAGAGCACAATTTGAAATAGATAATATATATTTCCTGTAAAGTTGGTTCTATCTTACTTACACACCAGTGAAATTAATAAGAAACTTTTTCCCCTCCCTCATATCTCGTATATATTCATACACTTCTATGTACAATGCTGTTGGTATAATCCCAACTAAACTCTTTCTATTATTACACCCTCTATTTCCTTATTATTCCTGTCTCTTTCCCCCACAATAGTTTTTTATAAGGTGTTTTTTTCTCCTCCAAAAAATTACCTTTGTCCATATCTTTCCCTATACTCTTTCTCCTACCCTCTTACCCTACACATCCTCTTGCAAGATGTTTTCCTAAAAAAACTTTGTAAAAAAAAACCTTGATACTAGTTCCTTATTATTTCTGTTTCTTCCCCCATAAGAGTTTTTTATAAGTTTTTTCTTCCCCCTAAATTATCCTTGTCCTCTCCTATACTCTTCCTCCTACCCTCTTACCCTGCACATCCTCTTGCAAGATGTTTTCCTAAAAAAAACTCTATAAAAAAACTTTTGATCCTATTAAACCTTTATTTTCTAATTTTATTTTATTTCTATTTTTATTTTTTATGTTGTTTTTAATTTTTATTTGTATATTAATTTCAGTTATTTCATTTCTTTATTTTTATTTTGTATTTTTCATTTTTATTTGTTTTTTGTATTTTATTATTTTATTTTATTTTTATTTATTTATTTTTTATTTTATATTTTTTCTTATTTTATTTCTATTCTAATGTTTTCACTACCCCTCTGACAAAAGAATTTGTAATTTTAATTAATTTATTGCATAATTTGAGAGGGTAAATCTTTGGAAAGTATTGGGTTATTTCTTTTATATGTACCGGTGTTTTGGCTTATGGGTACCATTGTGTGTTTTCCCCTCCTATGCTAGCAACAATATCAACCAGTGACTCTTTCTGTCAGTGTATGTTTCTCTAAAACGAGTTTTTTTGTTTTTTTCTCTGATTTTCTGTAAGACGTGTTGCTAAAGGTGCTGATGAAGAGACGTTTTGGATTAGCTTTATCAATTTATAAAATAAAATAAAGTATTTCCAAACTGTTTTGGAAACGATCGTACGCCATACTGGACTTGATGTTCTACTTCTTGGAACAATTCTAATGTTTTAATTCATTAAATGTTTATATATATATATATTATATATATATATAATAAAGTGGTGTACTAAAAGCGAACTTTTAGGAAAGGTAAAACCTATTGTGAAAAGTATACAGCTCAATATCAAGGATAGAGCAGGTAGATATGAAGAAGAATGGAAAGGAATTAGAAAAGCAAAAGCCAAATCAAATTTCAATTCAATTGCTCAGAGCAAGGTATATTCCGCAAAAAGGTAATTTATTCAAGTTAAATTTGCGGAATATACCTTGGTCTGAGCAATTGAATTGAAATTTGATTTGGCTTTTGCTTCTCTAATTCCTTTCTATTCTTCTTCATATTATATATATATATATATATATATATATATATATATATATAATGACAATACACATTAGACATTTCATATTAAACTATCAATTTTTTAAGCTGCTTTTTTTTTGTTAAGCGTATTTTTAAAGTGTATTTTTAAAGTGTATTTTTAAATGTACTTTGAAACATACTTTTTAAATGTATTTTGAAACGTACTTTAAGACGTATATCTGTAAATATTTTGAAATACGTTGAAATTCTTAAAAATGATATCCTTGGTTTTTAGCCGAAACAATTGTCTGCCTAGATTGAAAACGGTTTTTACCAGTAAATAACTATCCTTCATCATTATAATGTACTTTATGTTATAAAATAATCATACATTTGAAAAACTTTAGATGTGGAATTAAAACACATATAAATATATATATATATATATATATATATATATATATATAATTATTAATGACAATATATGTATTAGCATATACTATCAGTGCTCCTTAAAAGATTCAGCTCGATGATTGTCAATTAGTGACAACAGAGCAAATATAAGTCAGGTTCATATTATATTCCAATAACCATGTTTTTATTTTATTATTTTTATTTTTATTTTTTCGAATTTCCAAAAAACATAACATTTCTGTGAGATATATTTTTTACAGTCCGTTTCATTTGTCTTGTGCAAAACAACATTTTTATGTCAACATTTTGTAATGTTGCAGAGACGATATTGACATAAAAATGTTGTTTGGCACAAAACAAATGAAACGGACCGTAAAAAATATATCTCATAGAAATGTTATATTTTTTGGAAATGTGAAAAAATAATAAAATAAAAACATGGTTATTGGAATATAATATGAACCTGACTTACATATATATATATATATATATATACATACACACACACACCCTGATTTTTTTGTTGTTATTTTTTACTGGTGCGTTTATTATTTGTCGCTTCCCTGAGTGTTTTTTTTTTTTTTTTTTTTTTAG
This sequence comes from Sepiola atlantica, assembly GCA_963556195.1. Classification (NCBI taxonomy): domain Eukaryota; kingdom Metazoa; phylum Mollusca; class Cephalopoda; order Sepiida; family Sepiolidae; genus Sepiola; species Sepiola atlantica. Next base: position 94,100,221 of record OY744529.1, on the reverse strand, counting down.
AATATGCAGAGGACTGCATTCATTTGCCCTTAATTGGACGTGTCATCAATTCTTGTATTTAAAAAAAACAGTCAGGGAAGCGACAAATAATAAAAACAAAAAAATCAGCGTAACATTATAGGCGATAAAAAGTCGTGCATAAAACGTGGCAGGTTATTCTGGTCTCGGGGTAAAATGCTAGACTATGCATATTTACATCGAGGGCTAGGGTTCGATCCCTGCCCGGGTAGTCATGCTGATGTGTCCATGTCTTCCTTTTATGCACGCAAAAATTAATTTATAAATTAATTAATTAAAAAATCTCTTTCTGTATATCATCATCAACCGGTTTATTTGTTGAATCAGGCCACAATTAATCCTCTGATGAGGGTGGGGCCTGATTGTCTAGTCTCGAAATCTAAGTCTTCCTCTCCACTCCTGTCTTTGGCAAGGCTTGATGGAATCCATAGGCCCTGAAGATCCACGCATCCTGGGATCTACGAAGCCCAAGACATTACCAGCAGCATTAGTGCTACTGGCACTGCCTTTCTTTTTTCCTGCTGTATTTCGACTAGACATTGTATTTAAGGCAATTTTACGGCTGGATGCCTATTCTTTACCAACTTGAACACTTTTGGCAGTCCAAGACCTCCACCGTTCCCATCTAACTAGGGCTGATGTCGTTTCCACTTAAGCATGTACAAATGTCATACATTACCAGTGAGTTGCTTATCAAGATGTTGTTGGTGAAGTATAAAACAAGAATTCCACTTGTATGAACAAAATAGTGACACATAAGTGAAGTAGACGTGCCCGAAATGTCGTTATATAATATTATGATATACAAACTCTGTTTGTTTTTAAGTGTTAACCATTGAGCTTAAACTTATCTGCAGTATGTAGTGGAGATTGTCTAGATATTTTCATATATAAACTTTTTTAAAATCATTTTACTGACTGAGAATTTTTGTTTCCAAATATTTTTTTTCAGATATGGCTGTAAAGTCCGATTTCCCCATAGCTTAGTCATGACTTTTCTCTTCAAAAGCGGAACGTAAGTTTTGGAATTTCTTACATTTTTCAAATTTTTTTTTTAAGCTTATTTTTATTTTTTGTTTAAAAAAAATTTGTTGAAGAAATTTATCAAGCACTCTTCGAGTCTTGTTTCTGCTACTCAGAACATGTAGCCTTAGATATGTATTTCCTTTTTATTAAAATTTTTTTTAAGGAAATTGCTCCAGACAAGGCATGAAGCCACTTGATGTAAGAAGCTAACAAGAACGAAATATAAGTATCGCAAAGACAGGAGACCAAGATTATGGTAGGAGGAAAACAGTCAGCAGGAAGAGAGTTCCACAAGCCTGCGGTTCTTGGAAAGAAGCTACTGGAATAGGAAGTTGTATTACAATGAGGTATCAAAACAGTTGATTAATGGAGACCACTAGACCAACGAGTCAAACGAGCTGGAACAAAAGAAGCAGGGAATAGATCACACAATTCTGAAGAGCACATCCCATAATAGTATTTATAGGAAAGACTGAGACTAGCAACATCACGTCTGTGAAGGAAAGGGTGGGGGCCAATCAAATTACAGATACGTTTCTGCACCTTATCAAGAACCCTCAAATAGGACAGAGATTCACCAGCCCAAATATGACAACAGTACTCCATACTTAGTCTGATTGTGGATTTGTAGAGATAGAGAATAGCCTCAGGTGTGAGAAAGCATTTGGGGCGATAGAGAACCGACTTTACGAGAAGCAGAAAGAGCAATGGATCTGATGTATGAACTCCAAGTTCGCCATCTTTGATTAGAACTGTACATTTTTGTTGATCTAAAAATAAATGCTTTCATGACGTCATTTCTCAGTTCACATCATTCAATTTATTTCCGAAAATGAAAGCAGTAAACCATGGAGGTAGGGGCATACATCACCTACTGGCCTGGAAACCGACCATCGGAAAACCTGACCGTCCCCGCTCAGATCCAAGAGGAAAAAGTGAACACGACAGGAAGCAGAAGTCACCTTATCGCTCTTCTAGCTCTGACAGGGAAGGGCAGACAATTCTTCTTTCCGCTCAATTCCAATATTCAACAGTATCAATTTTTTATTATGTTTTTTTTTTATTACAATAATATCAAGTTTGCATTCATGCTAGACATTCATTAACAGCAAAGACAACATTTTATTTTATTTAAAACAAAGCCCTGTAACAAGATTTAACAAGAAATCCGATGATGGTAAGTATTATCTGCTGAGAATTTGATTGTTGGAATTTGCGATAAAAACTACTTTAAGAATAATTGAATAAAAATGGTTTTAAGTTTTGCAAGAATAAATTGAAACATTTTTGAAAATAAAGTGTTTTGAAATTTGTGGTTTTCTTTCTGCTAAAATTAATTTTTATGAATTTAACTTATGTAGTTGCTGTAATTTGATAATGAACATGAAACCTGAATCAATGTAAACAAAATATTTTGAATATTTCACACCTGGCCAACGTTGGGTCCATTTGCTCGTTAAATATATCTATTGCTTCCAATAGTAATGGGACGATTTCACTATTTTTCTCTGATTCCGATACAATTACTGATTCCGATTCTTTTTAAATATTTAGCTATAGAGTTGTTTTGTTTTTTTTTTAAATTTTCGGATGACTTGCATATATTTTTGCAAATGTAAAAATACACTTGTGAGGGTGATCTATAGATTTTAGTTTTAATGGTAGTTTAAAATCAATAAATATTTATCATTTTATCATTAGTACCATTAATGGAAAATTTTGTTATAAACAAAAACAAACAAACAAAAACAATTAAAAGAATCGTTTTTGGCATCGGAAATTAGGCTAAAATTTTTCTGATACCTCTCAAAATTCCGATTTTTTTCGATTCCAATTAACTGTCCCAACATGTTGCCAATTCACATTCTATGCTATATTATTTTGAACACCTGTATCTTATATGGTATTATAGAAACAGGAAAAAAGAAACTAAAAAAACCCCAAACAATACTAATGTCAACATCACTCAAGATAGCAGTCAGTGGATCAATGAATAAAAAATGTGACATCTAACCCTCTCCTTGAAACAGAAAAACTGTCTTACATAGAATCCAGTTAAGCTTTCCTTTTTGGCTCAGAAGTACCCTGGGTTCAGTGGAGGATGTTCAACCACCTGAGAACAGGAATGGGGTGATCAAAAGCTTCTAGAGCGAGATAGAGCTACAAAACTGACCAAACCATTTACAAATGCGGAGAGGAGGGACATGCAATGCAGCACTGCCTTGCCTACCCTCTACTAGTTTGGAAGATGTCACAATCACAATGCAAAGGACCATGCAAAAAAGTGTCAAAACTGTCGTATAACCACATTCTTCAAAAACATGCAAAGAAGTTGAATTGTTTGAAAAAAAAAACCGGGTGAGTAACTGTAAGATCAGGGGACAGGGCATTAGGGTCAATAAGACGAGAGTTTTGAGAGAGTCTATCCGTGGAGTTCAAGCGAGCCAGTCGTAAGAAGTATGCTCTAACAACTTTAAGTTAAGTCTCTGATGAGACGAAGATGAGAAACCCGCCCTGTCGTCCAGTCCCTGAAATAGTCCTATAACAAGATAAGTCAAGAAATAACTAAGTAGGAAGTTAAGATATCACAGAGACAATTAATTAAGATATTGCAGATCTCTTCTCTCTACTTCTTACCCAGAGAAGATAAATAAAATACCCTTTGAAACTCTCAAAACATGTCTTCAGACTCTCTTTTTAAATTGAATGAAATATGTGTCATCCTAATCATATTCGGCTTAAGGTTCGGCTTTTAGAAATCGATTTCCAAACTAACCTATCTCTGGCCAGGTCTTTATTTATCCTTCTTTTTCTCAAATCTATACTTATCAGTTACTCCCATGTTTACCCTGGCTTTTAAAAAAAATTTGAAATTAAGCGGTATTCACCCTAGATGGGTTAAGCCGACTTCTTCAAAATGAAGAAGTTTCTAGGGAATATTTAATTCTCAACGGTCCCCAGTTGCATGTATATCCTGGTCAGAGGAGATGACGACGTTGTACTTGAAAACGACCATGTTGTAGTCAACTGGGAAGCAGATACAAAGTTCTTGGGAAGAAACTTTGTTCATGGAAGTTTCTTTTAATTTTAGGTACACATGGAGGAAAGCAACAGTATTTATAGTGGTTATAACCAGACGAGTTTTTGTTGCGAATTTTTTACAGAGATTGGAGCTGAGTTGAACACCTACCATGAAAATAACGATAGAGTAAAGAAAAACTAGCAACGTCTCTTCAGTGAGAAAGGGCTGTAACGAACAGAAGAGATCATCCCCCACTAAATTTCGAAGTCGATTTTGTACTCTGTTAAGGTAAGAAAGAGTAGTTTGAGCAGCACCTCCCCAGAGGTGACAACAGTACCTCCCCATCTTAGGAGGTTATATGGCTCTTATGGAGGTGAAGGATTGCGTTATAAGTGAGGTACTTTCTGGAGCGCTAGAATGATTTAACCATTTTTCCAGTGACCCTACCAAATGGATTTGATGTAAGTCTTCAATTCCACATCTAGAGTGAAGATTTATCAAAGCAGGGGTCTTCCTCAAATACCCAATGCTTACAACTACCAAAAACATTGGGCGATATTGAATTATCTTACCTACACACCCCTATTCCGAATTCGTTGCTGTGGGCTGCCATCAATAGACAACCTCTCCTGCACCAAACAGTCATAATTAAAAAAAAAAAGTCACATAAAATCTTTTTCAGAGAAAATTTTATAATTAAAATTTGCTGGAATAATTTTTTTTAATGAAAAATTAAATAAAAATGAAATTTCATTTTTATTTGATAACTGAAAACCATCAAATAATTTGAATAAAAAAAAAAAAATGATTTAAAAAAAAAAATTATGTTTAGTGTGCAATGATTTATTTCGGTTTGAAACCGTCTAAATTAAAGTTAAAACGTTCTTTATGACCGTTTGTTCAAAAGGAAACAGACCACTGATGACGGTCCATGTAATAGGGGCGTGGAGGTAAAATAATTCAATATCACCAAAAATTGAGTTGCTCTCAATTCCTCTCATTAAAAAGGGTGAATTTGTTTATGGAACCATTCTTAAAAAAAAGTCAGGGCTTCTCCATGATTTCACCAAGATTAAATATGGATGTTAAAAAAAAAAATAGCAACAAACCTGTATGATGTACTTACTTTTGAGGGGAAAATAAATACCAGTCACAAAAAATTACAGTAATTTATCAAGTAGTTTTCTACTGTATGAATTTCCATAATTTTTTGTGACCGGTATTTATTTTCCCCTCAAAAGTAAGTACATCATACAGGTTTGTTGCTATTTTTTTTTTTTACATCCATATTCGATCGAGGTGAAACCATGGAGAAGCACCAAAATGTCTTCATAAAGAAGGATGACCTTGTTTGCAGAACCATTTTCATTAAAAAGGTTAGAATAAAAACATTTTTTCATGATTTATCCCCCTCCCCCTTGAAAGTTTCAAAATGTCTTCATAAAGAAGGATGACCTTGTTTGCAGAACCATTTTCATTAAAAAGGTTAGAATAAAAACATTTTTTCATGATTTATCCCCCTCCCCCCTTGAAAGTTTCAAAATGTCTTCATAAAGAAGGATGACCTTGTTTGCAGAACCATTTTCATTAAAAAGGTTAGAATAAAAACATTTTTTCATGATTTATCCCCCTCCCCCTTGAAAGTTTCAAAATGTCTTCATAAAGAAGGATGACCTTGTTTGCAGAACCATTTTCATTAAAAAGGTTAGAATAAAAACATTTTTCATGATTTATCCCCCTTGAAAGTTTCAAAATGTCTTCAAGAAAGATCAGTATCGCAGATCTGCATATATTTTACGATTCATTCATTCATATCGTATGAATCAGCTGATTCTATTGTTGGCATTGGTTTCCCCGATATTTTTCTAGTTAGAATTCTCTCTTGAAAGACATCGGGTACTTATAGGAGGGACCACGTGAAGGTTGCCAACATCCTAAGTGAAAGTGTTTCTGTGGAACAAACTAGATTCGAACTTGGCACACTCAGGTTGTTAGTCCATGTCGTTAACCACTTAGCCACTGTCACCTCTCATATTTTACGATGAATGAATGAAATAGATTCCATTCAAAGGTTTAGTCATACGCTATATTTTTATCATTTTCATCGATGCTGAATTTTGTCGTTATTAAAGCTGAAAATCAAAGTACAATATTATTCTATGATTGTTGTATCCTTAAAAATTTGTCACTTGAGTGGAAGGAACAACCAACACGATAGCAGAATGAGGGAAGAAAAGTTTATTGCAATAGAATGAATGGACAGACAGACAGACATTAGTCAGACATTACAAATCTCCGAAGCAAGACTACGTTGTCTCTGGGATGCGTTTGTTTTGTAGAAAACGTACAGCCTTCGGACAGCTAGCATAAACTCTTATTGGCAATTGAAACTCGGAGACATGGTGTATTTTAGACACAGGTTTATTGATCGTGGACAAAGGTAAAACAGCGATGTCTAAAATGTCGGAATATTTAAACAGATAGAAATCTCTCCATGAAGAGAGCAGCTAAAAAGATTGGGGACGATGCATCAGAAGATTCGCACCAGTGATAGGTTAGAAGAAATCCCCTAAAAAAAAAGGGTCAGCAAGGAGAGATAAATGCTAGGGAATTGATTCTACACTAGACAACAAAGACCGTCAGGTAATATGGTGCTCACTATATATAGCATTACTATATATAGTGAGCGCCATATTATCCAACGGTCTGTGTTGTTACCAGTCCACATAGGAAAAAAAAAGGCGTCATAGGATACAATACAATACAACAATAATACATTAGAGCTGTCTGCATCTAGGGAAACAATTAACATTTTATCATTTTTTAAAATCAAATCTCTATATAAATAAAATTGTGTGACCGCTTCCTGTGGATCTGTGTTTCTCGCTTCTACATGACTTACACCTTTTCTTTTTAAAACTATTATTACTGTCTGTGCTTACCCAGCGTTGCCTGATGCTTCGTTTACCTTATGCATTTATTATAATGTTTACCATATATGCTTATTATACTTTTATAATGCTCTGCCTGAAAAAGCATCGAGCACTGTATATAATGTAAATCCAAAATTTTGAGTTGGTTTTAAAGCCGATACTCATAAGCTATCAATGTATCTCTCTCTCTACTATATATATATATATATATATATATTTAGGCAAACATTATTAAATAACACGGAGTGGTTTTGTTTGATGCGACTTTTTTGTATTTTTTCAATTTTCCGAATTGTCCATCTAATTAAAAAAAAAAAAAAAGAAAAAAAGTCGCATCAAACAAAACCACTCAGTGTTATTTAATAATGTTTGCCTAAATGAAAATATGCTGCCTAAATACACACAATATATATATATATATATATATACTAGAGATGAAAGATGAGAATAAAAAATTGTAAGGATACAATATTTATTAGAATATCAAAAGTTCTGTGCAAGGAGCTTCATATCCTTAATCCATGGATTTTCAAAGATAAACTCTTTTCATCAGAGGATAGAGAACAATCGACAATGTGATTGTAAATATTATCGGCAACATTTAACTTTGAAAATTTTACATACTATTGACTATATATAACCTACCCTTATTTTCTTTAACTATAAATGTTCAGCTGATATTTGATTATTTTCCCAATTCAATTGTAAAATGATTAAGCTCGATATTATCTTATATTTAGTTGTTAAGATGTGCCCTAATGTATTTCTTACGTTTACAAAGATTCTCGCTCACTTAAAAATTACGTTTACAGTCAAAAATACTTTAGATGTCGAGGTTGCGAGTTCAAATCACGACCGTGGCGTCAAACTTATTTATTGTTTATTTAGTTGTTAAGATGTGCCCTAATGTATTTCTTACGTTTACAAAGATTCTCGCTCACTTAAAAATTACGTTTACAGTCAAAAATACTTTAGATGTCGAGGTTGCGAGTTCAAATCACGACCGTGGCGTCAAATTTATTTATTGTTTATTTAGTTGTTAAGATGTGCCCTAATGTATTTCTTACGTTTACAAAGATTCTCGCTCACTTAAAAATTATGTTTACAGTGAAAAATACTTTAGATGTCGAGGTTGCGAGTTCAAATCACGACCGTGGCGTCAAATTTATTTATTGTTAAGATGTGCCCTAATGTATTTCTTACGTTTACAAAGATTCTCGCTCACTTAAAAATTACGTTTACAGTCAAAAATACTTTAGATGTCGAGGTTGCGAGTTCAAATCACGACCGTGGCGTCAAATTTATTTATTGTTTATTTAGTTGTTAAGATGTGCCCTAATGTATTTCTTATGTTTACAAAGATTCTTGCTCACTTAAAAATTACGTTTACAGTCAAAAATACTTTAGATGTCGAGGTTGCGAGTTCAAATCACGACCGTGGCGTCAAATTTATTTATTGTTTATTTAGTTGTTAAGATGTGCCCTAATGTATTTCTTACGTTTACAAAGATTCTCGCTCACTTAAAAATTACGTTTACAGTCAAAAATACTTTAGATGTCGAGGTTGCGAGTTCAAATCACGACCGTGGCGTCAAATTTATTTATTGTTTATTTAGTTGTTAAGATGTGCCCTAATGTATTTCTTACGTTTACAAAGATTCTCGCTCACTTAAAAATTACGTTTACAGTCAAAAATACTTTAGATGTCAGGGTTGCGAGTTCAAATCACGACCGTGGCGTCAAATTTATTTATTGTTTATTTAGTTGTTAAGATGTGCCCTAATGGATTTCTTACGTTTACAAAGATTCTCGCTCACTTAAAAATTACGTTTACAGTCAAAAATACTTTAGATGTCGAGGTTGCGAGTTCAAATCACGACCGTGGCGTCAAATTTATTTATTGTTTATTTAGTTGTTAAGATGTGCCCTAATGTATTTCTTACGTTTACAAAGATTCTCGCTCACTTAAAAATTACGTTTACAGTCAAAAATACTTTAGACGTCGAGGTTGCAAGTTCAAATCACGACCGTGGCGTCAAATTTATTTATTGTTTATTTAGTTGTTAAGATGTGCCCTAATGGATTTCTTACGTTTACAAAGATTCTCGCTCACTTAAAAATTACGTTTACAGTCAAAAATACTTTAGACGTCGAGGTTGCGAGTTCAAATCACGACCGCGGCGTCAAATTTATTTATTGTTTATTTAGTTGTTAAGATGTGCCCTAATGTATTTCTTACGTTTACAAAGATTCTCGCTCACTTAAAAATTACGTTTACAGTCAGAAATACTTTAGACATCAGGGTTGCAAGTTCAAATCACGACCGTGGCGTCAAATTTATTTATTGTTTATTTAGCTGTTAAGATGTGCCCTAATGTATTTCTTACGTTTACAAAGATTCCTGCTCACTTAAAAATTACGTTTACAGTCAAAAATACTTTAGACGTCGAGGTTGCGAGTTCAAATCACGACCGCGGCGTCAAATTTATTTATTGTTTATTTAGTTGTTAAGATGTGCCCTAATGTATTTCTTACGTTTACAAAGATTCTCGCTCACTTAAAAATTATGTTTACTGTCAAAAATACTTTAGACGTCGAGGTTGCGAGTTCAAATCACGACCGCGGCGTCAAATTTATTTATTGTTTATTTAGTTGTTAAGATGTGCCCTAATGGATTTCTTACGTTTACAAAGATTCTCGCTCACTTAAAAATTATGTTTACTGTCAAAAATACTTTAGACGTCGAGGTTGCGAGTTCAAATCACGACCGTGGCGTCAAATTTATTTAATTTTTATTTAGCTGTTAAGATGTACCCTAATGTATTTCTTACGTTTACAAAGATTCTCGCTCGCTTAAAAATTATGTTTACAGTCAAAAATACTTTAGACGTCGAGGTTGCGAGTTCAAATCACGACCGTGGCGTCAAATTTATTTATTGTTTATTTAGTTGTTAAGATGTGCCTTAATGTATTTCTTACGTTTACAAAGATTCTCGGTGACTTGAAAATTAAGTAAATAGTAATTACTCGCCCCCCCCCCCCTCTTACGTGTACAAAAATTCTCCAGAACGGACAGACAGACAGAGAACTTCTTCGTTATATTATAAGTAATTAAATTATAAATATATTATTGTAATAAAAATTATATTTTTGTGGATTTTTTTAATTACAATGTTTATACTTTCCTTTTCACGTTTTCACCAATGACTAATTTTTTATTTTTTATTCTGAAAACATTTTGATTCATCTCATACAAAAATAAATGAGTTAATTTTTCCTTTTGTTACTTAAAACTTTTGGATTAAAAATAAAAGCCCAAAAAACAACATTTAAAAAAAAAAAGAATAGAATGAACCAATGAATCGACTTCTTTGAAAGTTGGCGGACAAAGAGTAGAATATTTTGGAATTTTTTAGATGAGGATTGAAAATTGGGATTATTCGGACTACAATTCTCATCTTAGTTGTTATTTTCACAACGTTTCGGCCGATGTAATTTCCTGCTTTTTTCATATGCATCTTTTCGAACTCGGGAATCTATATGGAATTATTTTATCTATGGGGGTAGATTGTTCTCATTCTGTCAGCCATGATAAAGTAGAAGTGTTAACTAATTTTTATTTTATTCTTAGTATGGCCTGTAGTGGTGCAACGGATAAAGGCTTTGAGTTACAATCAGTTTAAAGTGACAGTCTTCTGGAGTTCAAAGGTTCAATCCTCACTACAGGCGATACTAACTAAGAATAAAATAAAAATTACCTAACACTTCTACCCGGTCATGGCTGACGGAACGAGAACAGTCTACCCCCGTGGATTAAATAAAGGGTTCAGTTCGAAATTCTGTAGGGATTCCTCACTTCAAAAAAATGCATCTTTTATCTTTAATGCATATATTAATTAACACTTCCACCTGTGTATGGCCGACGGAATAAGAACAATCTACCCCCGTGGATTAAATAAAGGGTTCAGTTCGAAATTCTGCATAGATTACAGAGTTTGAAAAGATGCGCTTGACGAAGTTCGGAGGTTACAACGGCTCAAACGTAGTGAGAATGACAACCAAGATGAGAATAGTAGTCCGAATAATGCAAAAAATACAAAAAAAGTAGGTTATTTTTCACCATAAAAAGTTAGTTAAAATGAGTTACAAGTTAGTTAAAATGAGTTACAAGTTTGTTAAAATTAGTTACAAGTTAGTTACATTTCACTTTTCTGCAAAACAACTTGAAACAACTTGAAATATTGGTCAAATGTTCACCTTTTTCTTTGTTTTAATATCTGATCTAGACGTGTACGTTGTGTACTCCAACTCCATGTTTCTCACAATTTATAATGATAGACATCATATAGAGGACAACTACGTCCTAAGATGGGGAGGTACTGTTGCCACATCTGGGGAGGTGCCGCTCAGAGCAACCTTTCCTGCCTTGACAGAGTACAAAACCGACTTCGAAATCTGGTGGTGGGGTGGGGGGTGTCCTCTTCTCTTCCCTGCAGCCTCTTTCTCACAGAAGAGACGTTGCTAGTCTTTCTCTACTCTCTCTATCGTTATTTTCATGGCAGGTACTCGGCTGAGCTCTAATCTATAGCCCCCCCCCCCCCCGTAAAACATTCACAACAAAAACTTGTCTAGCTATAACCACTGTCAATAATTTCCCTTCGCCCCTCTGTGTACCTAAACCTAAAACTAAAAGAAACTTCCATGGGCAAAGTTTCTTCCTTAGAACTACCCGTCTGTGGAACACAATACAACGGGCTGCTTCCCAGCCGACTACAACATGGTCGTTTTCAAGTCCAATGTAAACAAATTCTTGTTGAGCCATTCTCTTAAATAATCAAGTTCTGACCAGTTCCAACCATCGTTAGCAATCCTCACGATGTTGTATCACCGTCCACCCGACAAACTCATTAACCCTCATCCTCGAGTGGCCTTTGGGCCTTAATAAGTGCCCCCCCCCCCCCCAAGAAAAAAACCTCTTTATTTTGCAATTGTCCACCCACAATCCGGTTTGACAATGTCAGTTTTCGCAGGGAGGTGTCGTCGTCTTCCCATATACAGTGCCTGATATTCCCAAATGGTACCGACTAGGTTGAAAGTCGCTTAACTTTGGTGGTCGTAACGAGAACCAATGTGTCACTGTGATTCTGCCGTATGATGTAGTATAAGAAACCTATAAGTATTTAAAATGTTTTGTGTAACAGATGATTAAAAAAAAAAAAAATTTTTTTAAAGGGAAGTAACTGTAGTTACAGGCTATTCGTCTAAGGGAAGGAATTATTTAAAAGTTATTTCCCTTAGACGAATAGCTTGTTGCAGATTTCTCTGTAATTACTTCCCTTATATGAAGGGGGTTCGGAATTAATTACAACTCGAAATTAATTACAACTTGGACTTAATTTATCAATTTTATTTGTTATTCACCTAATACATCTTCTTTTATTTAATGCATTTGCAAAATTATATTGTACGAATTAAAAAAAAAAAGAGTTTTATTTCATTTTATCATCAAGAATTACGAGATTTCTAATTCCTCGGCGACATAAAATTACTTCCGGTTTCTAATTAATTCATATGAAGAGATTAAAATAAAAAGTTACTTCCCTTTATAATAATCTCTGAAGATCAACTTTAATTCCCTCGTCATTAATGATAGTTTTTTAAAAATTATTTTCTAAAGCTGTTACAAAAAAAAAGTACTTATTTTTCTTGTTCAAATTAAAACAAAAAATATAAAATTCTTTCAAGCATAGATGGAATCTCTTACAGCTTTCAGAGAAAACTTGACGTTGCATATGCTCAGCCATGTTTAATTTGTGAGGAGAAATATTTTTTAGATGAGGATCGATAATTTGGCTCATTCGGACTACTGTTCTCATCTTGGTTGTTTTATTCACAATGTTTCGGCCGATGTAACCCCCCTCCCTCAACTTTCTTCAGGTGCATCTTTTCGAACTTGGGAGATTTTCTGTCGAACCTGTATGGAATTTCGAACTGAACCAACAGGGTAGAAGTGTTCATTTATGTTATTATTGTTTTTTAGCAAGGATTGAACTCTTAACCTCCAATCCAATGTCAACAAATACTCCAAATAAAATACCGAATCGTCCTCATAAGTAATCAAATTTTCTTAATTCCATTCATCATTTTCAATACTCTCATAATCATCATCATTCAACTGACATTCCAGCCATCTCGTTAACCCTTATCCTCAAATGGCGTTTGGCCTTGATAAATGGTGACTCGTTAGTAAAAAAAAAAAAAAAAAAAAAAAAAAAATCTGTCATGGCTAATAACACCCTACCTGAGAGTCCAACTTTCAAACTCTTCGGCCTAACATTGACAGCTAACATGAATTGGAACAAATACGTAGAAGACATTGCCAAGGCTGCTGCAAATAAAGTGGGCTCCCTCAACCGAGCTAGAAAACTTCTCACACATCACAGTATCCTATATCTCTACAAAGCTACCATCGACCCATGTATGGAGTATTGTGGTCACATCTGGGCTGGTGCATCATCACTAGTCTCCCCCTCTTAGACAAGGTCCAAAAAATAGGTCCCTCACTATCCACAAAGCTCCAGCCCCTGTACCACTGCTGCAATGTTGCATCCTTGTGCTTGTTTCACAAGTACTTCAATGAAATGTGCTTTGATGAACTTGCTGCTCTGGTGCGCCTCCGACGTAAATACACTCGACCAACCCACAAGCAGCTAAATCTCATCCATTCACTATGGAGGTCCCCAGATGCCGGAGAGCCTTCTACTCCAATAGCTTTTCCTCGAGCCTTTGGAACTCCCTGTTTCTCCGACTGTACCGACATGCAAAAATTCAAAATTAATGTGAACAAGCATCTCGCTGCACAGCTTCCAATTTAGGATGACTCCCAAAACTTTAACCCTGATTCTCAGTAGCCCCTTAAAAAAAAAAAAATGAAGTTATTGTTAACCAACGTTTTTAATCATTATGCCATGGGTCCTAAAGAAGGCCTGAGAGCACATTGACCGAAACGTTGGAAATATAACAACCAAAATGAGAATAGTGGTTCGAATAATCAAACTAATAGAAATACAGGGTGTCCCCAAATAATGTACATAGATGGTGCACCTCCCCACTTTGGGAGCTTATCTGGATGAAAACAGGCAAAACAGATGGATTGGAAGAATGGGAAGAGTTGAATCCCACCGTAGATAACGAAATTTGACATGCTTGGATTTGTTTTGTGGGGATTTCTTAAAGATAATGTTTACAGCAGGTAACCTGAAACAATTGCTGAAATGCGAGTAGGAATTGAAGAAGAATGTGTTTAAGTATTGGGGGGGGGGGAAATGTTGTCGGAAGTTTGTAGGTCCATTTCTCCACAATATGATGACGATCGAGAGATGGACGATACAACAACAGTCAAAGCAACGATATTCAACTTAACACCGGAAAATAGAAAACTCTCTTGCCGTGTAGAGAAATTAAGAAGAAAAATTACAAAGAGAGAAATTTCCATAGTTTTCAACGAGGCCTGCATTAGTAATGATTTGCTGCCTAAATAAATAAATATATATATATATATATATATATATTACACCTCATTTTCTCCGTGTGGCTAAAAAGCCCAATGGGTTGATAGTCGATCTCGTAGTTTTAAATAGATAAAGAAAACTAATTCTCGTTAAAAATCCAATTGAATATAAGTTTGTTTTTCTTCACTTAAAAATAAAAATAAAAGATTAGGAGAGATTTGTTTTTGAGACTTAAATTCCTTGATACCAAAGTATGTTATATATTTGCAATCGGTTTGCTGGTCATTCTCACTAAAAATAATTTGCTGATTTTCTCAGGATCTTTGGGGGATATTTTCTTCTAATAGAGAAATTTCGATCTACTAGCAGGAATTATTTATGTCGGTTTTGTAAAAATATATATATATATATATATATATATATATATATATAGTCTAAAGAAGCTTTGAGTCATTAAAAAAAAAAAAAAAAAAAAATGTAAAATGCAGTTTAAATTCCCAGACAAACTAACTAAATCCAAGATATTGCAGACTTAACATTCGTTAGAAAATTAATTAATGAAAAAATATAAGTAAAATGAAAAAAAAAAAAAAAGGGGGGGGGGGTTAATTATCTAAGAGTGAAACAAAAACAGGAGACCTTAAGCGTCTAATATTAACACGGGGATCATCAGCTGTTTACCATGTAACTGTTTCGGAGATTTAAAAACAGGACAGTTATAATATTCATGGCTCTCCAATGGTACTGATTATACATATATTATATATACTAGCAAATATATGCTCCCTCCGGTCGCATATTTTTGCTAGGCTGCCGCATCAGAAATGAAGGCTCACGCGTAAGCCAATGGAGCCCCAGTCATATTTCTGTGGTGGTTAGACATTGATTTTCTGTGTTAATGACCAAGAATATTTTTAGTTGAAAATAAAGGAAAAAAAAATTCGACCGTACCCCGATTGTTGTTGTACCCTCGCCCATAAATAGAAAGACCTGTAGTTTAAAAAGAAAGAAAAAAAATGCTTTGTACCCCCCTCAATTTTTTTATATTACCAGTCATTGAAATATTTTTTAGTTAAGAAAAAAAAAAATTTTTTTTTGACCGCCTTCCCCCAATTCTTTTATCTTCCCCCCTATACATGTAAATATTTTTAATTAAAAAGGAAAATAAAAAAAACCTAACCCTAACTGTAACGACGGGGGCAAAGTTAGCGTGGGTCCTAAAATGAAAAAGCACCAAAAAATCAAATACAGTGAACACAGTGTGTGTGTGTGTGTGGGGGGGGGGTGTTTGTTTAATGACCTTTTTTTAATTAAACAATTTGATTTTACAATCAGTTGTATAGTTTTCCAGTACAATGTGAGGTCGTGAAAAAATGATAATATTGGATATGAAAGTATTAAGAAATCAAATACAGTAAACACGAAAAGTTTTTTAATTCTCGGAAAGAAAAAGTTTACCTGAACTGTGTGTGTGTGTGGGTGTATGCGTGCGCGCGCGCGTTTTTATATAGTAATTTTTAAATCAATTATTATTTTACTTAAACAATTTGATTTAATAAATGTGTGTTTTAAAACATAATGGCTAAGAATAAACAAACTTAGGACGGTTTTAAAAATGGAAAACTGAGCACGGTGAATACCAGCATTGTTGTTTACATATTTAACGTGCCATATTAACATCGTCTGCTTAATCAGATCGCCATATTTAATTACCGGAGGGAGGGAGGACACTACTGATTAAAAAGCCAATCGGCTGCTTAATCAGATCGCCATATTTAATTACCGGTTGGAGGGAGGACACTACTGATTAAAAAGCCAATCGTCTGCTTAATCAGATCGCCATATTTAATTACCGGAGGGAGGGAGGACACTACTGATTAAAAAGCCAATCGGCTGCTTAATCAGATCGCCATATTTAATTACCGGAGGGAGGGAGGGCACTACTGATTAAAAAGCCAATCGTCTGCTTAATCAGATCGCCATATTTAATTACCGGAGGGAGGGAGGACACTACTGATTAAAAAGCCAATCGTCTGCTTAATCAGATCGCCATATTTAATTACCGGAGGGAGGGAGGACACTACTGATAAAAAGCCAATCGTCTGCTTAATCAGATCGCCATATTTAATTACCGGAGGGAGGGAGGACACTACTGATTAAAAAGCCAATCGGCTGCTTAATCAGATCGCCATATTTAATTACCGGAGGGAGGGAGGACACTACTGATTAAAAAGCCAATCGTCTTCTTAATCAGATCGCCATATTTAATTACCAGAGGGAGGGAAAACACTCTGATTAAAAAGCCAATCGTCTGCTTAATCAGATCGCCATATTTAATTACCGGAGGGAGGGAGGACACAACTGATTAAAAAGCCACTCGGCTGCTTAATCAGATCGCCATATTTAATTACCGGAGGGAGGGAGGACACTACTGATTAAAAAGCCAATCGTCTGCTTAATCAGATCGCCATATTTAATTACCGGAGGGAGGGAGGACACTACTGATTAAAAAGCCAATCGTCTGCTTAATCAGATCGCCATATTTAATTACCGGAGGGAGGGAGGACACTACTGATTAAAAAGCCACTCGGCTGCTTAATCAGATCGCCATATTTAATTACCGGGGGGAGGGAGGACACTACTGATAAAAAGCCAATCGTCTGCTTAATCAGATCGCCATATTTAATTACCGGAGGGAGGGAGGACACTACTGATTAAAAAGCCACACGGCTGCTAAATCAGATCGCCATATTTAATTACCGGAGGGAGGGTGGACACCACTTATTAAACACCCAATGATTTTGCAATTTTAACAGTACTCGCGTTGAAATGGTTTAGAACACACGCCGGTTATGATGAAAATGTCTGTAATTAATTGTATGAATAATTTTTATTAATATAACCTCATCGGAAAATATTGTGAATACATATGTAAATTTTATAATAGCAGTTATAAGTGTATATTTGTAAATATGAATTTAATTGAAGGTTTAAAGGAATGGCTTATGTAAATAGGAAAACCCATCTGGTGTCTTAACGGCTTTTAATGACAGTATATAAAGAATTTCCAAAAGATTAGTTTCAGTAAAAGAAAATTAGTGTCAGTAAAATAGTCATACTGGAGTTTCGGCTTCAGACAGACAGACAGACAGATACATAAACTCCATTATTAATAGATATATGTTTAATTTTTGTTTAATTTTTCTTTCTTTTAAAATATGTTGTTTTTCAACTGGAAAGTTTTTTTGTCAATTCACTTCTTCACAAAAAGAAAGAAGAAAACAATTCAGACGCTGAGTATCTTTCAAGGCCCACAGTTTTGATCCTGGATTTGCCTCTAACCCCAGTCATCAATGCGAAAACACACAAACTTGTAACAGTTAATCTTAGATCCGGTTACCGTTTCATATATTCTGATTTCTCTGTCGACGGATCTAATCTCAACACTGCTCGCAACAAGCACAGTAACGACGTTGGCATATACAGAGTACTTTAACTTAGTGGAAGCACCTGAAGTAATTCCACAAACGACTGGATTTACACTAAATCTGTAAAGGAAAGGTTCCAACACAAGCACATAGAGCATCGGTGAAAGCAGACATCCCTGACAAATTGATATGAACAGATTGAAGAGCTTTGACCTCAAATTATTCACCTCTACCAGCGCTCCGGAGTTAACATATAAGAGGCGAATCCAGGATCAAAACTGTGGGCCAAACCAAGCGAAAGACAAGACGACCTCGAAGTAGTGATGAGCCACCCTATCGAATGCTTTGGACTGATCCAAATTGATCAGCGCGGCTTCGGTGTCGACTTTCTCAATGGTTAAGTGTATTGTGTGCAAATTATCCTGAATAGTCTGACCCTTCACCACACGAATCTGTTTGGGGGCTAATCAGACCAGGCAGGACAGCAGGTAAACGATTTACTAAAATCTTTAATTCTGCATTTCGCAAGGGTGAAAGTTGCCTAACTCATCCTCACCACTTTTGCTCTTGCGAACCAGCTTGATAATCCCCCTGCTAAAATACTGAGGTATCGACCCGTTCCTAAACCAAGAATTAAACAAAATAGCTAGCAAAGGAACAAAAATAAGTGACTGTCTCAAATACATCTCGTAGAACAAAACATCGATCACAAATTTATCCAGCCCGACCGGTTTCAAAGCCTCACAGACCTCATACCATCTTTGAACCTAGCCACTTCGGTTGCTTCAAGATGAGCAAAATCGGCTCAATGGGCGTCTAAGTGCGCTAAAGACAAACCGGGCTCCCTGGTGAAGAGCTCCCAATAAAAGAATGAAACGCATCCAAAGTACCTTCATTTCTGGTCGAAAGACCTTTATCCAGCAACGTGACACAAGCAATATATCGATCAGAAGCCCTTTGTCGTTCCTCTGCACGCAATTCAACGGCTATATTTGTTGTTTGTTGGAGTATTTTTTTTTAACCTAGCCCGAATTGCTACTGCCTGATCCTCCCTGATAGGCAAGGCCAGCCAGTTTGGCCTTAATTATAGCAACCTTAGTGCTATCCTCCTCCTCCACCGCCTGATCTAATCTAGATTCTAGTATCACTTTTACTGCTCTAAATTCTAGGTTGCGTCGATGGTTAAAGTTAGCAGAAAACCCTAACCCAATTACTTTCTTACGATGCCCCACCACTTATTCCCAATTATGACTTTGGTCAATCAGCACTTTGTTAGTTTTTACTGTTTCATTCACTTTGAATAACGAAGTGTTGAGCTTTCAGTAACTAATTGTCTTCGGTTAAGACTTATCTGAGTTTACCCGGAGCCGGATGAACCTATGGTTCGAATAAAGTATATTGTGGAAACTTGGACATTTTTTAAGCCCTACGTCTAATTAAGAACTGATCGATATAGCTTAAGCGCTGTACTGAACCGGAGTTGCAACTAGCTGTCCAAGTCTATACTCTATCACCCTGTTTTTCATTTCGGAACTTGTCAATAAGATCACACTTATTTACAAATTCACAAAACACCACAACCTCTTGATCCCCTATTAGGATTACACCTATGATCTAAATCAGGATTCAGGACAAAAATAACCTGACGAGGAGTATTCATGAACCGCTTGATCAACCAAAAGAATTAAACACACTCACTGCGGTCGTTGGGTGCATAAAAACCGATAAATCATAAAAACTTTATCTTTTATGGTAACATCCTGAATGCAGAGTCTTCCTTCTGGATCCATGAAGCAAAGGTCAATCGACACATCTAAAGAAGACCTTATGAGCCAAGAGACCCCCCTCTCAAGTGATTATCAAAGTATTCTGAATCAACATAAAAATTCTGAGCCAGCTTACCTATATAATCCCTTTGAATAAAGTGGCTCTCTTGTAAGCAGTGCACAACAACTCTGAGACATTGAAGGTCTGTGAAACCCGAAATTTTCGAGAATCGGCCGTCAGTCCTCAGACATTAAAACTAGTCAGTAGGAGTGCAATTGTAGAGCCTTAGGGTTGGGTTTTCCCAACAACATTGACGGGGTCAAGGTATTGACCCTTTACCTATCTCAATGGTGCTGAGATGATCAAAGGATATGCCACCAATGTCCAACAGGGAATGTTAATTTTACAGCCCTATACAGGGAGGGATGAATCAAAATGGAGACCCCCCTCAAGACAAATTATTTTAGGTTTTTCAAAATGACTATCCGTAAATATAGCTAGAGGAGGGGTTGTATAAAATACCAAATTTGCCTCTTCGAACATTCTCCAAATATTTTTTGATTCTTCCATGAGGCGCACCACCATGAGTAATTCTTTTGCCTCCTGGAAGTTAAGATTTTCTATTATTTTAACCTTCACCACTCTAAAATTAAATAATTTTTTGAGGTCCTTAACCCTAACCCTAACCCTAACCCTATACCTCATATAACTTTTTATCCTCTCCTCTTGTTTCTCCGAGAGCAAATGTCTTTTCCAAGGAGAAAAGATTTGCATTTTCCTACCCATATCGAGGGAAGAGCTTCTCTGCCTTTTCTACCTAGGTGTGGATGGAGGAGGCATATCAATTTTCATGAGGAGGGGGAGGAAGTGAGGATTTTGGTGTATGAGTGCTTTTCAGAAAGGGGGAGGGAGTTTTTGAATTTCTATGGGGAAAAATGGAAGGGGGGCTGCATTTGGGAGTAATTTGAGGGGAGATGGATGAAGGGGGAAGGATTTGTGGATGAGGATGTGCTATTTAAGGGGTCAGTTTTTTTTTTATTTTTCCTTCTGGCATTGGTATAGGGCTTCCCGACAGCAGTGTCGGGGGAGGGGGGGCATGACTTTTTGAATTGTTCTTTTGTGGTTGGCGATTGAGGAGTTGATATTTTAGAGGGAGGCTGGGTTTGGACTATTTGGGTGACAAGGAGTTGGACATGGGTTGGATGGTGTGGTTTAATTTTTCTTTTTTTTTTTTTTTTTTCATCATGGTATTTTTTTAAATTTCAGATCGCCACATATTTGTTTTTCCCTGGATCTTTGAAGAGTTATCTCTTCTTCCTCTGTCATCTTATCCAATGCCAGCTTCCCAGGTGTTTTTCTTCCTTTCTTCATCACTTATTCTTCTCGTCACCACTACCATGTCTTCTGGGTCGTTGTCTTCGGAGGACCTAATAGGGTATCCTACTCTGGTACTGATGGGGGTCCTTTGCTTCTAGTATTAAATGTTCCCCCACCTTATATTTGGTATTTACAGGAGTGACAGTTGTTTTGGGAGGCAAGAGAAATTTAAGCGCCCAACACTCCCACAAAACTAGCAAGCAAGTCTTCTCTTGGCAACTATGACAGAGAGAGCCTCTCGTTTCCTACTTCCAAATAATAGGGGATCTCCTCAAAAGCTTTTTTGTTTAATAATATATTGAATTTCTATACTCTCTGCCAATAGTTGCAGGTGGCAGATAAAAGATCGCCCCAAAATTTTCACGATCGATGTGGTCGAGCATCTCAAAGGCATTAACTGTGGCCCTTCATCTTCCCATATATTCCGTCCTCAATATAAAATCCTGTTTGTTGATGTCGGTTCTGGATAATTTTATACAAATTAGGCAAAAAGTGCATTCCAGGTCCCCTCGCTTTAATTATTCTTTTGGGTATTATTCCGATAGTTGTAAATAGTTTCATGCCAGCTTCTCTTGTTGACCGAATTAATTTTTAAGTTTTGCAGTCGACAAAAACCATTAATGATTTTTATAATTTTCTTCCAAACGAAGAAGATTTACAATTAATCTTTTCTTCGTGACTAAACAAATGTGAATATTCTTTTGATTTTTCAATGTCTATCGCGACAGAAGGTTGCTTCCGTCATTCGGACGTTTGAGGCAAAGGAGGTCCTAACTCCATAACTATTTCCTTCGGTTCTTGGCTAGAAAAAGCCGTGACCAGGGAAAAAACTAATTTGGTGAGAAAAAGAAAAGCATCAAAAAGAAAAGCAAGAAAAGCAAAAAAAAAACAAGAAAAAAAAGGCAAGAAAAGCAAGAAAAAAAAGCAAAAAAGAAAAGCAAGAAAAAAAAAACAAGAAAAAAAAGCAAGAAAAACAAGAAAAAAGCAAGAAAAGCAAGAAAGAAAAAAAAGAAAAACAAAAAAAAAACAAGAAAAAACGCAAGAAAAGCAAGAAAAAAAAAAGCAAGAAAAAAAAACAAGAAAAAAAAGCAAGAAAGAATAGCAAGAAAAGCAAGAAAAAAAAGCAAGAAAAAAAACAAGAAAAAAGCAAGAAAAGCAAGAAAAAAAAACAAGAAAAAAAGCAAGAAAAAAAGAAATAAAAGCAAGAAAAAAAAGCAAGAAAAGCAAGAAAGAAAAGCAAGAAAAGCAAGAAAGAAAAGCAAGAAAAAAAACAAGAAAAGTTAGAAAGAAAAACAAGAAAAAAAAGCAAGAAAGAATAGCAAGAAAAGCAAGAAAAAAAAGCAAAAAAAAGCAAGAAAAAAAACAAGAAAAAAGCAAGAAAAGCAAGAAAAAAAAACAAGAAAAAAAGCAAGAAAAAAAGAAATAAAAGCAAGAAAAAAAAGCAAGAAAAGCAAGAAAGAAAAGCAAGAAAAGCAAGAAAGAAAAAAGCAAGTAAAGCAAGAAAGAAAAAGCAAGAAAGAAAAAACAAGAAAAAAAACAAGAAAAAAAAGCAAAAAAAGCAAGAAGAAAAACAAGAAAAAAAAACAAGAAAAAAAAAGAAAGAAAAACAAGAAAAAAAAGAAAGAAAAACAAGAAAAAAAAGCAAGAAAAACAAGAAAAAACGCAAGAAAAGCAAGAAAGAAAAAACAAGAAAAAAAAAAAAGAAAAAAAGCAAGAAAAACAAGAAAGAAAAAAGCAAGAAAAGCAAGAAAAAAAAGCAAGAAAAAAAGCAAGAAAAGCAAGAAAGAAAAACAAGAAAAAAAGCAAGAAAGAAAAGCAAGAAAAGCAAGAAAGAAAAAAAAGCAAAAAAAATCAAGAAAAAAATCAAGAAAAACAAGAAAAAAAGCAAGAAAAAAAGCAAGAAAAAAAGAAATAAAAGCAAGAAAAAAAATCAAGAAAAGCAAGAAAAGCAAGAAAGAAAAAAGCAAGAAAGAAAAAACAAGAAAAAAAAAACAAGAAAAAAAGCAAAAAAAGCAAGAAAAAAAAACAAGAAAAAAAAGCAAAAAAAGCAAGAAGAAAAACAAGAAAAAAAAACAAGAAAGAAAAAAGCAAGAAAAGCAAGAAAGAAAAGCAAGAAAAAAAAAGCAAGAAAAGCAAGAAAGAAAAAACAAGAAAAAAACCCTCCCCGTCTTAGTAGAAAGAGAATGGAGGGGGGGGGGGATAACAAATATAACAATAATATATCACGATAAATAACAATAATACAAATTTCACAAACTCTCTCTCGAAATCGTAATCGAAAAATGTAACAAAGTGCAAAGTAAGGTTTTTGCTTCTTTTCTCACTTGAATATAAAAAAACAAGAACGTGGCCAACACTAGATGCATCATTGCCGCTGATCGTTGGGTCGTTACCCCTCACTTAAGTAGGGGAAAGTGCGTGGGGACACGATTCTGGCTGAAAATCATCATCAACAAGAATTTGAATATACCTTTCGAGGACTACGTTTCTCATCTTGAGTGTTATTATCACAACGTTTCGGCCGCTGTACCTTCCAGCCTTCTTCAGGTGTATATCTTCGAACTCAAGAATATTTCTGTTGAACTCGGGAATCTGGACGGAATTTCGAACGGAACCCTTTATTTAATCCATGGGGGTTAGCATGCTCTTGTTCCGTCAGCCATGACTGGGAGAAGTCTTCAGTAATTCGCAATTCTTCGTATCGCCCGCACCGAGGATTGAACCTGCAACCTTCAGATGACTGTCACTTAGAACTGAATTTGACTTAGTTATCTCCCCTATTTACCAAAAATAAATGTCAAAGAACGCCTTTATAAATTTTTACACATATACCTTAAAACTCGAGAGGTTTAAATGGTATTTTCAAAAAAGTATATATTCATAGTCAGAAAGAGTTTATACATATGGAATGAGAGCATGCTACCTACGTGGATTTAATAAAGGGTTCCGTTCGAAATTTTGTTCAGATTCCCGAGTTAGACAGAAAGATTCCCGAGTTCGACAAAGTACACCTGAAGAAGGTTGGAGGTTACATCAGCCGAAACGTTGTGATAAAAACACCCAAGATGAGAACAGTAGTCCGAATATATCAAATTTTACAAAATCTTTATAATTAGGATAAAACTATAAACATTCTTTGATAGAGGGAAGACACAGAATAGTTAACAAAGACCCCCTGCCCTCCTTATGTTAAGAATGGTTTTCTAAATAGTAACATTATTATTTAGAAACTCATTCTTAACATGGGGAAGGGGCTTTGTTAACTATTATGTGCCTACACCATCTTCTTATTTTGCACACCAATCATCGACTATTTTCAATTGTTTATGAAAAAATTCAAATAGCATTTTGTCAATTAACGATAAACTAATGCGAAAAGAGGAATAAATATTTAGTTGTCTCACAATTTTCAATCAATTACGAAAATTTCAAAAATTGCTTTTTGAATTTCTGAAAATAGGTCAACAGCGTAATGAAACAAATGTACTCAGCGATGTTTTTATTTTGCCTTCTAGATGTTTTTTTTTAATCAGAGAACGGCAAATACATTTTTCTTTTCTTTTTTAATCCCTCTCGTAAGGAAGATATTAAAGAAAAAATATTTAGAAAGATCTACTCATGTAATATACGTAAAGCATATTTTTTACGTTTGCAAAATATATGCGGACATTACATGGAGGGGGGTATACAGTAGTTAGTAAATTAAAAAAAAAAAAGCAACAAATCTCTAATTAGATATTTAAAAAGAATCGGAATTGGGAATTTAGAACAGAATCGGTAATTGTATTGGAATCAGTGAAAAATTTTGAAATCATCCCATCACGATAATATACCCAAGTCAGATTCTAAGATTTTATGATTATCCAATTCAGAGATCCTAAGATTTTAGGACTATAATATACGCACGCCAAAAATTGGATTATTTAAAAAATAATAAGGCGTTGTTTTCATTCTATGGTTATTGTAAAGAATCACCCAAAAGAATACTTTGCTGTTAAACATGCGTGACACAAAAATAGCACAAGAATATTTATCTTATAATGAATTCCGAGTGAATAGAAAAGATGAAAAATTGCTTTCTGAATTTCTGAAAAGAGGCCAACAGCGAAATGAAACAAATGTGCTCAGCCATGGTTTTTTTTTGTATTTTTTTGCCTTCTAGATGTTTTTTTCATTTTTTTATTTTTTTTATCAGAAAACGACAAATACATTTTTTTTTTAAATCCCTCCCCTGGGGAGATATTCCCTTTCAGTATTTCTTACTATCCAGCCAGCCGCCTCCCCTCCGCTCTTCATGTCTTTTTGTTGATAACATCTTAGTTTATTGATTTGCAAATAATTACAGCCGTTTGCTGTGAAACGTTAGACACCCTGAAGACGATTATCACATTATCATCAGCTGAAAAAAATTGGAAAATAAACAAAAAAATGCATTTCTTCTTTTCATTTTATTCTCAGATTCTCTGTGTTGCTGGTCTCTTTTCTCTTTCTCTTTTGTCCCCCCTCTTTCACTTTCTGCCCTCTTTTTCTCTTCTGTACCCCCTCTTTCTCTTCTGTACCCCCTCTTTCTCTTCTGTACCCCTCTCTTTCTCTTCTGCCCCTCTCTTTCTCTTCTGCCCCCCTCTTTCTCTTCTGCCCCCCGTCTATTTCTCTTCTTCCCCTCCTCTATTTCTCTTCTGTCCCCCCCCTTATTCTCTTCTGTCCCCCCTCTTTCTCTTCTGTCCCCCTCTTTCTCTTCTGTCCCCCTCTTTCTCTTCTGTCCCCCTCTTTCTCTTCTGTCCCCCTCTTTCTCTTCTGTCCCCCCTCGTTCTCTTCTGTCCCCCCTCGTTCTCTTCTGTCCTCCCTCGTTCTCTTCTGTCCCCCCTCGTTCTCTTCTGTCCCCCCTCGTTCTCTTCTGTCCCCCCTCTTTCTCTTCCGCCCCCCCTCGTTCTCTTCTGTCCCCCCTCGTTCTCTTCTGTCCCCCCCTCGTTCTCTTCTGTCCCCCCTCGTTCTCTTCTGTCCCCCCCTCGTTCTCTTCTGTCCCCCCTCGTTGTCTTCTGTCCCCCCTCGTTCTCTTCTGTCCCCCCTCGTTCTCTTCTGTCCCCCCCTCGTTCTCTTCTGTCCCCCCTCTTTCTCTTCTGTCCCCCCTCTTTCTATTCTGTCCCCCCTCTTTCTATTCTGTCCCCCTCTTTCTATTCTGTCCCCCTCTTTCTATTCTGTCCTCCCTCTTTCTATTCTGTTCCCCCTCTTTCTATTCTGTCCTCCCTCTTTCTCTTCTGTTCCCCCTCTTTCTCTTCTGTTCCCCCTCTTTCTATTCTGTCCTCCCTCTTTCTCTTCTGTCCCCCCCCCTCTTTCTCTTCTGTACCCCCTCTTTCTCTTCTGTACCCACTCTTTCTCTTCTGTCCCCCCCTCTTTCTCTTCTGTACCACCTCTTTCTCTTCTGCCCCCTCTTTCTCTTCTTCCCCTCCTCTATTTCTCTTCTTCCCCTCCTCTATTTCTCTTCTTCCCCTCCTCTATCTCTTCTGTCCCCCCTCTTTCTCTTCTGTCCCCCCTTTTTCTCTTCTGTCCCCCTCGTTCTCTTCTGTCCCCCTCTTTCTCTTCTGTCCCCCCTCTTTCTCGTCTGTCCCCCCCCTCTTTCTCTTCTGTCGCCCCTCTTTCTCTTCTGTACCCCCTCTTTCTCTTCTGTACCCCCTCTTTCTCTTCTGTTCCCCCCTCTGTCTCCCCCCTCCCTTCTTTCTCTTCTGTACCCCTCTTCCCTTTCTGTCCCCCCTCTTTCACTTCTGTTCCGCCTCTTTCTCTTCTGTACCCCCTCTGCCCCCCCCTCTTCCTCTTCTGCCCCCCCTCTCTTTCTCTTCTGTCCCCCCCCTCTCTTTCTCTTCTGTCCCCCTCTCTCTTTCTCTTCTGTCCCCCTCTCTCTTTCTCTTCTGTCCCCCCTCTTTCTCTTCTGTCCCCCCCTTTTCTTTCTCTTCTGGCTCCCCCCCCCTCTTTCTCTTCTCCCCCCCCCCTTTTTTCTCTTCTGTCCCCCCTCTTTCTCTTTTGCCCCCTCTTTCTCTTCTCCCCCCCCCCTCTCTTTCTCTTCTATCCCCCCTTTTCTTTCTCTTCTGTCCTCCCCCTTTTCTATCTCTTCTGCCCCCTCTTTCTCTTCTGTCCCCCCCCCTCTTTTCTCTTCTGTCCCCCTCTTTTTCTCTTCTGTCCCCCCCTTTTTCTCTTCTGTCCCCCCCTCTTTCTCTTCTGTCCCCTTTCTTTTCTCTCTTTGTTTGGCTCCTTTCTCTTTCCTCCAATTTCTCTCTCACTCTTTTCTCTCACTCTCAATCTCTCTCTTTCTCTTCTCTCACCCTTATTCTTTCTTTCTCTTCTCTCACCCTCATAATCAGGCTGTCTGAAGTTATTAACTTCCTGACTCATAATGCACCAAACATTGATGTTTTATTGTTTTTTCCTTTGCAAAACTCAATCATGTTATGCAAAATCCAAAACAAAGAACAAAAATTTCCATCCCTCTCCTCTTCTTCCCTGTCCCCTCCCCCCTTTCACTCAACTAATCACCATGAATGGATGCTTGAACATATAAAGAACTTGAAGCGTGGAAACCTTCACCAAAAGGACCGGATTCTGCATTAAATAACCCAAAAAAGGTTGATATGCCGTAAAACAATCAAACCAAAAACCATGATTAAACATTTGAAGATATAACGAACTTGAAGCATAAAAACCTTCACCAAAATGACAACAATTCAAAATACCAAAGCTCTTAACTAATGACTATAAATGACCCACTGACTTAAGACTCAAATGACGGATATTTCCTTCTACATTCATGGCATGAAATGACCCGAAAAGGGTTGATGTGCCATTAAGCAATATCTTACCTTACCTAACCCTCATTCTCTCTCTTTTCTCATTCTCTCTCTTTTCTCATTCTCTCTCTTTTCTCATTCTCTCCCTTTTCTCATTCTCTCTCTTTTCTCATTCTCTCTCTTTTCTCATTCTCTCTCTTTTCTCATTCTCTCTCTTTTCTCATTCTCTCTCTTTTCTCATTCTCTCTCTTTTCTCATTCTCTCTCTTTTCTCATTCTCTCTCTTTTCTCATTCTCTCCCTTTTCTCATTCTCTCTCTTTTCTCATTCTCTCCCTTTTCTCATTCTCTCTCTTTTCTCATTCTCTCTCTTTTCTCATTCTCTCTCTTTTCTCATTCTCTCTCTTTTCTCATTCTCTCTCTTCTCTCTGACTGGTGATACCAGATCAGGCTGCCCTGTGGCTCCCTGAGACGAAATTCACCTACATTGACGTTTTTTTTTTTTTTTTAATTTTTTTGTAAAACTTAATTATGTTCTACAAAACCAAAAACAAAAACAACAGCCCCTCTCCCTTTCTCCCTCCCCTTTTTTATTTTATTTTTAGAACTTGAAGCATAAATCTTTTACTATAATGACCAGATTCGGCATTAAATAACCCAAAAAGGGTTGATATGCCGTAAAACAAAACTACCAAACCAAAAACGATGATTAAACATTTGAAGATATAAAGAACTTGAAGCATAAAAACTTTTACTATAATGACCAGATTCGGCATTAAATAACCCAAAAAGGGTTGATATGCCGTAAAACAAAACTACCAAACCAAACTCTTCTCTCTGGTTCGAGAAAGGAACTGTTTTTCTGTTTTTATATCAATTCTTTTCTCCCTTTCTATTCGACCCCCTCCTTTCTCTTACTCTCTCTCCCTCCTTCCCTCCCTTCTATACCGTTTTCTTCCCCTCATACACACTCTGAATGGATCGGAGATACATATGAGCAAATCATGATGCTTACAGAAAACTTATTACGCTTATCTATTAGCATATTTTTTATTCCATTTCATTGACAGCACTCTCTCACACACACACATATTATTAGATTATATATGTCCACTATGTTTAAAGATTTTAGGGATTTATGGTTTGTCATTCTGGTAGTGATCTTAGCTCTTTGTAAAAATAGTGATAATATTTTTTCTCCATCTCCTCAAGTTCTTTATTGAAATCATACTTCATACCAATAAAAATGTGGGTCCACCCAAATCAAAATTAATCTACAATTGTTCAGGGTTACTTGGAGAATAGGATGCGGGATACTTTAATCTTCTTGGTCGCTGATAAATCATATAAATAAAATTATTTTTCTTTAAGGTCAAATGGTGAAATTATTTTTTACAAAATAAAAAAAAATGGCTAAATTAAGTTCCGTGCCATACATCAATTTATGAAATTTTGTCTTATTTTCTCAGATATCTTCCATCATCCCTTTTCTTCCTGAGATTCTCGTGGATGGCTCTGCTCTTGAGGAGAAATCGACTCTGAAACTTCTTGGTCTTTCTCTCTCATCAAATCTTTTTTGGAGTTCATACATTAGATCTAGTGCTCTTTCTGCTTCTTGTAAAGTCGGTTCTCTCTATCACTCCAAACATTTTCTCACACTTGAGGCTATTCTCTATCCCTACAAATCTACTATCAGACCATGGATGGAGTACTGTTGTCATATTTGGGCTGATGAATCTCTATCCCATTTGAGGGTTCTTGATAAGGTGCAGAAACGTATCTGTAATTTGATTGGCCCTACCCTTTCTCCTTTGCACCCTCTCTCTCACAGACGTGATGTTGCTAGTCTCAGTCTTTTCTATAAATACTATTATGTCTAGTGGAACTCTCTTCCTACTGATTGTTTTCCTCCTACCTATAACCTTGGTCTTTTCAAGACAAAGGCCAATAAGCATCTCCTGCCTTTGCGATAATCATCTTTCATTCTTGTTAGCTCCTTACATCAAGTAACTTCATGCCTTGTCTGGAGCGATTTCCATAAAAAAACAAAACAAGATGAACAATTATTTGATAATTTTTGTTTAATCATTTTTCATTTCTTAAAATATTTTCAGCTGCAAAATAAAAAAAATTAAAAAAAAAACGTTACCCTCCCCCCCCAAAAAAAAAAATAACAAAAAAACTTTATATTTCATTTATGTTGTGCAATTATTTTGGTCCAATTAAAGATTATTTAATGCAAAAACGATTTATTTTTTAAATCAAGAACATTGGACAAATTACTTCATTTTTTTTTTTTTTCTTTCAATTTGTGAAATTTTTTCTTTAAATTTTGTTTGGATGACATATTTATCACACATTAAAAAGCAAATGTTATGGTTTTAATTGTTTGCCAGTCAAGATGAAGGAGTATCTACATGTGAATCAGATTCAAATTCTATTTTCAGCAAAAGGCTTTCATCTCCCACTTTCTGTTCAATTGACCTATTAGTATGTATTTGTTCAAAATTTCCCACTTTCTGTTCAATTGACCCATTAGTATGTATTTGTTCAACATCTCCCACTTTCTGTTCAATTGACCCATTAGTATGTATTTGTTCAACATCTCCCACTTTCTGTTCAATTGACCCATTAGTATGTATTTGTTCAACATCTCACACTTTCCGTTCAATTGACCCATTAGTATGTATTTGTTCAACATCTCCCACTTTCTGTTCAATTGACCCATTAGTATGTATTTGTTCAACATCTCACACTTTCTGTTCAATTGACCCATTAGTATGTATTTGTTCAACATCTCACACTTTCCGTTCAATTGACCCATTAGTATGTATTTGTTCAACATCTCCCACTTTCTGTTCAATTGACCCATTAGTATGTATTTGTTCAAAATTTCCCACTTTTTGTTCAATTGACCCATTAGTATGTATTTGTTCAACATCTCACACTTTCCGTTCAATTGACCCATTAGTATGTATTTGTTCAACATCTCCCACTTTCTGTTCAATTGACCCATTAGTATGTATTTGTTCAACATCTCACACTTTCTGTTCAATTGACCCATTAGTATGTATTTGTTCAAAATTTCCCACTTTTTGTTCAATTGACCCATTAGTATGTATTTGTTCAACATCTCACACTTTCCGTTCAATTGACCCATTAGTATGTATTTGTTCAACATCTCCCACTTTCTGTTCAATTGACCCATTAGTATGTATTTGTTCAAAATTTCCCACTTTTTGTTCAATTGACCCATTAGTATGTATTTGTTCAACATCTCACACTTTCCGTTCAATTGACCCATTAGTATGTATTTGTTCAACATCTCCCACTTTCTGTTCAATTGACCCATTAGTATGTATTTGTTCAACATCTCACACTTTCCGTTCAATTGTTCCATTACTATTACAAACCACTCAATAAGTTTCGGGCCTGACATATACATAGCACCACTAATAAAAAAAAAAAAAAAAAAAAAAAATCCATATGATTTTTTTAAAGTACTAACTTTCAAATAGCACAATGTATCTTTGGCTGGTATTAACACAGCCGACGAACTAGACATTCTGAAGGCTGGAAAGCCGGCCCTCGATGATAATAATGTAGAATTTAAAAAAGCAAGCATACCTATTTTGCTGTTTTTTTTTAATTTTTATTTTTTATTTTTTTTTTACTTACATTGCCACTGAGAGTAAGGGCTACCCTGGTGCTACCAAATCAGGCTGTCTAAAAATACTAGCTTCCTGACCTAAAATGCACCAAACATTGATGTTATTGTTTTTTTCCTTTCCACAACTCCATGTTCTGCAAAGCCAAAAACAAAAACAACAGTATTCTACAAAACAACCAAACAAAACACCATAAATAAATATTTGAACATATAAAGAACTTGAAGCATAAAAAACTTTTACCAAAATGACCGGATTCGGCATTAAATAACCCGAAAAGGGTTGATATGCCGTAAAACAAAACAAAACAACTGTAAGGGCTACTGTGAATTAGGGGCCAGATTTATAGGGGCATCCTAAGTGGAGGAGTTATGCAGCAAGATGTTTGTTTACATTACATTTGAAATTTCCGTCTGTTGGTACAGTCGGGGAAACAGGGAGCAAGGAGGGAATTCCAAAGGCAAGCAGTTTGAGGAAAGAAGCTATTAGAGCAGAAAGCTTCCCGGCATCTGAAGGGGTGGGATTTTGCTGATTGTCGGGTTGGTCAGGGGGGTATTTACGTCAATGGGTGCACAAATGCAGCAAGTTCGTTGGAGCACATTCCATTGGAGTATTTGTGAAACAATTCAGCGATGCAACATTGCGGCGATGCAACAGGGGCTGGAGTTTGGTAGACAGTGTGGTACCCATTAGATAATAATGTTTTATAAATATTTGGCAAAATGCCACATTCATATCCACCCTGACTGATAGTTGATAGCATTCACCTGAAAGAAAATGTATTCTGTGAACAATACTGTGTCCTGAAATTTAGTGACACAGTTAAGATACATGAAATAACTTGAAGTGCCTCTGTGAGCCTCTGGTGGTGGTGGGGTGGCCCCACCCCAGGCTTTTCCAGCCAACCATATAAAAGTGGCCTTACCTACTTTCTTGATTACAATAGTGTAGACCTGAAATCTAACCTGACCTGCCAATTACCCACTTGAACGGCCGGTTGTGTTTCTATCCAGTTTCCGCGTCATTTTTTTTTTTTTTTTTTTTTTTGTCTGAATAAAATCCTATGACAACTTTGTCTCTAAGTTTGTTACCGTTTCAAATTCAGTTAAAAACTTTGTCGGATTGTCTCACTCTTATAGACATAAAATTATTTGGTTCCTTTCGTAGTAAATGATTGGGCTTAATCATGTTGATGCAGCGGGTTTCGTCAGATCACCATAGTTAAGCGACGTTGTGCCTGGCCAGTATCAGATGGGTGACCATTTGGGAATACTAGGTACTGTATGTGAGACGACAGCGATACCAACCTGCAAAAAAAAGAACTACAACTCTGAAGATGCCGTTAGTACGTACTTCAGTGTAACTTGTTAAACCACATACGTGATGACACAACGGAGCAATCGCTTCCTGTTGGAAGTTATGCTCTCAAGCATATGACGAAGCTCTCAGAGTATGCACAAGGATGGATGGATGAGACATCTTTCGAGTTGTAACCATTGAACCGAACCTAAACTTCATGTTTTAGAATTTCAGCAAAATATCTTCATCTTTGTTGTTTTATTACTTGGATATTCTTCGTTTTCGAACTTTCCACTCTTTCTCTTCTTTTTCTTCAACTTCTTTAGCTATCCAAACAACAATGATAAAGATACCTGACAGAGTTGTTGAAAATATCAGACACCACTTTAACAACTCTCACATTTCAAGGGCAAGTGGAGCGCTCTTTAGCCATGGTAGGCAATCACCGTCTCTCGATTGTGTCTCGATAAAAATACTAGTCTCCCATCACCACACTAGGTTGGTGTCAAGAATGCCATCCGATCTATAAAAATCTTGCCTCAACTAAGGAAATAACTTCCAAACAAAATCGATCGCATGTCAGGCTATGCAGTTTAAAGACCTGGCCAGAGATAGGTTATATTGGAAGTCTATTTCTAAAAGCTGTTCAGCACATGCCAGCATGCAAAACGGACGTTAAATCGAATATTATGATGATGATATTTCCATTAAATATTAGCGTTGGCACAAAGTCTGGTAGTCTATAACAGAGGTCTTCAAAGTGGGGGTTGCGACCCCCAGGGGAGTCGCGTAACCATAGAAAGGGGGTCGCCAAAATTATAACTATGGAATTTTTTCACTCCATTAACTTATTTTTTATTTATAAAAAATTTTGGTGGGTCACGAAAAAAATTTTTTTTTTCCAAAAAGGGGTCGCGACAATAAAAGTTTGAAGAGCACTGGTCTATAACATTGAGATAATCCTACTTCTAAAGGGAACCGATAACATTTGTTGCCAATTTTCACCTGCTAATTTTAGACATATTTTTTTACTTTCGTTGTCTTCATAAAAACAGTGATTATTTTCCATTCTCTTTTTGCAAAATAATTGATTATAGACAATTTTGAACCTCTATATTTGTGAAAGAGACACAGAGTTCTCCTTGGAATCTGCAGCGGAAAGACAAATAAAATTTTGGACTTCCTCAGCATCAGCAGGGTGATGGTAGAAAAGATTAAAAAAGAAAATGAAAAATTCAGGATTTGACTACGAGGCGACATCAGAAAGAAAAAAAATGTATAATCGATAATTTGACGCTGTTAAGATGACGAAGATCCTTGCTGAAGGTGACATCACGTTGACCCATTTCTTCCCTGAGGCCTCGGGCTGAACACCAATGGCTACGTCCATGTTCTGAGTGAGGTAGTGACACTCTGCATCGATCGGATAGCTGCAGGTAAGCCGTACATGTGGCAGCAAGACTCGGTGTCTCGCCATACCAGATGGAACACCCTAATGTTACTATCAGATAACTTTGTTGACAACATCTCACCTGACATCTGGCCTCCCAGTTTGCCGCATTACAACTTCTTTCTTCAACGTCTTTGTGTGGGGTGTGGTGGAATGAGACACCAACAGATCCAGTGCTGTCACATGAAGGACGAGTGAAGGGCCAGGATCACCAGAGCTGTCACCCTCTATCTGTACCTAAGGAAGAAGTTTCATGGGAGTATCAAATTCACAAGCGGTCCCAAGTCGCATGTTAGGTTTTTGCAGTTCTTGTAGGAAGATGTCGACGTCCTATATATAGTGTCTGATATTTGCAAATGGTCACCCATCTGGTACTGACCAGGCTCAACGTTGCTTAACTTCAGTGATTTAACGAAAACTACTGTGTCAATGTGATTATGTTGTCGAAGCTGTCACCAAAGCTAAAGGTGGGTTCATCGAGAAAAATCATGAAGACAAACTGACCCAAGTCGTGATTAAATCTAAATGCTTGAAACTACCGTGTTAGTTTTTCCTAGAACAAATTTTTCTCTTGGACAAATATCGTCCACAACCCGTATATGAGTAAGATCCATTTTTTAGCGAGTTTTATATTTTTATGTGGATGGTGTGTTAATATTCTAATTGTATAATTATGTGGATATTGAGTAAAAACGATGTTGCTGATGATTGATTATATTTCGGTAAAGAGGATACCTATCTATTTTTTTTTTTTTTATGTGGTTGGTTGATTTTTTTTTTTATACTAACGAGTCACTACTTACCAAGGCCAAAAGCCACCCGAGGATAAGTGTTAAGGAGATTGTCAGTTGGATGCTGAACAATACTATGAGAGGATTGAAAACGATGAATGGACAGAATTTTATTACTGATGTTCTGATATTCTAATTGCGTGACTGTGTGGATTATATTTTGGTAAAGAGCTGTCTTCTTTCTTTTTTTTTTTTTTATAGATTAGCTGAGAAATTTCAAGGGATTTTAGAAGCCACTTACATCCATTCCAAGAACCTGGCTTTTTTCACAATCATCTACAAAGTGGTCACTGGGGCTTTGCAATGGTTGCAAAGTGAAAAGAATGTTGGTTCCATATTTCTGGCAGCTTCCATAGCAGGATACACCATTTTTGGCAATTATAACAAAGTTAATGAACAGGTAAGTCGAATGATAAGCATTCATTACAGTTGGTTTTGATTAAATTCTTGCTTTGTTCTTTGGGATCATCTGATCGGCATTTTATTCAAGCCAAGAATGAATAACCAAAGAAAGAATTCAATTCAGTGGATGAAAATAATTTTCACTTCAAATATTTTTTAATTATTCAGTTTTTATTTTGTTGCCAAGATATTTTTTTGAAGTTGATTTGAAATTTTCTCTGCTATTTTGATCTTGAGAACAGATCATAGAAAATTTTTGATTCATGGACACTTTCCCATGGAGTTACTCAGTCATCAATGTGTCTCCTTGTATCATAGGAGATTTTTTACTGCAGATTCATGGACACTCCCCCATTGAGTTATGGCTAAGTGAGTAAATTTTTTGCATCTCTAGCAGAATCCTTTTGCAAAATATTATACCGACATGTAGCATTCCCAGTTGATCTTTCTTATTTTATACCGACATGTAGCATTCCCAGTTGATCTTTCTTCTCTTATACTGACATGTAGCATTCCCAGTTGATCTTTCTTATTTTAGATTATTGTTATTTACTCACAGTAGTTATAAAGAGCTCAGTAAATGGAGTTCAAAACTGTTTGAATTATGCAAGTATCCATAGTAGTTCAAAGGTTATAAGAATTTAAAGCTCAGAAATTTGGGGTTCAAAATTGACATCTTATATGGAAAAAATATTTGAAATCAAAGACCAATTCACAACAAGAAACTCATTAATTTCTTCACCGTTTCACTAGTTTTGGAGCAATTTTGATAGAATTTGACATTATGTAATATTGTATGTTCTTTCTGATTCTGTATGTATCTCTATGCTGTAACCTATTATTTTGAGAATAAGAGGTACAGATATCAGCGTTATTTTTTAAAAGATATCTATTGAAGGATAAACATGTAACGCATACAAAGTATATATATATATATATATATATATATATATATATACTTCTGCTACTAAAACTGTGGATGTGGTTTGTTATCTTGTATGTTTGTTTGTCTCCGTGCACAATGGATGTGGTCGCTAAACGTAGAAGAAACCAGGCAAATCCTTTATATAACATCACAAAGGGATTACATTATCTAGTAAAACAGGTTGAAGATATAAGGAAGAGATTCTGTATGACGTAATCGATGCTGAAGTAACAAAAGAATGATGTCATCCATTTAAACAGAACATAGCCGTGATTAATAATTAACTGATCAAATCCCCATCCCTCTGAACTGTCTATGTATTTCTCTCATCCCTCTCATTATGTTGATTCAACCACTCTCTAATATCTCTTTGTTGCTGATAGCATTTAGAGAAAGGATGACTTTTTCTTTTCAGCATAGTCATCTAGTTTACATGTGTGTCTGTACACACAATACACCTGTATGTAAATTAGATGACAAAATAATAAATCTACATGAGAATAATAATAAAAATAATAATCCTCTGCTCTATAATAAAGACCAATGCACATTTAAATTTATATAATATATATATATATATATATAAGAAATGTACTAACCACACACCCGAACCCTGCTCCCTGACCAATTGCCCTATCCCCAACACTGGTCTGTGCCATCACACCAACTGTATATATAAGCTACAGTGCAATAAATGCAACAAGTTTTACATCGGTAACACAACAAGACCACTACACCTGCGCATCAAAGAGCACATTAACGCCCGTATATCCTCTTTCCACAAGCACACAGAGATATGCTCGAATACTCAGCATGATATTCATGTCTCCATCTCAGCATCTGTAAGAAACATTGGGGACCTTAGAATCACAGAATCAATCCTCATCTCCAGTTTAAACCCCTCACTCAAACGTCACGAGCTCCACTCACCGTTCATTCTATATCTACCATCTCACCCATTGACCAACCCTAATATCTAACACTCATTATATTCCATTTCCACCACTTTACTCATTACTTATCTCCTATATTAAGTCATCACACACCCAAACAATCAAATAGGCCCCTCCCCATATGAACATCCATCCCAACACACATTCATCCACAAACCAAAAACCATAATCAATCAACCTACTCCACTAACCCACCAAAATAAGTCACCTCATAACCTGGAATTATTAATTAACTAATCTAAACACATAAAATGTATACAAATAACATACAAATATGAAAAGAAATAAAAAAATAAAAAAATAATAATGATAATAATAATAAATAAATAAATATAGACATAAATTAAATAAATTTTAAAAAAATCACTAAATAAATAAATATAAAAACAAGATGAAAAATGAAGAATATATAAATAAACAATAGTACATGTATATACATGTGTATGTATATGTATATATATGTGTATATGTATGTGTGTGTATATATATATATATATACATATATAGACTTCTACCGACCGAATCTATAAATTAATTTGCATTAATGACCCGAATAACAAACAGTTATTTCCCTTACAAACAAATTTAATCCTATAGTAAATAACATTACATTAATTCGATAAACTAATTTGATGAAACTCACAATTAATAATACTTCTTGAATATATGATAATCAATAAATTTAATAAAATCTAGAATATTTAAAATGAGAGATTAATTACTTTACTTTATATTAAAATTCTTAAAATACGAAAAAAAAACCCAAAAAACGAAAATAAAACACACCGAAAATAAAAATTAAATAATTAAAATATAAATAAAAAAAAAAAAAAAAAAAAATATATATATATATATATATATATATATATATATATATATTATTAAAACTAACAGTTAATCGATCACCATACATTTATCCAATATTACACACATATTTTTGAACACCACATTTATATACATAACATAACTTTAAAACTTATTAATTTCTATTCTCTGCGGGACTGGTTTGCTCCTATGCTGTCTCTGTCTTCTGGCATCCATTTTGGCAGACAGAATTTTCCTCTGGTGTTTATTACTTTTGACAAAGGGAAGTTTCTTTTCCTGAAATATTAAATAAATGATTTTTATAATCATCCGGACATCACACAAACATAACTTGCTGTTATGTAAGATTTTAAAGAAAAATAAATAGTTAGTCACATTTCGTATTCGATTTATTATTTTTGTTCCTTCCAGCTTACATCTTACTCGGAATTTGCATTGCTCACAGCCTTTTAAAAACATACTACTACTATTCCCAGCAATGCTTCAAGCAAACTACCATTCTCTCTCTCTCTATCTATATATATATATATATATGTATATATATATATATATTTATAAACATATACTTCCTTCCCATCACGCAAATAAATGTTCTTAGCTCTCCATTTCATCACGCAACGATTTCAAGTGTTATGGGGAAGGGAGAAAACAAATTAGTCAGTTGATAACTTGAAAACCTGGCTAATCCACATACAAAACCCTTTGTGATTTGAAAAACGTATAAAATTATCTTTTAGAAAATATTATGGTTTGGTATGTGGACTACAGCAGTTTTAAAGATATTTAAATATGATTTTTCTATGAAAATAGGCATTTTTTGGTCAAATTCTGGCAAAAGTTTGTCTTCAAAACCCTAAAAACCCTAACCCTGAAAAATGAGAAAATAGTGTTAGACGAGGTATTTGAGGTTGATAGAATGATAATGATTCACAAAAAAAAACGCACAAACCAATTCAACATGTTCAAAAATGATTTTTAAGGTAGTTTTAAAAGAAAATGTGAATTTTATAAGATTTCCAGGTAAATATACAAGATTTTGGAAAATATTTGCAGAATTTCCGTAACTTCAAATTGTGATATTTTTTAAATACATAAAGATATTGATCTAATTTTTTTTTTTTTGCAAAATACTGGGAATTTTATCTAGTTTTGCAATATCTTAATGGATTTTTCCATTTGAATATCTTCATTTTTCACCAAAGGACACCTCATAGTCCACTGCAGCACGATAGCAGGTGATAGGCTGGGAATGCTATGACATGTCAGTTGTTTCTAGCTTTATATTTCAAATTTGTTTTGTGTTGTAGTAGTCGATAAAATTGACTCTAATAGATCTACAGAGAGACCGACTTTACTTTATATATTAGATATGTGTCTCAAAGAGATGTGAATACCCAGATATTTACCCCTTCTACCCTTAAGATATGTAAGTAAAGCATCATTCTTATCAAATGTTGTGTTCTTAGATTGAATAACCTAAAATAATCAACTTGCAAAGTGAATTGGTGTTACCTGCTAACAATAATTTTAAACGTGAAATTTTAGGATGATTTATTTTTCCTATCATTCATTAGCATTTTTTTGTTTTTAATTAAAACAAATGTTTTTTTTTTTTCAGAATTGTAATTTATAATTTCAAGAATTAATTGCTGCATTAAAAAGTCTATTATATCACTGATATTTTTTCCCCACACCAGATTAGATATGTGCCACCAAAACGACATTTACAATAAAGATATGAGACACTGTGTTTTATATATAAGTAGGTATCACAAACAAGCCTAGTTTTGAGTGCAAAAACGAATAGATATAGTGAAATTTCCTTATTTTATTTTAGTTATTTCAATAAAATTTGGACGTAAACAAGATTTAGCCTTTTCTCTTTATAAATGTACAATTCTTTCTCTTGTGTCATTAATAGTTTTTTTTCCAGGTTGCTTCAAGTTACTATTTTCAGTGATTTACTTTTACGTGAAAAATGTTGGTGTTTTTTTTCATATTTGGTGTGCACGATATTGTGTGCCTCTATGCATATAAAGATATTGTGTGCCTCTATGCATATAAAGATATTGTGTGCCTCTATGCATATAAAGATACTGTGTGCCTCTATGCATATAAAGATATTGTGTGCCTCTATGCATATAAAGATATTGTGTGCCTCTATGCATATAAAGATATTGTGTGCCTCTATGCATATCAAGATGTTGTGTGCCTCTATGCATATAAAGATATTCCCATCTTAAAGAAATGAAACTATTAATCACTAATATAGGACGTGGGGAGGGATTGTTTTGACTTGATAAGATATTAAAAGATAATTTAAATATCATGGTATCGTTTGGTTTTGTGCTGACCAATATAGAGATATGTCAGACAGATTGCTATTTAGGTTTAACTTAAAGAATCTGACTTCCATTTTATATATGTAACAAGATTACTGATTATTTTCTATCTTCAATGTTAGACATTATTAGCAAAGCTGCATCCATTTTTATCTATTAAGAAATTCTGTTGAATTCTGACAGTTTTTTTGTTTTTACTAATGGGTCACTACTTATCAAGACCCGGGAGCCATTCGAGGATAGGGTCAAAAAGATTTTCAGTTGGATGATGAACACCACCACGAGAGGACGGAGACGATGGGCAGAATATTACTTAAGAGGAATTGATTATCCAAGAGGACGACTCAATAAGTATTTGTTTACATCAGACTCGAAGACAACCATGTTGTAGTCGGTTGGGAAGCAGTCTTGTGGTATTTTGTTCCATAGATGAAATGTTCTAGGAAAAAAAAAACTTTGTTTATGGAAGTTCCGTTTGGTTTTTGGTGCAGAGAGGAAGAAAGGAAAGTTCATTTCTGTGGTTGTAGATAGTCGAGTTCTTGCTGTGAATGTTTTTCTGGGGGGGGGGGGATCAGGGATTGAAACTCTGTCTAACACCTACCATCAACATGACAATACAGTAGAGAGAGGCTAGCAACATCTATTCAATATAAAAGAAGCCGTAGGGACAAGAAGAGATCATGCTCCCACTAGATTGCGAAGTCGATTTTGTACTACGTCAAGACAGGAAAGACTGCTTCAAGCGGTACCTCCCCATATATGACAGCAATACTCATTTCTATAGCTGTAGAATGATCCAACCATTTTTCCAGAGACCTTGTTACAAGATCCCCCACTACCACATCATGCCATCTATCAGCAAGTATAAACTTCTTGGTCAGAACATCGAAATGTAAAAATTCAAGCTTCTACATTTTGGGATAATTTTTTTTTGTGTGCGCACATATTATTTAAAAAATGTAATTGCATTTCAATCCGCACATTTTTTTCTTTCATTCTTTTGATGTAAACAGACCCACACGAAAGTGAAACTTGTACATGTCAGATTGTTATCTTTGTTTAGATAAGAATACTTTCTCCTCAATCTACGAGGATTGAAGATCTCCTGCAGGCGCGCGCGTGTGTGTGTTTGTAGCTTTGTTGAAAACGTGTTAAATCTTTTCCATCTGAAAGGTTCCACGTTATTCAACCTGCAAAAAATTGACACAACATTAATTGACAATAAATTGTGTTTCTAAACAATTTCGCAATTGACTTTCTTGATTTTTTTTATCATTTCCTGATCTGATAGGAAGTTTTTTGGCACCCAATTTTTGTTTTTTAATTGGTGTGAGAGATTTTTATTACCTCCCTTTTGCACACCCAATCAAATTAATATCAACTAAATCATGTGACACTCAACTTCCAACCTCATCTGGTGAATTGAAACAGGCGTTGGTCAATTTAATTGCAGATATTTTGCCAACTTTTGCCAACTCTGGAAGGGGGGTGGGGTGTTAATTGGCACCAAAAAAGGTTAAATTCATTACAATTTTAGGTAATTTTAATTTTTTAATTTTTCTTAACATAGTTCACCCCAAACAAGGCAAGTTGCCACTGTAGACTTAAGGGCTATTGAGAATTAGGGTGACAGTTTTGGGGGTTATCCTAAATTGGGAGCTGTGCAGCAAGATGCTTGTTCACATTAGTTTTAAATTTCTGCATGTCAGTACAGTCTGGGAAACAGGGAGGGAGTTCCAAAGTCCGACAGCACGAGGAAAGAAGCTATTGGAGTAGAAGGTTCTCCAGCATCTGGGGACTTCCACAGTGAATGGATGGGATTTAGCTGATTGTCGGGTTGGTCAAGTGTATTTACATCGAGGGGGCACCAGAGCAGCAAGTTCATCGGAGCACAAT
Organism: Sepiola atlantica; assembly: GCA_963556195.1. Lineage (NCBI taxonomy): Eukaryota > Metazoa > Mollusca > Cephalopoda > Sepiida > Sepiolidae > Sepiola > Sepiola atlantica. The sequence goes on along the minus strand of OY744529.1, from coordinate 94,057,815 downwards.
CCATTGAAGTATTTGTAAAACAAGCACAAGGATGCAACATTGCGACGATGGGACAGGGGCTGGAGCTTGGTGGATATTGAGGGACCTATTAGATTAGCAACTCTTTTTTTAACCTTGTCTAAGAGGGAGAGATTAGTGGATGGTGCACCAGCCCAGATGTGGCAATAATACTCCATGCATGGGTGGATGGTGGCTTTGTAGAGATATAGGATAATGTCACGAGGTAACGAAGAACTTTAATTGAACACTCGGATATCTATGTATCTCATATAAAGATCAAGTGTTTGCCCCAGGAAGGGGCCCCTTGATTTCTGAGGCTTTACGCTGAAGTAAATTGAAAAAAAAAAATAGTTCAATGTTTTCCTTTTGTCATTGAATCAGTTGTTGCATAAGCTGTAAGTATTGTTCAGCCATAATTCGTTTTGTCTCCGTGTCCTAATGTTTTTAAACAGTAAATTGAATGTTTGTAAATTTTGCTGAGCCCCCCTCTCCAAAACAAAGAAATAGTCCTATTAACAATGCCATGTAAAGTGCTCAATGCCATGTAAAGTGCTCAATGCCATGTAAAGTGCTCAATGCCATGTAAAGTGCTCAATGCCATGTAAAGTGTTCAATGCCATGTAAAGTGCTCAATGCCATGTAAAGTGTTCAATGCCATGTAAAGTGCTCAATGCCATGTAAAGTGTTCAATGCCATGTAAAGTGCTCAATACCATGTAAAGTGCTCAATACCATGTAAAGTGCTCAATGCCATGTAAAGTGCTCAATGCCATGTAAAGTGCTCAATGCCATGTAAAGTGCTCAATGCCATGTAAAGTGTTCAATGCCATGTAAAGTGCTCAATGCCATGTAAAGTGTTCAATGCCATGTAAAGTGCTCAATACCATGTAAAGTGCTCAATACCATGTAAAGTGCTCAATGCCATGTAAAGTGCTCAATGCCATGTAAAGTGCTCAATACCATGTAAAGTGCTCAATACCATGTAAAGTTCTCAATGCCATGTAAAGTGCTCAATGCCATGTAAAGTGTTCAATACCATGTAAAGTGTTCAATACCATGTAAAGTGCTCAATGCCATGTAAAGTGCTCAATGCCATGTAAAGTGCTCAATGCCATGTAAAGTGCTCAATGCCATGTAAAGTGCTCAATGCCATGTAAAGTGTTCAATGCCATGTAAAGTGCTCAATGCCATGTAAAGTGCTCAATGCCATGTAAAGTGATCAATGCCATGTAAAGTGCTCAATGCCATGTAAAGTGCTCAATGCCATGTAAAGTGCTCAATGCCATGTAAAGTGCTCAATGCCATGTAAAGTGTTCAATACCATGTAAAGTGTTCAATACCATGTAAAGTGCTCAATGCCATGTAAAGTGCTCAATGCCATGTAAAGTGCTCAATACCATGTAAAGTGCTCTAATGCCTGTAAGCAACTGATCAAAGTCTCATGTGTATTATCTGCATGTGTATCATTTCTTACATGTGACTGAGTTAATTCCGGGATACTGGTGTTGCTTGCTTGTTTGTTAAGCGAATCAAATTTCTGCATGGAGCTCATGAAGGTCGTGCCTCATGGATTATCTATTCTGTACTGAGTTCTTCTCGTTGGTCGCAGCTATTCGTTAACCTGTAGGATCTTGGTATAGGGCTTTCTTTTTAATTTCCTCCCTGGACAGACTGAGACACAGAAAAACACACCACAAAGTATAAATAATTAGGAACGTGCTTTCCTCTTCATACCAGTTGAGAATACGTCCTTGACAATCAGTCCGACGGAGGGTGGATCACTCTGGCATCAGCTGGCTCTGCTCTGTCGGGCTGAGGTATGGTCCTGTTCAATCCTAGCAGGTGCACTGTCCCAGGCTTTACCTTCTCTCTGGTTTATTGCCAATTGCCTGAGGCGCTCCCAAAAGGGGAATGCCAACGGGGAAGGAAGTAAATGAAGTATAGACTTTTTTCCTTTTTATACAAAATTTACTTAATTTTGAGCAAAACTACTGATACATTAAGTATACTTATCCCCGACACAGAGAACAGAAAGACTAAATAGTTGCATGCAAACTCGGAAGTTTTGGCCCAGAACACATAAAGAAATGGCGCAGAAGCAATATTGCCACTTTCACTCCATTGATTTGTGGTATCGCGCCTGACTCCTCTTTGCTTGACACATTCAGAGGAAGTTGATCAGAGTACGATGGATCCTGATGCTGACTCCTTCTGGATTTTCACCAGAGTCCTGTTAGCCGGGTAGCTCTGATACTACTATGTTACCACCACCCCCTACCATGCTGAAGAAGTGTTAGATTTTAGGGAGGTGCTGGTGTTACTCTCATGGATGGCCCTCGTATAATAAAGTTGTCTGACTTACTCTCAAAAACCAAACTGGTTTATGAACATGCATTTATAAACATGCATTTATAAACATGCATTTATAAACATGCATGTGTGCGTTGACTGCACAGACCGTGATCGTTCCGCTCGTTGTGCCGCAACAAAGGAATTCTCCTTCCAAACAAAAACTCCAGTTTAAAAACAATTAACAGAGGTTTATTTTTCTTTCAAAGTTAAAATGGTACTCATTTTCTTAGGTTGAATAGCAGACTTGCAAAATAGGAATTTTTGCCCGACCAAATCAACACAGAAGCTTCTTAGTTTAGAGCCTAAGAGCCAACTTCTTTCTGAGAGGCACACAAATCCAACCGACTCTCAGACTGCCTCATGCCCGGAGGACTGGCTCTAACTGCCCTGCCCTGCCCTGCCCTGCCCATACACTGGAATATATTTACATTTGACCGGAAATCTGAGATTCTCAGTCATCCCCATTCAACCACCTAGAAACTGACTACTCAAGATGTCCACTAGAGATAACGGCCAGCCAGTGTCCACTGAAAAAGGCTTATCTCCAGACAATCTGTGAACATTATTTTTCTTGAGTAGGATGCTCTCAGTATGAATCCCCATTTAAAGAGACATTACTTTATTTCCGAAGAGAAATAACATTCTGGGTGGCCAGACTCCAAATCAGAGATATTTTCAACATCTCTCACCCGTAACAAGTCTGCTATTTGCATGCACCAAAAACATGCTGCCTTGTGCATGTTTTCACTCTAACATTTTGCCGAGATTCGAACTGATGCATATGTGGTTGTAAGCCACATGTGGTAATAATTACTCTCCGCTATCTATGAACCCTGACATCAAATATAAATGGTAGATTTCCATACGTGATTTTCATGCCCAGATTTCGATACAAGATTTTGGCGCGTAAATTTCAATGCAGAATTTTTTTTAACAATTCTTTTAGAATGATTTTCAAATTGAAAAGATAGTAAATATAAGTGTTTTTTTTTGTATAAAAAACATTTTTATTTTATTGTTTGGAATTTTTTAGATGAGGATTGATAATTTTCATTATTTGAACTACTATTCTCATCTTAGTTGTTATTTTCACAACGTTTCGGACGATTTAACTGTCGCCCTTCTTCAAGTGCATCTTTTTCAAATTTGTGAATCTTTATGCTGAACTGGGAAACCTATACAGAATTTCGAATAAGTTCTTGAGTTTAACATAAAGATTCCCAAGTTAAAAACAAAAAAAAAAACGCATCTGAAAAAGATCAGAGGTTACATTGGGCAAAATATTGTGAAAATAACATCCAAGATGACAATACATAATCCGTATTTTTATTTGACTGACCAAATACACAAACATGATCGATATTTGAAATTTATTCTTTCGTTGTTCAGAAAATTATGAAACCGGTCAGTAACAAGTTTGTTTCGAAACATCAACTGAGAATCATTTCGTATTCAACTAATCGTTTTCTTTTCTTGTCTTTTTTAACAGGTGAATCTTTATTTGCTGTCGCGAATTGTCTACGGCTTGGCCCAACTGAGCGTGAAGAAAGGATATGTGCCAAAACCTAAGACGGCCCCATTCCCCATGTTTGCAGCTTTTGTTTGGGGCGTTGCCTTGTTGCTTTTCGAATATGAACGAGAAATTCTGCAGACATCGATGAAATCATCGATGACATATTTGTATGATGACAGCAACAATTGGAATTCAGTGCGAGACTTTCTTATTTACAATAAATGACATGTTCAGTAACACTTTCATGCTCTGCATAAGTCGTTCATTGATGAAAACAAACTTATTTACAGGGAGAAAATAATTCTGTGTTTATTTTTCAATATTACACACACACACACACACACACACACACACAGATATATAATATATAACTTTCAATGACAATAAAAGGATTAAATAAATCTGATGGTATGAGTTAGAATGGAAAAAAAAAAAAAACAGAAGACCTAAAACTCAACGTTTCACCCAACTGTTGCGTGGGCTTTTTCAAGAGAAAAAAGCTAAAAGTGGCAAAAGGCGGAAAGATCTGTAATTTTGGGGAATATATATAGTAATCAAGGTATAATAAATTAAAATCTATGCAATGAGGGAAGATGCCACTTTTAGCTTTTTTGTCTTGAAAAAGTTGGGCGAAACGTTCCATTTTAACTCATAACTGTCAGTAGGAATAGCAGCAAACTTAGTTATTGTTTGCACGCATAACATGCAATCAATAATAAACACAATAGTAACAGTAACAGTGGTGGTGATGCTATTAGTGTTAATAATAATAATACTAACTTGTGTTATTGTAGAATACAAAAGTAATTGCAACTAACGAACAAATGTTTAACAGCTGATGTCATATAAAAAGCAACAGTAAATGATAACATCAACAATGAACAAGAAGTATACATAGGAGCTACAGAAAATAATTTCAAGTGTAGGTATAATCACTGCATGATGACGTTCAGGAATCAAACTTGCAGAAATAGTACCACACTGTCTAAATATATATGGGAACAAAAAATAGAAATGTTAGCTCTAATAACAATTGAGAAATCTTAAAACGAGGTTCAAAATACACAAATACACCACCGTGCAAAATATCTTCGATTACGGTCGATGCTGCACTGGCAGTGAGATGTGTATTTTTGAGTCTCTTTTGTTGAAGAGCGCCTACCTGTGTCTTCTGTGCTTTTTCATCCACGACTCATTTCCGATTTTGACCTGATTTTCTGATTAGTTGATGTTAAATTTGGGAAATCTCAACTACCATATAATGAAATTATGATTGTATAGTATATAAATAAAATATATATCATGCTCTTTCCATACAATTGAGCGCTCTGGTTTATTTTATCTATTGATACAAGATTTTCACTAAATATTATATATATATATATATATATATATATATATCTCGATACAACCAGACCAAGAACAGTGTCAATTAATCTTTTTATTTTAATTTCACATCCATTTGATCCTGAGAAACTATACAAGCAGACTAGGTTTGAATTTTACAGTAAAAAAAGAATCTTCTAAAATAAAACAATATAGGAAAAATGTATGCACATTTATTTGCCTTTTTCAAAAGTTGTCATGTTGTTTTTAAAAATTTTAATTTTATTTTAGCTAGTTGTATGAAAGTTTGCCTGGGTTTAACTTTGACTACATAACAAAACAATAATCTATCTTTCTCTATCTCTGTATGTATGTATGTATGTATTGATTTACTCCTCTCCAGGAGTTAGGCACAAGGCCAGTTTTTATCTTACTCCCACAAGCAAGATGTGACCCAAGGTCGGGTCGGGAAAGTGGGGTTTAAAAATTGCCTGGGCAGCCCCGTCGGCATTCCCCGATAGGGGCGCCTCAGGCAGTAAGCAATAAACTTACTCCTCCCAAAGAGGGGAGGCGAAGCCTGGGAGGGTGGACCTCCTAGAACTGCACAGGACAGACCCATAGACCGGCGTAAATCAAGACCCGAAGGTCAAGACAATACCGATCTATGGGGTGCAGTATCCATCGGAACAGATACTACACTTTGATCTTAGCCAAAAGGCCGAGGCACAATGTATGTATGTATGTATGTATATATATATATATATATATATATAATATTTATTATTAAATTATTAATACCTACAGACGCTAGCGTTTCAAGCTTATTGCTCTCATCAGTGCAGGCAGTAACCATTTCAGACAGTCGGGAGGTGCAAACCAGGTTCATAGTCAGCTTAGAATCTACAAGCAGTCACCATATTCACCTGGCCACCAGAAACTGTCATGTAATTAAGGGAAATTAAGATCTATATGTACCTATAAGCGGGCACAGATAGAAGACTACTCGAGAGTGTTCGATGAACTTATTCGGAACTTTGCATTAGAGCTTTTTGACAGTCTATTTTTAACATCTCTGAGAGTGCTCAACTTTAATTTCTTAAAGGGGCTTAGTTTAATATTTATTAATAAATATTGGCTCAAGCCTACAATCACGAGACTAACGCTCAGAACCACATACTCACACACTATATATATATATATATATATATATAGCAAAACATTTATATGGAAAAAAACGTAGATTTAGTATAAGGAACGTTTATGTTTTTGTCTTTTAAGGGAAGTGGGGTCTGATCAACTCTGCTGGGAAGCCATGAAATTAAATACTGTCTTGTTTTTAAATTCCCGAAACAGTTTTTCATGGTAAACAACTGATGATCCCTTAAAATAGTGTAAGAAACAAACTAATATAATAATTGTAAAAAATAAATTGACTTACATGAGTGATTTTCCACTGAAAGACTTGGGACTATAAGTTTTTTAAATTTTTTAATATAGTTTTAATGGTTGAGAAACTTCCGAGACTATATGTATAATTTCTGGTAAACTATTCCAAAAGAAATGTTATATATATCTACTAGAGCAGCATCTTTCTTTACTATCATCTTTAATTCAATCTAAAGTGAAACAATCTTAAAACATTAAACTTTTCATGGAATAATTGATTCTTGCCCTAAGTATTTATGAATAATGACAAAAAAAAACAATGCAATATTCAGAGTAGTTTAGATTAAGTATCAAAATGTTTTTTTTTCTTCTGTTGTCGTTAAATCCTGACGTGTCATCAGCCAATCAAAATGAAGCATTTGGGATGGTTAACAATGATAGGTTGTTACACTATCACAACAAATAGGCATTTTGTGCATGACTTCCAACCTTTCTTATCTGTTGCTACTGGAATCAGGCAGTGCCGACTCAGGAGAGGTGTGGTGGGAGATTGCGCAACCCTTGCTTCACAATTATAAAGGCAGCCACCCTTACAGGGGGTATCCATTGTTTGTCGAGACTGAATAGAGGCAATGCCATGCATAGTATTAGCAACAAGCAATTCTTTGTCTTTGCTAGCACAATTTTATTTGCATTATGGGTGATAACATGATTTGCAAAATTTCTCAGTGAACAGTCGTTTGCTCTCCGTGGGTAGCCAGTTAGCCGAGCTATTCGTTTGCTCTCCGTGGGTAGCCAGTTAGTTGAGCTATTTGTTTGCTCTCCGTGGGTAGCCAGTTAGCCGAGCTATTCGTTTGCTCTCTGTGGGTAGCCAGTTAGCCGAGGTATTCGTTTGCTCTCCGTGGGTAGCCAGTTAGCCGAGCTATCTGTTTGCTCTCCGTGGGTAGCCAGTTAGCCGAGCTATCTGTTTGCTCTCCGTGGGTAGCCAGTTAGCCGAGCTATCTGTTTGCTCTCCGTGGGTAGCCAGTTAGCCGAGCTATTCGTTAGCTTAGAGAGCTCCAACTTTCCTGGATGATCTTCTTGGTTTTATTTTTGGCAAACATTATGAATTCTTTTCTTGTCTAAACCTAATGATTTAATTTAAATCCTTTTGGCATTAACAAAAATCTTTAACGATTTTACATGGTTGGCTGCAGAAAATTCTGCAATGTCATTTTTATTTTCTGTCTGACTCACTTAAAAACTGATGAAACTAAAATGTAAATTTAAAGTAAAGCCAAATGTTGAATTTTTTTCATATATATATATATATATATATATATATATAACAAATATTAAATTAATATAAATGTATTAAGGCTGAAGACAATGCAGTGAGCCGGATTGATGAGGAGCTGGAAAGAACAAAAATAAACAACCGAAGGAGAGGACTTACAACTATCTATTTATTTTATTTTTCAATCTTACATAAACAGCAAGTTCTACTTTCTGGCATCCATTTGAGTGAATTCAACACAGTCGGACTTTTCCTTTGTGCCCATTTTTAACAAGGGGAAGATTTTCCCGAAATATCAAATGATTTCTAATCATCCGGACATCACACACATCTAACACCATACTTGCTGTTTGTGTATGAGTGAAAATAAAAAGATAGCTGTAAGATCTCTCCTTTGATTGTTTATTTTTGTTCTTTCCAGCTTCTCATCAATCTGACTCTCTGCATTGCCTTCAGCCTTCTTAATACATTTATTACAATTCCCAGCAATACTTAAAGCAAACTGTCATGTAAAATTTACTGGGGAAGACAATGGAAGTGTTCTCGAATCTCTAAATGCACCCCTAAAGTGGCTATGAGGGCATAACCCCTCCTAAACCTTCAAATATATCGTATTTTTATCAATTTTATACATAGGATTTAAATTTTTCTGGGGAAGACAATGGAAGTGGTCCTGAATCTCTACATTACCCTCTATATGCTGAATGTCTGTGCTCTCACCTCTACGTGACCCATTGGGACAGAACCTCCTTAAAACTTCAAATATGTATATCCGATTTTGATGAAATTCAAACCATATCTATAAAATACTAATTTAGAGAGTTATCCAACATTTTAGCTTCTTCTGAGTGTTTTCTTTTTATTAAAATGTCACCACTTATGAAGGTCCAAAGGCCACTCGAGGATGAGGGTTAATAAGTGTCAGGTGGACGGTGCGACAACACCGTGATGATTGGTAATGATGGTGGAAATTGGGAAGAATTTGATTATATAAGAGGACGGCTTAAGAATTTCTTTACATTGGACTTGAAAACGCCCATGTTGTAGTCAGCTGGGAAGCAGCCCCGTGGTATTGTGTTGCAGAGACGGGTAGTTCTAAGAAAGAAACTTTGCTCATGGAAGTTTCGTTTAGTTATAGGCAGAGAGAGAAAGGGAAATTATTGACAGTGGTTGTAGGTAGACGAGTTCTTGTGAATGTCTTACAGGTTGAGACCATATTGGGGTGAAACAGGTGGAGGGGAGCAGTAAAAACAAAGAAGTGATGTTATGAGCATAGTGAAAAAGTACATAGTATTGATCCCCATTCAATCCCGAGCAACATCGGGTTTTCTTGCTAGTTGTATATAAATTGGTCAGATGAAAATGCTTAATAGTTTTTCTAATACAAAATAAATATTTAATTCTCTTTTGACAGTTTTTTATGGCAAACATTGGGCCATGTTCTTAAAAAAAAAAGAAGTATTTCAAATCAATGTTATCAAATACATAATTAATCCTGATCGATATTTTATTTTTGATTAGTCATATTTAGAGAAAGGAGGGGGAGCTTTTACTCTCACTGTCAGAAGTCCTCTTCTTGTCATTCATTAAGTATCAGAATTTATTTAATAAGAGACATATTTTTTGTATGCACCGATTCTTGTGCATTTTGATTGACTAATCGACATAATTTATGATAATTTTGACCAATCTCTATATTTGTTCCAAATTAGTGAAAACTTGTAAATATTATTAGTATTAAAAAACTGAAAATGCATTTAAATTATTTAACTTCACTGAGAAAAAGTTATTTCTTTAACTTAAATTTATTTTTGTAGTTATTTAGTTTTTCTATTTTAATGTTACGAACAGGCAGGACATTTTCTCAACTTTATTTGCTAGTATAGAGATATAACAATCTCGGCGAGTCTTCCCTCCATTCGCATATTTTTGCCAGCCTGGAAAGATGTAATGCTGAACGAACATATAATACACTGTCCCCAAAGGAGGAGGTAATGACTGATAAGATAATATCATGACAACAGAACAGATACTACACTACCCCCTTCAAAATAGAGGAGGTAATACCTGGGAGGATCCCCCATAAAAGGAGAAGTTAATACCTGTGAGTATGGTATCATGGCAACAGAAAAGATATTACACTACAACACCCCCCCCCCCCCCCCCCAAAAAAAAAAGAAAGAAAAAAGGAGAAGGTGACTACCTGGGGAAGATGGTCTCATGACAACAAAACAGATACTACATTATCCCCTTCTCCCCCAAAAAGATGATGTAATACCTGGGATGGTTTCCCTTCCACTCCTTTATGACAACAGAACCGATATTACACTACCCATCCCCATTAAAAAAAATAATACAATAATACAGGGTGTCTCAAAAAAATGTACTCACTCTTAGAATGACGAGAAAACCTTTATTTACCTTGGTGCGCGTTATCAGCTTTGTTTGAACAATAATGGTCATCAGTTTGAACATTTGCGAACATGATTCTTCAATTACATCTGTCTCATGTATTCGATGCTATTTCATTTCACTCTATGTTCATAAATAAACGTTTTCTCGTCATTCTACGAGTGAGTACATTTTTTTGAGACACCCTGTAGATTCATTTAAAAATGCCTAGTCATAAAAACATTATTGTTTTATAGTTCCTTGGCCTTTTGTCTAAGATCAAAGTAGGGCTGCTGATGATCTGTTCGCCGGGCGTTTTGGGTGATCGGAGGGGGAGATCTGCTCCGACTGGAGTTGGGCGCCGAGTATGAGCCGTCGCAACAACTCTGAGTTCTCTCTGACTTGGCGATTAGCCCGGAACGTGTTACATCTCAATGCCATACAACACAGTTCTGGAATAGAGGACTCGCCCGAGTGTCCCTGCTGTGACACTTGAATAAGAAACGCCTGATCAGATCATGCTTTCTTCCAATGCCAGGAACTCCGACGGTTCTGCGGGTATGTCAACGAGGTGACGGCTCGTATTGTTCTTGAGCATCCTCTGCCGCTAGACGTATACAACGTAATCGGCAACGTTGGGCTGGCGCGGTACAGGGAGAGATGAATGGTGTTTCTCGTGATCCTAGCCGTAGTGCGAATAGTGATGTGGACGTCGTGTCTGAGAGAAGACCCAGGTTGAATCTTTTGCTGATCAGGATCTGATTGCGTTTGTCAAGCACCAGCTGATGGTCAAGATCAGATGGGATAGAGAAAGATTATCTTCCTCGGTATTTGAAAAAAGGTGGATACAAGTAGCGAGCTTGTGTGTACAAAAAGGAATCAAGTATGAATATGTGTTCCCTGCCTGAGCATGGTGCACACATTCCTGGTCCTGTCGGACCTCAGTTCTTCAGGTAAGTTTTGTCTCTTAGCTATTCGAGTGAATGAGTTAAGACTCCAACCCTCTTCAGCAATAGAAATCCTCCAAGATGCTCACTACCGACTTTCAATATTTTGTCCACGGTCTCCCCCCAAATTCTATCTATCTTGGAAAGACCCCACCTATTCTCGTAACTCCATCACTTGTATTTTCTTCTTTCTCCAACTGAGATCCCACTTCCATTTAGAGATCGACCTGCTTGTTTTCGGTTTTGAACAAACCAGAAAACAGTGAGCGGTCTATTATTTAGAAAAGGTTGGGAGGGTCTTACTAACGGGATTCTTTGTTTTTTTTTCCCACTCCCCGTTTTATTCCAATGAAATCTTTGTACATAAATATATTTATGAAAAATAAAATTTCCAATCAATTTAGGGTTGTCTAAGTAGGACGGCCCCTAGTGTAAATGTGGTATTGTGATGACTAAGATGATTCTGGTTAAGAGTAGGATAGACATTTTTATCAGTTGAAACTACAAACGACACCCAATTCCCCACACTTTTGATGGCCTTGTGCCTACTTTGTTTTAAATGCAAATTTTTTATATTTTTTGCAAATAAATAATTCAAAGTGTAGTATCTGTTCTCAGCATCCCAGCGGCATCAGACGTTTTACTATCGACAAAACTATTGCTCTCTATTGTTTCACTTTACTTCAGTCGAAGTTCTCAGAAATCAAGGGACCCCTTCCTTTGGCTAACACTTGATCTCTATATGAGATACATAGATATTCGAATATTCTATTAAAGTTATCCTTTATTTCTCAAATGTTGAGTTAGTAAAGAAGTATGAACATTAATTTTCCTCTCCCAAATTGACCAGTTAACTATGTTATAGTATATCTTTCTTTTGGTCTCTTGGTCTCACCGGATTCCGAGACAAGAATTCATCTAGTCTGGTGAAGTATCCAGCTAAGTTCTGTTACTTGGGGTGACATTACTTTGAGAAGGTGCACCATTTCTCGTATGAGCCAGTGTATAACCGTGTTGAGTGGATCTTATTTGGACTTCAAATACTATGTTATTTTGAATAAGTGTTTACTTGTAGGGGAAGTATCCTCATGTCAGGTTGTCCTGACAAACCCTTGTACAGAGAGACCAAAGACACTCGAAGATTGCGTCTAGTAGGTAATTCAAACTGAATTATTGCGTATATATAAGAAAATATGACAATGCAAATTACAAATGAATCATACAGAATATTAATTTATTAGGAACTGTTTAAAAGATAAATATGCAAATTCGGAATGCCTAAAACAGATTACTATGAATACGGTATTTCAAAATGTTATCTTGTATCATAGAATTAAGTAAGCATAACGCGTTTTTATGTTAATATAGTTAGGATATGGGGAAAAAATCGTCTTTATTGAAAGTACATTAGTCGGGGTACTTAGGTGAGTAGATTTCATTTTGATCAAAGAGGAGACAATTTATCACGGATTCATGCTCGACACCATGAAATGCAAAGAGTTATTTTATTTTATTTTCATTATAACTTGAAAATTATAAAAATTAAAAATTTTCTTTTCTTTTCATTAAAACTTATAAATTAAAGAAATTAAAATTTTGATTTTATTTTCATTATAACTTGGAAATTATAGAAATTAAACATTTTGTTTTATTTTTATTATAACTTGGAAATTATAGGAATTAAAAAAAATATTTTATTTTCATTATAATTGGGAAATTATCGAAATAAATTTTTTTTCTTTTATTTTCATTATAATTGGGAAATTATAGAAATTAAAAATTTTATTTTGTTTTTATTATAACTTGGAAATTATAGAAATTAATTTTTTTATTTTTCATTATAATTGGAGAATTATAGAAATTATGAATTTTATTTTATTTTTATTAAAACTTGGAAATTATAGAAATTAAAAATTTTATTTTATTTTTATTATAAATTGGAAATTATAGAAATAATTTTTTAAATTTTATTTTCATTATAATTGGGAAGTTATAGGAATTAAAAATTTTATTTTGTTTTTATTATAACTTGGAAATTATAGAAATTATTTTTTTTTTCATTATAATTGGGAAATTATAAAAATTAAGACTTTTCTTTTATTTTCATTAGAACTTGGAAATTATAGAAATTAAATTTTTATTTTTATTTTCATCATAATTGGGAAATTATAGAAGTTAAAAATTTTATTTGATTTTCAGTATAATTGGAAAATTTAAAAAATTAAGAATTCAATTTTTTTTTATTATAACTTGCAAATTATAGAAATTAAAATTTTTATTTTATTTTCATTATAATTGATAAAGTATTCAAATTAAGAATTTTATTTTATTTTTTATTATCCCTTGGAAACTACCGAAATTAAATTTTTATTTTATTTTCATTATAATTGGGAAATTATAGAAATTTAAAAAATTTATTTTATTTTTATTATAACTTGTATATTATAGAAATTAAGAATTTATTTTATTTTCATTATAACTTGGAACTTATAGAAATTAAAAATTGTATTTAATTTTCATTATAACTTGTAAATTATAGAAATCATGAATTTATTTTATTTTCATGATAACTTGGAAATTATAGAAAGTAAACATTTTATTTTATTTTCATCATAACTTGGAAATTATAGAAATAACATTTTTATTTTATTTTCATTATAATTGGGAAATTATAGAAATAAAAAATTATTTTATTTTTTATTATAACTTGGAATTCATAGAAATTAAAAAAATATTTTATTTTCATTATAACTTGTAAATTATAGAAATTAAAAATTTTATTTTATTTTCATTATAACTTGGAAATTATAGAAATTAAATTTTTTATTTTATTTTAATTATAATTGATAAAGTATAGAAATTAAGAATTTTATTTTATTTTTTTTATTATCCCTTAGAAACTACCGAAATTAAATTTTTTATTTTATTTTCATTATAATTGGGAAATTATAGAAATTAAAATTTTTATTTAATTTTCATTATAATTGGGAAATTATAGAAATTAAAAAATTTATTTTATTTTCATCATTACTTGGAAACTAAAGAAATTAAAATTTTTATTTTATTTTCATTATACCTTGGAAATTATAGAAATTAAAATTTTTATTTTATTCTAATTATAACTTAGAAATTATAGAAATAACATTTTTTATTTTATTTTCATTATAATTCGGAAATTATAGAAATAAACATTTTTATTTTATTTTTTATTATAACTTGGAAATTATAGAAATAAAAAAATATTTTATTTTTATTATAACTTGTAAATTATAGAAATTAACATTTTTATTTTATTTTCATTATAACTTGGAAATTATAGAAATTAAAATTTTTATTTTATTTTCATTATAATTGGGAAATTATAGAAGTTAAAAATTTGTTATTTTCATTATAATTGGTAAATTATAGAAATTAAGAATTTTTAAAAATTTTATTATAACTTGGAAATTATAGAAGTTAAAATTTTTATGTCATTTTAATTATAATTTGGCAATTATAGAAATTAAGAATTTTATTTGATTTTTTATTATCACTTCGTAATTATAGAAATTAAAATTTTCATTTTATTTTCATAATAATTTGAAAATTATAAAAAAAATTATTTTTATTTTATTTTCATTATAATTGGGAAATTATAGAAATTAAAATTTTATTTTATTTTCATTATAATTGGGAAATTATAGAAATTAAAAAATTCATTTTATTTTTATTATAACTTTGAATTTATAGAAATTAAAAAAAATATTTTATTTTCATTATAACTTGTACATCATAGAAATTAAAATTTTATTTTTATTTTCATTATAACTTGGAAATTATAGAAATTAAAATTTTTATTTTATTTTCATTATAATTGGTAAATTATAGAAATTAAGAATTTTTAAGAATTTCATTATAATTGGGAAATTATAGAAATTTAGAATTTTATTTTATATTTTATTATAACTTGGAAATTATAGAAATTAAGAATTTTATTTTCTTTTCATTATAACTTGGTAATTATAAAAATTAAAAATTTTATTTTATTTTCATTATAACTTATAACTTATTGAAATAAATTTTTTAATTTTATTTTCATCATAATTGGGCAATTATAGAAATTAAACATTTTATTTTATTTTTATTATAACTTGGAAATTATAGAAATTAATTATTTTATTTTTCATTATAATTGGGAAATTATAGAAATAAGGAATTTTATTTTATTTTCATTATAACTTGGAAATTATAGAAATTAAATTTTTTATTTTATTTTCATTATAATTGGGAAATTATAGAAATTAAGAATTTTATTTTATTTTTTATTATCACTTGAAATTAAGAATTTTATTTTATTTTCATTATAACTTGGAAATTATAGAAATTAAATTTTTTATTTTATTTTCATCATAATTGGGAAATTATAGAAGTTAAACATTTTATTTTATTTTTATTATAACTTGGAAATTATAGGAATTAATTTTTTTATTTTTAATTATAATTGCGAAATTATAGAAATTAAGAATTTTATTTTATTTTTATTATAACTTGGAAATTATAGAAATAAAAAAAATATTCATTTTTATTATAACTTGGAAATTATAGAAATTAAGAATTTTATTTTATTTTCATTATAACTTGGAAATTATAGAAATTAAAAAATTTATTTAAGTTTCATTATAACTTGGAAATCATAGAAATTAAGAATTTTATTTTATTTTCATTATATATTGGAAATTATAAAAATTAAAATTTTTATTTTATTTTTGTCATAACTTGGAAATTATAGAAATTAAAATTTTTATTTTATTTGCATTATAACTTGCAAATTATAGAAATTAAAATTTTAATTTTATTTTCATTATAATTGGGAAATTATAGAAATTAAGAATTTTATTTTATATTTATTATAACTTTGAAATTATAGGAATTGATATGTTTATTTTAGTTTCATTATAATTGGGAAATTATAGAAATTAAAAAAATTATTTTATTTTCATTATAAGTTGGAAATTATAGAAATTAAAATTGTTATTTTATTTTCATTATAACTTGGAAAATTTAGAAATTTAAAAATGTTATTTTATTTTCATTATAATTGGGAATATATAGAAATTAAAAAATGAATAAGGAATCCAGGAAGCAAGAGAGCACATTGATTCCTAAGAAACGCTGGGTATACATCGAGGGAGTTAAAAACTATAAAAGTATAAAAAATTATGTCACAAAATGTAACTGTAATTAAACTCCCTCCAATCTAATCACCGGTGAGTACACATTTCGGTCCTACCCCCAAACTGGAATATTGTAAAATAAATAATAAAAGAATAATAAAAGTAATATCGTGTTATGGCCGAGGCACAAAAGAACATAGGGTTCCTCGTTCAATCTTTAGTAATGCCGCGTCTATGTATTAAATAACACTTAGTTTCAAATCAATAGGCTTTTACTCTGCCAAAAGTCTCATCTCAGTAAAACTTAGACTATGTGACTTTTTTCAATAAGTATTTACAACAAAAACATAAGTCAATCGTGAGACTATATATCTCAATCTGACAACATAAAGATGGGCCAAAGTCTTATCTTGGCCTTACTTTTCCATATTGTATGAAGTATTTCCGATATCATGCCATGGAAACGTTTATAACTCAAAAACTATGCTGAAACTTTGCATGGTGATTACTTTTATGAAAAAGAACAGATCCATACATCACATTTGAAAAAATCGGAAGTTGAAATTCTGTCAAAATTTCGACCATGACCATAATTTTTAGTATAAGATGAGAGACTTCATTGCCTGCAATATGGGCCAAGTAGTGAGTTTCTACAATTAACAGAACCTAAGTTTTCATCAAAAGTGTGACTTTCATTTTTTCCATGACTATGCTATTTCGATCTACTAAAACACTGATGACTTTCTTCTATTGTGACTTATATCTGATCTTGGTACCAGGTGGGGCATAAAGATCTCCCACATTATTAATGGATATAAAAAAAGTACACAACTATCATAACAAAATAAAAATCATTAACATTTCTGAAACGTACATAAAAAAATAGCTGGAACATCATCAGATATCCTAACGGTCATCTCTGAACGCATATATCATACACTGGACAAGGCAGGTGAAGCTAGGCCGGTAGCGCTTGATATATCCAAGACCTTTGACAAGGTCTAGCATGAAGGGCTTCTCCTAAAACTGCACTCATATGGTATTACTGGACAAATATTTAATATAATTAAATCCTTCCTAACAAAAAGAAAGATCCAGGTTGTCCTTGATGGCCGTTCATCTAAGCAACATGACATAAATGCTGGTGTATCCCAGGGATCCATCCTTGGACTTCTACTGTTCCTGATTTTCATAAATTACCTCCCTGGTGTCATTGAGACGAAGATAAGAATATTTGCTGACGACACCACGCTCTACTCTCGTACTGTGGGCAAAACCGACGCGCACATATTCGAGGCAATGGCTGAATCCTTAGAAAATGACCTCAAGTCTGTAGTGGATTGGGGTAAAAAAATGGATGGTAACTTTTAATGCCGCAAAGACAACGCTACTTTCCTTCAATAACTACAAGAAACCTCTTCAAACACTGATTGTCATGGCAAATAACACCCTACCTTGAAGACATTGCCAGGGCTGCTGCAAAGAAGGTAGGCTCCCTCTACCGTGCTAGCAAACTTCTCACACCTGACATTATCCTATATCTCTACAAAGCCACCATCCGCCCATGCATGGAATATTGTTGCCACATCTGGGCTGGGGCATCATCCACTAGTCTCTCCCTCTTAGACAAGGTCCAAAAAAAGAGTCACCAACTTAATAGGTTCCTCAATATCCACCAAGCTCCAGCCCCTGCCCCTGGTCGCAATGTTGTTTCCTTGTGCCTGTTTTACAAGTACTTCAATGGATTGTGCTCTAATGAACTTGCTGCTCTGGTGCCCCCACGACGCAAATTCACTAGACCAACCCGACAATCTGCCAAATCCCATCCATTCACTGTGGAGGTCCCCAGATGCCGAAGAGCTTTCTACTCCAAAAGCTTCTTTTCTCGTGCTGCTGGACTCTGGAACTCCCTCCCTGCTCCCTGTTTTCATGACATGCAGAAATTTAAAACTAATGTAAACAGACATCTCGCTGCACAGCTCCCAATTTAGGTTGACCCCCTCCCCAAACTCTCACCCTTTTTCTCAGTAGTCCCTTACGTCTACAGTGGTGGCCTGCCTTGTTTGGGGTGAGCTATATATATATAAATTATTTTTTAAAAACGATCAGGAAGAGGGTTGGACCAAGAATAGTTCGATGGTTAATTTGTTCAAGAATTTATCTTTGTTAATTTCTCTTTTATATCGCTATAAACAAATCGAGATAATTCTGTTCATAACGTCACACGTTGCAAATCTAACATATAAAGTTAATAATAGACAATAGGTTATCTTGGAGACATATTAAGAACTCCCTTGGCGCCCTGTTCAATTTGTTTTTATCGGCCATGCTAAATTTCCAACATGACGAGACAGGTTTTTAGCGTTTCGCGTGTACGATTCAACTTCCTATAACTTACCGTTTTTTGTTAACAAAAAACATTAGATTGGTTTTATGGAATAATAAGGTGTTTTGAAATAGTGCCGAGCGGCATTTTATTTGAGGATCCCCTTAAAGCTTATTTTAAAATTATCTTATTCATATTGATATAAAAAATAGCAAAAAACAAAACAAAAAATAAAACAAAACAAAAAAACAAAACACGTGAAAGTTATTTTCTCTGCTCTGTAGTCGTCGAAATGGCGACTGCAACTAAGTACGTCTATAGAAAAATGGGGTGAAAATCGCAGCCATATTCATGGAATCTGGTTTTCCGGTGATGTTGAGGAGTATAGGGGTGGGGTACAAGAACCCGAAGAATGACTAAATGTCGCGTTGTTTTCAAAGAAAACAAAACCAAACTTCTGGTGACTTTTTGAGGACTGATGACATGTCTATTAAAGGTGGGGAGGAGTGGGGGTGGAATTATTGGCGAAGCGGTCAATAGGGATGAGAATCCGAGTCAAATATTCGGTCGAGGGAGGCAACTGATGATCCATTTTGTTTATTTAGCAAATCGTATTTGTAAAATCGGTGGATGTGAACAAGAAACTTAAATTGTCGGATGAGAGAATTTTTTTTTTTTACTGCAATTGGCGGAAACCAACTTTTTTTGTCTAAATTTTTACATTTAATGGGTTGGCACTTTTTATGACCGCCTCTGACCTCCAAAACAGGAAAAAAACAACATTTTTTTAATCGAGAGCAGAGTTAAACAAAAAGATGGGGTTTTAATGTGTGTAAAATCCATCAATGTTGATTCTATTTTGAAAAGTAAAAAAATAAAAATAAACCGAAAAGAAAATTAGTGCAACGTCGGCCAGACGTAAAAATAAGCACCGAATTTATTTTATTTTTTTTTTTATTGACGGCAGACATTTCTCTTTATTATTATTATTTTTTTAAATAGTTGCGATTTGTTGTTTAATTTGAGTCACGTGAAACAAATCATTGATTGTGATTGGTGGCGGTTACTGCCGGTCAGAGGTGGACATAAAAAGTGCTGCCGCTTTTAATGTCTATTATTCATCCTTGCCTCACACCCTTTTAAACAAAACGATGTTAATTAAAAAATAAAATAAAACAACAAAAGACAACTATTTAACGGACATTAAAAAGTTTTTTTGTTTCGATTTCTGTCTGTTATATTTGCTCCATCACCGATGATTGAGCATTATTGTAACAAAATGGCGACAAACAAAATTCCCTTCCTTATTTCTAGACGAGTGAATCGAAAGGGGAGATAATTCGAATTATTTTAAGTGTCTTAATTCTTTTCTTAATTTTCCGAAAATAGACGTCAATATTTTCTATTTTTATATTTTATATGATGTCAAAGTTACTCAAATAAATCTATTTTATTTCCTTTTTAATACCGTTTCTTAATGTATTTTATTACAAAAATACTGTTTTTAAATGTTTCTTCTGACAAATTCTCATGTTTCTCTATCTGTGTTACGGTTTCCCGTGACGAAAAAAAAAAAATCAAATATGATCGTTTCGTTATGAGTCCCCCTAAAAAATAATTCGAATTATCTCCCCTTTAAATTTACTCCTCTAGAAATAAGGAAGGGAATTTTGTTTGTCGCCATTTTGTTGCGATAATGCACAAGCATCCCATTCCCATTTAAACAAAAGAATACCAATTAAATATTTACTATTTAACCGACATTCAGTTTTTGTTTCGATTGCTATATGTTATTCTTGCCCCGCCCCTATAACTGCCCACATTTGTACCCCTCAACGGAAATACACCCGACAAACGCGACTAGCAGCAAAATCCTGTAGAGGTCCCCAGATGCCAGAAAACGTTCTCCTCCAATAGCTTCTTTCCTTGGACTGCTTGGATGAATTTGCATAATTTTTTCTCTACAATCTTATTTTCAGTTAACATGTACGTACACAACAAAGTTTATACATTTTAATGTCATTGTGAAACTGCAGAAGCACCAAAGTTGTTTTTTTCTATTGCTAACGTTTATTCCTACCACATCTCCATCCAAACAAACGTTCGTAATAAAGAATTAACTAAATATTTGTTTCTATTGCTATGGTTAATACTTATCGCATCGTTATTTAAATAGACGTTCCTAATTAAAACTAAAGTATTTAATTGTTATTAAAATGTTTTTAGTTCTATTGCTAACGTTTATTCTTTCCACATCTTTAACTAAATAAAAGTTCATAATAAAAAAACCCTATTTAATTGTCATTAAAATGTTTTTGGTTCTATGGCTAACGTTTATTCTTACCACATCTTTAACTAAATAAACGTTCATAATAATAAAAACCCTATTTAATTGTCATTAAACTGTTTTTGGTTCTATTGCTAACGTTTATTCTTACCACATCTTTAACTAAATAAACGTTCATAATAAAAAAAAACAACCTATTTAATTGTCATTAAAATGTTTTTGGTTCTATTGCTAACGTTTATTCTTACCACATCTTTAACTAAATAAACGTTCATAATAAAAAAAACCCTATTTAATTGTCATTAAACTGTTTTTGGTTCTATTGCTAACGTTTATTCTTACCACATCTTTAACTAAATAAACGTTCATAATAAAAAAAAAACCCTATTTAATTGTCATTAAAATGTTTTTGGTTCTATTGCTAACGTTTATTCTTACCACATCTTTAACTAAATAAACGTTCATAATAAAAAAACCCTATTTAATTGTCATTAAAATGTTTTTGGTTCTATTGCTAACGTTTATTCTTACCAAATCTTTAACTAAATAAACGTTCATAATAAAAAAAACCCTATTTAATTGTCATTAAAATGTTTTTGGTTCTATTGCTAACGTTTATTCTTACCACATCTTTAACTAAATAAACGTTCATAATAAAAAAAACCCTATTTAATTGTCATTAAAATGTTTTTGGTTCTATTGCTAACGTTTATTCTTACCAAATCTTTAACTAAATAAACATTCATAATAAAAAAAAACAACCTATTTAATTGTCATTAAAATGTTTTTGGTTCTATTGCTAACGTTTATTCTTACCACATCTTTAACTAAATAAACGTTCATAATAAAAAAAACACTATTTAATTGTCATTAAAATGTTTTTGGTTCTATTGCTAATGTTTATTCTTACCACATCTTTAACTAAATAAACGTTCATAATAAAAAAAACACTATTTAATTGTCATTAAACTGTTTTTGGTTCTATTGCTAACGTTTATTCTTACCACATCTTTAACTAAATAAACGTTCATAATAAAAAACCCTATTTAATTGTCATTAAAATGTTTTTGGTTCTATTGCTAACGTTTATTCTTACCGCATCGTTATTTACATAGACGTTCCTAATTAAAACTAAAGTATTTAATTGTCATTAAAATGTTTTTAGTTCTATTGCTAACGTTTATTCTTACCACATCTTTAACTAAATAAACGTTCATAATAACAAAAAAACTATTTAATTGTCATTAAAATGTTTTTGGTTCTATTGCTAACGTTTATTCTTACCACATCTTTAACTAAATAAACGTTCATAATAAAAAACAACCTATTTAATTGTCATTAAAATGTTTTTAGTTCTATTGCTAACGTTTATTCTTACCACATCTTTAACTAAATAAACGTTCATAATAAAAAAAACCTATTTTATTGTCATTAAACTGTTTTTGGTTCTATTGCTAACGTTTATTCTTACCACATCTTTAACTAAATAAACGTTCATAATAAAAAAACCCTATTTAATTGTCATTAAAATGTTTTTGGTTCTATTGCTAACGTTTATTCTTACCACATATTTAACTAAATAAACGTTCATAATAAAAAAACCCTATTTAATGGTCATTAAAATGTTTTTGGTTCTATTGCTAACGTTTATTCTTACCACATCTTTAACTAAATAAACGTTCATAATAAAAAAAAAACCCTATTTAATTGTCATTAAAATGTTTTTGGTTCTATTGCTAACGTTTATTCTTACAACATCTTTAACTAAATAATCGTTCATAATAAAAAAAACAACCTATTTAATTGTCATTAAAATGTTTTTGGTTCTATTGCTAACGTTTATTCTTACCACATCTTTAACTAAATAAACGTTCATAATAAAAAAAAACCCTATTTAATTGTCATTAAAATGTTTTGGGTTCTATTGCTAACGTTTATTCTTACAACATCTTTAACTAAATAAACGTTCATAATAAAAAAAACAACCTATTTAATTGTCATTAAAATGTTTTTGGTTCTATTGCTAACGTTTATTCTTACCACATCTTTAACTAAATAAACGTTCATAATAAAAAAAAACCCTATTTAATTGTCATTAAAATGTTTTTGGTTCTATTGCTAACGTTTATTCTTACCACATCTTTAACTAAATAAACGTTCATAATAAAAAAAACCTATTTAATGGTCATTAAAATGTTTTTGGTTCTATTGCTTACGTTTATTCTTACCACATCTTTAACTAAATAAACGTTCATAATAAAAAAACCCTATTTAATGGTCATTAAAATGTTTTTGGTTCTATTGCTAACGTTTATTCTTACCACATCTTTAACTAAATAAACGTTCATAATAAAAAAAAACCTATTTAATTGTCATTAAAATGTTTTTGGTTCTATTGCTAACGTTTATTCTTACCAAATCTTTAACTAAATAAACGTTCATAATAAAAAAAACCCTATTTAATTGTCATTAAAATGTTTTTGGTTCTATTGCTAACGTTTATTCTTACCACATCTTTAACAAAATAAACATTCATAATAAAAAAAACAACCTATTTAATTGTCATTAAAATGTTTTTGGTTCTATTGCTAACGTTTATTCTTACCACATCTTTAACTAAATAAACGTTCATAATAAAAAAAACACTATTTAATTGTCATTAAAATGTTTTTGGTTCTATTGCTAATGTTTATTCTTACCACATCTTTAACTAAATAAACGTTCATAATAAAAAAACACTATTTAATTGTCATTAAACTGTTTTTGGTTCTATTGCTAACGTTTATTCTTACCAAATCTTTAACTAAATAAACGTTCATAATAAAAAAACCTATTTAATTGTCATTAAAATGTTTTTGGTTCTATTGCTAACGTTTATTCTTACCGCATCGTTATTTAAATAGACGTTCCTAATTAAAACTAAAGTATTTAATTGTCATTAAAATGTTTTTAGTTCTATTGCTAACGTTTAATCTTACCACATCTTTAACTAAATAAACGTTCATAATAGCAAAAAAACTATTTAATTGTCATTAAAATGTTTTTAGTTCTATTGCTAACGTTTATTCTTACCACATCTTTAACTAAATAAACGTTCATAATAAAAAACAACCTATTTAATTGTCATTAAAATGTTTTTGGTTCTATTGCTAACGTTTATTCTTACCGCATCGTTATTTAAATAGACGTTCATAATTAAAACTAAAGTATTTAATTGTCATTAAAATGTTTTTAGTTCTATTGCTAACGTTTATTCTTACCACATCTTTAACTAAATAAACGTTCATAATAAAAAACAACCTATTTAATTGTCATTAAAATGTTTTTGGTTCTATTGCTAACGTTTATTCTTACCGCATCGTTATTTAAATAGACGTTCATAATTAAAACTAAAGTATTTAATTGTCATTAAAATGTTTTTAGTTCTATTGCTAACGTTTATTCTTACCACATCTTTAACTAAATAAACGTTCATAATAAAAAAAACCCTATTTTATTGTCATTAAACTGTTTTTGGTTCTATTGCTAACGTTTATTCTTACCACATCTTTAACTAAATAAACGTTCATAATAAAAAAAAACCTATTTAATTGTCATTAAAATGTTTTTGGTTCTATTGCTAACGTTTATTCTTACCACATCTTTAACTAAATAAACGTTCATAATAAAAAAAACACTATTTAATTGTCATTAAAATGTTTTTGGTTCTATTGCTAATGTTTATTCTTACCACATCTTTAACTAAATAAACGTTCATAATAAAAAAACACTATTTAATTGTCATTAAACTGTTTTTGGTTCTATTGCTAACGTTTATTCTTACCAAATCTTTAACTAAATAAACGTTCATAATAAAAAAACCTATTTAATTGTCATTAAAATGTTTTTGGTTCTATTGCTAACGTTTATTCTTACCGCATCGTTATTTAAATAGACGTTCCTAATTAAAACTAAAGTATTTAATTGTCATTAAAATGTTTTTAGTTCTATTGCTAACGTTTATTCTTACCACATCTTTAACTAAATAAACGTTCATAATAAAAAAACCCTATTTAATTGTCATTAAAATGTTTTTGGTTCTATTGCTAACGTTTATTCTTACCGCATCGTTATTTAAATAGACGTTCATAATTAAAACTAAAGTATTTAATTGTCATTAAAATGTTTTTAGTTCTATTGCTAACGTTTATTCTTACCACATCTTTAACTAAATAAACGTTCATAATAGCAAAAAAACTATTTAATTGTCATTAAAATGTTTTTAGTTCTATTGCTAACGTTTATTCTTACCGCATCGTTATTTAAATAGACGTTCATAATTAAAACTAAAGTATTTAATTGTCATTAAAATGTTTTTAGTTCTATTGCTAACGTTTATTCTTACCGCATCGTTATTTAAATAGACGTTCATAATTAAAACTAAAGTATTTAATTGTCATTAAAATGTTTTTAGTTCTATTGCTAACGTTTATTCTTACCACATCTTTAACTAAATAAACGTTCATAATAGCAAAAAAACTATTTAATTGTCATTAAAATGTTTTTAGTTCTATTGCTAACGTTTATTCTTACCGCATCGTTATTTAAATAGACGTTCATAATTAAAACTAAAGTATTTAATTGTCATTAAAATGTTTTTAGTTCTATTGCTAACGTTTATTCTTACCACATCTTTAACTAAATAAACGTTCATAATAGCAAAAAAACTATTTAATTGTCATTAAAATGTTTTTAGTTCTATTGCTAACGTTTATTCTTACCACATCGTTATTTAAATAGACGTTCATAATTAAAACTAAAGTATTTAATTGTCATTAAAATGTTTTTAGTTCTATTGCTAACGTTTATTCTTACCACATCTTTAACTAAATAAACGTTCATAATAGCAAAAAAACTATTTAATTGTCATTAAAATGTTTTTGGTTCTATTGCTAACGTTTATTCTTACCGCATCGTTATTTAAATAGACGTTCATAATTAAAACTAAAGTATTTAATTGTCATTAAAATGTTTTTAGTTCTATTGCTAACGTTTATTCTTACCACATCTTTAACTAAATAAACGTTCATAATAGCAAAAAAACTATTTAATTGTCATTAAAATGTTTTTAGTTCTATTGCTAACGTTTATTCTTACCACATCGTTATTTAAATAGACGTTCATAATTAAAACTAAAGTATTTAATTGTCATTAAAATGTTTTTAGTTCTATTGCTAACGTTTATTCTTACCGCATCGTTATTTAAATAGACGTTCATAATTAAAACTAAAGTATTTAATTGTCATTAAAATGTTTTTAGTTCTATTGCTAACGTTTATTCTTACCGCATCGTTATTTAAATAGACGTTCATAATTAAAACTAAAGTATTTAATTGTCATTAAAATGTTTTTAGTTCTATTGCTAACGTTTATTCTTACCACATCTTTAACTAAATAAACGTTCATAATAGCAAAAAAACTATTTAATTGTCATTAAAATGTTTTTAGTTCTATTGCTAACGTTTATTCTTACCACATCTTTAACTAAATAAACGTTCATAATAGCAAAAAAACTATTTAATTGTCATTAAAATGTTTTTAGTTCTATTGCTAACGTTTATTCTTACCACATCGTTATTTAAATAGACGTTCATAATTAAAACTAAAGTATTTAATTGTCATTAAAATGTTTTTAGTTCTATTGCTAACGTTTATTCTTACCGCATCGTTATTTAAATAGACGTTCATAATTAAAACTAAAGTATTTAATTGTCATTAAAATGTTTTTAGTTCTATTGCTAACGTTTATTCTTACCGCATCGTTATTTAAATAGACGTTCATAATTAAAACTAAAGTATTTAATTGTCATTAAAATGTTTTTAGTTCTATTGCTAACGTTTATTCTTACCACATCTTTAACTAAATAAACGTTCATAATAGCAAAAAAACTATTTAATTGTCATTAAAATGTTTTTAGTTCTATTGCTAACGTTTATTCTTACCACATCTTTAACTAAATAAACGTTCATAATAGCAAAAAAACTATTTAATTGTCATTAAAATGTTTTTAGTTCTATTGCTAACGTTTATTCTTACCACATCGTTATTTAAATAGACGTTCATAATTAAAACTAAAGTATTTAATTGTCATTAAAATGTTTTTAGTTCTATTGCTAACGTTTATTCTTACCGCATCGTTATTTAAATAGACGTTCATAATTAAAACTAAAGTATTTAATTGTCATTAAAATGTTTTTAGTTCTATTGCTAACGTTTATTCTTACCGCATCGTTATTTAAATAGACGTTCATAATTAAAACTAAAGTATTTAATTGTCATTAAAATGTTTTTAGTTCTATTGCTAACGTTTATTCTTACCACATCTTTAACTAAATAAACGTTCATAATAGCAAAAAAACTATTTAATTGTCATTAAAATGTTTTTGGTTCTATTGCTAACGTTTATTCTTACCACATCGTTATTTAAATAGACGTTCATAATTAAAACTAAAGTATTTAATTGTCATTAAAATGTTTTTAGTTCTATTGCTAACGTTTATTCTTACCGCATCGTTATTTAAATAGACGTTCATAATTAAAACTAAAGTATTTAATTGTCATTAAAATGTTTTTAGTTCTATTGCTAACGTTTATTCTTACCACATCTTTAACTAAATAAACGTTCATAATAGCAAAAAAACTATTTAATTGTCATTAAAATGTTTTTAGTTCTATTGCTAACGTTTATTCTTACCGCATCGTTATTTAAATAGACGTTCATAATTAAAACTAAAGTATTTAATTGTCATTAAAATGTTTTTAGTTCTATTGCTAACGTTTATTCTTACCGCATCGTTATTTAAATAGACGTTCATAATTAAAACTAAAGTATTTAATTGTCATTAAAATGTTTTTAGTTCTATTGCTAACGTTTATTCTTACCACATCTTTAACTAAATAAACGTTCATAATAGCAAAAAAACTATTTAATTGTCATTAAAATGTTTTTAGTTCTATTGCTAACGTTTATTCTTACCGCATCGTTATTTAAATAGACGTTCATAATTAAAACTAAAGTATTTAATTGTCATTAAAATGTTTTTAGTTCTATTGCTAACGTTTATTCTTACCGCATCGTTATTTAAATAGACGTTCATAATTAAAACTAAAGTATTTAATTGTCATTAAAATGTTTTTAGTTCTATTGCTAACGTTTATTCTTACCACATCTTTAACTAAATAAACGTTCATAATAGCAAAAAAACTATTTAATTGTCATTAAAATGTTTTTAGTTCTATTGCTAACGTTTATTCTTACCACATCTTTAACTAAATAAACGTTCATAATAGCAAAAAAACTATTTAATTGTCATTAAAATGTTTTTAGTTCTATTGCTAACGTTTATTCTTACCGCATCGTTATTTAAATAGACGTTCATAATTAAAACTAAAGTATTTAATTGTCATTAAAATGTTTTTAGTTCTATTGCTAACGTTTATTCTTACCGCATCGTTATTTAAATAGACGTTCATAATTAAAACTAAAGTATTTAATTGTCATTAAAATGTTTTTAGTTCTATTGCTAACGTTTATTCTTACCACATCTTTAACTAAATAAACGTTCATAATAGCAAAAAAACTATTTAATTGTCATTAAAATGTTTTTAGTTCTATTGCTAACGTTTATTCTTACCACATCTTTAACTAAATAAACGTTCATAATAGCAAAAAAACTATTTAATTGTCATTAAAATGTTTTTAGTTCTATTGCTAACGTTTATTCTTACCACATCTTTAACTAAATAAACGTTCATAATAAAAAAAACCTATTTAATGGTCATTAAAATGTTTTTGGTTCTATTGCTAACGTTTATTCTTACCGCATCGTTATTTAAATAGACGTTCATAATTAAAACTAAAGTATTTAATTGTCATTAAAATGTTTTTAGTTCTATTGCTAACGTTTATTCTTACCACATCTTTAACTAAATAAACGTTCATAATAAAAAAACCCTATTTAATTGTCATTAAAATGTTTTTGGTTCTATTGCTAACGTTTATTCTTACCACATCTTTAACTAAATAAACGTTCATAATAAAAAAACCCTATTTAATTGTCATTAAAATGTTTTTGGTTCTATTGCTAACGTTTATTCTTACCGCATCGTTATTTAAATAGACGTTCATAATTAAAACTAAAGTATTTAATTGTCATTAAAATGTTTTTAGTTCTATTGCTAACGTTTATTCTTACCGCATCGTTATTTAAATAGACGTTCATAATTAAAACTAAAGTATTTAATTGTCATTAAAATGTTTTTAGTTCTATTGCTAACGTTTATTCTTACCACATCTTTAACTAAATAAACGTTCATAATAAAAAAAACCTATTTAATGGTCATTAAAATGTTTTTGGTTCTATTGCTAACGTTTATTCTTACCGCATCGTTATTTAAATAGACGTTCATAATTAAAACTAAAGTATTTAATTGTCATTAAAATGTTTTTAGTTCTATTGCTAACGTTTATTCTTACCACATCTTTAACTAAATAAACGTTCATAATAGCAAAAAAACTATTTAATTGTCATTAAAATGTTTTTAGTTCTATTGCTAACGTTTATTCTTACCACATCTTTAACTAAATAAACGTTCATAATAAAAAAACCCTATTTAATGGTCATTAAAATGTTTTTGGTTCTATTGCTAACGTTTATTCTTACCACATCTTTAACTAAATAAACGTTCATAATAGCAAAAAAACTATTTAATTGTCATTAAAATGTTTTTAGTTCTATTGCTAACGTTTATTCTTACCACATCTTTAACTAAATAAACGTTCATAATAAAAAAAAACTATTTAATGGTCATTAAAATGTTTTTGGTTCTATTGCTAACGTTTATTCTTACCGCATCGTTATTTAAATAGACGTTCATAATTAAAACTAAAGTATTTAATTGTCATTAAAATGTTTTTAGTTCTATTGCTAACGTTTATTCTTACCACATCTTTAACTAAATAAACGTTCATAATAAAAAAACCCTATTTAATTGTCATTAAAATGTTTTTGGTTCTATTGCTAACGTTTATTCTTACCACATCTTTAACTAAATAAACGTTCATAATAAAAAAACCCTATTTAATTGTCATTAAAATGTTTTTGGTTCTATTGCTAACGTTTATTCTTACCGCATCGTTATTTAAATAGACGTTCATAATTAAAACTAAAGTATTTAATTGTCATTAAAATGTTTTTAGTTCTATTGCTAACGTTTATTCTTACCGCATCGTTATTTAAATAGACGTTCATAATTAAAACTAAAGTATTTAATTGTCATTAAAATGTTTTTAGTTCTATTGCTAACGTTTATTCTTACCACATCTTTAACTAAATAAACGTTCATAATAGCAAAAAAACTATTTAATTGTCATTAAAATGTTTTTAGTTCTATTGCTAACGTTTATTCTTACCACATCTTTAACTAAATAAACGTTCATAATAAAAAAAACCTATTTAATGGTCATTAAAATGTTTTTGGTTCTATTGCTAACGTTTATTCTTACCGCATCGTTATTTAAATAGACGTTCATAATTAAAACTAAAGTATTTAATTGTCATTAAAATGTTTTTAGTTCTATTGCTAACGTTTATTCTTACCACATCTTTAACTAAATAAACGTTCATAATAAAAAAACCCTATTTAATTGTCATTAAAATGTTTTTGGTTCTATTGCTAACGTTTATTCTTACCACATCTTTAACTAAATAAACGTTCATAATAAAAAAACCCTATTTAATTGTCATTAAAATGTTTTTGGTTCTATTGCTAACGTTTATTCTTACCGCATCGTTATTTAAATAGACGTTCATAATTAAAACTAAAGTATTTAATTGTCATTAAAATGTTTTTAGTTCTATTGCTAACGTTTATTCTTACCGCATCGTTATTTAAATAGACGTTCATAATTAAAACTAAAGTATTTAATTGTCATTAAAATGTTTTTAGTTCTATTGCTAACGTTTATTCTTACCGCATCGTTATTTAAATAGACGTTCATAATTAAAACTAAAGTATTTAATTGTCATTAAACTGTTTTTGGTTCTATTGCTAACGTTTATTCTTACCAAATCTTTAACTAAATAAACGTTCATAATAAAAAAACCTATTTAATTGTCATTAAAATGTTTTTGGTTCTATTGCTAACGTTTATTCTTACCGCATCGTTATTTAAATAGACGTTCCTAATTAAAACTAAAGTATTTAATTGTCATTAAAATGTTTTTAGTTCTATTGCTAACGTTTATTCTTACCACATCTTTAACTAAATAAACGTTCATAATAAAAAAACCCTATTTAATTGTCATTAAAATGTTTTTGGTTCTATTGCTAACGTTTATTCTTACCGCATCGTTATTTAAATAGACGTTCATAATTAAAACTAAAGTATTTAATTGTCATTAAAATGTTTTTAGTTCTATTGCTAACGTTTATTCTTACCAAATCTTTAACTAAATAAACGTTCATAATAGCAAAAAAACTATTTAATTGTCATTAAAATGTTTTTAGTTCTATTGCTAACGTTTATTCTTACCACATCTTTAACTAAATAAACGTTCATAATAAAAAAACCTATTTAATTGTCATTAAAATGTTTTTGGTTCTATTGCTAACGTTTATTCTTACCGCATCGTTATTTAAATAGACGTTCATAATTAAAACTAAAGTATTTAATTGTCATTAAAATGTTTTTAGTTCTATTGCTAACGTTTATTCTTACCGCATCGTTATTTAAATAGACGTTCATAATTAAAACTAAAGTATTTAATTGTCATTAAAATGTTTTTAGTTCTATTGCTAACGTTTATTCTTACCGCATCGTTATTTAAATAGACGTTCATAATTAAAACTAAAGTATTTAATTGTCATTAAACTGTTTTTGGTTCTATTGCTAACGTTTATTCTTACCAAATCTTTAACTAAATAAACGTTCATAATAAAAAAACCTATTTAATTGTCATTAAAATGTTTTTGGTTCTATTGCTAACGTTTATTCTTACCGCATCGTTATTTAAATAGACGTTCCTAATTAAAACTAAAGTATTTAATTGTCATTAAAATGTTTTTAGTTCTATTGCTAACGTTTATTCTTACCACATCTTTAACTAAATAAACGTTCATAATAAAAAAACCCTATTTAATTGTCATTAAAATGTTTTTGGTTCTATTGCTAACGTTTATTCTTACCGCATCGTTATTTAAATAGACGTTCATAATTAAAACTAAAGTATTTAATTGTCATTAAAATGTTTTTAGTTCTATTGCTAACGTTTATTCTTACCAAATCTTTAACTAAATAAACGTTCATAATAGCAAAAAAACTATTTAATTGTCATTAAAATGTTTTTAGTTCTATTGCTAACGTTTATTCTTACCACATCTTTAACTAAATAAACGTTCATAATAGCAAAAAAACTATTTAATTGTCATTAAAATGTTTTTAGTTCTATTGCTAACGTTTATTCTTACCGCATCGTTATTTAAATAGACGTTCATAATTAAAACTAAAGTATTTAATTGTCATTAAACTGTTTTTGGTTCTATTGCTAACGTTTATTCTTACCAAATCTTTAACTAAATAAACGTTCATAATAAAAAAACCTATTTAATTGTCATTAAAATGTTTTTGGTTCTATTGCTAACGTTTATTCTTACCGCATCGTTATTTAAATAGACGTTCCTAATTAAAACTAAAGTATTTAATTGTCATTAAAATGTTTTTAGTTCTATTGCTAACGTTTATTCTTACCACATCTTTAACTAAATAAACGTTCATAATAAAAAAAACCCTATTTTATTGTCATTAAACTGTTTTTGGTTCTATTGCTAACGTTTATTCTTACCACATCTTTAACTAAATAAACGTTCATAATAAAAAAACCTATTTAATTGTCATTAAAATGTTTTTGGTTCTATTGCTAACGTTTATTCTTACCGCATCGTTATTTAAATAGACGTTCATAATTAAAACTAAAGTATTTAATTGTCATTAAAATGTTTTTAGTTCTATTGCTAACGTTTATTCTTACCACATCTTTAACTAAATAAACGTTCATAATTAAAACTAAAGTATTTAATTGTCATTAAAATGTTTTTAGTTCTATTGCTAACGTTTATTCTTACCAAATCTTTAACTAAATAAACGTTCATAATAGCAAAAAACCTATTTAATTGTCATTAAAATGTTTTTAGTTCTATTGCTAACGTTTATTCTTACCACATCTTTAACTAAATAAACGTTCATAATAGCAAAAAAACTATTTAATTGTCATTAAAATGTTTTTAGTTCTATTGCTAACGTTTATTCTTACCGCATCGTTATTTAAATAGACGTTCATAATTAAAACTAAAGTATTTAATTGTCATTAAACTGTTTTTGGTTCTATTGCTAACGTTTATTCTTACCAAATCTTTAACTAAATAAACGTTCATAATAAAAAAACCTATTTAATTGTCATTAAAATGTTTTTGGTTCTATTGCTAACGTTTATTCTTACCGCATCGTTATTTAAATAGACGTTCATAATTAAAACTAAAGTATTTAATTGTCATTAAAATGTTTTTAGTTCTATTGCTAACGTTTATTCTTACCACATCTTTAACTAAATAAACGTTCATAATAGCAAAAAACCTATTTAATTGTCATTAAAATGTTTTTAGTTCTATTGCTAACGTTTATTCTTACCACATCTTTAACTAAATAAACGTTCATAATAAAAAAAACCCTATTTTATTGTCATTAAACTGTTTTTGGTTCTATTGCTAACGTTTATTCTTACCACATCTTTAACTAAATAAACGTTCATAATAAAAAAACCCTATTTAATTGTCATTAAAATGTTTTTGGTTCTATTGCTAACGTTTATTCTTACCGCATCGTTATTTAAATAGACGTTCATAATTAAAACTAAAGTATTTAATTGTCATTAAAATGTTTTTAGTTCTATTGCTAACGTTTATTCTTACCACATCTTTAACTAAATAAACGTTCATAATAGCAAAAAAACTATTTAATTGTCATTAAAATGTTTTTAGTTCTATTGCTAACGTTTATTCTTACCACATCTTTAACTAAATAAACGTTCATAATAAAAAAAACCCTATTTTATTGTCATTAAACTGTTTTTGGTTCTATTGCTAACGTTTATTCTTACCACATCTTTAACTAAATAAACGTTCATAATAAAAAAACCTATTTAATTGTCATTAAAATGTTTTTGGTTCTATTGCTAACGTTTATTCTTACCGCATCGTTATTTAAATAGACGTTCATAATTAAAACTAAAGTATTTAATTGTCATTAAAATGTTTTTAGTTCTATTGCTAACGTTTATTCTTACCACATCTTTAACTAAATAAACGTTCATAATAGCAAAAAACCTATTTAATTGTCATTAAAATGTTTTTAGTTCTATTGCTAACGTTTATTCTTACCACATCTTTAACTAAATAAACGTTCATAATAAAAAAAACCCTATTTTATTGTCATTAAACTGTTTTTGGTTCTATTGCTAACGTTTATTCTTACCACATCTTTAACTAAATAAACGTTCATAATAAAAAAACCCTATTTAATTGTCATTAAAATGTTTTTGGTTCTATTGCTAACGTTTATTCTTACCACATCGTTATTTAAATAGACGTTCATAATTAAAACTAAAGTATTTAATTGTCATTAAAATGTTTTTAGTTCTATTGCTAACGTTTATTCTTACCACATCTTTAACTAAATAAACGTTCATAATAAAAAAAACCCTATTTAATTGTCATTAAACTGTTTTTGGTTCTATTGCTAACGTTTATTCTTACCACATCTTTAACTAAATAAACGTTCATAATAGCAAAAAAACTATTTAATTGTCATTAAAATGTTTTTAGTTCTATTGCTAACGTTTATTCTTACCACATCTTTAACTAAATAAACGTTCATAATAAAAAACAACCTATTTAATTGTCATTAAAATGTTTTTAGTTCTATTGCTAACGTTTATTCTTACCACATCTTTAACTAAATAAACGTTCATAATAGCAAAAAAACTATTTAATTGTCATTAAAATGTTTTTAGTTCTATTGCTAACGTTTATTCTTACCGCATCGTTATTTAAATAGACGTTCATAATTAAAACTAAAGTATTTAATTGTCATTAAAATGTTTTTAGTTCTATTGCTAACGTTTATTCTTACCACATCTTTAACTAAATAAACGTTCATAATAGCAAAAAAACTATTTAATTGTCATTAAAATGTTTTTAGTTCTATTGCTAACGTTTATTCTTACCGCATCGTTATTTAAATAGACGTTCATAATTAAAACTAAAGTATTTAATTGTCATTAAAATGTTTTTAGTTCTATTGCTAACGTTTATTCTTACCACATCTTTAACTAAATAAACGTTCATAATAGCAAAAAAACTATTTAATTGTCATTAAAATGTTTTTAGTTCTATTGCTAACGTTTATTCTTACCGCATCGTTATTTAAATAGACGTTCATAATTAAAACTAAAGTATTTAATTGTCATTAAAATGTTTTTAGTTCTATTGCTAACGTTTATTCTTACCACATCTTTAACTAAATAAACGTTCATAATAGCAAAAAAACTATTTAATTGTCATTAAAATGTTTTTAGTTCTATTGCTAACGTTTATTCTTACCGCATCGTTATTTAAATAGACGTTCATAATTAAAACTAAAGTATTTAATTGTCATTAAAATGTTTTTAGTTCTATTGCTAACGTTTATTCTTACCACATCTTTAACTAAATAAACGTTCATAATAGCAAAAAAACTATTTAATTGTCATTAAAATGTTTTTAGTTCTATTGCTAACGTTTATTCTTACCACATCGTTATTTAAATAGACGTTCATAATTAAAACTAAAGTATTTAATTGTCATTAAAATGTTTTTAGTTCTATTGCTAACGTTTATTCTTACCACATCTTTAACTAAATAAACGTTCATAATAAAAAAAACCCTATTTAATTGTCATTAAACTGTTTTTGGTTCTATTGCTAACGTTTATTCTTACCACATCTTTAACTAAATAAACGTTCATAATAAAAAAACCTATTTAATTGTCATTAAAATGTTTTTGGTTCTATTGCTAACGTTTATTCTTACCGCATCGTTATTTAAATAGACGTTCCTAATTAAAACTAAAGTATTTAATTGTCATTAAAATGTTTTTAGTTCTATTGCTAACGTTTATTCTTACCACATCTTTAACTAAATAAACGTTCATAATAAAAAAAACCCTATTTTATTGTCATTAAACTGTTTTTGGTTCTATTGCTAACGTTTATTCTTACCACATCTTTAACTAAATAAACGTTCATAATAAAAAAACCCTATTTAATTGTCATTAAAATGTTTTTGGTTCTATTGCTAACGTTTATTCTTACCGCATCGTTATTTAAATAGACGTTCATAATTAAAACTAAAGTATTTAATTGTCATTAAAATGTTTTTAGTTCTATTGCTAACGTTTATTCTTACCACATCTTTAACTAAATAAACGTTCATAATAAAAAAAACCCTATTTTATTGTCATTAAACTGTTTTTGGTTCTATTGCTAACGTTTATTCTTACCACATCTTTAACTAAATAAACGTTCATAATAAAAAAACCCTATTTAATTGTCATTAAAATGTTTTTGGTTCTATTGCTAACGTTTATTCTTACCGCATCGTTATTTAAATAGACGTTCATAATTAAAACTAAAGTATTTAATTGTCATTAAAATGTTTTTAGTTCTATTGCTAACGTTTATTCTTACCACATCTTTAACTAAATAAACGTTCATAATAAAAAAAACCCTATTTTATTGTCATTAAACTGTTTTTGGTTCTATTGCTAACGTTTATTCTTACCACATCTTTAACTAAATAAACGTTCATAATAAAAAAACCCTATTTAATTGTCATTAAAATGTTTTTGGTTCTATTGCTAACGTTTATTCTTACCGCATCGTTATTTAAATAGACGTTCATAATTAAAACTAAAGTATTTAATTGTCATTAAAATGTTTTTAGTTCTATTGCTAACGTTTATTCTTACCACATCTTTAACTAAATAAACGTTCATAATAGCAAAAAAACTATTTAATTGTCATTAAAATGTTTTTAGTTCTATTGCTAACGTTTATTCTTACCACATCGTTATTTAAATAGACGTTCATAATTAAAACTAAAGTATTTAATTGTCATTAAAATGTTTTTAGTTCTATTGCTAACGTTTATTCTTACCACATCTTTAACTAAATAAACGTTCATAATAAAAAAAACCCTATTTAATTGTCATTAAACTGTTTTTGGTTCTATTGCTAACGTTTATTCTTACCAAATCTTTAACTAAATAAACGTTCATAATAAAAAAACCTATTTAATTGTCATTAAAATGTTTTTGGTTCTATTGCTAACGTTTATTCTTACCGCATCGTTATTTAAATAGACGTTCCTAATTAAAACTAAAGTATTTAATTGTCATTAAAATGTTTTTAGTTCTATTGCTAACGTTTATTCTTACCACATCTTTAACTAAATAAACGTTCATAATAAAAAAACCCTATTTAATTGTCATTAAAATGTTTTTGGTTCTATTGCTAACGTTTATTCTTACCGCATCGTTATTTAAATAGACGTTCATAATTAAAACTAAAGTATTTAATTGTCATTAAAATGTTTTTAGTTCTATTGCTAACGTTTATTCTTACCACATCTTTAACTAAATAAACGTTCATAATAGCAAAAAAACTATTTAATTGTCATTAAAATGTTTTTAGTTCTATTGCTAACGTTTATTCTTACCACATCGTTATTTAAATAGACGTTCATAATTAAAACTAAAGTATTTAATTGTCATTAAACTGTTTTTGGTTCTATTGCTAACGTTTATTCTTACCAAATCTTTAACTAAATAAACGTTCATAATAAAAAAACCTATTTAATTGTCATTAAAATGTTTTTGGTTCTATTGCTAACGTTTATTCTTACCGCATCGTTATTTAAATAGACGTTCCTAATTAAAACTAAAGTATTTAATTGTCATTAAAATGTTTTTAGTTCTATTGCTAACGTTTATTCTTACCACATCTTTAACTAAATAAACGTTCATAATAAAAAAACCCTATTTAATTGTCATTAAAATGTTTTTGGTTCTATTGCTAACGTTTATTCTTACCGCATCGTTATTTAAATAGACGTTCATAATTAAAACTAAAGTATTTAATTGTCATTAAACTGTTTTTGGTTCTATTGCTAACGTTTATTCTTACCAAATCTTTAACTAAATAAACGTTCATAATAAAAAAACCTATTTAATTGTCATTAAAATGTTTTTGGTTCTATTGCTAACGTTTATTCTTACCGCATCGTTATTTAAATAGACGTTCCTAATTAAAACTAAAGTATTTAATTGTCATTAAAATGTTTTTAGTTCTATTGCTAACGTTTATTCTTACCACATCTTTAACTAAATAAACGTTCATAATAAAAAAAACCCTATTTTATTGTCATTAAACTGTTTTTGGTTCTATTGCTAACGTTTATTCTTACCACATCTTTAACTAAATAAACGTTCATAATAAAAAAACCCTATTTAATTGTCATTAAAATGTTTTTGGTTCTATTGCTAACGTTTATTCTTACCGCATCGTTATTTAAATAGACGTTCATAATTAAAACTAAAGTATTTAATTGTCATTAAAATGTTTTTAGTTCTATTGCTAACGTTTATTCTTACCGCATCGTTATTTAAATAGACGTTCATAATTAAAACTAAAGTATTTAATTGTCATTAAAATGTTTTTAGTTCTATTGCTAACGTTTATTCTTACCGCATCGTTATTTAAATAGACGTTCATAATTAAAACTAAAGTATTTAATTGTCATTAAAATGTTTTTAGTTCTATTGCTAACGTTTATTCTTACCACATCTTTAACTAAATAAACGTTCATAATAGCAAAAAAACTATTTAATTGTCATTAAAATGTTTTTAGTTCTATTGCTAACGTTTATTCTTACCGCATCGTTATTTAAATAGACGTTCATAATTAAAACTAAAGTATTTAATTGTCATTAAAATGTTTTTAGTTCTATTGCTAACGTTTATTCTTACCACATCTTTAACTAAATAAACGTTCATAATAAAAAAAACCCTATTTTATTGTCATTAAACTGTTTTTGGTTCTATTGCTAACGTTTATTCTTACCACATCTTTAACTAAATAAACGTTCATAATAAAAAAACCCTATTTAATTGTCATTAAAATGTTTTTGGTTCTATTGCTAACGTTTATTCTTACCACATCTTTAACTAAATAAACGTTCATAATAAAAAAACCCTATTTAATTGTCATTAAAATGTTTTTAGTTCTATTGCTAACGTTTATTCTTACCACATCTTTAACTAAATAAACGTTCATAATAAAAAAAACCCTATTTTATTGTCATTAAACTGTTTTTAGTTCTATTGCTAACGTTTATTCTTACCACATCTTTAACTAAATAAACGTTCATAATAAAAAACAACCTATTTAATTGTCATTAAAATGTTTTTGGTTCTATTGCTAACGTTTATTCTTACCGCATCGTTATTTAAATAGACGTTCATAATTAAAACTAAAGTATTTAATTGTCATTAAAATGTTTTTAGTTCTATTGCTAACGTTTATTCTTACCACATCTTTAACTAAATAAACGTTCATAATAAAAAAAACCCTATTTTATTGTCATTAAACTGTTTTTGGTTCTATTGCTAACGTTTATTCTTACCACATCTTTAACTAAATAAACGTTCATAATAAAAAAACCCTATTTAATTGTCATTAAAATGTTTTTGGTTCTATTGCTAACGTTTATTCTTACCACATATTTAACTAAATAAACGTTCATAATAAAAAAACCCTATTTAATGGTCATTAAAATGTTTTTTGTTTTATTGCTAACGTTTATTCTTACCACATCTTTAACTAAATAAACGTTCATAATAAAAAACAACCCTATTTAATTGTCATTAAAATGTTTTTGGTTCTATTGCTAACGTTTATTCTTACCACATCTTTAACTAAATAAACGTTCATAATAAAAAAACCTATTTAATTGTCATTAAAATGTTTTTGGTTCTATTGCTAACGTTTATTCTTACCGCATCGTTATTTAAATGGACGTTCCTAATTAAAACTAAAGTATTTAATTGTTATTAAAATGTTTTTAGTTCTATTGCTAACGTTTATTCTTACCACATCTTTAACTAAATAAACGTTCATAATAAAAAAACCCTATTTGATTGTCATTAAAATGTTTTTGGTTCTATTGCTAACGTTTATTCTTACCACATCTTTAACTAAATAAACGTTCATAATAAAAAAAAACAACCTATTTAATTGTCATTAAAATGTTTTTGGTTCTATTGCTAACGTTTATTCTTACCACATCTTTAACTAAATAAACGTTCATAATAAAAAAAACCCTATTTAATTGTCATTAAAATGTTTTTGGTTCTATTGCTAACGGGTATTCTTACCACATCTTTAACTAAATAAACGTTCATAATAAAAAAAACCCTATTTAATTGTCATTAAAATGTTTTTGGTTCTATTGCTAACGTTTATTCTTACCACATCTTTAACTAAATAAACATTCATAATAAAAAAAACAACCTATTTAATTGTCATTAAAATGTTTTTGGTTCTATTGCTAACGTTTATTCTTACCACATCTTTAACTAAATAAACGTTCATAATAAAAAAAACACTATTTAATTGTCATTAAAATGTTTTTGGTTCTATTGCTAATGTTTATTCTTACCACATCTTTAACTAAATAAACGTTCATAATAAAAAAAACACTATTTAATTGTCATTAAACTGTTTTTGGTTCTATTGCTAACGTTTATTCTTACCAAATCTTTAACTAAATAAACGTTCATAATAAAAAAAACCTATTTAATTGTCATTAAAATGTTTTTGGTTCTATTGCTAACGTTTATTCTTACCGCATCGTTATTTAAATAGACGTTCCTAATTAAAACTAAAGTATTTAATTGTCATTAAAATGTTTTTAGTTCTATTGCTAACGTTTAATCTTACCACATCTTTAACTAAATAAACGTTCATAATAACAAAAAAACTATTTAATTGTCATTAAAATGTTTTTGGTTCTATTGCTAACGTTTATTCTTACCACATCTTTAACTAAATAAACGTTCATAATAAAAAACAACCTATTTAATTGTCATTAAAATGTTTTTGGTTCTATTGCTTACGTTTATTCTTACCGCATCGTTATTTAAATAGACGTTCATAATTAAAACTAAAGTATTGAATTGTCATTAAAATGTTTTTAGTTCTATTGCTAACGTTTATTCTTACCACATCTTTAACTAAATAAACGTTCATAATAAAAAAAACCCTATTTTATTGTCATTAAACTGTTTTTGGTTCTATTGCTAACGTTTATTCTTACCACATCTTTAACTAAATAAACGTTCATAATAAAAAAACCCTATTTAATTGTCATTAAAATGTTTTTGGTTCTATTGCTAACGTTTATTCTTACCACATATTTTACTAAATAAACGTTCATAATAAAAAAACCCTATTTAATGGTCATTAAAATGTTTTTGGTTTTATTGCTAACGTTTATTCTTACCACATCTTTAACTAAATAAACGTTCATAATAAAAAAAAACCCTATTTAATTGTCATTAAAATGTTTTTGGTTCTATTGCTAACGTTTATTCTTACCACATCTTTAACTAAATAAACGTTCATAATAAAAAAAACCTATTTAATTGTCATTAAAATGTTTTTGGTTCTATTGCTAACGTTTATTCTTACCGCATCGTTATTTAAATGGACGTTCCTAATTAAAACTAAAGTATTTAATTGTTATTAAAATGTTTTTAGTTCTATTGCTAACGTTTATTCTTACCACATCTTTAACTAAATAAACGTTCATAATAAAAAAACCCTATTTGATTGTCATTAAAATGTTTTTGGTTCTATTGCTAACGTTTATTCTTACCACATCTTTAACTAAATAAACGTTCATAATAAAAAAACCCTATTTAATTGTCATTAAAATGTTTTTGGTTCTATTGCTAACGTTTATTCTTACCACATCTTTAACTAAATAAACGTTCATAATAAAAAAAACCCTATTTAATTGTCATTAAAATGTTTTTGGTTCTATTGCTAACGTTTATTCTTACCACATCTTTAACTAAATAAACGTTCATAATAAAAAACAACCTATTTAATTGTCATTAAAATGTTTTTAGTTCTATTGCTAACGTTTATTCTTTCCACATCTTTAACTAAATAAACGTTCATAATAAAAAAACCCTATTTAATGGTCATTAAAATGTTTTTGGTTCTATTGCTTACGTTTATTCTTACCACATCTTTAACTAAATAAACGTTCATAATAAAAAAAACCCTATTTTATTGTCATTAAACTGTTTTTGGTTCTATTGCTAACGTTTATTCTTACCACATTTTTAACTAAATAAACGTTCATAATAAAAAAAACCCTATTTAATTGTCATTAAAATGTTTTTGGTTCTATTGCTAACGTTTATTCTTACCACATCTTTAACTAAATAAACGTTCATAATAAAAAAAACCTATTTAATTGTAATTAAAATGTTTTTGGTTCTATTGCTAACGTTTATTCTTACCACATCTTTAACTATATTAAACGTTCATAATAAAAAAACATATTTAATTGTCATTAAAATGTTTTTGGTTCTATTGCTAACGTTTATTCTTACCACATCTTTAACTAAATAAACGTTCATAATGAAAAAAAAACCCTATTTAATTGTCATTAAAATGTTTTTGGTTCTATTGCTAACGTTTATTCTTACCACATCTTTAACTAAATAAACGTTCATAATAAAAAAAACCCTATTTAATTGTCATTAAAATGTTTTTGGTTCTATTGCTAACGTTTATTCTTACCACATCTTTAACTAAATAAACGTTCATAATAATAAAAAAACCTATTTAATTGTCATTAAAATGTTTTTAGTTCTATTGCTAACGTTTATTCTTAGCACATCTTTAACTAAATAAACGTTCATAATAATAAAAAAACCTATTTAATTGTCATTAAAATGTTTTTAGTTCTATTGCTAACGTTTATTCTTACCACATCTTTAACTAAATAAACGTTCATAATAAAAAAAAACAATTTAACTGTCATTAAAATGTTTTTGGTTCTATTGCTAACGTTTATTCTTACCACATCTTTAACTAAATAAACGTTCATAATAAAAAAAAACAATTTAATTGTCATTAAAATGTTTTTGGTTCTATTGCTAACGTTTATTCTTACCACATCTTTAACTAAATAAACGTTCATAATAATAAAAAAAACCTATTTAATTGTCATTAAAATGTTTTTGGTTCTATTGCTAACGTTTATTCTTACCACATCTTTAACTAAATAAACGTTCATAATAATAAAAAAACCCTGTTTAATTGTCATTAAAATGTTTTTGTTTTCTATTGTTATCGTTAATTCCTACCACATCTCTATCTAAACAAATGTACCTAATTAAAAATTAACTATTTAAATATCTGCATAATTTTGGTTATTCGGACTGCATTTCTCATCTTGAGTGTTATCATCACAACGTTTCGGCCGCTGTAACCTCTGACCTTCTTCAGGTGTATCGCAAGGACCCGTGACGCAGTGGATATAGTGCTAACTTAAATTCAGTTCCAAGTGATAGCCATCTGAAGGTTGAAGGTTCAATCCTCGATGCGGGCGATACGAAGAATTGCGAATTACGTAAGACTTCTCCCAGTCATGGCTGATGGAACAAGAGCATGCTACCCCGTTCCTCCTTCTAAATCTTCCTATCTCACTATATATATAT
Source organism: Sepiola atlantica (assembly GCA_963556195.1). Classification (NCBI taxonomy): domain Eukaryota; kingdom Metazoa; phylum Mollusca; class Cephalopoda; order Sepiida; family Sepiolidae; genus Sepiola; species Sepiola atlantica. Next base: position 94,013,930 of record OY744529.1, on the reverse strand, counting down.
ATATATATATATATATACAGGGTGGGCAAAAATAAGGGTCCTATTTTTAAAAATTCATAACTTTTTTATTTATTGATTTTTTTTTTTTGTAGAATAAGTAAAGGACCCCTTCCGAAGCAAGCATGAGCCGTATTAGCCCTAAGGAACGTACCCTCATTTAGAAAACATTATTTTTGCTTAAAAAACTCAAAACAGTGTAAAAAACAATACTTTAGTTTTTGTAAGTTTTAAGAAGTGTTTTTCGGCTAAAATTTGTTTTGTTTATTTCAAAAAATCTCGGAAGGGTCAGTCTACACACACATAAAGTTTGGTGAGTTTAACTTTTATTTTGTGGAAGTTATTCAAATTCAAGTTATTCAAATTTAAAGATAGGACCCTTATTTTGGCCCACCCTATATATATATATATATATATATATATATATATATATATATATATATATATATATACATATATATCCGCTCTTTTAGCAGTGTGACTACATTACCTGGATATGTCAACTATCATCTTTACCTACCTTCTACCGATTTATAGTTAATACGAACAAAAATTGTTGTAGCATTTCGTAGAAAAAATAGTCCATATATTATGCATAAAAAATAGTCCATATATTTTGCATGAGAGAGTAAGTAACTACGATGTATAAATTTACATATAGTCTTTAGTTTCAAATAACATTAGAAATTATGTTTTAAGCAAAAATACTTCGCATTGAACTCATGTCGAATATCCTATATGTCTACTATTTTGCGAGTTATTAAAAAAGGTCACGTAGTTTAAAAAAAGTTATTTACGTAATTTTTTTATATTCTATTATGGTATTTTAAATTTGTTTAAATTCATGAACACGTATCCGGTTTAAAAAATCCTTTAGACTTACGTGAAAGTCGAACTTGTGTATTGAGATCGTAAAAACTATTGTTTAGTAATGTGTACCGTGTCCGTTCCCTTTTAATGAACCAATCTCGTGTTTCTATTCTTTGTACAACTCCAAATGCTTACAAACAATGTGAAAGGCGGAGCAAAAATTTGCCTTTATGGTAACAAAAATCCTCCGCTAGATATCTGGAATTACACTGCTCAACCATGTCTGCAATGAGGATATCTGAAGGCACTACGTCATCGCACAAATTGAGGGCAAGATAAGAGAACGGTGGCTCAGATGGTTTGTACATGTGATGAGGGCCAACAACGACACCGTCGCAAAACTTGCCTTTGCATTAGAAGTTGCCCGGGAAGTGACCGAGAGGAAGGCCGATGATGAGATGGACAGAGACGTATCTGTTCCGATGCATACTACACCGGTACCGTCCTGGCCTTCGGGTCTTGATGACGCCGATCTGTGGGGTTGTCCTGTGCAGTTCTAGAAGGTCCACCCTCCCAGGCTTTGCCTCCCCTCTTTGAGGAGGAGTAAGTTTATTGCTTACTGCATAAGGCGCCCCTACCGGGGAATGCTGACGGGGCTGCCAGGCATTTTTTGTAGGCCAGAGTGCTCACCTTCTCGGGCGCTGGCTTTTCAAATCCCACTTTCCCGACCTTGTGTCACATCTTACCTTGTGGGAGGAAAATAAATAGGAGACACCGCACAAAGATATCTGTAAAACCAGCTTTCACCCGGAACAAACCCGTGATCGTGCTAAGTTGAAAAAGAAAAAAAAAACATCATTGCGAACCCCTAACTCTAACCCTAACGTCTAACCCCTAACCTCATCTAAAAAAAATCAGAAATATTTAAATGTCATTAAAAAGTTTTTTTTTTATTGTTATCGTTTATACTAAAAAAATATCTTTAACTAAATAAACGCTCCCAATAAAAAAGGCACTTCTGGATTTCAACCGTCACTTGGACTTAATTTGCTTTCCTCTTTTGAAGGCAGGGGCAGACAACCAACCGGAATAAACCGAATTAGATGTTTTTATTCAAAATGACAATATTAACAGCGAACAATGTACTGTTATTGAATATGAAAATATTTTATTTAATAATCTAAAAATTTATGAAAGTAATAAAAATGTGTTTTTTTATTGTATGAATTAAAACTTTCTCAAAATAGTCAACAGTGATTTTCAAAATGAAAATTTATCATTAAAATGAATAGTCAGTGATTTTAGTCAGTGATTTTTTTTATTGTATGAATTAAAATTCTATCAAAATAGTCAACAGTGATCTTTTAAAACGAAAATTTATAATTTAAAACGAAAATCATTGTTTTTTCTTACCACATCTTTATCTAAAAAAACGTTTATAATAAAAAAAATAATTGTCGTTAAAACCTGTTTAATTCTATCGCGACTGTGTATTCTTACCATATGTCCATATGAACAAACCTTCCTAATTAAAAATGAACTATTTAATTGTCATTATTTTTTTGGTTCTATTGATATCATTTATTCTGGTTCAATCTCAATCAAACAAAATTCCTAATTAAAAATGAACTATTTAATTGTCATTATTTTTTTGGTTCTATTGATATCATTTATTCTGGTTCAATCTCAATCAAACAAAATTCCTAATTAAAAATGAACTATTTAATTGTCATTATTTTTTTGGTTCTATTGATATCATTTATTCTGGTTCAATCTCAATCAAACAAAATTCCTAATTAAAAATGAACTATTTAATTGTCATTATTTTTTTGGTTCTATTGATATCATTTATTCTGGTTCAATCTCAATCAAACAAAATTCCTAATTAAAAATTAACTATTTAATTGTCATTAATTTTTTGGTTCTATTGATATCATTTATTCTGGTTCAATCTCAATCAAAAACAATTCCTAATTAAAAATTAACTATTTAATTGTCATTATTTTTTGGTTCTATTGATATCATTTATTCTGGTTCAATCTCAATCAAAAACAATTCCTAATTAAAAATTAACTATTTAATTGTCATTATTTTTTGGTTCTATTGATATCATTTATTCTGGTTCAATCTCAATCAAAAACAATTCCTAATTAAAAATTAACTATTTAATTGTCATTATTTTTTGGTTCTATTGATATCATTTATTCTGGTTCAATCTCAATCAAAAACAATTCCTAATTAAAAATTAACTATTTAATTGTCATTATTTTTTGGTTCTATTGATATCATTTATTCTGGTTCAATCTCAATCAAAAACAATTCCTAATTATAAATGAACTATTTAATTGTCATTATTTTTTTGGTTCTATTGATATCATTTATTCTGGTTCAATCTCAATCAAAAACAATTCCTAATTAAAAATTAACTATTTAATTGTCATTATTTTTTGGTTCTATTGATATCATTTATTCTGGTTCAATCTCAATCAAAAACAATTCCTAATTAAAAATTAACTATTTAATTGTCATTATTTTTTTGGTTCTATTGATATCATTTATTCTGGTTCAATCTCAATCAAAAACAATTCCTAATTAAAAATTAACTATTTAATTGTCATTATTTTTTGGTTCTATTGATATCATTTATTCTGGTTCAATCTCAATCAAACAAAATTCCTAATTAAAAATGAACTATTTAATTGTCATTATTTTTTTGGTTATATTGATATCATTTATTCTGGTTCAATCTCAATCAAAAAAAATTTCTAATTAAAAATTAACTATTTAATTGTCATTATTTTTTTGGTTATATTGATATCATTTATTCTGGTTCAATCTCAATCAAACAAAATTCCTAATTAAAAATGAACTATTTAATTGTCATTATTTTTTTGGTTATATTGATATCATTTATTCTGGTTCAATCTCAATCAAAAAAAAATTCTAATTAAAAATTAACTATTTAATTGTCATTATTTTTTGGTTATATTGATATCATTTATTCTGGTTCAATCTCAATCAAAAAAAATTTCTAATTAAAAATTAACTATTTAATTGTCATTATTTTTTTGGTTATATTGATATCATTTATTCTGGTTCAATCTCAATCAAACAAAATTCCTAATTAAAAATTAACTATTTAATTGTCATTATTTTTTTGGTTATATTGATATCATTTATTCTGGTTCAATCTCAATAAAAAAAAATTCCTAATTAAAAATTAACTATTTAATTGTCATTATTTTTTTGGTTCTATTGATATCATTTATTCTGGTTCAATCTCAGTCAAACAAAATTTCTAATTAAAAATGAACTATTTAATTGTCATTATTTTTTTGGTTATATTGATATCATTTATTCTGGTTCAATCTCAATCAAACAAAATTCCTAATTAAAAATGAACTATTTAATTGTCATTATTTTTTTGGTTATATTGATATCATTTATTCTGGTTCAATCTCAATCAAAAAAAATTTCTAATTAAAAATTAACTATTTAATTGTCATTATTTTTTTGGTTCTATTGATATCATTTATTCTGGTTCAATCTCAATCAAAAAAAATTTCTAATTAAAAATTAACTATTTAATTGTCATTATTTTTTTGGTTATATTGATATCATTTATTCTGGTTCAATCTCAATCAAAAAAAATTTCTAATTAAAAATTAACTATTTAATTGTCATTATTTTTTTGGTTCTATTGATATCATTTATTCTGGTTCAATCTCAATCAAAAAAAATTTCTAATTAAAAATTAACTATTTAATTGTCATTATTTTTTTGGTTATATTGATATCATTTATTCTGGTTCAATCTCAATCAAACAAAATTCCTAATTAAAAATGAACTATTTAATTGTCATTATTTTTTTGGTTATATTGATATCATTTATTCTGGTTCAATCTCAATAAAAAAAAATTCCTAATTAAAAATTAACTATTTAATTGTCATTATTTTTTTGGTTCTATTGATATCATTTATTCTGGTTCAATCTCAGTCAAACAAAATTTCTAATTAAAAATGAACTATTTAATTGTCATTATTTTTTTGGTTATATTGATATCATTTATTCTGGTTCAATCTCAATCAAAAAAAATTTCTAATTAAAAATTAACTATTTAATTGTCATTATTTTTTTGGTTCTATTGATATCATTTATTCTGGTTCAATCTCAATCAAAAAAAATTTCTAATTAAAAATTAACTATTTAATTGTCATTATTTTTTTGGTTATATTGATATCATTTATTCTGGTTCAATCTCAATCAAACAAAATTCCTAATTAAAAATGAACTATTTAATTGTCATTATTTTTTTGGTTATATTGATATCATTTATTCTGGTTCAATCTCAATAAAAAAAAATTCCTAATTAAAAATTAACTATTTAATTGTCATTATTTTTTTGGTTCTATTGATATCATTTATTCTGGTTCAATCTCAGTCAAACAAAATTTCTAATTAAAAATGAACTATTTAATTGTCATTATTTTTTTGGTTATATTGATATCATTTATTCTGGTTCAATCTCAATCAAACAAAATTCCTAATTAAAAATGAACTATTTAATTGTCATTATTTTTTTGGTTATATTGATATCATTTATTCTGGTTCAATCTCAGTCAAACAAAATTTCTAATTAAAAATGAACTATTTAATTGTCATTATTTTTTTGGTTCTATTGATATCATTTATTCTGGTTCAATCTCAATCAAAAAAAATTTCTAATTAAAAATTAACTATTTAATTGTCATTATTTTTTTGGTTATATTGATATCATTTATTCTGGTTCAATCTCAATCAAACAAAATTCCTAATTAAAAATGAACTATTTAATTGTCATTATTTTTTTGGTTATATTGATATCATTTATTCTGGTTCAATCTCAATAAAAAAAAATTCCTAATTAAAAATTAACTATTTAATTGTCATTATTTTTTTGGTTCTATTGATATCATTTATTCTGGTTCAATCTCAGTCAAACAAAATTTCTAATTAAAAATGAACTATTTAATTGTCATTATTTTTTTGGTTATATTGATATCATTTATTCTGGTTCAATCTCAATCAAAAAAAATTTCTAATTAAAAATTAACTATTTAATTGTCATTATTTTTTTGGTTCTATTGATATCATTTATTCTGGTTCAATCTCAATCAAAAAAAATTTCTAATTAAAAATTAACTATTTAATTGTCATTATTTTTTTGGTTATATTGATATCATTTATTCTGGTTCAATCCTAATCAAACAAAATTCCTAATTAAAAATGAACTATTTAATTGTCATTATTTTTTTGGTTATATTGATATCATTTATTCTGGTTCAATCTCAATAAAAAAAAATTCCTAATTAAAAATTAACTATTTAATTGTCATTATTTTTTTGGTTCTATTGATATCATTTATTCTGGTTCAATCTCAGTCAAACAAAATTTCTAATTAAAAATGAACTATTTAATTGTCATTATTTTTTTGGTTATATTGATATCATTTATTCTGGTTCAATCTCAATCAAACAAAATTCCTAATTAAAAATGAACTATTTAATTGTCATTATTTTTTTGGTTATATTGATATCATTTATTCTGGTTCAATCTCAATCAAAAAAAATTTCTAATTAAAAATTAACTATTTAATTGTCATTATTTTTTTGGTTCTATTGATATCATTTATTCTGGTTCAATCTCAATCAAAAAAAATTCCTAATCAAAAATTAACTATTTAATTGCCATTATTTTTTCTTTCTATTGCTATCGTTTATATCTTGCCCCTGTTCAATTTCTGTCTGTCAACCTCCTCATTTAAACAATACGTGGTCAATTAAAAATGAACTATTTACCGAACATTAAAACAAATTTTGCTTGTTTTTCCATCGTTAATTCTTGTCTCATCTCCATCAGAACAAAACGTTACTTATTAACAAGTTATTATTTAACGAACAACGTTTCTTTTAAATCTCCGTTTAGTTTTAAAATCGCTTTTTTAATGTTAACTTCATTGATTTAAATATTAAACGTACTAGCGGTGTATATATACCTTATTATAAATCACAAAAGAAATTAAGATGTATTAACATGGAACCGTTACATTTAATATTAGCATATAAAAATGTTGTACCTAAATTTTGTCGCATAATTTTGAACTTGTCATCGGACTTAAATCCTTTTAACGAAGCCGCAGGTTACAACAACAGACCACTCAGCGAAATTTGATCCAAAGAATAGATTTCTTATATACTCACAATAACAGGATAACAAATGTTATTTGATTCATCCCACCTCGTTTTCTCTTAACGTAGAATTATCTTGGAATTAATAAATTAGCACTTCCCACCGCGATTCAATAGAAATTCCTTCAAAGCAATCTAGGCATAATTTCTAAGATCACCACTAAACCCTACTCACTGTTACACCCACATGTTCTTGAACATTTTCATGCAAAATCGGAAACCGTTGCCGTCTACAGAGAAAGTGTTACGTAAAATCTAGTATTTACGAGGTTAAAGCTACGCCAACTTGATAGCGAAATATATATCGGAACGACACAAGTGACCTTCAAACAAATGTTTACGCTCACAACGCATCGTTCAAGCATCAGGATAAAGGATAGCTACAGCGTTCGTCGGGCGCATCTGGAATTTAAAAAGCTAAAATCCCACACGTGATTGACGAGAAAATGCTGGTATAACAAAATTAAAACACCACATTCCAAGAAATGTAGCTTGTGCATAGCTGAAAACTTAAAATCCCACAAGCTACTTCTTTAGCAGTAAATTGCCTAAACATCAAGTCATACATATTCAGAATGTGTCTCGCCACAGAAAATATTCGCATTGCTACTTGGCTCCGAAGAGATAATCACCAACCGCTCTAGATCAATGTACGTCAAAAGACCTCTGGGGCATAGCAGCTCAACATACATATCTGTGGGCCTGCTATTACTGTGAGTGTGCACGTGTAGACATCAGTGTGCGTTAATGTAGCATTGCACATATGCATATGCCCACAAACAGAATAAAATTACCCCCAGCAGGCGTAGGCGCCTCCATTTTGCTCCTCTCTTCAACATTAGCGTTCTTCTTGACATACACCCCGCACCTTAAACATTTCTTTGAACGTCTAAATACGTACCTATCTCCGCCCCGTTTTACCCTATTTCCTTTCTTTTCATTTTTACTTTTATTCAAGAATATCTTATCCTACCATTTCTTATCCATAAAACACTCTCTCCGTCCAATAGAAAACTAATCTGAAATTGTTTTGGAATTTTTTTTTTTAGATAGGGATTGATAATTATGATTATTCGGACTACTATTCTCATCTTGGATGTTATTAAGAATTCTACCCGATCATGGCTGATAAAACGGGAACAAGCTACCCCTATTGGATTAAATAAAATGTTCAGTTCGAAATTCCGTAGAGATTTCCGAGTTCGATAAGACCCACCTGGAGAAAGCTGGAGGTATAAGAACAGTAATGTGAAAACTCCAAATAGTACTAATCCGAAACTCCCCAATCTCCCCATTAGTACTGTTTAAACTTCTTACTCACCATTATTTTACAAATTTATTTCATTTAATTTATCTCATTTTATTTATATTCTAACTTTTAAAATGTTAAAATTTTTTTTTTTTAACTTAATTTCCATTTCGATTATTTAAAAAATTCTTTTATGTGGGAGATCTTCATGCCCCAGCCTAGACGTAGTCACAAAAGAAGAAAATGTTTTGGGATATCTACATAGCAAAATTTAACCACATTCAAATCATGCATTCTATAGTGACCGTGCAAACAATAAACTTATAAAGAGGCTTTGCCATTAAAAACATATTTATATCGATTAGTGCCATGACGTATGCGTACACAAATACAAAGAAGACCTGCCTTAAAAAAGTTCCCGTTTTACATGTGTGTGCGCATGCGTCATGACACTAATCAATATGATTAATAATAGAAAAAGTTGCAAGCTTTCGATTAGGTTAAAAAATAAACAGTTTTGTTTTTATTAATTTTGACCGGTAATGCTGCGTGGAGCCAACTGCGTACATACCATCTTCAAACATTTTTTATTTGGACGTCGCAGGGTGAAATCCGGTTATCTATACGCCACTACACTTTAAACGTTATATCGATTCATGTAATTTCCACATTTAAACCAGATCGACAAGAGTTTGAACTCGTTTTGATTAATTCACTGTCCGAGTCAGTATTTTTACACGTGGATATAAAATAACATTAGCACTACCGTCATTAATACTGAGCATACCCAACAACATATGTAATGGTGTCATGTATGTTCATTTCTAGAAAAAGAACCAATTAATTATTTTTTTACATTTTTGAGTATTTTTTTACGATTAAAATAAAATACATTTTTCACACCAGAAAATAAATGTTACATCAATGTTTATAAGTTTTCTAACAAAACCAAAATAAGGCTACCGGTTAAAAAATTTAATACGGTGGAACCTCGGTTTTCGAACACAATTCGTTCTGAAACGCTGCTCTAAAACCGAATCATATTTTCCCATTAAAAATAATGTAAAAGAGATTAATACGTTGATTCTTATATATAGACTATTTTTTTAGGTATTTAATGGGTTAATATACAAACTTATTAAGTATCAGTTAATGGGTTGATATACAAACTTATTAAGTATCAGTCATATTATTGTTTTCAATGCTATTAATAATGTATAATATAAAACCTTATTTCGTAAAAACATATTCTCTGAACTTTGTATGAATTAAGTTTTAATGCATATTTTGACCATTTTACTACATATTTTGTGATATAGTTTGTTTTTAATTATAGCTGGTCTTTAAAAATACAGAAAAATCCCCAGATTTAAAAAAATAAAAAGCCTCATTGATTAAAAAAAACCCCTCAGATCTGGATTTAAAAAACAAAATGGCAACCCTACACAAAACTGTTAACGTTTCATCAGATGGTATGGTTCGGTTGCCGTCGGTATGGTTCGGTTGCCGTCGGCATGGTTCGGGAATCGAAATGTTGTTAGAAAACCGAGGCATTTCTGGCTTAAATCTTTTGTTCGAAATCCGAATTGTTCCAGTTCTGAGGCGTTCATCAACCGAGGATTGACTATAAATCGAAAATACTAATACAGATATGTGATGACTATGTAAGTGTGTATGTGTGCGTGTATTAAGCTGACACGGATAGGTCCATTATCGTAATATCAGGTATCCAAAAGGTTTTGGACTACTTTTTATTCAACCTATTTCTTTTATCTTTAATCTTTGTTTTGTTAAAATAGTTATTTTTTTGTTAAGTTAGTTCTTTTTCTACTCAGTTTTTACTTATCTGCTTTTCAAACAGCAATCGTTTTGTCTTTTTTTTGTGCCCTGAACATCAAATAAAAAACAGCAAAGTGCAACACGTAATGTAAAAAGACAACAGATGTTTACATCTATATGCAGTTTGGATGTTTTTCAAAGGCCACTTTAAACCTGGATCAAGTAGACATTGACACAACCTACTCTGCTCTATGGAACGGAAACAAGGACAGAGAGAGAATGTGGCCATACTTCAACTGAGCCTAAAATGCCGGTGGCACATCTTTTGTGGGTGATGGCGGAGACCACGATTTGGTGCTGGGTTGAAACACTCTTCGAAATGTAGATTTAAATTTCCGTTGATGATTTTAAACGCCAGAATTAGGTTCCCTTGAAACCCCCGTTGCTCAGGTGAAAACAGATTTAGTCTTTGGAGCCGTTTTTTGTAGGTAAGCATGGAACCATCCTGGTTGCCAAGCGTTGAACACGCTCCAGGTGTATGATATATTTTTTAAAAGATAAACATGGTTGACAGAAAGTTCATAATTTGTGCCTTTTTGTTGTATTGCTTTAAACTGGGCACAAATGCATCCGGTGTTTCTAAAAAGATTTGCATAACATTTAGGGACGATGCCGTAAACAAGAGAACTACACGAATTGACTCTTGAAGATTCACAATCTGAAAGATCAATTTCTTTGAAGAGTGCCATCGAGTCGAACTCAAGTTTAACATGTGAAGAACTTGCCTCGCAAAAAACTTCTACACATATTGTTAAGTTCAGCTTTTCATATCTCTACACATTAGGAATTTGTGACATGTGTTTGCAGATTTCACGTGTTGCTAAACTCCGACTTCCTTTATGTATGACAATTTTATGAAAAAATATAGATCAGGACTAAATATTAAAATGAAACAAAACGAGCCAGACTAAAATTTTGTTTTCTGACAAGATAAACCAATATGTGGCAGAAATCACGTTCCGAAAAGATTTATGTATGCGGCTTTTGTTACCGGTTTATTTCCTTAAATGATAATTTCAAGAGTGCTATCAAGTCGAATTCAAGTTTAATGTCGCAGTTCCATGTAAGCCAAGACACTGTAAGATTACATTTATATCAGCTGGGAAAGAGATGGAAATTGAGAAAATTGAGCCAATTGACCACATGTGACAGAAAATGATCCTGGACAATATATTGGAACTAAATTCGGAGATTATGTATCATCCACTATATTCGCCAACAGATTATCATTTGTTCCCTAGTTTAGATAATTATCTGAAAGACAAGATGTTAAAAAATGTACGACCTCATATGACAAAAAATAGCTCTGAACATCCTGTACAGAGCTATTTTATGGGATCTAAACTAAGATATGTCTCATCCACCATATTCACCAGATATCTCACCAACAGATTATCATTTGTTCATTAGTTTAGATAATTATCTGAAAGAAAAGATGTTAAAAGATGAAACTGATTAAAAAAAAGAAGTGTTTCAATGTTTCCAAAATTAAACTAAATATCTTTTTATAAATGGCATTACTAAGTTAATAATATAATAATAATAATAATAATAATAATAAATACTAAGTTATTCAACCGTTGCGAAAAAATGTAGAATGCGGGGGTTCATACATTAATGGATGAATGTGTATCAAAATAAATGCGTAAATTCATATATTGCTGAACTCCGACATCCTCTATGTATGCTAATTTCATGAAGAAATATAGACAGGACTAAATATTAAAATCAAAGAAAACGAGCAAAATTAAAATTTTCTTTTTTTATGGAAATCGCTCTAGACAAGGCATGAAACCACTTGATGTAAGGAGCTAACAAGAACGAAATATAACTATCGCAAAAACAGAAGATGCCTATTTGCCTTCGTCTTGAAAACACCAAGGAGGAAAACAATCAGCAGGAAGAGAGTTCCTCAAGCCTGCAGTTCTTGGAAAGAAGCTACTGGACCAGGAAGCTGTATTACAATGAGGTATCAAACCAGCGAATTGATGGAGACCAGTGGACCAACGAATCAAACGAGCTAGAACAAAGGAAGCAGTGAATAGATCACATGATTCTGAAGAACACTTGCCATAATAGTATTTATAGAAAAGACTGAGACTAACAACATCGCATCTGTGTGAGAGAGAGAGGGTGCAAGGAAGAAGAAATGGTAGGGCATATCAAATTGTAGATACCAATATGTGGCAGAAATCACGTTCCGAAAAGATTTATGTATTTGGCTTTTGTTATCGAATCTATCGAGCACCCAGGGAAAGCTAATTTTTACTTTATATATAAGAAATAAACCAACATCTACTCCCTCTTAAAAACCTATGAAAAAAAATTGCTAAAAACGATCACCGTTTTTCTGCACTATTTAAATATGTCCTTTTTAAATGTGTCCTTTTTAAATATGTCCTTTTTAAATGTGTCCTTTTTAAATATGTCCTTTTTAAATGTGTCCTTTTTAAATATGTCCTTTTTAAATGTGTACTTTTTAAATATGTCCTTTTTAAATGTGTCCTTTTTAAATGTCCTTTTTAAATGTGTCCTTTTTAAATATGCCCATTTTAGATGTGTCCTTTTTAAATGTGTCCTTTTTAAAATGTATCCTTTTTAAATATGTCCTTTTTAAATATGTCCTTTTTAAATGTGTACTTTTTAAATATGTCCTTTTTAGATGTGTCCTTTTTAAATATGTCCTTTTTAAATGTGTCCTTTTCAATATGTCCCTTTTAAATGTGTCCTTTTTAAATATGTCCTTTTTAAATGTGTACTTTTTAAATATGTCCTTTTTAGATGTGTCCTTTTTAAATATGTCCTTTTTAAATGTGTCCTTTTTCAATATGTCCTTTTTAAATGTGTACTTTTTAAATATGTCCCTTTTAGATGTGTCCTTTTTAAATATGTCCTTTTTAAATATGCCCTTTTTAAATGTGTCCTTTTTAAAATATGTCCTTTTTAAATATGTCCTTTTTAAATATGTCCTTTTTAAATGTGTACTTTTTAAATATGTTCTTTTTAAATGTGTCCTTTTTAAATATGTCCCTTTTAAATGTGTCCTTTTTAAATATGTCCTTTTTAAATGTGTACTTTTTAAATATGTCCTTTTTAGATGTGTCCTTTTTAAATATGTCCTTTTTAAATGTGTCCTTTTTAAATATGTCCTTTTTAGATGTGTCCTTTTTAAATATGTCCTTTTTAAATGTGTCCTTTTTAAATATGTCCTTTTTAAATGTGTCCTTTTTAAATATGTCCTTTTTAAATGTGTCCTTTTTAAATATGTCCCTTTTAGATGTGTCCTTTTTAAATATGACCTTTTTAAATGTGTCCTTTTTAAATATGTCCTTTTTAAATGTGTCCTTTTTAAATATATCGTTTTTAAATGTGTCCTTTTAAAATATGTCACTGTTTAAATATGTCACTTTTTAAAATGTATTTTCTGTTATTCTTTTAATCATATGATGAAAGTGATGTATCCTAATCTGCGATTTTTACTTTATTATTTGACTGACACGCAGAAGTTCATTATTTTCTTAATTGAGGGTCACTTAACAATTAGCGGTCCACCCAGTGAGGATCAGACTTAAAGAGCAACGCCAGTAGATGCATTATGGCTTAAACCTCTCGGCTATGAGATTTGAAAACCGCAAACAATGACGAAAAATATCAACACTGAAATTCAAAGATTACATTTACAGAAGCCTTTCTCATCGGAAATAAAATCTACAGACGGAAATCTGCTTCTAAACTTCGACAAAAACATAAAAATGGCTGCCTTTTTGCAATCTTACAATTGTCTCGTTTAAAAATAAAAAGAAAAGAAATACCACCCAAAACTTTTATTTAAAAATCGTTTACACCAGCGAAGAAGAATGGGGAAGATGCCGGTGTCAAGTTTGGAGTTTTGTTAGCGATGGAACTCAACAATTCCGGGGACGTTTCAATCAACATGTCAAACTTAAAAAAATTCTCACCCCTAAAATAAAAAAAACAAAAACAAAACAAATAAAATAAAAAAAAAATAACAGAAAAAAACCCCAGAATAAAAGTAATGAAGCCGTCATCACAACATTGATGTCTAATTGCTTAAGACGATAAAGTGTTTTCCACAACCAATAAGAATTACGACGGGCAAGAATTCATGTGAATTTTAGAGAAATTGTCAAAAAAACTTAATTAAAACCACCAATCTGTCTTGTAGCTGGATCCGTTCTATATAGGGAAATGTTTGGACGTGGGATGATGTTCGAGTTGGAAGAAATATTTTTTTTTACTAATGAGTCGCCTCTTATCAAGGCCTAAAACTACTCAAGGATAAGGTTTAACGAGATGGATTAATTGTCAGTTGAACGATGTAGAATATTATGAGAGGATTGAAATTGATGAATGGAATGAACAAAGTTTGGTTACTTATAGGGATGGATTATTATAAGTATTTGTTGACATTGGATTTTAAGACGCCCATGTTATAGTCTGCAGGGAAGCAGTCCCGTGCTAATGTGTTCCACGGACGTAAAGTTCTTGGAAAGAAAGTCTGTTCATTGAAAATTCCGCTTGACGTTAGGCACACGTAAGAAGAAAGTTCTTTGCAGCTGTGGTAACAAGACGAGTTCTTGCTGTGAATGTCTTACAAGGAGGAACCAGGGATTGGAGATCAATCGAGCACTTTTCTATGAAAATAACGATAGAGTAGAGAGAGACTAGCAACGTCTCTTCTGTGAGAGAGGAGATGTAAAGAAGAGAAGATATCATCCCCCACTAGATTTCGAAGTTGATATTGTACTTTGTCTAGGCAAGAAAAAGTGATGTGAGCGGGGACCCCATTCCACTAGTTTCCCTATAATATAAGATTCGCGAATTGCTTTGCCGAAAGATCTCTTCCGCGACGCACTACGTTAGCCTCACTGCGTTTAAAATCCAACTACTTTTAATTTCGAATTTTAGCAGAAAAATCTTGTCGCAAATTGAAGCAATCCGATGGCAATCCGATGGCAATTCGATGGCAATCCGATGGCAATCCGATGGCAATCCGATGGCAAACAAGTGATTTTGTTGTTGTCGAACGTTGACACACGCTGAAATAAAACGCACAGAACAAAGCACATCAGACAGTGATGAATTATCTTTATTTTTCAATGTTCTTATCTTTTTGTTTTTGCTGGGGATGAGGCATCCTATCGGATGCCAGACATTCACCCGCTATTTCAGGCACTCCAACCGAGAGGATCTTTTTAAGATTCTAGACGTCCCTTTAAGCGCAATTTTTTGTATCTCTCCTGTCATTGGTTCACCGGGTATATTCGTCAGATTAACTTATGATGCGAGAAATGTCTTTTCAAAACTGTGTGTTGCGGTTTAATTAAAAGACCGACTCATTGTCAAAATGGGTTTCTTTAACGTCTGACACGGACGGCTCCCTGGATGCAGCTGATTCAAGCACAATTGAACTAGAAAGATGGCGTTATTTCAAAAAAGAATTTGCAAAGTAGTGCACATTAATAAACATGCCAAATGGATTGTGGAAAGACATTACAACCAGATAAAAAAGGTATAATTCTCAAAAAAGATTATCGAACGGAAGAACCTATTGAACTTATTTATGTTTCGGAATTGTTTTAGATGAGGGTTGGTAATTTGTAGAATTCAGTATATTTGATAAAGGGTTCCGTTCGAAATTCCGTCCAGATTCCCGAGTTCGACAGAAAGATTCCCGAGTTCGGCAAGGTTCACCTGAAGAAGGTCGGAGGTTACATCGGCGGAAACGTTGTGATAAAAACACCCAAGAGGAGAACAATAGTTCGAATATATCAAATTCTACTAATTACTAATTAGCTTCACAACGTTTCGGCCGCTGTAACCTCCGACCCTTTTCAGATATATCTCTTCGAACCCGGGAATATTTCTGTCGAACTCGTGAATCTGAACGGAATTTCGTACGGAACCCTTTATTTAATCCACGGGGGTAGCATGCTCTTGTTCTGTCAGAAATGACTGGGAGAAGTCTTCAGTAATTCGCAATTCTTTGTATCGCCCGCACCGATGATTGAACTGTCAGATGACTATCACTTAAAACATAGTACCATATCCACTGCGCCACTGCGCTTATATAAATTTTGGGAGCCTTAAAGCTATTCTTGTTTTTTTCTATGTGTAGTCTTACATAATAGGTTTAAGGCTACCAAAATTCATAGGTTGTGATGATAACACTTAAGATGAGAAATGTAATCCGAATAACCAAGATGATACAAATTATCAATCCTCATCTCAAAAATTCAGAAATATAATTTATGTTTATTCGAAGTACCTTAGACATCAAGTAGCACCAAAAGAGAAACGGTGTAGCAAGCGTAAAAGACAAACATTCTTCAAATTTGGACATTAATCTAAAACGAATAAAAAATGATTTCCAAATGGGGGAGATGTTGAACTTTCAAAAACTATAAATATATGTACAATAGTATTATGGTGTATACAATAGTATTATGGTGTATTCTATGTAATAAAAGATAATAACAGATAATAAAAGATATAGTTGATTGATATTATTGTCTTTAGCGTATAGTCATTCTTTCTATTTCTGACAACGAATAATGGTATAACAAGTAGGTTCCTTAGCGTCTTGACTGGACGGAGATCAGCTTAAAAGAAGACAAAAGAAGGCTTTTCGCCTTCATACCGCTAAAATTAAGTGCCTGATGATTGGTCAAGGAAAATTATCTTGCCTAATCAGATGGAGCTAGTTTAGAATAGAAGGGGGGTAATTCATTGTCACAATAGACAAAGGGAAGTAACGCTCTTTTTTTTATGAAATGAAAACGACAACTTTAATCTGAAGCTTTCCAGAAAATAAATGACTAAATGACTCTATCATCTAATCTAATACTCACTGATTCACCTGAATGCCAAAATTATACACGTCTAGAAACGTTTGACGTCGCATTATTTAAAAAGAAATCAACATTTTTTGGGGAAGAGCAAACTTTCTTTTTTTTTAACGCGATTTTTATTGGAAAATCTCGTTTTAGTAACTTTGAATTGTTCAATTCTTAAAAAACCTTGTATTTCAAATTATTTCATACCCCCCCCCTTATCACTGTCCGTCTGTAACTCTTCAAATTATTCATGCAGCACAAAGATTATCGCATGTAGACAAAACACGTTACAAGTTTGTCCACTCATGCGACTACATATTTTATTGTGATTGAATAACTTCATAGAGAGCACTACGTCGATTCTAATTTTATTTTGACCAATAAAATTACAGTAAAACTCTTGATATACGGAATTTTCGAACAACTCCTGATATCCGGACGTTTTTTTTTACCAACTCCTCATATCCGGCCTTTAGTTACTAACTCACGTAGAGAATTTAGAAAGCAGATTCAGCCTCTTTCTGGCCAGACGTTATCCCCCTCCCATCAGCTTTACGTTTTTATATCGTCAGATATCGTTTCTAGGTAGTTGAGACGAGACACCCAGACAGCTAGCTATTTTAGCATGGCGCTTTTCTATTGGTAGCACAATACTTACTAGAATAATTCCCAGATAATATAAAAATAACTCGTATTTACTTTACATAACCAATGCATTCTCGATAATGTGTTTACCCCTAGCAATACATGCATTTTCGATTTTGTTCGGGACATTTAGGTAGAATTTAGCGGGCCAAATATGCGGCATTCCGGATATGATAAGTAATTACTAGTGATGGGACTCGTCCCGATTCCAATATTTTTTTCCCGATTCCGATACAATCACAGATTCTGTTTAAAATATCCGATTCCGATACAATTACCGATTCCGATTTTTTTACAAATTTCTAAATATTTAGTTATAGTTTTTTTTCAGATTACCGTAAAACCCTGTGTAATGTGTGCATATATTTTTGCAAAAGTAAAAATAAACTTGGGGGAGGGGGTGCGTGCATACACCGAGTTGATCTTTCTGACTATTTTTTATCTCAATTGTTTTACCCGTAATTGATTGAAAATAGTGATTTGATAAATTCATTTTGAGGTTTGCATCTATATTTATTTCTGTTATTTTACCGTGCCGTTTTTTTCCGGTGCCATTTTTGCTCAAATTTGTTATTATGACCTATAGACTTTATTTTTACTGGTAGTTTAAAAACAATAAATATTCCTACTTTTATCATTAGTACTAGTAATGGAAAATTAAGTTTTACACAACAACAAAAAATTAAAAGAATCATTTTTGGAATCGGAAATTAGGCTTAAAATTTTCCGATTCCGATACCCCCTAAAGTTCCGATTTTTTCGATTCTAGATTCCGATTAATCGTCCCAACACTAGTAATAACTTTTATGCATCATGTTGTAGTATGCCCCTCTTACGTTAGTTATTGTCAAAGTCGTGAGAAATATATATATATATATATATATATATATATATATATATATATATATATATATATATATATATATATATAAAGATAGATAGATAGAAATACAAGGAACCACGTGTTAAAATAAGTTCACCCATTATATTGACACAACTAAGAAACAGGATATAGACCACTCTATAGAAAACAGAATAATAGAACAGGATATAGGAAGTAACACTAACCGGATCTTTGTTCGCGGGAAGCCCAACGATTGGCTGAGAGAACAACAAAGAATCTGAGTGATTAACTAGCTAGCCGTGTATATTAAAACACCCGGCAAAAATAACTCCATGCATGTTAGTCTGAAGACCCCCCCCCCCCCGGGGATGAAACGCGGGGGCCTCTGTATAGCTTAATTGTCATAAATATATTTTCATAGCTTACTATATATATATATATATATATATATATATATATATATATATATATATATATATATATATATATATATTTTAAATAGATATTAAATTATTTTTATCTGCCTACGTTCGCGTTTCGAGCTTTCGCTCTTATCAGTGCAGGGATGATAATCTCGGACGGTCAACCTAGACTCCCTAAGCAAGCGCTATGACCACTAGGCCACGGGACATCACCACATTCAAGAAAGGAATTTGAGTTCTATTTATGTGAAAGGGCGGCAAATCAAGAAAGACTGAGATTCATTGAAGCAAACATTGTTAAACATAACAGAATTCCCATGCTTTATTATCCCCTTTTTTATTTTTTCTTTGTCAAGATAATAATAAAATATTAATGTATGTTCCATATGTATCACTAATGTTTTCGATTCTTCATCGAATCATCTTCATGTGACAAAAAAAAATGAACAAAAATGCTGCCTGTCTGTGAGAACTTTTGTAAACGTAATAGCGGGGAGGGGGCTGGTAATTACTATTTAATTAATTATTTTTTTCAAGTCAGCGTTGATAATAGAATTAGGAAACAATTAATTACTTAATTTATATTAAATAACATTAAATAACATATAAATAAAGTAGAAACAAATTTCAAGGCGAGACTGCGATTCGAACAGACAAAGTGTCAAGAATCTTACTTAAACAAATACGCTTTCAACTTCCTTATATACTGTTACAAAAACTCGCTCAGACACACAACGGGTTTTACAATTTACATAATTAATTTCTTTTAAACTTCTATCAAATTCATATTTACAAATATACACTTATAACTGCTATTATCAAATTTACATATGTATTTACAATATTTTCCGAATATTTCAAAAAGCAGCCGAGAACGCGCATGTGAAGACAGACGTCAAAAGACCAAACCAGTGCAGTTCCAGGAGAAACGTTAACAATTAAAATTCCAAAACGTCAGAATTGACATCACAGCATTGCATTGCGTTAACCATTTTAAAATGTTGTTAAAATGTTCTTAATTGTAGGTTGCCGGGTTTTAATAAAGATAGTTATTTTTAATTTTTAAAAATTGGTTTCAGAATGTATTATTTTTGTGTTCTCCATCCCCATCAGTGTTTTGATCACTCCTGGAGGAGGAACCCCTCCCTGATTTCCGACACCTTATTGGTGATTGCCATTCAGAGTTTTTTTTGCCACAGTCGCAATGCTAGATACCGGGGGTTGGCCACGCTATTTACTGATAGCTAGGTGTTTACATACAAAGCCTGGTATTCTCAAATGGTTACCCATCTAGTACGAGGCCAGGCTCAACGTCGCTTAACTCCGGTTATTTAACGGGGGCCAGTGTGCTAACGTGATCATGTCGTGCTATTAACTAAAGTTTGTCTTAAATCAGAGGGGATGCAGTCATGTTTTTTTGTGAATGTTGGTAAATTGAGCTAGAGTTTACAAGGTGCATTGTGAGACGGCGGGATGGAGTAGTGGTTGTAAAACCAATGTAGCTATATATATCTATATATATATATCTTTCCCCTCCCTTCCTACACCATCTAGTCTGGCTATCTATTTTCGGTGGTCTCGCGGCTAGAAGAGGGGCAGTAAAGTATCAACATATTCATGACAAATATGATTTGGAGGGTATCATCGACGTATCTTAATAATAAGTTTTTAATTTTATTTTTCATTCCAACTGGAGATACATATTGGCTGACCTCTTTATATTTCCATCCCCTTCCTTTTCTTGATGATTTTAACTTAAGTGTGTTGTTTGTCCCCCTTTTTATCCCCTCTCTCTGCCTATGATATTTATTTTTTTTGGCTGGTGAATATTTCCTTTTTTCCCCGTCATTTCCAATATGTAGCTGTCCCGTAAGCATTCTGAAGAGGCCAGGAGGTCGAAATAAATTATAAATGCTGACAGTTACAATGTGTATGTGAATTTTTTCTTTCTATATTCTCTCTCTCTCTCTCTCTCTCTCTCTCTCTCTCTCTCTCTCTCTCTCTCTCTATATATATATATATATATATATATATATATATATATATATATATATATATATATATATATATATATATAAATGCAGCCGTCTTCATCAATGTCTTTTTCCTGTTTACTTCCGACGCTGGTGTGTTCTCAAGAAAACACTTATTCGACTGCCTGCTTGGAGAAGATATCGGAAACACGTGGTTGCTACACAAACGTAAAAATAGTATAGTATATAAAGTATTCTTATTTTAAAAGACCATTCAGTCTGGTTCCAATCAGATTGTGACTGTGTCTGTTAAAGTCAAAATACTCAGCACAAAAATTCGAAAATGAACAATTCTTGGGATGCTTCAATTCGAGCAGATTTAATGCTATGGTCGCCATCAAAACTGATGGTTTATCGCCTCTCTCTCTCTCTCTCTTTACCCTCTCTCTCGCTCGTTCTCTCTCTCTCTCTCTCTTTCTTCCTCTCTCCCTCTCTATCTCTCTATCTCGCTTTCGCTCGCCCTCTCTCTCGCGCTCTCTCTCTCGCGCTCTCTCTCTCGCGCTCTCTCTCTCGCGCTCTCTCTCTCTCGCTCGCTTTCTGTCGCTCTCTCTCGCTCTCTTTCTCCCTCTCTCCCTCTCTATCTCTCTCCCCCTCTCTCTCGCGCGCTCTCTCTCACACTCTCTCTCTCCCTCTCTCTCTATCTCGATCTCTCTTTCGTTCGCTCTCCCTCTCATCCTCTTTCTCACTCTCTTTCGCTCGCTCTCTCTCGCGCGCGCTCTTCCTCTCTTTCGCTCGCTCTCTCTCTCCCTCTCTCTCCCTCTCTATCCCTCTCTCGCGCACTCTCTCTCTCGCTCTCTTTCGCGCACTCTCTCTCTCTCTCGCTCTCTTTCGCGCGCTCTCTCTCGCTCTCTCTCGCTCTCTCTCTCGCTCTCGCTCTCTCTCTCGCTCTCTCTCTCGCTCTCCCCTCTCTCTCTTGCTCTCTCTCGTTCGCTCTCTCTCGCTCTCTCTCTCTCGTTCGCTCTCTCTCTATCTGTGTATGTTAATGGAGTATTTGTGCGGTTATACGTACATAGGCACATACGAACACACAACCCTGCACCGTTTCCAGTTCTTCGCCTCTCGAAAAATAATCTAATACGCATGGTGGTTGTAAGTATTCTTTAATAATCTTTTTTGTTCCAGCCAATCACGTAGGAACATAAAAATAAACGCCTCTTTTGCTTGTTCTCATGTGTTTCCCGGCGTCTGCGATTTCAATCTTCGCTGTTTAACGACGCGAACATATCAGGACGAGAAACGATGAAAGTTTGTAAACATTTGGAAAAACAAAAAAACAAAAAAAAAACAAAAAAAAAACGGCATCATAATCGTCGCAATCTCGAACGCGGTGGAAAGAAACTTGCCTGTCGTCGACTCAGTTTCTCATATTACGAGCGAACACAACTCAGCTTCCTCACGATTTCTCGTTTTTATAAACATCAAAATTAATATTACTCTTCCTTACTCACTAGGAATTTTCACACGAGTCCTTACCAATGATCGCTTACTGGTAAAAAAACAGGCGGTGATTCATGGGATCTGAGTGACAACCAGTATCCTCAGATCTTCGGTACACTCAGCTTCTTTTCATAACAATTGCAACTGACTTGGTGTTGTTGCAACACCTGTTTATCACTGAGTTTCCGCTGATAACGACCGATGGTTTCACTGGAATTTTGAGCGACGATAATCCTCCTCGGAATATTAGTACCCTCCGGTCGTTTACAGTCGAAGTCTGGATAATGTTATCATTCCTCGGTCTTTTCACCCACTCAGATTCTTCATGACCAATTTCTGTACTCCCGAGTACTTTTCTTCATGCGGCGAGGCGTCAAATTACAGAACTCTTTTCAAATGTATATCCTGACAGTCTCAGTTCCCTCGGTTGTGTCTTAGCATGTCTTATTTATATTTCTAATTGTGTTTACTAAGTTCTATTCTGTTTCACCTTATTTATAGTTGGTCAGTATCACCTGACTATTTCTATTGGTTTCCGCAGAGGATTTTTTTTTTAGTATTTCAGTTGTTTTAGCAGTATTATTGTCCATGAGTAGCGAAGTGATCGATGTTTGGATGCCCGTACATCTGAAAATTCCTAGAGGAATAGAATACTCCCAAATTTCTGTTGCTCTCCTACACTTGACGTTAGTTGAACCTCTTTCTGGAAGAAAACGTTTAATTATTGAAGCTTTATGGAAATTATATTTGTGGTTATAAATGAATATGTGCGAATACAAAGCGTTTCTGTTAATTGTTAGTCATAGTAATAGCCTGGTTAATCGTATCTAAAAAGAAAATCGACGTCATAATGCCCTGTCTCCTCAGACGAAATTTGCTGAAAAAGATGAGTCATCTTCTGTAAAAAGTTACATTTTTAAAAACTATTTACTATTTGGGTCACCATCTATGAAGAGCCACTCGAAGATTAGGGGTGAATGAGACGGGAATGATTGTCAGCCGGAAGATGAGGAACATTATGGGAGTAGTAACATTGATAAATGGTATGAACTGCGTTTGGTTACTTTTGGGGCGGTCCACGACAAGAATTTGATTTGAAGATGGATTTTTCCTACTGAGTGCCCACTTATCAAGGTCAAAGGTTTATGAGATTGATCGATTTTAAGTTGAATGATGAAGAATATTATGAGAGGATTGAAAAATGATGAAGAATATTATGAGAGGATTAAAAATGATAAATAGAATGAACAAAATTTTAATTCTTATCAAGACGATTTATGGCAAGTATTTATTGACATCGGATTTGAAGATGATCATGTTGTAGTTCGCAATGAAGCAGTCCCGTGGTAATGTGTTCTACAGATGGGAGGTTCTTGGAAAGAAACGTTGTTCATGGAAATCCCGTTTGATATGAAGCACACGGAGGAAGAAAAAAGTCCTTTGCAGTTATGGTAATCATACGAGTTATCGTTGTGAATGTCTTACAAGGAGGAAATAGAGATTGGAACTCAGTCGAGCATCCTCCATGGAAATAATAACGATAGAGCAGAGAAAGACTAGTAATATTTATTCTATGAGAAAAAGGCTGTAAGTAAGAGAAGAGATTTCCCCTCACTAGATTGCGAAGTCGATTTTGTACTTTGTCAAATCAAGAAAAAATACTCTGAGCGAGCGTTGATGACTTAAAAAATAATTTCTGAAAAAAGGAGCAGTCTAATATTGATTGTATTCGTCAAATTTCGAATTCGCCAACAAAGAATTTATGGCGTTTTAATAAGTACTAATATCTACAATTCATCACCTCGTCCGCAAAGCTGAAACACATCTACAATATTCCCCTCTTCAGAAAAAGGCAAAGTTTGACGACCCGTGGCTTAAAGAGGCACTCGAATTCAAGGGACGTAATTTGGAGTTATTTTGTTCCTTTCTATAAAAATTGAAGTTAAACGTTTGTTCAAGCTCGGATAACATTGAAAATGCTCAGAATATCTTAACATACCCCTAAATTTTATGGAATGTTATTTTTCATTACATGTACGTAATACCGTTACGCGCGCATTTTTATCCGCCAAAGGAAACGTAAAACCATTTATTTATTTATTATAGTTGCGAGTGCATTTTTATCCGCCAAAGGAAACGTAAAACCATTTATTTATTTATTTATTATAGTTGCGAGTGCATTTTTATCCGCCAAAGGAAACGTAAAACCATTTATTTATTTATTATAGTTGCGAGTGCATTTTTATCCGCCAAAGGAAACGTAAAACCATTTATTTATTTATTATAGTTGCGAGTGCATATTCATCCGCCAAAGGAAACGTAAAACCATTTATTTATTTATTATAGTTGCGAGCGCATTTTTATCCGCCAAAGGAAACGTAAAACCATTTATTTATTTATTATAGTTGCGAGTGCATTTTTAACCGCCAAAGAAAACGTAAAACTATTTATTTATTTATTATAGTTGCGCGCGCATTTTTATCCGCCAAAGGAAACGTAAAACCATTTATTTATTTATTATAGTTGCGAGCGTATTTTTATCCGCCAAAGGAAACGTAAAACCATTTATTTATTTATTATAGTTGCGAGTGCATTTTTATCCGCCAAATAGAAACGTAAAACCATTTATTTATTATAGTTGCGAGTGCATTTTTATCCTCCAAAGGAAACGTAAAACCATTTATTTATTTATTATAGTTGCGAGCTAATTTTTATCCGCCAAAGGAAACGTAAACCCATTTATTTATTTATTATAGTTGCGAGTGCATTTTTATCCGCCAGATGAAACGTAAAACCATTTATTTATTTGTTATAGTTGCGAGTGCATTTTTATCCGCCAAAGGAAACGTAAAACCATTTATTTATTTATTATAGTTGCGAGCGCATTTTTATCCGCCAAAGGAAACGTAAAACCATTTATTTATTATAGTTGCGAGTGCATTTTTATCCGCCAGATGAAACGTAAAACCATTTATTTATTTGTTATAGTTGCGAGTGCATTTTCATCCGCCAAAGGAAACGTAAAACCATTTATTTATTTATTATAGTTGCGAGTGCATTTTTATCCGCCAAAGGAAACGTAAAACCATTTATTTATTTATTATAGTTGCGAGTGCATTTTTATCCGCCAAAGGAAACGTAAAACAATTTAGTTATTTATTATAGTTGCGAGTGCATTTTTATCTGCCAAAGGAAACGTGAAACCATTTAGTTATTTATTGTAGTTGCGAGCGCATTTTTATCCGCCAAAGGAAACGTAAAACCATTTATTTATTTATTATAGTTGCGAGCGCATTTTTATCCGCCAAAGGAAACGTAAAACCATTTATTTATTATAGTTGCGAGTGCATTTTTATCCGCCAGATGAAACGTAAAACCATTTATTTATTTGTTATAGTTGCGAGTGCATTTTCATCCGCCAAAGGAAACGTAAAACCATTTATTTATTTATTATAGTTGCGAGTGCATTTTTATCCGCCAAAGGAAACGTAAAACCATTTATTTATTTATTATAGTTGCGAGTGCATTTTTATCTGCCAAAGGAAACGTGAAACCATTTAGTTATTTATTATAGTTGCGAGCGCATTTTTATCCGCCAAAGGAAACGTAAAACCATTTATTTATTTATTATAGTTGCGAGTGCATTTTTATCCGCTAAAGGAAACGTAAAACCATTTATTTATTTGTTATAGTTGCGAGTGCATTTTCATCCGCCAAAGGAAACGTAAAACCATTTATTTATTTATTATCGTTGCGAGTGCATTTTTATCCGCCAAAGGAAACGTAAAACAATTTAGTTATTTATTATAGTTGCGAGTGCATTTTTATCTGCCAAAGGAAACGTGAAACCATTTAGTTATTTATTGTAGTTGCGAGCGCATTTTTATCCGCCAAAGGAAACGTAAAACCATTTATTTATTTATTATAGTTGCGAGCGCATTTTTATCCGCCAAAGGAAACGTGAAACCATTTATTTATATATTATAGTTGCGAGTGCATTTTTATCCGCCAAAGGAAACGTAAAACCATTTATTTATTTATTATAGTTGCGAGCGCATTTTTATCCGCCAAAGGAAACGTAAAACCATTTATTTATTTATTATAGTTGCGAGCGCATTTTTATCCGCCAAAGGAACCGTAAAACCATTTATTTATTTATTATAGTTTCGAGTGCATTTTTATCCGCCAAAGGAAACGTAAAACCATTTATTTATTTATTTATTTATTATAGTTGCGAGTGCATTTTTATCTGCCAAAGGAAACGTAAAACCATTTATTTATTTATTATAGTTGCGAGTGCATTTTTATCCGCCAAAGGAAACGTAAAACCATTTATTTATTTATTTATTTATTATAGTTGCGTGCGCATTTTTATCCGCCAAAGGAAACGTAAAACCATTTATTTATTTATTATAGTTGCGAGCGTATTTTTATCCGCCAAAGGAAACGTAAAACCATTTATTTATTTATTATAGTTGCGAGTGCATTTTTATCCGCCAAAGGAAACGTAAAACCATTTATTTATTTATTATAGTTGCGAGTGCATTTTTATCCGCCAACGGAAACGTAAAACCATTTATTTATTTATTATAGTTGCGAGTGCATTTTTATCCGCCAAAGGAAACGTAAAACCATTTATTTATTTATTATAGTTGCGAGTGCATTTTTATCCGCTAAAGGAAACGTAAAACCATTTATTTATTTATTATAGTTGCGAGTGCATTTTTATCCGCCAAAGGAAACGTAAAACCATTTATTTATTTATTTATTATAGTTGCGAGTGCATTTTTACATATAAACATTCATAAGCGAATATGTTCTCGTTATGCGTTCATTAGCACAAGACCGCATCTATATCAAGCCACTGACCAACACAAAAATTAGGCGACAAATCAGGTATTACATTCTAAAACCTGTAATATATTGATACCATTTGATTTAGGCTCGTGTAATAACAAGTGACCGGTTACCAAGGCCCAAAGGCCACTCAAGGATAAGGGTTGTGCGTTGAAGCTTGAGAAATATCTTTCCGATTGAAGACAATTTCTGTCTTAAGTAACGCGCCCCATCCAACGCATCCGGGTCAGTAACGTCAAGACATAGGTAACTTTCAGAGGCAATCATATCGGATAGCAATAAACACACGTCACCCAGCCCCATTCGAGTGACGCATTGTTTTCATACGACTGTAATTCAATGCATTTAAACACGAAAGACAACAAAGTCTTGTTAATGTTCACCGGGCCGAGGATGGGCTGAAAGAACAAGAATGAATGAAGCACACAGAGGAAAAGGCGGAGTAAGTCAAGACTGTGCAAGTCGAGATCATCGGAACTTTAATCCTGAACAAAGCTATTTTAATAGTTAAAACGCACACACATAAACGCAATCTAATATATAAAGAATAGCCAGTCAGATTCTCAAAGTTAAACTTAAATAGCATTTAGAGAAATCGGTATTTGAGAAATCGGTATTTGAGAAATCGGCATTTGATTCTGTCTAGCCAGTGAAATACGAAAATGTTCAATATGTTTTCTTCATATAAAAAAAATGTCCATATTATATCCCACCTGATAATTCTTTCAGTACTAGAAACTTACAGATATTCACCGTTTATTTTAATTGCATAATCAACAGCTATTGTTATCTAATTAAAACGTTGCGTTTTTTTTCACAACTGGTAATTTAGAAGTGGCGTCTACATTCGCTGGATACGTATCTATTCATGTCTTTTACTTTACTCACATTATGACTACGTTTTTTGAATTAAATGCAAACACTTATTATATATAAGCTTAGTTATTCACAATTTCCTTACTATTCACTGCTATATGAATAGTAAAAAACGCACATATATAAATAATGTTTGTGGATTGCGAACAGTCACATTCACCACGCGTTTATTAATATTTCCAGCTGATAATAGTCACATAAGTTATAATTATGTCATTTTGACAACTTCAAATTTTCGTTTCAATATCAATTTATCGCCAATCAGTCAATAAGTCAATAGTGTACATAGTGAATTACAATTTTATGATTCATATACTTTCAATAAGTGAATAGTGTACATAGAGAATTACACTTTCCTGATTCATATACTTTCAATAAGTCAATAGTGTACATAGAGAATTAAAATTTTCTGATTCATATACTTTCAATAAGTCAATAGTGTACATAGAGAATTACAATTTTCTGATTCATATACTTTCAATAAGTCAATAGTGTACATAGAGAATTACAATTTTCTGATTCATATACATTCAATAAGTCAATAGTGTACATAGAGAATTAAAATTTTCTGATTCATATACTTTCAATAAGTCAATAGTGTACATTGAGAATTAAAATTTTATGATTCATATACTTTCAATAAGTCAATAGTGTACATAGAGAATTACAATTTCCTGATTCATATACTTTCAATAAGTCAATAGTGTACATAGAGAATTACAATTTTCTGATTCATATACTTTCAATAAGTCAATAGTGTACATAGAGAATTACAATTTTCTGATTAATATACTGTCAATAAGTCAATAGTGTCTATAGAGAATTACAATTTTCTGATTCATATACTTTCCATAAGTCAATAGTGTACATAGAGAATTACAATTTTCTGATTCATATACTTTCAATAAGTCAATAGTGTACATAGAGAATTAAAATTTTCTGATTCATATACTTTACAATAAGTCAATAGTGTACATAGAGAATTACAATTTTTTGATTTATATACTTTCAATAAGTCAATAGTGTACATAGAGAATTAAAATTTTCTGATTCATATACTTTCAATAAGTCAATAGTGTACATAGAGAATTACAATTTTTTGATTCATATACTTTCAATAAGTAAATAGTGTACATAGAGAATTACAATTTTTTGATTCATATACTTTCAATAAGTCAATAGTCTACATAGAGAATTACAATTTTCTGATTCATATACTTTCAATAAGTCAATAGTGTACATAGAGAATTACAATTTTCTGATTCATATACTTTCAATAGGTCAATAGTGTACATAGAGAATTACAATTTCCTGATTCATATACTTTCAATAAGTCAATAGTGTACATAGAGAATTACAATTTTCTGATGCATATACTTTCAATAAGTCAATAGTGTACATAGAGAATTACAATTTTTTGATTTATATACTTTCAATAAGTCAATAGTGTACATAGAGAATTAAAATATTCTGATTCATATACTTTCTATAAGTCAATAGTGTACATAGAGTATTAAAATTTTCTGATTCATATACTTTCAATAAGTCAAAAGTGTACATAGAGAATTACAATTTTCTGATTCATATACTTTCAATAAGTAAATAGTGTACATAGAGAATTAAAATTTTCTGATTCATATACTTTCAATAAGTCAATAGTGTACATAGAGTATTAAAATTTTCTGATTAATATACTTTCAATAAGTCAATAGTGTACATAGAGAATTAAAATTTTCTGATTCATATACTTTCAATAAGTCAATAGTGTCTATAGAGAATTACAATTTTCTGATTCATATACTGTCAATAAGTCAATAGTGTCTATAGAGAATTACAATTTTCTGATTCATATACTTTCCATAAGTCAATAGTGTCTATAGAGAATTACAATTTTCTGATTCATATCCTTTCAATAAGTCAATAGTGTACATAGAGAATTACAATTTTCTGATTCATATACTTTCAATAAGTCAATAGTGTACATAGAGAATTACAATTTTCTGATTCATATACTTTCAATAAGTGAATAGTGTACATAGAGAATTACAATTGTCTGATTCATATACTGTCAATAAGTCAATAGTGTACATAGAGAATTACAATTTCCTGATTCTTATACTTTCAATAAGTCAATAGTGTACATAGAGAATTACAATTTTCTGATTCATATACTTTCA
Organism: Sepiola atlantica; assembly: GCA_963556195.1. Lineage (NCBI taxonomy): Eukaryota > Metazoa > Mollusca > Cephalopoda > Sepiida > Sepiolidae > Sepiola > Sepiola atlantica. Next base: position 93,983,659 of record OY744529.1, on the reverse strand, counting down.
ATAAGTCAATAGTGTACATAGAGAATTACAATTTTCTGATTCATATACTTTCAATAAGTCAATAGTGTACATAGAGAATTACAATTTTTTGATTTATATACTTTCAATAAGTCAATAGTGTACATAGAGAATTAAAATTTTCTGATTCATATACTTTCAATAAGTCAATAGTGTACATAGAGAATTACAATTTTCTGATTCATATACTTTCAATAAGTAAATAGTGTACATAGAGAATTAAAATTTTCTGATTCATATACTTTCAATAAGTCAATAGTGTACATAGAGAATTAAAATTTTCTGATTCATATACTTTCAATAAGTCAATAGTGTACATAGAGAATTACAATTTTCTGATTCATATACTTTCAATAAGTCAATAGTGTACATAGAGAATTAAAATTTTCTGATTCATATACTTTCAATAAGTCAATAGTGTACATAGAGAATTAAAATTTTCTGATTCATATACTTTCAATAAGTCAATAGTGTACATAGAGAATTAAAATTTTCTGATTCATATACTTTCAATAAGTCAATAGTGTACATAGAGAATTAAAATTTTCTGATTCATATACTTTCAATAAGTCAATAGTGTACATAGAGAATTACAATTTTCTGATTCATATACTTTCAATAAGTCAATAGTGTACATAGAGAATTACAATTTTCTGATTCATATACTTTCAATAAGTCAATAGTGTACATAGAGAATTACAATTTTCTGATTCATATACTTTCAATAAGTCAATAGTGTACATAGAGAATTAAAATTTTCTGATTCATATACTTTCAATAAGTCAATAGTGTACATAGAGAATTACAATTTTCTGATTCATATACTTTCAATAAGTAAATAGTGTACATAGAGAATTAAAATTTTCTGATTCATATACTTTCAATAAGTCAATAGTGTACATAGAGGATTAAAATTTTCTGATTCATATACTTTCAATAAGTCAATAGTGTACATAGAGAATTACAATTTTCTGATTCATATACTTTCAATAAGGCAATAGTGTACATAGAGAATTACAATTTTCTGATTCATATACTTTCAATAAGTCAATAGTGTACATAGTAAATTAAAATTTTCTGATTCATATACTTTCAATAAGTCAATAGTGTACATAGAGAATTACAATTTTCTGATTCATATACTTTCAATAAGTCAATAGTGTACATAGAGAATTACAATTTTCTGATTCATATACTTTCAATAAGTCAATAGTGTACATAGAGAATTAAAATTTTCTGATTCATATACTTTCAATAAGTCAATAGTCTACATAGAGAATTACAATTTTCTGATTCATATACTTTGAATAAGTAAATAGTGTACATAGAGAATTAAAATTTTCTGATTCATATACTTTAAATAAGTCAATAGTGTACATAGAGAATTAAAATTTTCTGATTCATATACTTTCAATAAGTCAATAGTGTACATAGAGAATTAAAATTTTCTGATTCATATACTTTCAATAAGTCAATAGTGTACATAGAGTATTAAAATTTTCTGATTCATATACTTTCAATAAGTCAAAAGTGTACATAGAGAATTACAATTTTCTGATTCATATACTTTCAATAAGTCAATAGTGTACATAGAGAATTAAAATTTTCTGATTCATATACTTTCAATAAGTCAATAGTGTACATAGAGTATTAAAATTTTCTGATTCATATACTTTCAATAAGTCAATAGTGTACATAGAGAATTAAAATTTTCTGATTCATATACTTTCAATAAGTCAATAGTGTCTATAGAGGATTACAATTTTCTGATTCATATACTGTCAATAAGTCAATAGTGTCTATAGAGAATTACAATTTTCTGATTCATATACTTTCCATAAGTCAATAGTGTCTATAGAGAATTACAATTTTCTGATTCATATCCTTTCAATAAGTCAATAGTGTACATAGAGAATTACAATTTTCTGATTCATATACTTTCAATAAGTCAATAGTGTACATAGAGAATTACAATTTTCTGATTCATATACTGTCAATAAGTCAATAGTGTCTATAGAGAATTACAATTTTCTGATTCATATACTTTCCATAAGTCAATAGTGTCTATAGAGAATTACAATTTTCTGATTCATATCCTTTCAATAAGTCAATAGTGTACATAGAGAATTACAATTTTCTGATTCATATACTTTCAATAAGTCAATAGTGTACATAGAGAATTACAATTTTCTGATTCATATACTTTCAATAAGTCAATAGTGTACATAGAGAATTACAATTGTCTGATTCATATACTGTCAATAAGTCAATAGTGTACATAGAGAATTACAATTTTCTGATTCTTATACTTTCAATAAGTCAATAGTGTACATAGATAATTACAATTTTCTGATTCATATACTTTCAATAAGTCAATAGTGTACATAGAGAATTACAATTTTCTGATTCATATACTTTCAATAAGTCAATAGTGTACATAGAGAATTACAATTTTTTGATTTATATACTTTCAATAAGTCAATAGTGTACATAGAGAATTAAAATTTTCTGATTCATATACTTTCAATAAGTCAATAGTGTACATAGAGAATTACAATTTTCTGATTCATATACTTTCAATAAGTAAATAGTGTACATAGAGAATTAAAATTTTCTGATTCATATACTTTCAATAAGTCAATAGTGTACATAGAGAATTAAAATTTTCTGATTCATATACTTTCAATAAGTCAATAGTGTACATAGAGAATTACAATTTTCTGATTCATATACTTTCAATAAGTCAATAGTGTACATAGAGAATTACAATTTTCTGATTCATATACTTTCAATAAGTCAATAGTGTACATAGAGAATTAAAATTTTCTGATTCATATACTTTCAATAAGTCAATAGTGTACATAGAGAATTAAAATTTTCTGATTCATATACTTTCAATAAGTCAATAGTGTACATAGAGAATTAAAATTTTCTGATTCATATACTTTCAATAAGTCAATAGTGTACATAGAGAATTACAATTTTCTGATTCATATACTTTCAATAAGTCAATAGTGTACATAGAGAATTACAATTTTCTGATTCATATACTTTCAATAAGTCAATAGTGTACATAGAGAATTACAATTCTCTGATTCATATACTTTCAATAAGTCAATAGTGTACATAGAGAATTAAAATTTTCTGATTCATATACTTTCAATAAGTCAATAGTGTACATAGAGAATTACAATTTTCTGATTCATATACTTTCAATAAGTAAATAGTGTACATAGAGAATTAAAATTTTCTGATTCATATACTTTCAATAAGTCAATAGTGTACATAGAGGATTAAAATTTTCTGATTCATATACTTTCAATAAGTCAATAGTGTACATAGAGAATTACAATTTTCTGATTCATATACTTTCAACAAGGCAATAGTGTACATAGAGAATTACAATTTTCTGATTCATATACTTTCAATAAGTCAATAGTGTACATAGTAAATTAAAATTTTCTGATTCATATACTTTCAATAAGTCAATAGTGTACATAGAGAATTACAATTTTCTGATTCATATATTTTCAATAAGTCAATAGTGTACATAGAGAATTACAATTTTCTGATTCATATACTTTCAATAAGTCAATAGTGTACATAGAGAATTAAAATTTTCTGATTCATATACTTTCAATAAGTCAATAGTCTACATAGAGAATTACAATTTTCTGATTCATATACTTTGAATAAGTAAATAGTGTACATAGAGAATTAAAATTTTCTGATTCATATACTTTCAATAAGTCAATAGTGTACATAGAGAATTAAAATTTTCTGATTCATATACTTTCAATAAGTCAATAGTGTACATAGAGAATTAAAATTTTCTGATTCATATACTTTCAATAAGTCAATAGTGTACATAGAGTATTAAAATTTTCTGATTCATATACTTTCAATAAGTCAAAAGTGTACATAGAGAATTACAATTTTCTGATTCATATACTTTCAATAAGTCAATAGTGTACATAGAGAATTAAAATTTTCTGATTCATATACTTTCAATAAGTCAATAGTGTACATAGAGTATTAAAATTTTCTGATTCATATACTTTCAATAAGTCAATAGTGTACATAGAGAATTAAAATTTTCTGATTCATATACTTTCAATAAGTCAATAGTGTCTATAGAGAATTACAATTTTCTGATTCATATACTGTCAATAAGTCAATAGTGTCTATAGAGAATTACAATTTTCTGATTCATATACTTTCCATAAGTCAATAGTGTCTATAGAGAATTACAATTTTCTGATTCATATCCTTTCAATAAGTCAATAGTGTACATAGAGAATTACAATTTTCTGATTCATATACTTTCAATAAGTCAATAGTGTACATAGAGAATTACAATTTTCTGATTCATATACTTTCTATAAGTCAATAGTGTACATAGAGAATTACAATTGTCTGATTCATATACTGTCAATAAGTCAATAGTGTACATAGAGAATTACAATTTCCTGATTCATATACTTTCAATAAGTCAATAGTGTACATAGAGAATTACAATTTTCTGATTCATATACTTTCAATAAGTCAATAGTGTACATAGAGAATTACAATTTTCTGATTCATATACTTTCAATAAGTCAATAGTGTACATAGAGAATTACAATTTTTTGATTTATATACTTTCAATAAGTCAATAGTGTACATAGAGAATTAAAATTTTCTGATTCATATACTTTCAATAAGTCAATAGTGTACATAGAGAATTAAAATTTTCTGATTCATATACTTTCAATAAGTAAATAGTGTACATAGAGAATTAAAATTTTCTGATTCATATACTTTCAATAAGTTAATAGTGTACATAGAGAATTAAAATTTTCTGATTCATATACTTTCAATAAGTCAATAGTGTACATAGAGAATTACAATTTTCTGATTCATATACTTTCAATAAGTCAATAGTGTACATAGAGAATTAAAATTTTCTGATTCATATACTTTCAATAAGTCAATAGTGTACATAGAGAATTACAATTTTCTGATTCATATACTTTCAATAAGTCAATAGTGTACATAGAGAATTAAAATTTTCTGATTCAAATACTTTCAATAAGTCAATAGTGTACATAGAGAATTAAAATTTTCTGATTCATATACTTTCAATAAGTCAATAGTGTACATAGAGAATTAAAATTTTATGATTCATATACTTTCAATAAGTCAATAGTGTACATAGAGAATTACAATTTTCTGATTCATATACTTTCAATAAGTCAATAGTGTACATAGAGTATTAAAATTTTCTGATTCATATACTTTCAATAAGTCAAAAGTGTACATAGAGAATTACAATTTTCTGATTCATATACTTTCAATAAGTAAATAGTGTACATAGAGAATTAAAATTTTCTGATTCATATACTTTCAATAAGTCAATAGTGTACATAGAGAATTAAAATTTTCTGATTCATATACTTTCAATAAGTCAATAGTGTCTATAGAGAATTACAATTTTCTGATTCATATACTGTCAATAAGTCAATAGTGTCTATAGAGAATTACAATTTTCTGATTCATATACTTTCAATAAGTCAATAGTGTACATAGAGAATTACAATTTTCTGATTCATATACTTTCAATAAGTCAATAGTGTACATAGAGAATTACAATTGTCTGATTCATATACTTTCAATAAGTAAATAGTGTACATAGAGAATTACAATTGTCTGATTCATATACTGTCAATAAGTCAATAGTGTACATAGAGAATTACAATTTTCTGATTCATATACTTTCAATAAGTCAATAGTGTACATAGAGAATTAAAATTTTCTGATTCATATACTTTCAATAAGTCAATAGTGTACATAGAGAATTACAATTTTCTGATTCATATACTTTCAATAAGTCAATAGTGTACATAGAGAATTACAATTTTCTGATTCATATACTTTCAATAAGTCAATAGTGTACATAGAGAATTACAATTTTCTGATTCATATACTTTCAATAAGTCAATAGTGTACATAGAGAATTAAAATTTTCTGATTCATATACTTTCAATAAGTCAATAGTGTACATAGAGAATCAAAATTTTATGATTCATATACTTTCAATAAGTCAATAGTGTACATAGACAATTACAATTTTATGATTCATATACTTTCAATAAGTCAATAGTGTACATAGAGAATTAAAATTTTCTGATTCATATACTTTCAATAAGTCAATAGTGTACATAGAGAATTACAATTTTCTGATTCATATACTTTCAATAAGTCAATAGTGTTCATAGAGAATTACAATTTTCTGATTCATATACTTTCAATAATTCAATAGTGTACATAGAGAATTACAATTTTCTGATTCATATACTTTCAATAAGTCAATAGTGTACATAGAGAATTACAATTTTCTGATTCATATACTTTCAATAAGTCAATAGTGTACATAAAGAATTACAATTTCCTGATTCATATACTTTCAATAAGTCAATAGTGTACATAGAGAATTACAATTTTCTGATTCATATACTTTCAATAAGTCAATAGTGTACATAGAGAATTACAATTTTCTGATTCATATACTTTCAATAAGTCAATAGTGTACATAGAGAATTACAATTTTTTGATTTATATACTTTCAATAAGTCAATAGTGTACATAGAGAATTACAATTTTCTGATTCATATACTTTCAATAAGTCAATAGTGTACATAGAGAATTACAATTTTCTGATTCATATATTTTCAATAAGTAAATAGTGTACATAGAGAATTACAATTTTCTGATTCATATACTTTCAATAAGTCAATAGTGTACATAGAGAATTAAAATTTTCTGATTCATATACTTTCAATAAGTCAATAGTGTACATAGAGAATTACAATTTTCTGATTCATATACTTTCAATAAGTCAATAGTGTACATAGAGAATTAAAATTTTCTGATTCATATACTTTCAATAAGTCAATAGTGTACATAGAGAATTACAATTTTCTGATTCATATACTTTCAATAAGTCAATAGTGTACATAGAGAATTAAAATTTTCTGATTCATATACTTTCAATAAGTCAATAGTGTACATAGAGAATTACAATTTTCTGATTCATATACTTTCAATAAGTCAATAGTGTACATAGAGAATTACAATTTTCTGATTCATATACTTTCAATAAGTCAATAGTGTACATAGAGAATTACAATTTTCTGATTCATATACTTTCAATAAGTAAATAGTGTACATAGAGAATTAAAATTTTTTTATTCATATACTTTCAATAAGTCTATAGTGTACATAGAGAATTAAAATTTTCTGATTCATATACTTTCAATAAGTCAATAGTGTACATAGAGAATTACAATTTTCTGATTCATATACTTTCAATAAGTAAATAGTGTACAAAGAGAATTAAAATTTTCTGATTCATATACTTTCAATAAGTCAATAGTGTCTATAGAGAATTACAATTTTCTGATTCATATACTTTCAATAAGTCAATAGTGTACATAGAGAATTACAATTTTCTGATTCATATACTTTCAATAAGTCAATAGTGTACATAGAGTATTAAAATTTTCTGATTCATATACTTTCAATAAGTCAAAAGTGTACATAGAGAATTACAATTTTCTGATTCATATACTTTCAATAAGTCAATAGTGTACATAGAGAATTAAAATTTTCTGATTCATATACTTTCAATAAGTCAATAGTGTACATAGAGTATTAAAATTTTCTGATTCATATACTTTCAATAAGTCAATAGTGTACATAGAGAATTAAAATTTTCTGATTCATATACTTTCAATAAGTCAATAGTGTCTATAGAGAATTACAATTTTCTGATTCATATACTGTCAATAAGTCAATAGTGTCTATAGAGAATTACAATTTTCTGATTCATATACTTTCCATAAGTCAATAGTGTCTATAGAGAATTACAATTTTCTGATTCATATACTTTCAATAAGTCAATAGTGTACATAGAGAATTACAATTTTCTGATTCATATACTTTCAATAAGTCAATAGTGTACATAGAGAATTAAAATTTTCTGATTCATATACTTTCAATAAGTCAATAGTGTACATAGAGAATTACAATTTTCTGATTCATATACTTTCAATAAGTCAATAGTGTACATAGAGAATTAAAATTTTCTGATTCATATACTTTCAATAAGTCAATAGTGTACATAGAGAATTAAAATTTTCTGATTCATATACTTTCAATAAGTCAATAGTGTACATAGAGAATTAAAATTTTCTGATTCATATACTTTCAATAGGTCAATAGTGTACATAGAGAATTACAATTTTCTGATTCATATACTTTCAATAAGTCAATAGTGTACATAGAGTATTAAAATTTTCTGATTCATATACTTTCAATAAGTCAAAAGTGTACATAGAGAATTACAATTTTCTGATTCATATACTTTCAATAAGTAAATAGTGTACATAGAGAATTAAAATTTTCTGATTCATATACTTTCAATAAGTCAATAGTGTACATAGAGAATTAAAATTTTTTGATTCATATACTTTCAATAAGTCAATAGTGTCTATAGAGAATTACAATTTTCTGATTCATATACTGTCAATAAGTCAATAGTGTCTATAGAGAATTACAATTTTCTGATTCATATACTTTCAATAAGTCAATAGTGTACATAGAGAATTACAATTTTCTGATTCATATACTTTCAATAAGTCAATAGTGTACATAGAGAATTACAATTTTCTGATTCATATACTTTCAATAAGTAAATAGTGTACATAGAGAATTACAATTGTCTGATTCATATACTGTCAATAAGTAAATAGTGTACATAGAGAATTACAATTTTCTGATTCATATACTTTCAATAAGTCAATAGTGTACATAGAGAATTAAAATTTTCTGATTCATATACTTTCAATAAGTCAATAGTGTACATAGAGAATTACAATTTTCTGATTCATATACTTTCAATAAGTCAAAAGTGTACATAGAGAATTACAATTTTCTGATTCATATACTTTCAATAAGTCAATAGTGTACATAGAGAATTACAATTTTCTGATTCATATACTTTCAATAAGTCAATAGTGTACATAGAGAATTAAAATTTTCTGCTTCATATACTTTCAATATGTCAATAGTGTACATAGAGAATCAAAATTTTCTGATTCATATACTTTCAATAAGTCAATAGTGTACATAGAGAATTACAATTTTATGATTCATATACTTTCAATAAGTCAATAGTGTACATAGAGAATTACAATTTTCTGATTCATATACTTTCAATAAGTCAATAGTGTACATAGAGAATTACAATTTTCTGATTCATATACTTTCAATAAGTCAATAGTGTACATAGAGAATTACAATTTTCTGATTCATATACTTTCAATAATTCAATAGTGTACATAGAGAATTACAATTTTCTGATTCATATACTTTCAATAAGTCAATAGTGTACATAGAGAATTAAAATTTTCTGATTCATATACTTTCAATATGTCAATAGTTTACATAGAGAATCAAAATTTTATGATTCATATACTTTCAATAAGTCAATAGTGTACATAGAGAATTACAATTTTCTGATTCATATACTTTCAATAAGTCAATAGTGTACATAGAGAATTAAAATTTTCTGCTTCATATACTTTCAATATGTCAATAGTGTACATAGAGAATCAAAATTTTCTGATTCATATACTTTCAATAAGTCTATAGTGTACATAGAGAATTACAATTTTATGATTCATATACTTTCAATAAGTCAATAGTGTACATAGAGAATTACAATTTTCTGATTCATATACTTTCAATAAGTCAATAGTGTACATAGAGAATTACAATTTTCTGATTCATATACTTTCAATAAGTCAATAGTGTACATAGAGAATTACAATTTTCTGATTCATATACTTTCAATAATTCAATAGTGTACATAGAGAATTACAATTTTCTGATTCATATACTTTCAATAAGTCAATAGTGTACATAGAGAATTAAAATTTTCTGATTCATATACTTTCAATATGTCAATAGTTTACATAGAGAATCAAAATTTTATGATTCATATACTTTCAATAAGTCAATAGTGTACATAGAGAATTACAATTTTCTGATTCATATACTTTCAATAAGTCAATAGTGTACATAGAGAATTAAAATTTTCTGATTCATATACTTTCAAAAAGTCAATAGTGTACATAGAGAATTACAATTTTCTGATTCATATACTTTCAATAAGTCAATAGTGTACATAGAGAATTACAATTTTCTGATTCATATACTTTCAATAAGTCAATAGTGTACATAGAGAATTACAATTTTCTGATTCATATACTTTCAATAAGTCAATAGTGTACATAGAGAATTAAAATTTTCTGATTCATATACTTTCAATAAGTCAATAGTGTACATAGAGAATTAAAATTTTCTGATTCATATACTTTCAATAAGTCAATAGTGTACATAGAGAATTACAATTTTCTGATTCATATACTTTCAATAAGTCAATAGTGTACATAGAGAATTAAAATTTTCTGATTCATATACTTTCAATAAGTCAATAGTGTACATAGAGAATTACAATTTTATGATTCATATACTTTCAATAATCGTAATGTTTTCGTGACCGAGCTAAATTCGAAAATTGTTTTGATGTCTTTAAACTGTCGATTTGAATATTCATATCAATAATTTCATATACATAGATTACAACTACATTACCTCAATATAATCAGTTATAATTTTATAACAATGTTACCCATTACTGACCAAGTTGTACCGTATGGATTAAATTAAAAAACAACAACATAGTTTATAAATGCCGAACAAAAATCCAAGTAACAAAACCCACCGGCAAGGTTGGGTATTTACAATGTCTAAAATTGAATACAGAAAAGTCTAATATACGCCTGAGAGATTAAAAATTAATAATATGGTTTTATTTCATACTTTACCGGCTCGTTATCGCTTCGCAAATTAGCTACGTAAAATACTGGAAAAAAATTTTCTTTTTAATAATAAACATTTCATTCACAACTTCGTTGTAAACAGAACGTGTTGCATTTATTCATATAGATAGAAAAACGTTGTTATTTTTATGAGTTCGATAGAAATTTATTTATATAAAAAGAAATGACCGTAAATAAAGGAAACGAAAGACAAATAAATTTGTTTGAGTGATGGTGTGGGTGCGATTTGTTTGTAAACTTTCAAATAGATCGAAACTTGTTGAAAATCACGTCAGTTTCCCTAAAGTAATAGGGAGGAAAGGAACAGTTGAACGTAAATACGAAAGTTTTGTCCACGAAATAAAACAATACGTTTTAAACAGAAATAGTTGTTATATTACAATCTAAGCAGTAATTCAATTAGAAAACAATTACAATTAATAATTAATTAATAATTAATTAATTAATAATTAATAATCAGTTATTAATTAATTAATAATTAATAATCAGTTATTAATTAATTAATAATTAATTAATAATTAAATAATAATTAATTAATAATTAATTAATAATTAAATAATAAAAAATTAATAATTAATTAATAATTAATTAATAATTAAATAATAATTAAATAATAATTAAATAATAAATAATTAATAATTAATTAATAATTAATCAATAATTAAATAATAATTAATTAATAATTAATTAATAATTAAATAATAATTAATTAATAATTAAATAATAATTAAATAATAATTAATTAATAATTAAATAATAATTAAATAATAATTAATTAATAATTAATTAATAAAATGTCTGTTTCCAAAACTAATATGCAAATAAATTAATCCTGCGACTGATATCGCGTATACATAAGCATCATATAAGAAATAGATGATACGTCTATTGTGTAAATATGATCTAACCTGAAATAGGCTGTTTTGAATTTACCGTTAGTGCGAGAAATGGGCGCAACTTTATTTAATTATATTTATTTGAACAAAGATAACGATTAAGTTTCTTTTTTTAAAAACACGGCGCAGGTTGATTACGATGGTGATGATGCTGGGGACGCTCGAATTTTTTTCATTTTTTTTTGTGAACGGTGTTGCCCCAAATATTATTGGGATTAAATTTAGCCTGGAATTAAAGTTAAATTCTCGCATGTGTGAATGCAGTAACAATTGAGCAAATAAATGCTGAAATAGAAACAGGGCGACAGCGTTTGTGAAAAGGAACGCAACAAATTGTGAGAAGGAACACAACAAATTGTGAGAATGAACACAACAGATTGTGAGAAGGAACACAACAAATTGTGAGAATGAACACTACAAATTGTGAGAAGGAACACAACAAATTGTGAGAAGGAACACAACAGATTGTGAGAAGGAACACAACAAATTGTGAGAATGAACACTACAAATTGTGAGAATGAACACTACAAATTGTGAGAAGGAACACAACAAATTGTGAGAAGGAACACAACAGATTGTGAGAAGGAACACAACAAATTGTGAGAATGAACACTACAAATTGTGAGAATGAACACTACAAATTGTGAGAAGGAACACAACTAATTGTGAGAAGGAACACAACAAATTGTGAGAAGGAACACAACAGATTGTGAGAAAGACCACAACAAATTCTGAGAAGGAACGCAACAGATTGTGAGAAGGAAAAAAGCAAATTGTGAGAAGGAACACAACAGATTGTGAGAAGGAACACAACAGATTGTGAGAAAGAACACAACTAATTGTGGGAATGAATATAACGGATTGTGAGAAGGAACACAACAACACTTGTACATAATTTTACGTCAGTTTTACTAGGTGAGAAAAATAAAGGCATATATATATATATATATATATATATATATATATATATATATATATATATATATATATATATATATATATATATATATATACAAAATAGTATGTTCAAAGTTCAGAAAAGAGGTATGTTAATTTGGGTTTGAGAAAACGCCCTTCGCGATAACTTATCTTGTTTAAGAGTTTGGGTAACGGAGTGCACGTATACGCGCCTCAATTCTGGCTCTTGTCGTGGGGAGGTAAAGGCTTTTTTGCCGGTGTCGTCTCCGAGGATTTTTGTTGCAATGCCAGCTGGCCGATAACAACCAAGCTGGGGAATCCGGGAATAAGGGTTGGCTAAATCCGAACTGCCTTCTAGGGCTCTGTCGAGATGTAGTTAAGTCAGTCCAAAATGGTAGGTAACGGGGAGGAGTGGGAAGGCTCTCTCCGTGACTGCCGTCGTGGGCTTTGGCACTGAGGGGTCAAGCCGTAGGTGTAATGGAGGGGTCGAAAAGAGGCTTTAACACAGCGTGCAAGTGTTTCTATGGGCTGACTCACGTGACACCTAAGGGAGTAGAGGTTGGGATGCCTGACAGCCAATCCGCGAGGCCCTTAAGGAAGAAGACAGCAGTCAATCAGTGAGGGGGGACGTTAATCAATTCCAACAATACCTCATATCTGACAATCATGTATATTTTCCTATTAACTGTACTTTCCTTTTTTTTGAACCGTGAACTGATGATTCTTCCTTTATTTCCTAAAATCACAGAAACATAATACATGACAGCAAGTATCAGTAATTTCCATTTTGTAAAATCATCTCACATCGACGCGACTTCTAGAAATGATAGAAAAAGTTAATAAATTTCCACGAAGAATTATTTTTGACGACTTGTTTTTCAAAGTAATTATTGAGAAGAAATTAACAAGTGAAAAAAAAGTACGTATATGCGATACAATAACTATGAAATTAAGGAGCATTATTAATTTCAAATCTATCGGCCGCCTTTTAAACTTTTCCGTATTTTATTTTAGACATTTTCGTACAAGTCCATAACTCGACCGACATGAAAAAAATAAATGAAGAATTTTTTTTATGATATACGTATTCGTGACGGAATAAAGATATATTTCACCAAAATTCCCGTAAATTGATCAAGTATTTGTTTGGGCATTCCAGAAGGGTTCACTGCCGCACTGACGTCCGGTTTATCCTGCAATAAATTTCAAGTACGGATGATCAGAAATGATAAAAACACTTCTTTTTTAATTCATATTAAGTTGAGACTTCACAAATACATTTTATTAATAATGTAAGTGTTTGAAATAAATACAAAAATTTGATTTCGAAAAAACGGCGCCGAATAAAACAAAATTATTTCGGCAATATTCTTTATTCTATACACTTTTATTATTAAGTTTTTAAATGTCTTTTGCATTTTGTTAAACGGCAACATAATTTAAAGCATTTAAAAAGAATAATAAGCATTTTGTTAAACGGCAACATAATTTAAAGCATTTAAAAAGAATAATAAGCATTTTGTTAAACGGCAACATAATTTAAAGCATTTAAAAAGAATAATAAGCATTTTGTTAAACGGCAACATAATTTAAAGCATTTAAAAAGAATAATAAGCATTTTGTTAAACGGCAACATAATTTAAAGCATTTAAAAAGAATAATAAGCATTTTGTTAAACGGCAACATAATTTAAAGCATTTAAAAAGAATAATAAGCATTTTGTTAAACGGCAACATAATTTAAAGCATTTAAAAAGAATAATAAGCATTTTGTTAAACGGCAACATAATTTAAAGCATTTAAAAAGAATAATAAGCATTTTGTTAAACGGCAACATAATTTAAAGCATTTAAAAAGAATAATAAGCATTTTGTTAAACGGCAACATAATTTAAAGCATTTAAAAAGAATAATAAGCATTTTGTTAAACGGCAACATAATTTAAAGCATTTAAAAAAAATAATAAGCATTTTGTTAAACGGCAACATAATTTAAAGCATTTAAAAAGAATAATAAGCATTTTGTTAAACGGCAACATAATTTAAAGCATTTAAAAAGAATAATAAGCATTTTGTTAAACGGCAACATAATTTAAAGCATTTAAAAAGAATAATAAGCATTTTGTTAAACGGCAACATAATTTAAAGCATTTAAAAAGAATAATAAGCATTTTGTTAAACGGCAACATAATTTAAAGCATTTAAAAAAAATAATAAGCATTTTGTTAAACGGCAACATAATTTAAAGCATTTAAAAAGAATAATAAGCATTTTGTTAAACGGCAACATAATTTAAAGCATTTAAAAAGAATAATAAGCATTTTGTTAAACGGCAACATAATTTAAAGCATTTAAAAAGAATAATAAGCATTTTGTTAAACGGCAACATAATTTAAAGCATTTAAAAAGAATAATAAACATTTTGTTAAACGGCAACATAATTTAAAGCATTTAAAAAGAATAATAAGCATTTTGTTAAACGGCAACATAATTTAAAGCATTTAAAAAGAATAATAAGCATTTTGTTAAACGGCAACATAATTTAAAGCATTTAAAAAGAATAATAAGCATTTTGTTAAACGGCAACATAATTTAAAGCATTTAAAAAGAATAATAAGCATTTTGTTAAACGGCAACATAATTTAAAGCATTTAAAAAGAATAATAAGCATTTTGTTAAACGGCAACATAATTTAAAGCATTTAAAAAGAATAATAAGCATTTTGTTAAACGGCAACATAATTTAAAGCATTTAAAAAGAATAATAAGCATTTTGTTAAACGGCAACATAATTTAAAGCATTTAAAAAGAATAATAAGCATTTTGTTAAACGGCAACATAATTTAAAGCATTTAAAAAGAATAATAAGCATTTTGTTAAACGGCAACATAATTTAAAGCATTTAAAAAGAATAATAAGCATTTTGTTAAACGGCAACATAATTTAAAGCATTTAAAAAGAATAATAAGCATTTTGTTAAACGGCAACATAATTTAAAGCATTTAAAAAGAATAATAAGCATTTTGTTAAACGGCAACATAATTTAAAGCATTTAAAAAGAATAATAAGCATTTTGTTAAACGGCAACATAATTTAAAGCATTTAAAAAGAATAATAAGCATTTTGTTAAACGGCAACATAATTTAAAGCATTTAAAAAGAATAATAAGCATTTTGTTAAACGGCAACATAATTTAAAGCATTTAAAAAGAATAATAAGCATTTTGTTAAACGGCAACATAATTTAAAGCATTTAAAAAGAATAATAAGCATTTTGTTAAACGGCAACATAATTTAAAGCATTTAAAAAGAATAATAAGCATTTTGTTAAACGGCAACATAATTTAAAGCATTTAAAAAGAATAATAAGCATTTTGTTAAACGGCAACATAATTTAAAGCATTTAAAAAGAATAATAAGCATTTTGTTAAACGGCAACATAATTTAAAGCATTTAAAAAGAATAATAAGCATTTTGTTAAACGGCAACATAATTTAAAGCATTTAAAAAGAATAATAAGCATTTTGTTAAACGGCAACATAATTTAAAGCATTTAAAAAGAATAATAAGCATTTTGTTAAACGGCAACATAATTTAAAGCATTTAAAAAGAATAATAAGCATTTTGTTAAACGGCAACATAATTTAAAGCATTTAAAAAGAATAATAAGCATTTTGTTAAACGGCAACATAATTTAAAGCATTTAAGCTTTAAATTATGTTGCCGTTTAACAAAATGCAAAAGACATTTAAAAACTTTGTTTAAAACAATGTTTGCTTATATGGAATTCACCTTTCAACAGCAGTCGACAGGCGTTTTCAACACCCCGCAGAAAACGCCAAAATAGGGATCATATGTTTCCAGTCACTGACCCTGCTGATTAGGACATATATAAACGTCGTTTGCGACGGAAGCAGTCTCTTGCCTCTAGAATTTCTTCAGACACAGCAGGGAGAATTGTTTCGCTCCATCGGCCAGTCGCAAGACGATGCGACGACTACTTGTCGCGTCAAATCACTCCTTCTCCCCTTTTCTGACTGCTGGACACACATAGTAAGCTTGGCACTTTCTTTCTCTCTTTTCAATTACACACGCACACACGCACACACGCACACACGTACACACGCACACACGTGCGTTTTTCTTCTTACAAAACTTATTTAAAGAGACATTGCTTTAAATAACAAAAAGACACTATTTCTTTCAAGCCGTCAAAGAGACATTTATCCAAAAGACACTAAAAGACTTTCGTCAAATATGGCATATAATTTTTATGTGTAAAAATGCAAAATAAATTGTTGTTGTTAATATAAATGTTTGAGTATTGGATATTTTATTTGCCCTTCATTTGTGTTGAATGTTGACGTTTTCTTGCTCGTTTTTCTTCAATATTTAAGAGGAATAGAATGCGTTAGCATCCCCCACAATTTGATGACTTATTTTTGTTACTAAATTGTTATAAAACATTTGCTTTAACAATCACTATTAAAATACTAAGCTATTTTATATTTTCATAAAAAATTAAAACACATATATTATGTTGCTGTTTCATAAAATACAAGACATTTCAATATTATATCAATAAAAAGAAGACATTTCAACATATTTGATTCGTAAAAACGATTTTTTTTATTAAAGATTTGTTATATTTTCATTAAAAAACAACAACATATAATTTGTTTTGCTAAAAACTTATTTTATTATAATAAAAATACTATTCTAAATTTTCCGTTAAAAAAAGAAGTTTTTAAAATCATTTCTGATCATCCGTACTAAAAATTTACTGCAGGATAAACCGGAAGTGAGCGCATCAGTGAAACGGTCTGGAATGCCTTTTTTTTTTACAAAAGAAAATCAGTTTCAAGCGATTAATGGGAATTCTTATTTTTTTTCATGGACTTGAAGTTTGAACTATTTTGATTTTCCGAAATTCAACCGTATTATTAAAAAAAAAAAATATCGCAAAAGTTTGAATTATTTAGAGTAATCTCCCTTGTCTTGCAGAGCATTTCCAACATAGCGTCGATAGGCAGAACAATTTCTTTTCTTTTGTAAAACAAAACAAACTACTTAATCAATTTACGTGATTTTTGGTATACGATATTTTCATTCCGTCACAGATACATCATAAACATTTCTTAACTTTATTTTTCATGTCGGTCGAGTTATGGACTGGCATCACAATGTAAATACCCGGCGTTGTCCGGCGGGTATTGTTACTCGAATTTTTGGTCCGCATTGTTATTTTTCTAAATTTGAATGAACTGATTTGTTTATGTATATGTTATTTTTCATAGTTAAATTTAGAAAATATACGATATATCTTTGTCAGTAATGGATACATTTATATACATGTGTAATAAAAGCAAAACAGATTATGGAACTATTCTGAAAAAAAAAATCAGCCTGTTAGAATTTAGTTGTGTGTGTTTGGCCACACATAAAATTTCCACCGTTGATCTCCTCACAAAACCAATGACATATTCGTAATCAGTAGGGTACTCTTGAGGTTTTAGTCACAGTTTCTATATATTTCGATGGTTTTGGGGGTTGCATAAAAGTGAGCAAACACTATCTATACAAAATTAAAACATCTCCAATTTGCAAGAAACCATAGATATTAGAAAGTAATTAAGAAAGATTCTCCAAATTCCCAAATCATCTTACGGAATGTGAGAGGAACCAAAACACGCAAGTTCTTATTTAAACGTCTGTTATGATGTTTTTCTTGAAGGTAATATAATGAATGCTATGCTAACCTGTTAGCATTTATATTTGAAACATGAAGGGTAATACAATGAGTTATATGTTGGAACAAGAAAGGAAATCTAATGAAGGCTATGCTAACCTGTTAGCATTTATATTTGAAACATACAGGGTAATACAATGAGTTATATGTTGGAACAAGAAAGGAAATCTAATGAATGCTATGCTAACCTGTTAGCATTTATATTTGAAACACGAAGGGTAATACAATGAGTTATATGTTGGAACAAGAAAGGTAATCTAATGAATGCTATGCTAACCTGTTAGCATTTATATTTGAAACATGAAGGGTAATACAATGAGTTATATGTTGGAACAAGAAAGGTAATCTAATGAATGCTATGCTAACCTGTTAGCATTTATATTTGAAACATGAAGGGTAATACAATGAGTTATATGTTGGAACAAGAAAGGTAATCTAATGAATGCTATGCTAACCTGTTAGCATTTATATTTGAAACATGAAGGGTAATACAATGAGTTATATGTTGGAACATGAATGGTAGTCTAATGACTTATATGTTAACCTATTAGCATTTTTATTGGGAACATGAAGGGTAATACAATGAGTTATATGTTGGAACATGAATGGTAGTCTAATGAATTTAATGTTAATCTGTTAGCATTTTTATTTGAAATATGAAGGGTAATGTAATTAGTTATATGTGAGAACATGAATGGTAGTCAAATGAGTTATATGTTAATCTGTTAACATTTTTATTGGGAACATGAAGGGTAGTCTAATAAGTTATATGTTAACCTGATAGCATTTTTATTTGCCAGATGCTCTTGGACAACCGATTGAATTCGAAGGGATATGCGCGAGAGAGCCAATAACAATTATGTTTGATTTTTGAAATATAAAAAAAAATAGTGAACCACTTTTTCATGGTTTCTGTACCGAATGACCTGAACACCTAATGAATCAACCCTCATCCACAGTATGGAATGAGATGTTTCAAACTTTGGATTATTTTCTGTGTGTCTGAAAGAAACGCGAAACAATAATGCGTTTGTTCAAAAGGTGTTGGAACTAATGTAAATCGTTTACGAGTTAACAAAAACATTCTCCGACGGGCGGTGGTACACATTCATGTCTAGATATCACCCCCCCCCCCTTCCCTCCTCCCCTCACACATCCACGTTCCTCTTTCTCTCCATTTTATTCGACATCCTGTCACAATATGTTCGCACGGCAGGAGAGTCGTTTCATTTGCAACTACGCCTTTTTTGTTGTTCGTTCATTCTTTGTCATTTTGTGTGGGTGTCGGTGTGTTGACTCTATGTATGTCGTGTGTGTGTGTGTGTGTGTGTGTAGAAGGAGAGAGAGAACACACACACACACACACACACACACAACGAAGGAGCGGCCCAGAATATTTAGGGGGTTTTGCTCTTTGGCGTGCGTGTCAACTTTATCTAACAATGGAAGGGGAGGACATGCTTTACAACGGAGAAATGTCGCATTTGTTAAGAAGACAATGGTTGCAGGGGAGGGAACTCTGCAATCCCAATCTGACATTTGGAACCTTTTATTAAAATCGCGGACAGAATAATTGGATCGGGGAGACCGGAATTAGGAATTAATGACAGAATTAATGACGAAATTTACCGCATTTCGAAAAGTTCTTATAAATATTTACTCGATTCACATTGACTTGGATCAGAACCAAAATGTATCGTATGAAGAACATGTTGCGCCAACCTTTCAAGTAAATAAGGCGTTGTTATTTCTCAAACGTTGTACAATTATCAAAAGAAATAAAAGAAAAGAGGCAAAACCTGATTGTTTATCTTCTAAGAACAATTTGCCATTCTAGGAATGTAAAATATACGATACTTCTGTGTTGATATATCTCTCTCCATATATATATATATATATATATATATATATATATATATATATATATATATATATATATATATATATATATATAGTCGCAGAAGTATCTCAACCATTAAAACTATATAAGAAAAAAAAACAAAAAAACCTTAAGTCCGAAGTCGTTCAGTGGAAAATCACTGTGTAAGTCAATTTTTTACAGTTATCATATTAGTTTGCTTCTAACATTATTTAAGGGATCATCAGTTGTTTACCATGAAAAACTGTTTCGGGAATTTAAAAACAAGACAGTATTTAATTTCATGGCTTCCCAGCAGAGTTGATCAGACCCCACTTCCCTTAAAAGACAAAACATAAACGTTCCGTATACTAAATCTAAGTTTTGTTCCGTATAAATGTTTTGCTAACTTATATTAGTTATTAAAAAAAAAGAAGTCCTCCTTACCTGTGTTGTTCGTCTGTCTAATAAAATTTATTCGTTACTTACAAAAATGTTGCTGCATTTTAAAGTGTTTAGACGAATCCATTACACTACTTTTTAGGTGATTAATGTATTTTTAGTTTTAGTAAAAATATTAAAAATATTAAAAATATCAACGTATCAAAATATGGAAAAAAATTTTTTTGAATTATATATATATACATATATATACTTTTAGTCCTTTTTTCTTCCCCTCCTCCTTCTCCGCCTCCCCCTCCTTTGTTGTTTAATTCCTTGTCATCAATTTTAAATAAATACTAATCTTCCTTGCCCACTCACAGCGTTCATAAGCTTAACTGTCGATTTTGTCTCTCTTTCTTCTTCTTTTTTTTTTTTTAACTCACAGCGTTTTCAATCGGCGTTCATAAGCTTAACT
Source organism: Sepiola atlantica (assembly GCA_963556195.1). Lineage (NCBI taxonomy): Eukaryota > Metazoa > Mollusca > Cephalopoda > Sepiida > Sepiolidae > Sepiola > Sepiola atlantica. Next base: position 93,962,420 of record OY744529.1, on the reverse strand, counting down.
GCCGATTTTTTCTCTTTCGTCTTCTTCTTCTTCTTCTTCTTCTTCTTCTTCTTCTTCTTCTTCTTCTTCTTCTTCTTCTTCTTTTTTAACATTTCTTTCTTTCTTCATCCTTTCTACTGTTTATTACACGTAACTATTTTTTATATAATTAGTATATGTGTTATATATACGTTTATACATATTCTACATTATTTTTATTTAGATAGCTTTGGATTTGCTCTATCAATTTATTTTGATTAATTTGATAAGACTTAAAAGCATCAGGATGGCGAGTAATTGCCTTATTTAATTGTCTAAATATTTTATTTTGATCGCCACCTTGTTTAATCATTCTTATTATTAGGTCAGAAATTGGGGGCATGAAATCTACCAATTTTAGGGTAACACGAGCAATCCTCAGAAATTCGGACATAATACTCCCGTAAAATATATACACAGGGCAGGTACTATTTTTATGTGGCATCCGCACGATACGAAAAGGGAATGAATTTCATTTATCAAACAGTTTATAGATAAATATTTTATCTTCAATTTTTATATCCAAATCAAGAAAAGTAGCTTGTGTTCCCTTATGTTCACAGTTTAATTTTAACTCTTTAGGATATGTTAAATGTTTAGTATTTGCAAACTCATCGCTATCATTAATGCAAACAAGGTCGTCAATATATCGCCTACATCCATGATAACTATACGCTCTAGATATATCATTTTTTATTAATGATGATATATACATATATTCAAGTCTATGTAAATATAGATTTGCCCAAAATGGAGAAGGATCCAAACCCATTGGAATACCTATTGTTTGGAGTAGTACTTTATTTCCTATTTGAAAGTAACTCTCTTTTATAAGGTGACTAATAAGCATTGTCAGACCAGTTTTGGACACACTTGTCTTACCATTTTTAGTTTTACACCAAAAGGCTTTAGATTTTGCAAAGTCTATGTATTTACCTTTTCCTCCTGCAAAAGCTAAATCTATAGTATTACCTAGTTCTTTATGTGGTATTTTTGTATATAATGTACTAAAATCATATGTCGAGATTGATTTAGCCTGTTTACGAGAATTAATACGATCTAATTTTTCTTTTACTAGATCTGAATTATTTACCACCCAAAATAGGTTTATATTTCTATAGAATTTACTTTTTTATAGAAATTATTTATTTGATTTATAATTAATTTAAAGACTTTAGATACAGCCTTACTTAAAGGTTTAGTGATGCACATTTTTGAGGCAACAATAAAACGGGCGCCAACTGGTGTTTTATGCATTTTAGGTATCCAATACATACATGGAAGTTTTTTTGTACTTTTCTTCTAATTTTAATCCTAATTTTTCACAAATAACAGTATTGTTTATAATAATATTATCGCTTTTACTATTGCTTTATTTATAAGTATCTGAAGCTTCACCTATTATTCCTACTTCTAGCAATAAGCGTTGTATATAATATTTTTTTACAGATAAAAGCTATATTATTTGTCGCCTTATCAATAGGACTATTAAAAACCTATTTTGAAGCATTTCAAGCTCCGTAGTTATTTGTGGATTTCTAAGGAGGGGATTCGTTTTTTCAGGGTGTTTAAATTCTTTTAAACGTTCTACTTTTTTATTTACGAATCTAAGTACATTATTTTTCCATGCGTCAAATGTAGAGTGTAATAGTTTATGCTTTTTTGTCATGGATGCAGTGAAATTATCTAACGTTTTATTTATTTCCTTAACACATTTCGCATAATTTAAACATTTAGGTTCTCTATAGTTTGGTTCTTTACTTAGGAGTTTTCTTAATTTAGAATTTTTAACTATCGCTAGATTACTGGTAATTATATGCCCTATGTCAGTATTACATAAAGGGGAGGATTCACATTCACATGATGGTATATACATTTTATCATTATCATTAATATTTAAATTCTCTACAGTTTCTTTATAGTTAAAAACCTTATTCCGTATAGTTTGCCCTAGTTTATATGTTACTATTGGTTTCTGTTCCTCTTTTTAAAGTTCATTGGGCAGTGACTGAATGATTTCTGGATTATTAAATATTTTAGGCAGATTTATATCATCAAATCCTTTATTTTCATACAGGACTACACACACATTTCGAGGTTTATTTTTTTATACCCTCAACAGGTGGCTTGTATAATTTTATATCGATAATATCCATGATATACTCATACCATTGAGGAAGTTCTTCTTTCCTATATATCATATCCGGGTTTGATAATATCTTAGATGCTATGTCTTTTACTATCTTTTTCTTTGTTTTATTAAGAAGTTTTCTAATGTAATTAAAAGACTCGGAAATATTAGTCATGATAATTTCTTTACTTTTTAAAAAAAATCCTCGCATGAAACGGCAGATTCTCTATTGTTTCTATTTACATGTGGTCTATCTCTAGTACCATAGCGAGACAAGGCTGGATATAATCGCCCTACATTTTCTAATTCGTCTTGTAAATTATCTTTTTTTACTTTTAGCTTTAGACCATATGGATAAATTACTCGCATTTTCTTAATTATTTCATCTTCTTTATTTTGACGCATTTTAAGTGTATTATTATCTACCTTACCAAAACTATCATATCCATTATCTTTAAATTTTTCAATAATCTGTATTGAAAAAAAAACGAATATCTACAGCCTTTATTACTAGTTCTATGTAAATCCATCCGAAGCACTGTTTCGCCTACATATTGTAAATTACAATTTTTACACGATAATAAGTAAACTAAATTTTGTGACCTACACGACAAATCTTCCCCCGAATGATTTAGGACCGGATATATTCTTTTAGTTACATTAGATTGATATTCTTTTGATGTTATTAGAATATCACAAGTTTTACATAACGAAGCTCCACAGGGAGCAATGTTAAAATTATTATCGGTCGGATGAGTCCCATTTGCCATTTCGAAAGAAGGAGCCCCTACTTCAGTGTCTCTAATGCCCGACCTCCTTGGGAGATTAGCAATAGGAGAACTAACTAGTTCTGAGGACTGCCCAGACCTAGCTTGCAATCTCGTTTTAGTAACAATAGTTAATACTATATATATATATATATATATATATATATATATATATATATATATATATATATATATATATATATATATATATATATAGGATCAAATATAAACCAAAGTAAAACTTTTAGTAGATGGAACCTATTGTGAAGAGGAATTAGCTCAATATACGAGATAGAGCAATTGTAGAGATAGAAGAAAAAAGAGTGATAAATATGCGACGATTGTCCAAATTTATTTCAAATTTCAATTGTTCAATGCAAGCTGTATTCAGTAATAAACTAGTGTTTATTATTCTTTCCTTAAGCCAAGGCTTTTCAAAGATCGAGATCTTATCATCAGAGGAGAAATACAGAGTGAAAATGACTCTTACATCGGCCGAAACGTTATGTTGAATATAACAACTAAGATGAGGATAGTAGTCCGAATAAAACAACTATTAAAAATATTTAGTTTAATTAAAGTTTTTCTTTATTACATATGTTACAATTGTTACTTTCATTAACTGAACTGTCAACAGATTTGAGAAATAAAGACTAAGATTCGCCATAGACCTGCGCACAAGTTCGATAGTGTGCAGCGTCCACATGTGCCGCTGTGGTCAGCCGGTCAACGTGTATAGATTCCACGCCCTATTATGTAAAAGGAACGCCGGCAGATTCCCTTCTTCTTTGTGTGTCTTTGCAGAATGTGGTCAGTCGACATTTTCACACTTTTTTTACGCAGTCCTTTGCATTATTGTTGTACTCTGCAAAGATTTTTCCAAGCTGAACCGGTTGGGCAGTAGGTGGCAGACAAGGCTGCGCTGCATTGTATGGTCCGCCTCTCCACATTCGTAGATGTTTGGGTCGGTTTTATAGCCCCCATCTGACTACAGAACGTTATCAGGCGGTTGAACGTCGCCCACTGGATCCAGAGTGCTTCTGAGCCAGGAGGGAGGGAAGGGGGTCTTCAGAAGAGGGGGGGGGATTCCCATGTCGGTGGAAGGAGGGTCATTCTCTAGCGTTCTGGTCCAAAGCCGCAGTCTGGTCTCTTCCTGAGATGTTGTTGGGAGTTCGACATGACCGAGGAAGCTTTCCTTTACTTCAGTCGTTGGGTCGTTGGTTTATGTCCATGAAAGAGATGGTGTGCATCACCGGGTAACCTTTATGATCTCTACTTGGCTGGCAACTTTCAATCTCACATCTGCAGGGTCAGCGCCAGCGAAACGATGCAGGTTATTCAGGTTGGTAGGCTTCAGGCAACCCGTAATCAAGTGGCAGGTGTTTTTCAACGCTCGTCTAATTTATTGAAATGGGTTGATTTTTCCCAAACGGGACACGCATACCCCGCAGATGAATAGAACAGGTCCAATGCAGTACGTCTTAGTGTGTGTGCTGTAGCTCCCCACTTGGAGTTGTTCAGTTTCCCTAGACACAACGATATCGTCTGACGAGCACAAAGGCATCACTGGCCTCACGTCGATCCTGTAACCAATTCGTCTGGACAAAGGAGATTGGCAAATGGTCTGATGGCCTAACGGTGTTTCCATTTTTCAAACGGCAAATCGCTAATATGGGATGCGACTTGTGTTTACACTTTTGCGCTCGAGTCAGTAATGGAATCGGCGACAACCCCTAGACATGTAGCAGTATCAGCGGAGGACCGCAAGCGATTAAAATACGCCGGTTTCCTTGACTTATTTGTATTCCAACCGATCGTCGTGAAGACGAGTGGGGCGATTGACCCCGCCACCGGGGGACCATCGTGAATTGACCTTGTTCTACGAGTGCCTCTCGATAGCTATTATTCGAGGTAACGCCTTTAGCTTTCCCTCGGCCTGCCAAGCAAATATGACATCCAATAAAACTTCCTGATGACTCAAAAAAGACGTCCTTTCGCTTTGATGTCGAACAACCAAGAGACAGGGTATATCGCGTCCTTTTTTGTCGCGTCGCTTCCATATATGAGCCAACTTTATGTATAGTCAGCAAGTGGTTGAAAAAGATTTTCATGAACTTTTAAATTTAAATCTGATATTCATATACCGTAGCATGATGTATTTATTGAATCAATTAAACGAACCACCGTTCTTCAGCTGAATAACGGCGACTGTGCGTCGTGGCATGGACCCTATATCAGGGTAGTTAAGTTGGTTTAGGAATATATCTACCCGAGTATGTTAAAGGATACACCATCATAATATCACCTATTCCAAATTCAACATCACTCTTTCCACATACACATACACGCGTATATACATACATAAACACATGCACGTGTGTGTGTGTATGTTTGTGATTGTGTATGTGCCTCTCTGTATGCAAACATCTGGGCTAGTGCACCAACCACTACCCTATCGCCCTTAGACACGATTCACAAATAATTTCTAATCTAATAGTTATCGCACTGTCTGCCGAGCTGCAGTCCCTGTCACATCGTCGCAGTATTGCACCCCTGTGCTTGTTTTATAAGTATTTTCACGGAATGTAAAAAATCCCGACAGGTTTTAGTTTTCAGCCCAATGGGTATTGACGTTGTAAGAGTGGACGTAGTGGTATTCCCTTTTAGGAGGTTAAACTCAAGGTCACGTGATGTTTTGAAAAGCCAACGCACTAGGCGAAGGGCCAAAGAATCGAGACAGGATCTATCTCCATTCTTTGCCACGCGACTTTCTGCCATCACGTAACTTCCCGTACACGTTAACATTACTCCTAACTTAACCTTTGAATGAAAACACATCGGATTTATTACACCCTTTGTATAGAAATGTAATCAACGTATAGGATTAAGCAGTTGGTTAGCAAAAGCGCATTTACGCATGAGTTCATAAATTACTGAAAATTATTGCACATGTCTACAAAGTTGGTAAAAGAAATTCCATCAAGTCATAGGTTTAGAAATTTAATAAAACATCACAACAAGACTTATGTTAAAACATTTAGTAAAGAAATCGCGTACATATTTGGTGAACAAAATTGCACGAAAAACATAGATATTAAATTTTGTACAAAAATTACATTAATTCATAGGTTCATAAATTCGATAATTAAGTCACACCGAGGCGTAGGTTTACAAGTTAAACAAATAAGTCACAGTAAAACATGGGTTTACAAGTTAAACAAATAAGTCACAGTAAAACATGGGTTTACAAATTTAGTAAATAAGTCACATAAAAACATAGGTTTACAAATTTAGTAAAAAAGTCTCGCCAGAACAATGGTTAATAAATTTTGCAAATAAGTAACATCAAGTCATGAGTTTCAAAATTTTGCAAATAAGTAGCATCAAGTCATGAGTTTCAAAATTTTGCATATAAGTAACAGTAAAAAATGGGTTACAAAGTTAGTAAATAAGTCACATAAAAACATGGGTTTCCAAATTTTGCATATAAGTAACAGTAAAAAATGGGTTACAAAGTTAGTAAATAAGTCCCATAAAAACATGGGTTTCCAAATTTTGCAAATAATCACATCAAGCGATTGGTGTCCCAATTTTGCAAATTAGTCACAAACAAACATGAGTTTACAAATTTGGCAAATAAGTCACGTCGAGATATAGGTTTAGAAATTTAGCAAATAATTCACATTCAGGTATGGGGTTACACGTTTGGCAAATAACAACAAGAAAGACATGGTTTCTAAAGTCAGCAAATAAGTCACGTGAAGACATGGGTTTACAAATTTGGCAAATACGTCACGTCGAGATATAGGTTTAGAAATTTAGCAAATGATTCACATTCAGGTATGGGGTTACACGTTTGGCAAATAACACAAAGCAAGACATGGTTTCTAAAGTCAGCAAATAAGTCACGTGAAGACATGGGTTTACAAATTTGGCAAATACGTCACCTTAAAACAAGGTTTTACAAATTTGACAGATGAGTAAGAGCAATACATAGGTTTACGCATTTAGCAAATAAGTCACGTGAAGTCATGGGTTTATAAATTTGGTAAATAGACGTGGATTTATAGATGTTGGTCACAAAATAAAGTCAAGTCCAATGGTAATCACGTTTGGCGAAGAAAACACATGTTTACACATTTATTAAAGTAAATTCGTATGAATCAACACGATACAACTTTGTTTACCGGCCGGATTCTGTTGTTGGTATTTTTGCAGGAGGGACCACGTAATGGTTGTTAACATCCCGAAGTGAAAGTGATTTTTTTTTACAAAAACAACAACAACAACAACAACAATAATAATAATAATAATAATAATAATAATAATAATAATAATAATAATAATAATAATAATAATAATAATAATAATAATAATGTGTAAGTCACGTATAGGTGAGAAAAACACACACACAGAAACACACAAAGTGGTCACAAAATTTAATTAATATACAGGAGAGAAGAGATGCAAAAAATGCTCAATTATAGATGAAATAATGTAAGGGAGATAAGCCATATTGTAATCTGCAACGATTTATCTTCCTTGAATTATTTGATTCATTATCTAGGATTGTCACCGTTGTAACAATCTTCATGACCGAAACATTTTCTTCAAACAATCTGAAGTCACAACATTTTGGTATTTATAAAAAAGCCAAAAAGACAAAATAGTTAGACAGAATCAAATATCGGCGTCATGCGATACTATTTGTGTATACATTCTAAAATCCGACAAGATATGTTTATATGTTAGATTTTATGCCGTAAGTTCATTATACGAAGTACATGACTATAAAACCAATATTAAAAAAGTCAAACCCAAACAACCAACTCAAACTTTCCTTTTCTATTTTAGTATAACTAATATTTTAGTGTAATAACTAATATTTTAATGTAATAACTAATATTTTAATGTAATAACTAATATTTTAGTGTAATAACTAATATTTTAATGTAATAACTAATATTTTAATGTAATAACTAATATTTTAGTGTAATAACTAATATTTTAATGTAATAACTAATATTTTAGTGTAATAACTAATATTTTAATGTAATAACTAATATTTTAATGTAATAACTAATATTTTAGTGTAATAACTAATATTTTAATGTAATAACTAATATTTTAATGTAATAACTAACATTTTAGTGTAATAACTAATATTTTAGTGTAATAACTAATAATTTAATGTAATAACTAATATTTTATTGTAATAAATAATATTTAAGTGTAATAACTAATATTTTAGTGTAATAATAAATATTTCAATGTAATAACTAATATTTTAATGTAATAACTAATATTTTAGTGTAATAACTAATATTTTAGTGTAATAACTAATATTTTAATGTAATAACTAATATTTTAATGTAATAACTAATATTTTAGTGTAATAACTAATATTTCTAAACGATCGTCAATGGTCTAGAATAACCTAAAATATATGTATTGGATTATTCGGACTACTGTTCTCATCTTCGATGTTATTCTCACAACGTTTCGGCCGATATAACCCCCGACCTTCTTAAGAGGGTGGAAGCCTTTTGTGAAAATTCAGGTACCTCCCATTTTTGTGAAATTCTAACAATAGGTATTAGACATTAATTAATAAATATTCCCCATATTTCAGTTTATTTGGAGAATTTTAAAGGGTTTTTAAGAGGCATAATATGACACAACCAGCCATTTTAAAATTCGAATATTTCAGATTTGCATTAAATTTGATCCATTGTCATTAGACACCAAATAAGCAATATACCCTGCATTTCAATTTCTTCTTAAGACTATCTAAGCTTAAGTCTTAAATTTTAGACATTTTCTAGAATCAAAATCATGTAATGGATTTTGAACAAAATTGGAATAAGAATTATAGACATAAGGTTTAGTATCGTTATATCTTGATGTTAATCTTCGAACGCCGGGATAAAAGTGGCGTAAACTGTTCTGTTCTGGGAATTAATTTTACCCGTCCTGGGGCAGGTATTCTTTTAGTAATAAAATAAAATGAAAGATTAAAATAAGTATTTTTATGAACAAAGCAACATTAAAAAAAATTATAATAAATAATTAAGGAGATTCGATTTCTAGTAATTTTTTTTTAGTTGTTCTCGACTTCTTGCTGACCTTGCTGACCTTGCTGCCCTTGCCATGACTGACGTTGATGGCCGGTTTTAGTTTTTATGTCTCAAGTCAGAGATGTTCTTTGCGGCTTCAGTCACTTTGTGCTCAGCATCCATATTTTCAGATTAATCGAACGAGGGAATACCCTCAAATATGTTAAAAGGAAGCTGACATGCAGGTTTATCGCATTGTTATGCTCCGGGAAATAACTAGACCTACCATGGCGGAGGTCTTACGTACAGAAAGTGGAATTGCTCGAAGCATTTTTATCGGCTGAAATTGAGCGTCCATGTCACATATAGTTTGCTTTTCTTTCATGCAATTTAGTTTGCAATGTTTATGTGGTGCATAAGAGAAGACATTTTTTTCGTTTGTGAAATGCTTGGGTTGCTGGTGGAGCGGCTTTGATGATTTAAAACCAGAAAGCAACAATGAAACAACGGACTTCGGAGCATCTACACGATTTTATTTATCTTTAAAATTTTACAAAAAAAGATCACAGTATAGTAAATTTTCTTTATAAATTAAAGTGCGGCACAAGGACAAAATTGGGTGGTGTGAGATGGGGACCGGCTGTCGTCATCTTGGTCTATTCTCTACACTAGTTTGATTCACTAAAATATAACATTCACTCTATAGGTAAAACCAATTTTACAGTGCCCCCAATGGTTTGACGTTTTTTTATTTACAAATTTATCGGTTGGGAGGTTGGGGTGCTAAACACCACAGAGATTGCTGAAAAATAAAATGCTAAATGCGGTGGTTAGTAAGACCCTTCTCAAATCTATCTAAGTATGAGCTGCTCACTAATCTACAAAATGTATCTTACGATTGTCTTATGATAATAATTGTCGGCAAAAAAAAAAAAGAAAAAATATTTAAATTTAGTTTCTCTGTATCTCTATCTGTCTGTCTGTCTTTTTTTTCTTTCTGTTCTTTCTTATTTGGTTCTCTTTGCCATTTTATCCATCGAGTTTAAGGTCTTTTTTCTATTTACCTTTTGATTTTTCTCTCTCTCTCTCTCTTTAGTTTCTCTTTTTTCTCGCTTCTCTCGCTTTCGTCCTTTCTCTGTATTATCGTTTTCGTTCTGTCATCCCTCTCCCCCTCTTTCTCTCTCGTCACTTCTCTTCCCCCTCTCTCCCTCTCTTTCTCGTCTCTTTCTATGGTTCTTTCTCCCATCCATTCTCTTTTGTCGCCAATTACCTCTATCGTCTTCTCTCACTTCTTCCCCCCTCTCTCTCTCTCATATTTTTTTAATCTCTGTCACTCTCTCGCTTTCCCTGTCTCTGTCTCCCTTTCTTTCGTTTCTCTTTTGTTTAGTATCGCGCTTCCCTTCTTTCGTTCCTGTCCTTTCTCTGTATTATCTATTTCGCTCTGTCCCCTTCTCTTTCTTTCTTTCTCTCTCATTATTTCTCTGTCGTCTCTTTCTATTGTCCTTTCTCTCATTCATTCTCTCTGTCGTTCTCTTTCGCTTCTTCCCGCCCCATCTCTCTCTCTCTCACTCTCTCTTTTTCTTACGTTATCTCATCACCTTTCTCACCTTGGCCTTTTGGCTAAGATCAAAGTGTAGTATCTGTTCCGATGGATACTGCACCCTATAGACCGGTATTGTCTTGGCCTTCGGGGCTTGATTTACGCCGGTCTATGGGATTGTCCTGTGCAGTTCTAGGAGGTCCACCCTCCCAGGCTTTGCCTCCCCTCTTTGGGGAGGAGTAAGTTAATTGCTTACTGCTTGAGGCGCCCCTACCGGGGAATGCCGACGGGGCTGCCCAGGCAATTTTTGATGGTCAGAGTGCTCACCTCTCGAGCGCTGGCTTTTCAACTCCCACTTTCCGACCCGACCTTGGGTCACATCTTACTTGTGGGAGTAGGATAAAACTGGCCTTGTGCCTAACTCCTGGAGAGGAGTAAATAATACCTTGGCCTTTTGGCTAAGATCAAAGTGTAGTATCTGTTCCGATGGATACTGCACCCCATACTGGTGTTGTCTTGGCCTTCGGGTCTTGACCAGTCAATGGGTCTGTCCTGTGCAGTTCTGGGAGGTCCACCTTCCCAGGCTTTGCCTCCCCTCTTTGGGGAGGAGTAAATTTATTGCTTACTGTCTGAGGCGTCTCTACCGGGGAATGCCGACGGGGCTGCCCAGGCAATTTTTAAACCCCACTTTCCCGACCCGACCTTGGGTCACATCTTACTTGTGGGAGTAAGATAAAAACTGGCCTTGTGCCTAACTCCTGGAGAGGAGTAAATCAATACTCTGTCCATGTCTCATTCTGTTCATGTCAGTCTATTATACGCGACTCCCATTTCTTCATTTCATTTTAAATATTAAAAAACAAAATGAAGGCAGGTAACCCTGCTGTCAAGTCGCCGGTAATAAGAATCAGTGTGAGGAGAGTGATGGCGAGAAGGGGCCGTTCTTGCAAAATGCGTGTGTCCCACCTGCAGAGAGTTCTGCTTTCAATTCGTTCACTTTATTAAACAATGTCGGAAACGACGAAATGTCGGCCTCGTCGCCAGGAATTCCTGCAGCGACAGAAAAACGACGACGACGAAGACAGACAGTTGTTTAGACTCACAACCGCTAACCCCATTTTCCCACCTATTTTGTGCCTATCTCCCCTTACTCGTTACACACAGATATAAATATATACATGTACACACATGAAGTTTCTAGGCGTACATACGCGCACATACACATATATGAGAGTGTCTGAGTGTATGTAGCATATTACGTTTTGTGTTGTTTTTATGATCGCATACAGATCTGTCTCCATTCATTAACGCACGTGTGTGCACGCACCCCCCCACATATATATATATATATATATATATATATATATATATATATATATATATATATATATATATATATATATAAAGTTATCTTGTCGAGTTTTCAAAGTCTTATCCAATCATATCGATATTTGATTCGGACTAGCCTTTTTTTCGTTTTCTTTTTCTTCCACTATTTTATTGACATAAATATAATTCTAACAATAGGTATAGGATGTAAATTAATAAAATATCCTTAAATTTCAGTTTCTTGTAAGTATTTTAAATAGTGGCGACATCCTATTTGAAAATTCAAATGTATCAGATTTGCATTAAACTCGATCCATAGTCATTAGGCACCAATCAAGCAAGGTTCCCGGGATTTCAATTTCTTCTTAAGACCCCTGAAGCTTAAGCGTTAATTTAAAGACATTTTCTTTAATCAAAATCATGTAATAGATTTTGATCAAAATTTGAATAAGGATTCTAGACATAAGATTTAGTAGCATTACATGTCGGTTTTAACTTTCGCAAGGGGGCATAAAAGTGGTGCAAATTGTTCTGTCAAGGGAATTAATTTGACCTTTCTTACGACGGATATTCTTCTTCTTGTTCTTCATATAACTATAGTTATATGAAGAACAAGAAGCTCAATGAAATATCGGAGTGCAATTTTGACTGTTGCAATTATTTTGTCTCACCCCTATATCTGTTCTTTGTCTCTATTTGCTTCTCTCTCGTTCTGCTACTCTGTCTCATTTTAATGGTGTTCGACAACAAATTTGAAGTATTTAATAGAGGTAAAGTGCAACGGATAGCTGTTTATGTGCGAGTTTGAAAGCTGATGACAATGGATGACCGGAAAGCAGCAAAATATTGGAAGAGAGTGACCTGTATCATGATGATTCGCGCCGGGTTAAATAATTCGGCGGAGACGTGGAAGCATTGGCTAGCAGGAAGGATCATAGCCGGTGTGCTGACTGTCTCTGCACAACGGAATTCAACGAGAAGCTAGAAACAAAAGGCGCGACAAGGCAATGTAGACCTTTGAGAGGGAGATGAGCGCCAGAATGGCAACTATGAAGAAACTACTTCTCATACAAGAATCACACTGGCCAACTATTCACCATCAAGGAGCAAGAGAACCACGTTACGAAAGCCAAGAAACTTCTCAACAAGGGTTAAACATCCAGTCGAACCAGGGTTACTCTGATGCTTTTTAGGACCAGTTGACCATTGCGTAGAACAACAGCTAGCTAGCCTACAGTCCGCACGAAGTCCAGTGCCTCATGAAGATAAGGTTTCTTCAAAGTGTGATGGTCTTTGGGTGTGTTTCCAGCTAAATCCACGTCATGCCGCCACATATATTCGCAAAGGGACCCAGACTAAAGTCAGATAGCTATATTGAGTCGCTATTCACTGTTGAAATTTTGTTGTCAACCCCTGAGGGTTCGCAAACTCCGGGTTGAGAACATCTGCTCTAAGAGATGCACTTTGAAGTTTGAGAATACATCAATTATTGGTCAAGATATGACGTTTTTCCTTTCTATTTCAAAATGTATCAAGTTAGTCTCGAAAAGCCTGTACTTTCTCTGCTTCTTCTTTTCTCTCCTTTTCTCTCTTTCCCCCTCTCTCTCTCTTTCTATCTCTCTTTCTCCCTCTCTTTCTCTCATTTTCTCTCTTTCCCTCTCTCTCATTCTCTCTCTCTCTTTCTCTCTTTCTCCCTCCCTTTCTCTCCTTTTCTCTCTTTCCCTCTCTCTCATTCTCTCTCTCTCTTTCTCTCTTTCTCCCTCCCTTTCTCTCCTTTTCTCTCTTTCCCTCTCTCTCGTTATTTCTCTCTCTCTTTCTCTCCTTTTCTCTCTTTCCCTCTCTCTCCTTCTCTCTCTCCTTCTCTCCCTCTTTCTCTCTCTCTCTCTCTGTTTCTCTCTTTCTCTCTTTTTCTCCTTTTCTCTCTTTCGTTCTCTCTCGTTCTCTCTCTCTCTCCTTCCCCTTCTCTCCTTTTCTCTCTTTCCCTCTCTCTCGTTCTTTCTCTCTCTCTTTCTCTCCTTTTCTCTCTTTCCCTCTCTCTCGTTCTCTCTCTCGTTCTCTCTCTCTCTTTCTCTCTTTTTCTCCTTTTATCTCTTTCGTTCTCTCTCGTTCTCTCTCTCTCTTTCTCTCTCTTTCTCTCCTTTTCTCTTTTTCCCTCTCTCTTATTCTCTCAGTCTTGCGCAGACACATCGACACACATTTTATTCTCTAAAAACATTTTCTGTATAAAAATAAAGGGAGAGTGGAATGTGAGGGAATACAATAGTCGGGTTAGTTGGGAATTAGTTTCTAGAAATTTAAAAGGGCTACCTAATTGGTTAAAAAGTATAGTAGAATAAGTAAAAGTAAATAAATAAATAAATAATTAAAATAATTAAATAATTTATTAAATAAGGCCCAGCTGCAACAGCGGCTTTCCCTACCTCCCAACTCACCTCCTAATTTAGCATAGCTTTTTCACTTAAGTCTTTTTCTTGGATTCGCTTGCTTGAATATCTCACCAATAATACCATTCACTTTTCTACTAAGGCCTGGGAAGTTATCAAAAATGGCCAGCTTTCTCACATAATTTCCATTTAAGTGCGCTCCATCTACGATTTGATTTCAACATTTTACTTTTGGATTTACTTCATTTTGAACACTTTCTCCATACTGTCCCTTACGAAAAACTTTTTTCGTCTTCTTCAAAATCTCCTTTTCATTGGACACTTTTTCAACGGACAATTACCATCTGGACAAACCACATATCTTTTTTTACACGAACTTTTTTTCACTCCATTTTTAATAATATTTTTCAAATGTTTGAACTTTGGCTTTTCCACAGCCAACTTATCTATCTGTATTTCTCCTCTGATGATAAGATTTCGATCTTTGAAAAGTGTTGGCTTAAGGAAAGAGTAATAAACACTAGTCTATTACAGAATACACCTTGCATTGAACAATCGAAATTTGAAATAAATTTGGACATTCCTACATGTTTATCACTCTTATTTCTTCTATCTTTATATATATATATATATATATATATATATATATATATATATATATATATATATATATATAAATATTTCTATATATATATATATATTTATATATATATATATATATATATATATATATATATATATATATATATATATATATATATATGTGTGTGTGTGTGTGTGTGTTTTATTGTTATTTTTTTTCTTAGGCGCTAATCTTGGCAGTTTTTCCAGTCGTCTTGGACTTCTCTTTATCACTGAATCCAAGAAATACCGGTTGAGATTGCGCAACATTGGCTCTATTATAGATTTCCTGTGCAAGAACCCTTACCTGCGTATTCATTGTCTCTGGAGACTGAAAGGAGGCCTGTGTTAGTAGTTTATATAAGCAATAAAACAAATAGCTTTAAGTATTAGGCTAAATTAGGATTTTGGAACCGATGGGAGTGTGGGAAGATGGATGTTTTAAATCTACAATAAAAACAAACAGCTTTCAACAAAACAAGAGTGACCGTGGAGAGTGGTAATAATAATTAATAGATTTAAGAAGTAGGAGTCGCATATAAAAATATTTGCTCATAAGAAAAATATTAGCATTCCAAATGTTGCTGTTAGCTTGACGAATCTCTTTGATGGAACGAAACACAAACGTTTCGATGTAGCTCACTTGCCATAAATATATATTTTTTAATACTAATACTAAATTCTGCTCATATATTGAGCACGGTTAAAGACTCTTCCAATACCGTAAAAAGTAAACAAAAGAATAGAATCATTTATCTATAAGTGATATAATTTCTTCCACTAAGATGCGGTTGGTTCAGAAAATAGGCCTTCAGACTATCATACTAAGTTCCGAGTTTCAAATCTCTGGGTTGATGCCCTCGCTAAATCTAGCCACGCTGATGAATTCTTTGAAAAGACGAAACAGCTGACTATATATATATATATATATATATATATATATATATATATATATATATATATATATATATATATATAGGATGCACGTTCCTTCAGCAGTCGAACACCCTCTTGACGGCTGTCTTTAATAGGTTTTATCTCCGTGATTTATCGGGTTGTTTATAGTGGCTGTGTGGGTTCTGTGACCGGTATGAATACTCATCTCTACACTGACGATTCCTGTAAGGACGAATCGTATATGTATGTAGATAAAAACAAATATTTATAGTTTTATATATATATATATATATATATATATATATATATATATATATTTATTGATCAAGTTCAATAAAAAAATTGTAAATAGATATTATATATTTCCTGTAAGGCTGCTTCTCTTTTCCTTACGCATCAGTGAAATTACTAAGAAACTTTTCCCCCTTCCTCATATCATATATATTTATACACTTCAATGCCTAGTACTCCTAACTATCATCTTTCTTATTATTCCTGTTTCTTCCGCCATAAGAGTTTTTTATAAGTTTTTTCTTCCCCCTAAATTATCATTGCCCTTATCTTCCTCTATGTTCTTCCTCCTACCCTCTTACTCTGCACATCCTCTTGCAAGATGTTTTCTTAAAAATGCCTCTGTAAAAAAACTCTTGATCCTCTTCAACCTTTATTTTCTAATTTTATTTTATTTCTATTTTTATTTTATTTTTTTTATTGTTATTGTATTTCTTTATTTTTTATATTTTATTTTTTATTTTTTAATTTATTTTTTAATGTTTTTATTTTTATTTTTTATTTTTTCACTACCCTTCTGACAAAATAATTTTTAATTTTAATTAATTTTTTGCGGAAATCTGAAAGGGTAGTCTTGTAAAAGTTTTCTGTCATATTTTTAATATGTACCGGTGATTTGTTTATAGCTATCATTGTTTTTTTCCCCTCCTATGCTACCAACATGTTATTGGACATTTATTGACCGCCGAGGAAGGAGATTCTTTCTGTCAGTGGAAGTCTCTCTTTTTAAATTTTGTGTAAGACGTGTTGTTATAGGCGCTGATGAAGAGACGTTTTGGACTAACTTCATAAAATTATTAAAATAGAATAAAATAAAGTATTTCAAACTATTTTGGACTTGTTGTAATTCTTGGAACAATGTTTTGATTCATTAAATGTTTATATATATATATATATATATACTGATGAGAGCAATATCTCTCTCTCTCTCTCTCTCTCTCTCTCTCTCTATATATATATATATATATATAGTCTGAAGAAGCTTTGAGTTATTTTAAACAAAAAGACAAAAAAAAAGAAGGAAAATGCAGTTTAAATTCACAGAGAAACTAACTAAATCCAAAATAGTGTAGACTTAACATTTGTTGGAAAATTCATAAATAAATAATATATAATAGTAAGTAAATAAAATAAAAAGGGGGATTAAGTATCTAACAGTGAAACAAAAGCAGGAGACCTTAACGTAAACATCTAATATTAACACGGGGATCTTCAGCTGTTTACCATGTAACTGTTTCGGAGATTTAATATATATATATATATATATATATATATATATATATATATATATATATATATAATTGTTAATGACAATATATGTATTAGCATATACTATCAGATTTAATATATATATATATATATATAATTGTTAATGACAATATATGTATTAGCATATACTATCAGATTTAATATATATATATATATATATATATAATTGTTAATGACAATATATGTATTAGCATATACTATCAGATTTAATATATATATATATATATATATATAATTGTTAATGACAATATATGTATTAGCATATACTACCAGATTTAATATATATATATATATATAATTGCTAATGACAATATATGTATTAGCATATACTATCAGATTTAATATATATATATATATATATATATATAAATATATATATATATATATTAATTTTATACGCACATAAAAGTAATCCATGGACACGTGTTTCTGGCTCAGAGCCGTCATATATATATATATATATATATATATATATATATATGTATATATATATATATATATATATATATATATATATATATATATATATACATATATATATATATATATATATATACACACATATATATATATATACATACATATATATATATATATATATATACTGATGAGAGCAATATATATATATATATGTATATATTAATTATGACAATATATGTATTAGCATATACTATCAGTGCCCTTTAACTTTTCAGTCTCCTGTCAATTAGTGACAACAGAGCAAATATAAACTCTGTACTAGCTCTGAACGAAAAAATTAAAATAGAGTATTAGTGGGTTCCCCACGTGTGAGTTTGCTCTTTTCTTTGTTTTTTGTTTGGTTTCACCCAAAAATGAACCACTGTATAGTGTAGCTTTTTTCAAGACACTTTAATCCAACAACGTTTTACCCTTTGTGAATTTTTCTGATGATTTTGTAATGTTGCAGAGACGATATTAACATAAAAATGTTGTTTGGCACAAGACAAATGAAACTGACCGTAAAAATATATCTCACAGAAATGTTGTTTTTTGGAAATGTGTAAAAAATAAAAATAAATATAAAATAAAAACATGGTTATTGGAATATAATATGAACCTGACTAATTAGACAAGTTAAAATGTATTTATAAAATGAAATTAAAACAAAGATTTTTTTTATAAAGTTCCCAATACTAGATAACGAGTTTTAAATATTTATTATGTAAACATTTAGTTTGGCTTACGTAACTATAGTCGCATTTCACCGATTACGCTTCCTCAGACCCCAAAATAATTATTAGAATAATTATTAATTTTTTTACTAGAATGGATCAGCACTTATAATAATTATTTTGGGCTCTGATGAAACGTAATCGCTGAAACGCAACTATTGTTACGTAAGCAAATCTAAATGTTTATATAATAAATAAACACCCCCCACACACACACATACACACACACACACACATATATATATATATATATATATATATATATATATATATATATATATATATATATATATATATATATATACTGTGTGTTTGTGTGTTTTTAATACATTTTTCACATTTCTTAGATATTATATTCTGATACTTTAGACAAAATGCAAATATACAGCAATTTTTAGGATGTCATAAATAAAACACCCCACCTCCTGCTTTTTTTTATTCGTCGGAAAAATAGGGTACTTTTATTGCTGGCCTTTTCAAATCGATCCCCTTTTTCAAATTCTCGTCTTTTCCTTGTCAAGCAATCAGGGTTCAACTCTTGACGCCCCCTATTCACTCGGGCTGTTTTGTCCGCTTGACACTGATTATCATGAATACGATTAGACCTTCATGACCTTTCATTCCTCGTGCAATTCTGGCAGAGGTCACTTGGTGACAAGCCACATACCCTATTGCCCCCTCCCCCCCTCTCGCCTTCTCCTACGCCTCTTCATCTCCTATTCCACGGTTATTTTCTGATTTGATGGGTTAATTCACTATGAATCTTAATCCCATACCTTTGATGGCAGGCAATTGTTAGCAGACGAAATACTTTTGTTGAATGTTCAGCACTTTTACCCAGCAAATCCGGCTTTGTTTGACAGTTTCATCCGCGGAAAAAAAAAGTACAGCTTCAACGCCAGACGGAAACATTCGCTCTCCTCCCTCGGCGGTCAATAAATGTCCAATAACATTTTGTAAAGTATTTTCCTCACTTTTTCATGTTTACCTGTCTACCCACCAGGGCTGGGTGTGACACAAGGTCGGCTTAATGTAGGAAGATACTTTCTTACAGCCCCTTTTCTCATAGAATAGACGGTGCGAGTCTCTCTCTCTCTCTCTCTCTCTCTCTCTCTCTCTCTCTCTCTCTCTCTCTCTCTCTCTCTCTCTCTAATATATCGTTATTTCCATGGAAGATACTCAACTGCGTTCCAATCTCTGGTTCCTCCTTGTAAGACATTCACAGCAAGAACTCGCTTTACAACCACAAAAAAAACAAAAAAAAAAAAACTTTCCTCTCTTCCCTTGCATGTCTAGCGTCAGGCAGAACTTCCAGAAAATAGAGCTTCAGTGGAATACGTTACCACGGATTGCTTCCCTGCAGATTAAAACGTGGTCGTCTTTAAATCCAATGTCAACAGATTTCTCGTCAGAATTTAATATGTCAGCTTCAGTGCTATTTGGGTAAAACTTTTAAAATCGCATGAGATAATTATATATATATATATATATATATATATATATATATATATATATATATATATATATACCGTCACACTAGTAATCAAACTTGGTTTATCCCATCAATTTTCCCCAATCCTCTCATAAATTTCTTCATCTTTCAATTGAAAATTATTCCTACCCATTAATCCTTATTCTTGAGCTTCTTTTGGCCTTGATAATTGGTTATCCTTTTAGTGAAAAAAAGAGCCAGCTCCTCCAAAAAGCCATGTTCAAACCCCTCGGCATTCCCCGATGAAGCCGCCCGAGGGAATCGATTTGAAAAGGCCAGCAATAAACCTATTCCGTCCCTGAGCAAGAATACACGCACGAAGGCTGTGACCTATATGTCACTTCGTTGTCGAAAGTTTTCGATTTTTACTGATAAAGTTTTCACTCCATATTTACTTAATTCCCCTTTCAGGAAAGAAATGGTAGCTTTTAGTATGAGAGATATATAGCTTCCCCTAAAAAGGGGCACCCAGGATGGACAAAAAATAAAAGTTTCTCCAGTCGAGAAGAATTTCTCTTCCTTTGACTGGACAAAGAACAGATACTGCCCTTTGAATTATATCCTTCTTTTTACTTTGATTCACCCCAAACAAGGGGGCACATTGAGAATTAGGGACCAGATTTGTAGGGGCCACCCTTAGTAAGGAGTTGTGTAGCGAGATGTTTGTTCACATTTTATTTAGATTTCTGCATGTTAATACAGTCAGGGGAAACAGGGAGTAGGGAGGGATTCCAAAAGCTAGTAGTTCGAAAAACAAGCTATTAGAGTATGAATCTGGGGGCCTCCACAATAAAGGGATGAGATTTAGCTGATTGTCGGGTTGATCGCGTGTATTAATGTCGCGAGGTCACCAGAGCAGCAAGTTCGTCGAAGCATATTCGCTTGAGGTATTTGTAAAACAAGCACAGAGATGCAACATTGCGGCGATGGGACAGGAACTGGAGCTAAGTGGACAGTGTGGGCCCTATTAAAGCGGAGACTCTTTTCTGATCCACGTCGAAAAGGGATAGACTAGTGGTTGCTTCACCAGCCCAGATGTGACAACAATACTCCATGCATAGGCAGATGGTGGCTTTTTATATGTTATGGTGTGATGTTGATCTACCCTATTTCGGGAGTAGATTAACTCTTCAAGAGACTATTAATAGAGTTACGACGAAGTGTCATAGCGATAGTCATTGGTGGCAGTCATAGCTACACTATCGGACGCAGACTTTCTGTAACATACTATTCTGCACTTCTGCAATTAGAGTCTTGTAAATATACCACCGTGTTGCCTTAATTATTATCAGCCCTTAAAGGTCACACCACTGGCGACGAGGATTCGAACCTATGTCCCAAAACACTAGTAAGGAGGTACTCGGATTTATGCGGACCAATATAACCCGAACATATGTCACACAACACTGGCGACTACGAATTTGGACACGAAAATAACCTGGATTTATATTTTACACAACACTGGCAACGAAAACTCGGATTTATGTCGGATACAACATTACCATTACTACAACTAGAATGTTGGATTTTCGAAAATACGGTTTGGTGGTATGCTCTGGATAATTGTTAATGGAACGAGAAGTTGAAATCAAACAGGATTTTTAACACGCAAAGTGTGTCAAATATTCGAAAAAACAAAAATAAAAACATTCTAGCCTCGGGAAGTAGGATTGAAGAAAATTGTCGTTTTTGAGGAGGACACAACCGTTTTCAAATCAAGGTTTGGAAATTTAAGTTGAAGGAAAAAGCGAAAAAAAAACGAACAAAAATGTCTGTTGATTTGTTTTGTTAATCAGAAACACGAAAATAAGTTTTCTCTCCCCCTGAGAGGTTAAGAATTTATCTCCCGGTAAGAAAAGCTACGACCGTATATATATATATATATATATATATATATATATATACACGAAAAAGTCAGCCTATTTAAATTGACGGAAAGTGGAGGGATTAAAAAATGCTATTTTGGAAAATTCCAAGCACCAACAAGATCAGCAATTGCAATTGCAGAAAGAACAAATGAAATTGCGGATAAAGAAAATGGAAACAGAAAAGCTTCGATGAGTAAAAACATTCAAGAACAACAGAAAGAACAAATGGAATATCAGAAGAAAATGGAAACAGATACGAGGCCATTTATAATACTGACTCTGCGAATTGGATCGATTTTAAGAAGGTTCGTATGCTATTAAGAAAATCTCGTATGGTTGAACATACTCAATTCGTCAATTTTATATTGTTACAAAGAAAGCCCCAGCAACCTTACATTTGTTGAAGCGATACAATGATTGACTAATTTATTTAGCCCTAAAACGTCTCTTTCTCACAAAAGGTGGAAATGCATACATCTAACAAGGAAAGACGACGAAGACTACACGAAATTTGCTGGCGTAGTTAACAATCACTGTGACGATTTCAAGTTGTCTGAGTTGAGTACTAACAATTTTAAATGCTTTGTATTTGCGCAAGAATTAATATCGAATACGGATGCGGAAATGAAAGGGTTCTTAATTAATTAGAGAATAAACCTGGTTCAACACTCCAACATATCGCAGAGGACTGACAACGGTTTATTAGCGTTCGTCAAAATTCTAAAGACATTGAACAAAGTGGAGTGTCACATATTAGAAAAATCCGTAACAAAATGAAAATGAATTCACCAGCCAAATTTAACAAAACAAAAGAAAAATAATCTTCCTCCTAAACAGGGTTTCAGTAGCGGGCAACTGCATAGGTACAAAGATTGTCCATATAAAATGAAAAAGTGTTTTAAGTGCGATCGCATGGGACACAAAAGTACACACTGCAGAGTAAAAAATAAAATGTAAAAAAAGGGTTATTAGAATCGTTAAAAGTGACGAAGTTGAAATTATTAGAAAGTTTGTACCAGTAAGAATATTGAATAAGAGTATTAGAATGAAACTTGACTTAAGCTCAGATTTGTCGATCATAAATCTTCAAACGTGGAAGAAAATTGGAAAACCAACTTTGATGAGAGCTAAAAAAGTAGCTGAAAGCGTCACTAGAGAAAAAATAAAATTTGCGGGCGAACTAATAACTACAGTTAAATTACGTGGAACAACTTTAAAATTGAAAATGTTTGTGATGAACAATTCAAGCAACCTTTTATGCACGGATTGGATGGAAAAGTTTCAATTTTTGAATATGTAATAAATTATTTCTGTAAAAATTATAAAAAAATTTAAATGCTGAAGCAGAAAGACTAAAGAAAAAATTAAAAGGAATTTTTTTTCTGGTGGATCAGAAAGATACAAAATAATTACTAGCAAAGTTGAATTTAAAATATATAGTCAACCAGTTTCTAAAACAGAAAGCGTACCACTCTGTCATTAGATAAAATTAACGAATGTGAATAGATACAAAAATGGATGTAGAATACATTAAGTTGGCTTCGCCTACAAAAAAATGAAAATAAAATATCTTATATTAAAAAATCACACCCAGAGCAAGCGAGTGCGATAAATATATGCCAGCTCTGGCAAATGTACCTTCTCTACAAAGTTCTCTTGATTTTTCGAATTATTACAAAGTGTTTATTCAAAACATGCAAGATTTGCAGCGTCTTTTAATGAGATATATAAAAGAAGAGAAAAAAAAATGAAAAGATTGGGTCTGGACGACAGAATGCCAGAAGGCGTTTGAAAAGTAAAATCTCACATCAAGCAGAAACCGTAAAATTACGGACTTCATTAAAATACCCCCCCCCCCAAAAAAAAAATATTGACCCCCATACGGGGCGAGGCTTAAAAGGGGGATGTTATGGTGTTATTGTGATCTACCCTATTTCGGGAGTAGATGGACTCTTCCAGAGACTATGAATATGGCTACGATGAAGTGTCGTAGAAGTCGGGCGGCAGTCATGCGCCGTCGTTGGTTATATATATATATATATATATATATATATATATATACCAGCCTATTTTTAGAAGGCCAGAGTGACCCTTCTTTAGGGGCGCTGACTTGATTCTGCCCACCTTCCAGCGTTGTGAACATCTTGCTGTGGTGGGAAGGAAGTAAATTAACACCGTCGTGGCGTCAGTCAGGCGCCATCGTTGGCATACAAATCGAGGATTCGATCTCGACAATCAGTTTAGCAGAAATTGGGCAATTTTGATGGCTTTTTATCTGTCAGTCTGACGTAATGTCCTGGGTATACTTAAATGGAGGCACGCTCCCAGACCACGCCTCCCCTCTTTTGGGTGGAGTAAGTTTATTGCAAACTGCTTGAGGCGATTCGACCGCGGAATGGCGACGGGGCGTCCCAGGCTATTTTAAAGAAGACCAGAGTTACTCTTCCTTAGGGTTAGGGTTAAGGGTTAGGCTTAGGGTTCGGGTTAGGGTTCGATTCTCCCAACCTTCTAGCCTTGTACCATATTTTCCTGCGGTGGAAGCAGTCATTAATGGCTGTCATAGCCACAGTATCGAATGTAGACTTTCTGTGACATACTATTCTGTATTGCTGTAAATACACTATTGTAAATATACTACCGTGTTATTATCGGCCCTTCAAAATCACAACAGTAGAGATATATGATACTGGCAGGTGTGAGAAGTTTTCTAGCACGGTAGATGGAGTCCACTTTCATTTCAGCAGCCTTGGCAATGTCTTCTATGTATTTGCTCCAATTCATGTTACCTGTGAATCTTAGGCCGGTACCACAAATCTAATTTTGCAACTATCAGGGAAGCAAGATTCGGTAAGGCATTTCTTGAAGAGTTTGGAAGGGACAGGGTCAAGCTAAGTAGCTCATTTCTTTATTACTATAACAGGGATAAGATCAGGCCCACATGCTTTGGAGGTGTCAAGTTTTTTTTAATGATATCCCGGATGTGGGAAGGTGTGATGATTAGATCATCTAGTGTGTTTTCAGTTAGGAATGGCAAATTTGGAAGGGAGTGTTTTGCGGAGTCCAAGTTGGAGTTCACGACGAACCGCTGCGCAAGTAGTTCAGCCTTACCAGTAGCCGTGCAAATGCCATCATTGTAGTTGGATAGCGGAGGAATTTTTAATTACCCCTTATTCACCAGACTATTATAGATTTTCCAGAAATTGCGAGTTCCTAATTTCTGCGACTCAATGTGTTTTCTTGTCATCTCGGTATACCTACTCTTAGCTGCGGCTATTACAATCTTACAATGATTTCCTTATGCTATTAATTTCTCTCTATTTGTAGTTGAGTAATGGCGTTTGAATTGGCGAAGGTTTATCCCCTCTGAGCAGCTGCACAGGTCGAAGTGAACCATTGGTGAGAATTGGGATTGCTATAGAATATCCGCGTAGGGATATGTACTTCAATTCCTACGTTAACCCATTCAGTTACCTCATTTGCGCACTGATCAGCAGGGAGAGAAAACGTTTTACTCTAACGGGCGTCGCTAATGTGATCTCTGATGGATTCCCAATCTGCCCGTTGCAAATAAAAAAAATCAATTTTACTTAGAAATTAATGACAAGGCCATCAAAAGTGTGAAACTCCGTTCGTTCAAGCACTGTTCCTTTCGTTCACTCATCATTTGTCCATCACTTTCACTTCAGTAGTCACCAAAATATCACATTTACTTTATGGATTTATATACTTAAAATACTTCAAATAGTTTAAATCCATTTTATGTACAAAAGATGTTTACAATTTAATTGGAAAAAAGATGTGGAGTAGGGCAAACAAAAACTCATGAAAAACAACAAAGAAAAAAACAACAAAGAAATAAACTACACTTTGATCCTAGACGGAAGGCCGGGAATTGAGCCTTACGACTAGTTTAAACCGCCACAACTTGACGATCAAGACACAATATTTTCGCATGATTGTTTTTAGAAAAATTAAATGTATTCTTTTCTTTCTCTATTTTTCAAATTCCGTCCTTTTGTATATATATTTTTGTATCTTCTTTGTTTCTTTTTCTTCTTTCTCTCTCTCTCTCTCTTTCTCTCTCTTTCTCTCTCCCCACTCTCTCTTTCTCTCCATCTCTCTATCTCTCTCTCTTTCTTGGGGTTGAACGTTGGACCATGAAAATCAATAGTTGGAAAGGTTTCTTATAGTTGTTAAAGGAAAGGAGCTTTGTCGTGGTAACCTTCAAGTATATAGTAGAAAAGCCTTAAGGAAACAAACGTTGATTAACTCACATTTATTATAATAATAGATGCCTGATCCTTGATAAATAAATGCTCGGATTTGGAGATGAAATAAAACTAATAAAATATAAGTAGTTTAACACCTATTCTCTTTAATATGCTCTGTAGTTTCCACGAACCCCTCAAATTAGCGTTAGGATTAACCCTAACCCTAACCCTAACCACTCAAATGAGCGTTAAGATTGATGGCTGTTATATTCCTTTTAACATTTTTTACTCAAGTTTAAAGTCTCAGAAATCAATCTTGATCTCTATATGAGATACATCGATATCCGAATGTTCTACTAAACGTTGAGTTAGGAAAGTGATATTATGGAATCGACTGGATTCGAACTTGGCACACCCAGGTCGTCAGTCCACTTAACTACCATCACCTCCCTAGATTCTCAGCTAATTTGCATAAAGTTGACAAGGCAAATTTAATTTTTTCTAATTTTTATTTATTTATTTTTTTGTTTTCATTTTACTTCAGTAAAGTAAGTTCTCAGAAATCAAGGGGCCCCTTTCTGGAAACGTAATCTCTTATGAGATACATAGATATCCGACTGTTCAATCAAGATTCTCCTCTACCTCTCAAACGTTGAGTTAGTAAAGAAGTTAAGAACATTAATGTTCCTCTTCCCAATTGACCAGTTAACTTTGTTATAGTATATCTTTCTTTGTAGTCTCTTGGTCTTACCGGATTCAAGGACACGAATTCATCTAGTCTGGTGGAATATCCAGCTAAGTTACTTGAGATAACATCATCAAGAGAAGGTGCACCATTACTCGTATGAACCAGAACACTCTTTCATGCCTTTACAGAGTATAACACCGACTTCTAAATCTAGTCTTGGATGTCTTCTTCTCTTCCCTACATCCTCTTTCCCACAGAAGAGAGATTGCTAGTCTTTCTCTGCTCTATCTTTTATTGTAGGTGCTCGACTGAGCTCTAATCTATGGTACCCACCCACTGTAAAACATTCACAACAAAAACTCGTCTAACTACAACCAATGTAAATAATTTTCCTTTCTTCCTCTGTATACCTAAACTGAACTTCCATGAGCAAAGTTTTTTTTCAAAAAACTACCCGTCTGTGGAACACAATACCACGGGGCTGTTTCGAAGTTGACTACAACATGGTCGTTTTCAAGTCCAGTGTTAACAACTTTTTGTTGAGCCGTCCTCTTAAATAATCAAATTCTGCCCAGCCTCAACGATCGTTACGGTGTTGTCTCACTGTCCACCCGACAAACTCATTAACCCTTCTTATCCTCGAGTGGCCTTTGGGCCTTGTATAAGCGGTAACTCGTTCGTATATAAAAATAAACAAGAACATTCTTTAAACCGTGTTGGAATGTCCGATTTCAAACAGTAAGTCACTATACACCATTGCGACCCATGAAATCGGCAATGCCGAGTTCGAATTGTGTTCGAAACGAACGACAACATACTCTCCCCCGAGAGCAGGGATCGGTTGTTTCGTTGCGTCAATACGTGTAGATTAGCAGCTTCTACTGAAGAACTTTCTAAAGGCATCGGCAGAGGTGTATTTTAGTTTTGTTTTGCGGGGAGGTTTCGCCGTCTTCCCACATAAAACACTTGGTATCCCAAATGATCCCCCATCTGGTACTGACCAAGCTAAACGTTGCTTAACTTCAGTGATCTAACTAGAACCGGTAAGTCAACGTAAGTATGCTGTATATTGGCCATTGGTGCGCTAATACTGTTTAATCAAAAACCCATCACCACCACCACCACCACAACAACAACGACGACGACGACAACAACAACAACAACAACAACAACAAATAAGTGTTTATTTGTAAATATGAATTTAATTGAACGTTAAAAGGAATGTATTATGTAAATGACGAAACCCGTCTAGTGTCTGAACGACTTTTAATAACAGTATATAAGGAAGTTGAAGAAGTATTAGTTTAGGTACGATTCTTGACCCGTTTTCCGTTCTAGTCGCAGCCTCGTCTTGAAATTTTGTTCTTCTTTGTTTATATGTAATCTAATGTTATTTAATGTTATCTAATGTAAATTAATTGATAAATAACAGTTTCCTAATTCTAAAGGTATACAAATATTATGAACGCTGACTTGAAAACATTAATTAATTAAATGGTAATTACTCGAGCCTCCCCCTCCCCTCTCTCTTCTGTTTACAAAAATTATCCAGGACAGACAGACAGACAGACAGAAAGACAGACAGACAAAGTGCTCGTTATATTATAATTACAAAAAAAAAAAAACCCACACAAAGAGGCGACCTGAAACGCATCCATAATCTATCAGACATATCTACTATCACGCAACGGTACAAATCAAGCAATACACATTATTGAGAGAGGATGGTTATCGGAGCCGGAACTAATTGGAATAAATGTTAAAGTAAGTAATGTAACCCAATTCCAGGACCCCCCTCCCCCAGTTAAAACCTAGGAAAGATAGAAAACTGGCACAACATAAACACAGAAACTGCAGGGACAATTGTCTACGAAATCGCAGAACTAACCGAGGAAGAAGCACCAGAAGTTGATCATACCAAATAAATTATGAACGAGGACAAAACAAAACTCCCATCCCTAAGGAGTGAAAAATAGAATAAATTAAAATCAGAAAGAGAAAGGTAAACAAACTCCAGCTATATATCACATTACAGACTTAAACAACTTAATTCATCAGTAAACCCCCGCCAAAAGAATGGACCAACAAAGTCTGGATGGGAAACCAGATTGGAAACCCAGGTCAACAACATACAGAAAGAAAATAAACGGTAAATAAAGCTAAAGAGACCAGAAAACGATGAAAAAATAGAAGCAAGACCAAACAAGAAGCATGAAGAATTAAAACAAAGGAAGGGAAGACTAAGAAGATACAAATCTGAACAGTACAGACAACATTAGACTTTTGAAAACAATAAAAGCCAGTTTTATCAGAACGGAAACAGAGCAAGAATAAAAACATAACCACCGAACCGGAAAGAAGCAAGACAATCCTGGGGCAACTATATGCCAAAAGCGACAAACCCACCACAGAAATAACGAATGTCTAGAAAAGCATAAAAGAAGACTTTCAGAAAATTAAAGAAGGAACATTGGTGATGTTTCTGACAAAGGGGGAAGAATTGCTGTTTTCTGGGTATTGTGAATGTTCATTGATTTCCTAATCATATGGACCAGGTGCCTGAGTTCTTTTATTCAGAATATCTCAATAGGGATATTTCCCAGATGTTTATTAGTTTTAGCTGGTTTCTATTATATAATTTGATTTCTAAGAGTTTTTTATGTACTCTTAGGTACTCTTTTCCAGTCTTCTATTTAATTTCTGTTTATTTGATGGTGTCTGCTTCTAGAAATCCCAGATATTGAAAGGTATCAGTGCCCTCATCTCCTTTTAGTTGGGTAGTTCCATGCCGTACCGTCTCGAGTTTCCACTTTTAAAAATCTCTTTACACTTTACCATTCCGAATTTCATCCGAATTTCATTCGAATTCTGGCTGAAGATTTTTACTGCATATTTCTAGTTCATTTTTTTTGCAGGTCATCCATATACATGAGGTGGTTTATTCTTTCTTCTGTGAACTTGTATCCGGCGTTGCACTTACTGAGCATGTTGTTGAGTGAATAAAACATAAAACAGGGGTGGTGACAGAGAGTCTAACTAGCGGGGAGGGGAGCGAGGTGCGTATGGTGTTTCTTGCTATTTCTGTTTATTGGTTCATGCTTGTGTTGTGTCAGCTGAGGCCGATGTAATTTATTGGGGGGGGGGGTCATTAAGTGATGTTTTTGTTCCTTTGTGATGTGGTGTTCTTTCTGTGGTTTTGTTTTCTTCCTGTTGTAGATTCCATGTGATCCTTCGTAGCTTATGCGGGTTGGTTTCCGCATTCGAGGATTTTTCTTAAGATTGCAACTCTTTTGATCTTTGCCGTCCTTTCTATAGTTTCAATGATCCCTTTGATTCTAATTTCTCCCAGTCGTTTTCCATTTTTTTTTTTATTGTTCCTAGTGCTCCTACAATTATTGGTATGATACTGACTTTCTTCATGCTCCATATTCCTTTCAGTTCCCTGGCTAGTTCCGTGTATTTGCTTCGTTTTCCCGTTTCTTTGATCTTCACTTTTTGGTCTTCTGGAACGGCGAAGTCTACGATTTTGCAAGATTTTTCCTTCGTGTTGCTTATTATAACATCCGGTCTCCTTGCTTGTATGAGCCTGTCTGTTTGTATATCCATATCTCAGATGATTTTGTGTTTTTCGTTTTCCAGTACTGTTTCTGGTTTATGTTGTTGTTGTTGTTGTTGTTATTATTATTATTATTATTATTATTATTATTATTATTATTATTATTATTATTATTATTATTATTATTATTATTATTATTATTATTATTATTATTATTATTATTATTATTATTATTATTATCATCAACTCATTAGGAATTCTCACACAATTCATCATCAGTGATTGCTCACGAATAATAACCCGTGGTGTACCCTGAAGTCTCAGTGACAACAAGTCTCCCCAAGGTCCCAGTGTAAAATAATGATGCAGACATATTGAGTAATAACGCATAACACGCCACGGGGAGGCTAAAGGCATGACTCCGCAATAATAAAGAAAATCCGAAGACTAGATAGATTGTTAATTAGGTTAAAAGAACAACGGAAATGAATCACTGATCTTTGAACGAGCCCAGGTGTGTGAGGTCGACGAGTTCATTTCGGAGTATGAGGTTGTAAAAAAACGACTCGGTAACCTTTAAAAGAGTCAGGTGCACGAGGCCAGAAGAAGAAGGCACCCGGAGTGAAAATTCAGAAATTAAAACGACGGTTTTAAACGAAGAGAGAGGGAGCGCTTACGTAGCAGAGATCGAGTTGGGAGGATATAGAGAAAAACTTGTTGTGGGTCATCCCCGAAGAGAGGTACCCCCACCACGGCCGAACTGCCGTAAACAACTGGCGTGGGGATCACAAGCCTTACGTAGATTCCGGGAGCAGACTGCTACAGAACGTATTGTCGTGTTTCCGTCTAGGTTGTAAGGTAAATCAATCTGCCTGGTTTTCGTGAAAATAACCTACGTTGGGTAGAGTCGAAAATCAACCGCCGTCAAGGTAAATGAAAGAGTTTTTTTTCTTTAAGACAAGGGAAAGAACAATAATGCCAAAGGACTTTTGCTAACAAAGAAATATTTAATTATATATATATATATATATATATATATATATATATATATATATATATATATATATATATATATATATATATACAGGGTGGGCCAAAATAAGGGTCCTATCTTTAAATTTGAATAACTTGAATTTGAATAACTTCCACAAAATAAAAGTTAAACTCACCAAACTTTATGTGTGTGTAGACTGACCCTTCCGAGATTTTTTGAAATAAACAAAACAAATTTTAGCCAAAAAACACTTCTTAAAACTTACAAAAACTAAAGTATTGTTTTTTACACTGTTTTGAGTTTTTTTAAGCAAAAATAATGTTTTCTAAATGAGGGTACGTTCCTTAGGGCTAATACGGCTCATGCTTGCTTCGGAAGGGGTCCTTTACTTATTCTAAAAAAAAAAAAAATCAATAAATAAAAAAGTTATGAATTTTAAAAAATAGGACACTTATTTTTGCCCACCCTGTATATATATATATATATATATATATATATATATATATATATATATATATATATATGTGTATACCCAACTTACACCAGCTGGTGACGAAGAATAAAGAAACAGAGTTTCTCGAGGACGTCCTTGTCTCTACCGTTGTGTCTTGTTTGATGTTACCGGGTCCCCTGAAGGAACGGGTATTGCAACACCAGCACCCCCCCCAGCCCACCGTTCCAGTGGAGGTCTTGTTACTGCTCACCATCCTCGATCTCCCCATCATCGTTGACCCTCCACAACCATTTGTGTGGTATCAGCCGAGGATGTTGCCATCACATTGTGTGTATATGTTGTTTTTTGGGGGTGGGTGGGTGGGGAGCAATTCATGAGATTTCGTGCAGTTTGGTTCATGTGATGTTCTTTCTATGTTTTTGTTTTATTTCTATTGCAACTTTCATGTGGCTGGGTTAGCGTTCGTAGTTTATGTGGGGTGGTTTCCGCATTCGGGGTTTTTCCTTAAGATGTCAGCTGTTTCCATCATTGCCATCCGTTGTATATTCCCAATCTTCCCTTTGATTCCAATTTTTCCTAGTTTATTTTTTCAGTTTTTTTTCAGGACTGTTCATAGTGCTCCTACGATTATTGGTAATATATTGAATTTCTTCATGTTCCATATTCCTTTCAGTTTTCTGGCAAGTTTCGTTGTTATGCAATGCAGAATGTTTTGGCGCACTACAGTCTTCTTTACCGTCGTTTGATTTCTTTGCATTTTGCTATAAATATTTGAAGTAGGCGATTTGCATCTGCGTGATTTTGTTGTTGTTGGTTTCCTTTTTAGCTCACAAAATCGTTAGTTTTCGTTCTCTGATTTTAGTTGATTTTTTGTCCAAATCGATAAAGAATATTTGTCAGGTCAGAGGTGTTGCACCCCTGTTTCTCGTATCATTTCCTCGCAGCAGCCTATCAACACAATAAAACGCGGGGGAAGTTTTATTTATTATTGAGCAAGAATTACTTAAATATTTTGCCCCCCCCCCCTCATCTCGACAGCGACGGCGCCCCCCTCCCCAAGTAAAGCCGCCATTTTATTAGTTCAAGTTCCAGTTTGATGAGGTGCTTCACCGACCTACCTGCTATCGTCGCGTCTATTACAAAACGATAAAGATTAGCATCAAAAATATTTTATTTACTGTTTATATGGGCCGTTTTTATTTATTTTATTATTTTGTACATATCCTTTTTCTTTAGTTTTATTTTGTTTTCGTTTATTCGTTGCTTTTTCATACAAGGATGATTTTCTGTCGCATTTCTTTTTTTTTTTTTAAACCTTTTCCCCCTCTTCCTCCTCTTCCTCCTCCGCCCTTCTCTTCTTTTTGATCCCCCCCTTTTTTTTTCGAAAGATATCGGAGACTTGATCGGGTCGTGTGACGTGTATATCGCCGTAAGATCCACTTTGAACACTGACACTGACATTCTTGCTGTCATCTGAGAAAACCTATTCACTTCCTCTCGAAGATCGTGTCAAACTGGTTTGCGACGGATTCTCAACCTGGGAGGAGAGAGAGAGAGAGAGAGAGAGAGAGAGAGAGAGAGAGAGAGAGAGAGAGAGAGAGAGAGAGAGAAAATATGCCCTTTTTTTCCACAAGATTAAGTGAACGCGACTAGTTGATTTGTTTTCAGTCAAATAAAATACAATACTGAAAATGCGTGCAACAAATAATTACCTTCCCTCCTCTCTTTAGCACACACACACACACACACACACACACACACACACACACACACACACACACACACTAATAGCTTGCCTTTATAGTTCTACCTGTCTGACATTTTACTTGAGGGTTGCAATTCAAAATAAAGCCCTATATAAAGATAAAATAAAGTATGTATTTATTTACTCCTCTCCAGGAGTTAGGCACAAGGCCAGTTTTTATCTTACTCCCACAAGTAAGATGTGACCCAAGGTCGGGTCGGGAAAGTGGGGTTTAAACATTGCCTGGGCAGCCCCGTCGGCTTTCCTCGGTATGGGCGCCTCAGGCAGTAAGCAATAAACTTACTCCTCCCCAAAGAGGGGAGGCGAAGCCTGGGAGGGTGGACCTCCTAGAACTGCACAGAACAGACCCATAGAAATCAAGCCCCGAAGGCCAAGACAATACCAGTCTATGGGGTGCAGTATCCATCGGAACAGATACTACACTTTGATCTTAGCCAAAAGGCCAAGAACAAAACATAAAGTATGTAACGAGGGATGCAGTGGCGGTGTTCATTTTGTATTATTTCTTTTTTGTTACAATAAAATCTTGATGTCTTCGTTCGGGCCGGACATCCATAAACAGCAAAGATGAGGTTTTGCTTAATTTGTGTTTTAACTTGAAAATTATAGAAACAAAATATATAATGTCGGGTTCAGGGCTAGGAGCAAGAGTACACATACATCCTTATTCATTCACGGGCAACATCGGAATTTTATGGCAGTAAAATATAGACCCAATCAAATCTACGTTGCGTGTATTTGAAGTATGTGATCATACGACAGTTTCACCCTTTTTTATGCATCCCTTTGCATTATTGTTGCACTCTGTAAGATCTTTCAAGCTGCCCTGGATGGAGAGTGGAGGGCAGACATAGCAGTGCTGCATCGTATGGTCCTCCTCATTACATTAGCAGATGGTTGGATAAGTTTTATAGCCCCATCAGACCATGATAACTCTTGATCGCCCCATTTCGGTTCTCAGGAGGTTGATGTCCTCCACTGGACCACTGGAGGGTTGGTTCCAGAAGAGGGGATTCTCAAATCAGTAAGATAGGGCGGGGGCCTACTGTAGCCCTCCGGTCTTCAGCTGCACTCTGGGTTCTTCCTTAGATGTTGTTAGGGTCTCGACATGACTGAGGAAGCTTCTCCTTGAGTTCTGTCGTTGGGCTGTCGATTCAATCGAATTGTGAAATTATATGAAAATTGTCAATTTTGACACGAGTATTAAACACAAATAGTTGATTTCACGCATTAAGGCCTCTTCACTTTTCAGTTAAATGCTGAAATTTCACATAAACACATCGCGCAATGATTCCAGGGCGTAACCAACAAAATAACCTTTAGATAAAATTCGACATTATTCATCGACATAGTCTCTGTCTAAAGTGATCAACGGATTGCAACACTTCTCTCACAATTCGGTACATTTTCTGTAGAACGGTTTATCTGTGGCTTAAAAATACGCCCCAGTTTCCGATATCACTTCTTCATCGAATGGAGCATTTTATTGAGGTCTACAAACAGTCAGTAGTCACTGGTGGCTAGATTTGGAGAATACGGTGGGTGCGGAAGCAATTCGGAGTGCAATTAATGTAGTTTTACCATAGTTACGATCGACTTGTGGCACAGTCCTTGTATTGATGAAAGCGCACTTAAAAATTTGTGTCCGTTTTTTTTTGCGATTTCATCGTTTAAACGTCGGTTTATCGGAAAGGCAAAGCACAGGTGCATATTGTGTCAGAAAGTTACTATATTCAGCCTTTTCTATGAGGGAGCGAACGTTTGAGATGAGAGATTTTCTTTCTGTTAGCTTCTTATTCTTTTCGTGTGAATCAGATGTTTAGTTTCCCCGATGTTTTTCTAGTTAGAAATCTTTCTGGAAAGACATCGGGTACTTACGGGACGGACCACGAGAAGGTTGCCAACATCCCTAAGTGGCACTGTGGAACCGACTGGATTCGAACTTGGAACACCTGGGTCTTCAGTCCGTGTCGTTATCCAATTAACCACTGTCACCTCCCTTCTGTTAGCTAAGCTATCCGCTCAGACTGATGAGTCCCATTCACACAAAGAACTGTTTTTAAGTGCCGGGTAACCCGTCCCCCGCCCCATCATATTGATAGTAGATGTTCCGCCCAGTTTATACCTAGCAGGATAGGAGCTGGACTTAGTAGTCATAGACTGTCGGGACGCGCGTCGTGGGGGGGGGGGATTTTATAGACAATAAGAGTTTGTCCCCATTGCCACCGCTTCGGCTTCAAA
>OY744529.1:93906655-93924155 GCA_963556195.1 Sepiola atlantica | reverse complement strand
GATGGAATACAAGTCAGTGGATCCCTTTACTCAACTTGCTTATCAGTCGCATTTTTAGTCAGCGGACACGAAAGCCTAACAGCAAGACGGGCTTGGGTACCATAGCCAATAAATCTTCATCGATGCCATAAACATCGGTAAACTCCCATTCTTCCGATACTTCGATACTCCGATCACTAAGCGCTCTGGCTCTTCCCGTTTCTGAAACCGCCGCCTTTCAAATCTCGCTTGCACTGCGGAATCTTCTTTTTTAACAGTTATTGAGTAGCTTTCTTTCTTTCTTTCTTTCTTTCTTTCTCGACGTCCCACTCACAATGGACTCGTCCACGATTCATTTTTGCCACTCTTCATTATCTTACACATCTCTATATTACTAAAATTATGTGATCACTTCTCGTGTGTCCGTGTTTGTGTGTACGTTTCTCGCCTATACGTGACTTACACATTATAATTTCTTATTTACTAATTTCAACTAAGAATTACAATTCCCTTAAACCTAGGCTTTTCAAAAATAATTATTTTCTTATCAGAGGGGTAAGATAGCCTGTGATGCTTCAAATAATAATACACATTTTTTTTTAAGAGTGACTGCGCATCGTCAACGTTCGGACAGGTCTAGGAAGCGTCCGAGAGTTGATGAAACTATTAACCAATCAGGTTGAAGCAAGCAGACGATAACTTTTAGAATTAATTAATTTCTACGATCGCGCGTTTAAAAAAAAAATGAATTTCTACGATATGTGTCAGCGCGTTGAATCTCCGGACAGACTCATTGTTGCCACATCTGGGCTGGGGCATCATCCACTAGTCTCTCCCTCTTAGACAAGGTTAAAGAATGAGTCGCCAACTTGATAGGTCCTTTACTATCCACCAAGCTCCAGCCCCTGTCCCATCGCCGCAATGTTACATCATTGTGCCTGTTTTACAAGTACTTCAATGGATTGTGCTCTGATGAGCTTTCTGCTCTGGTACCCTCACGACGTAAATTCACTAGACCAACCCGACAATCTGCCAAATCCCATCCATTCACTGTGGAGGTCCACAGATGCCGAAGAGCTTTCTACTCCAAAAGCTTCTTTCCTCGTGCTACTGGACTCTGGAACTCCCTCCCTGCTTCCTGCTTTCATGACGTTACTGACATGTAGAAATTTAAAACTAATGTAAACAGACATCTCGTTGCGCAGCTCCCAATTTAGGTTGACCCCCCCCCCCCCAAAAAAAAAAACCGTCACCCTTTTTTCTCAGTAGCCCCTTATGTCTACAGTGGCGGCCTGCCTTGTTTGGGATGAACTATATATATATATATATATATATATATATATATATATATATATATATATATATATATTTCAATAGTAACACATCTGATATAGCTTGGATGTTAAGAACAGATACCACATTTTGATCTTAGCTCAAAAGTCAAGTTATTTACCTCCAAGAGGTTAGACACAAGGTTAAAGTATTTTTATTCACCTCTTCTCCAGGAGGCTAGAAAACAAGGTCGGGTGTGGTTAGCCAGCACACTAGGATTAGAGTGCCCTGACCTACAAAAAATGCTTGAGCAGCCCCGTCGACATTTCCCGATAGACAACAAAGCTGATAAAATATTATGGAATTAAATTAAACAAACAAAAAAAAAATTGAATCTAATGATTTTTGGTGATAATAAGATGTTTTGAAATAGTGCCGAGCGGCATTTTTGGGGCGGGGGTGGGGGGAGATGGGGATTGCCCTTAAGTTAATATTAATTATTTTTATAACTTTTTACACATTTTTGTAGGGTTTGCAAAATGGAAAGCGAAATAGAAACAAAGCAGAGAATAAAAATCAAAAGATTAAATAAAAGACGGAAATAAAGAAGAAGAATGAACGACAGAATAAAATGTACCAAAAAAACAAAGAAAAAAAAACATGGAATAATATAATTTGAACACAACTGAGCAAAGATTGGGAGAATAGTCAACAAGTCTGAATGAAGAAAAGAAAAGGAGAACAAGAAAGAAAGAAACGCCAAGAAGAGAAAACAAGCTAAAAAAAAAAAGGAAAGAAAAAAAAAACGCAATAAAAAATAAAAAGAAAGATCAAAAAGAAAGAAACGTAATTGATGAAGATGGATATATAGAAAAGCAGGTATGAAAGAGAGAAGAAAAAAAAGGACGAAAATAATTCGATAATGAGAAAAAAAAAGAAAAAGAAAGGAAAAAAGTAATAAAAAGGGTAGTCGATGAGGCAACGTGATAAGTGGCGAAAACATTGAGTGTAAAAATTGGAATGAGTTTTGATAAAAAATAATGCAAAAACGAGACGAAGCAGTCATTCGTCTCTTCTTCGTACGACGACACATGCTTATCACAGCCATATGTTTTGTGTGTAGGGGTAGTAGCCCCCCCCCCCCACCACCACCACCGCACTTCTTTTTACAAATTGAGACGGGAGCGAGTAAATGGATAGAGAAAATAATTAGTTTCAAATGATATTTTGTCACTTCCGGTTTGAAACAAATTTTCTTATCAGTCTCATCTTGTTGCTGTTGCTGCTGCTGCTGCTGTTGCTGCTGCTGCTGCTGCTTATACACTCAAACTCTTTTTTCCTTCTATTTGGATATTTACATACTTCCCCACAGCGACACCAAAATGGCCAAAATGTTGGTGTAAGGTGGAGTTCCAAACGCTGTTATACGCGGAGGTCAGGCAAAATCGCCACAGAAAGTGCCTGACTCCAGATGCAATCCTCTACCTATT
The DNA here is from genome assembly GCA_963556195.1 of Sepiola atlantica. Lineage (NCBI taxonomy): Eukaryota > Metazoa > Mollusca > Cephalopoda > Sepiida > Sepiolidae > Sepiola > Sepiola atlantica. The sequence continues at coordinate 93,921,414 of OY744529.1, read as the reverse complement.
TAAGAGTCAGAGACCCCCCAAAGATGGGGAGGTACTGCTGCCACATCTGGGGAGGTGCCGCACAGAGCACTCTTTCTCGCTTTGACTGAGTATAAAATCGACTTCGAAATTTAGGGAAGAGAAGAGATAGCATCTTCTTTTCCCTAAAGACCCTTTTCTCAGAGAAGATACGTTGCTAGCCACCACTCTACTCTATCATTATTTCTATGGAAGGTGCTCGACTTAGTCATGAGTTCCCCCCTGTAAGACATTCACAGCAAGAACTCGTTCTTCCACGACAACGAAAAAAAAAAACGACTTTCCGTTCTCCCTCCATGTACCTAGCACCGGGTGGAATTTCCATGGACAGAGATTCTTTCCAATGGCTTCTTACCCGTGAAACACATTGCAGCGTGACTGCTTCCCTGCCGATTATACCTTGATCGTCTTCAAATCTAATGTCAACATATCTTTGTCATGGGCCGCTCCACAATTAATTAAACGCAGTCCATACTATTGATCAATGTTCGTACTCCCATAGTGTTCTTCATATTTTTGGCTAGCATTCATTCTCGTCCCATTACCCTTATCCTCAAATGGCTATTGTCCTTGATAAGTGGCGACATAGAAAGTTTAAAAAAAGTAACTGTCTGAGCTCGATGTTTAAAAAAATATTGACTTCTTTCGGCTTCCATCTTACACTGATCTTAGTGCAGAAGCGCTGAAGGAGATGGAGGAAGAGGAGAAGAAGGAGGAGGAACACTATAATTAAAGAATGGCATTATGGAAGGTGCTCGACTGAGCTCCAATCTCTGATTCCTCCTAGTAAGACATTCGCAGTAAGAACTCGTGTCTCTATCAAAACGGGAAAAAGATTTCCCCTTTTTTTTCTCAATGTGCCTAGCGATAGGAGGAATTTCCACAGACAAAGCTTCTTTACAAAGGCTTCCTGCCTGTGGAAACTATTACCGCTGGACTTCTTCCCTGCAGAATACAACATAGTCGTCTTCAAATCCAATGTTACAAGTACTTGTCGTGAACCGTCTCATAAGTAATCAAATTTAGTCTATTGCATTGATCAATTTCTAACTAATGAAAATAGTGGCTCTGCTAAACATAAAGTGTGATGTCCGCATTATAAATGAAAGATGGTAAATGCCTTATAAATAAAGGATATTGTTTTCGTTATAATTAAAAGATAGCGTATGCCTTATGACTAATGAGTTGTTTTTTAACGAAATTTAAAAACAAGGTCTTGCGTTTAAGAACGAGTAGATTTATTCAATAAATATTAACAATTAATAGTTAATTAATAAAATAAATATTAACAATTAATAGTTAATTAATAAAATGTTATTTTTAAAAACAACACGCAAATATCTAGAAGCTTAATCGGATGTCCTGCTTGATTGGCAGGCCGGGAGCAGACTCAATACGTTTTCACGAATAGTGGCGATGGAGAAGCGCGTATAAAGTCAAGTCACTTTACGATGGTCCCCGATGTGGCGCGTTATTAACAGACTAAGGCTGTTGAGGAAGTCCCGTGTGGTGGGCCTAACGCCCACACGTCTCCTCGGCGATCGGTTAGAACACAAATCTATCGAGAAGACCCGTGTATTTTGATTGCTGCTGCATCTCCATGGTTTGTCGCCGATTCTGTTACTGATGAAACCGCAAAAGTGTCGACATCCCATATAAGCGACTTACCGTTTGCAAAGGGAAACACCGTCAGGCTATCCGGCCGTTTGCCATCCCCTCTGTCGAGGCCAACTGGTTCGAGGATTCACGGGAAGTTAGCGATATCTAGGGCCTGTCGTACGATATCGTTGAAAGCGCTGTGTATAGATGATCAGCAGTGTGTGGAGTACATATATATACGTCGACCGGCTGACCACAGCGGCACCTTTGAGTGATGCACACTTTTTAACCTGTGCACAGGGCGACAGCGAATCTGGGGCAATCGTCATCGATTAGGTTCCCAACGGCCGACGATGACAAGGCTGTTAGCCACGCACCGCTGTGTGACAAACTTTCAGCTTGAATGCAAGCCAGACAGTTTTGGTTTCAGGATGCTCCGGGAAGATGAGGGGAGCCCCCACCCTCTCCAGTCGGCGTACAGGTCATGGTGTAAACATGCATTAGGCGACATGTTTAGTGGGTTGCATGTTTGCGGTGCACACGAATAAAAGACTTGCTGCAGGTAATATATATTTGGCTTAGAGAAAAGAGGCCAAACAAGAAATTGAAAATATTTCTGATTTGGAATTTGGCCACACAGAATTTGTTTTTTCTTTGAAAAAAATAAGTGTCTCCTTAAACTGGGTTTCATGCTGATAGATAAAGCCTCTGAAAAAATAATGTTTTTTTACAAATAAGAGGTTCCCTGCTATGGTTATGACTCATTCAGGGACTTCAAAATTTAATGGCTGCTACAGATACGGAACCCCTGGGAAGTGTCTATGAACGATAAGGCTGCCTATTATTTCAAGTGGTCAGTTTCTGGGTGATCGAATGGGGATGGGCTGAGAAGAGAGCCAGATGTGGTCAGTTCCAGTGACCAGCTGAAGATGACTGAGAAAAAGACCAGACTTCTAGGATTTCCCGTCAAAAGTACATATATTCCAGCAGATGGGTAGGAGGGGTCAGTGAGAGTTGGCCCTCTAGGCGTCACACAGTCAGTTTGATTTTCTGGAGTCTGAGAGTCGGTTAATTTTCGGTGGCCTTCACAACCAGATGGTCTGTTTGTGTTCGATTGGACTTATATTTTGATTTGGTCGGGTTAAGAATTCTCATTTCAAAACAAGAAAACGAACATCTTTGTAACCCCATAAAAGAATAACACTTTGTTAATTGTTTAAAACGTAAGTTGCGATTTTATTTTGAGGGAAAATTCTTCTGATTGAGACCAAATTGATACTGTGATCAGTGTCGGAATCGAACAACGACTTTGAACCAGCACAACGAGCGGACGATTACGTCTTGTGCAGTGAACACACCTAGAAAACGTTCATAATTGATCAGGTGGAGATTCGGATGCTTCATGTAAAATACTCTCAACCAGATCCTGACTGGCACAGATGGAGGAAGTATAAGCCGGCAATGCGACGTCGGTCGTTAATCTTAGTTTTAGTCAATCTAAAGAGGTGAGAAGGATGACCTTGCGCCAACCTACATCGTAAAAATCGACGTTGCAGATAGCCGTTGCTGTGTCCCGAATTACACAATCCAGCCTGTCCAGGTCCGCAAACCGGAGAAAGAATAAAAGCTTCTGGATACAGAAGCAGTTGCGTGCCCGGTGCTTACCAATCAGTAGGAACCGGGATGACATGTACAAATTCATAATCGTTTGGTCGATGTCGGCTGGGATCGCTGGTTTGAAGATTGGGGAGTCAAGGATTGGGAAGGTTAACCCCATCAAGAACTCTGCTGATCTCCAAGACGGCAGCCATGAAGAATTCTGCCGAACAGTTGATATTGATGACTTTACATTTGGCAGGGTTTACCTCGAGCCCGATAAGAGGAATGGCTGGGATGATTTTAGAGAGGTTCTCAACAACTTCAGACCAGCTGCCTCAAACTGTTGCATTGTCGAGATACCAGATGTTCAAATACGTAGTCACTGAACGGGCGATATCGTAGACTCCCAGGGTAAAAAGAAGGGCTCCCATCGGATCAATCTGCTGTATACAGCACTGGGGTGCGAGGGTGTGGTCGGCTATTGCCAGAGTGCTGGAAATGGCGTAGGCAGTGTAGACCAAAGGATGAAGCACAAGAGCTTGGAAGAGAAAAGTTTCGAGAAGATGGTCCATCGGATGAAGTTAAAAGCAGTATTCACGTCCAACTTAACCAGCAGACAGTCCTGCCATTGTTGCTGGTCTAAAATGCGCTGCAGTTTCGCCACCACAAAGGACTCCGACACCGAATTGGATAAGGGACAGCTTGGAGGGCCAATATGCGAATCACAGGATGTGTGGCTACTTTTGGCAAAATAATTGTGTCTGTGTATGACATAAAGTTGATAAATAATGGATTATGTCTGCGTTATAATGAAAGATTGTAATCCCGTTTTAAAATAAAGTATGGCGTCAGCGTCATAACTAAAGAATGATGCCTGATCGTACCTCCATTTTAAGTGTGTCAAATTAAAAGAGTAAATTTGAACTCGTGCTGACAGAAATAATCTATCTTTTCTATTTATTTGGTTACTTAAGAGAATTATTTAGTTTAGTTTTTTATTTATTAATTTATTTATTTCATTTTACATGCATATATAGTTATCATAAAGTAAAGTTTGTTCTATGTTTACATTTAGCTGCTTTTAATTTAGTAAGCTTTTGGAATCTTTAAGATTAAACATTTCTGTTTATTCAAACATTATCGTCTAAATATCTGCATGTACTCGTCTATCGGTCTTGGCCTTTTGGCTAAGATCAAAGTGTAGTATCTGTTCCGATGGATACTGCACCCCATAGACTGGTATTGTCTTGGCCTTCGGGGCTTGATTTACGCCGGTCAATGGGTCTGTCCTGTGCAGTTCTAGGAGGTCCACTCTCCCAGGCTTCGCCTCCCCTCTTTGGAGAGGAGTAAGTTTATTGCTTACTGCCTGAGACGCCCCTACCGGGGAATGCGACGGGGCTGCCCAGGCAATTTTTAAACCCCACTTTTCCCGACCCGACCTTGGGTCACATCTTACTTGTGGGGGTAAGATAAATACTGGCCTTGTGCCTAACTCCTGGAGAGGAGTAAATCAATACTCGTCCATCGTGATATTTTCAACTTGATTATTGACGAGAGTCCGATTTCTTAGTTCGTTAGCGATGTTTTAAATCGGTGTTTTTTGTTATTAAATATGCTTTTGTGGTTGTTATTCCTCGTTTTACATTCAAGGGGGGTTCTCCTACATAGTATTCTTTTGTTATTCGAGTTTCTATGGTCAAATTATTGTGACTTAGTAAACGATTCCTTTGGTTAAGCAGTTATTTAGTAGTGGACAAAGTGCACGCTTTCTACAGTTACAGTTTTTCTTTACATTATTGACTTTCTTCTTTCTATTTGGGTGATTGCTATTATTGTTTACGTTATTACTATTTCTTGTGATTATATTATTGTTCTTCTTATTGTTATTGTTGTTATATTCATCACTTTTTCTACGCATTTTGTTTTAATTTCTTACTCTACTACTCACGTTTGATATTATTTAATTGTAGACTTTGATTATCATTTCTAAGTTTTAACAGCAACTGTAGGACAGTTTTACATTATTTTTATTGAATATTTTGTTAAAAGAATTAGTTATGAGAAAGTGTTTTTTTTCTATATGATTTAGGAATTTCTAACCTAATGCTTTCATGCGGGAATAAAACACGGACGCCTCTGTGTAGCTTATTTGTCATAGTGTTCATGCTACTAACAAGATCTACTCACGTATTGAACACTGTTGAAGTAAATACTAAATATATACACAAAATGTACTATATTACCTTTTAATATTATATATATATATATATATATATATATATATATATATATACATTTAAAAAGAATACGCGGAAATCTCTCTAAGGCCCTTTCGACTATCATCTCGACTTTTAACGAAATAATTAAATTAAATTTTAATCGCTTCAACGTTAATTTTGGCACACTCAATTTCCCCATTTGCTCTTTCTTTCGACGTTATTATTAATTAAAACTATCGATTTTCTCCTGACGAGATGATAGTCGAAAGGGCCTTAAAGAGATTTCCGCGTATTCTTTTTAAATGTATCTATAAATTTTGTACCTCAAAACATTTATTTATTTATATATATATATATATATATATATATATATATATATATATATATATATATATAGTCATCCACACACAAACTGTTTCGCTAGACCAGTTAGTGCCTCAAGCCGGGATTGAAACTCAACCGTCAGTCGGCGCTGCTAACCCCTGCGCTATCAAACGACACTGACTGAATGTAAGAAATATCTTGCAAGTGCCGGGAGCTCGAATTAGCTAATGGCAGTTGGCGATATCCTTACAAAATAAGCTCTACCGAGGGAGGGAGCTTTATAGTCATCCACATACATTCTTTTTTTTCTGTTTTTTTTTTACAAATCCTAATTTAAATATTCAGACGTGTGGTGCTTTTACCTATTCAAAAGGCGCCAAACCAGCGCAACAACATCAACCGGACTCTACTTCACTTTAAACTATCGTCTCTAACAACGTGACGTATATATTTTTGGACTCTACGGTGGATACGACCCCTCGGGGTTAATACCAACCAAATGAAGAAAAAAAAGAATAGGTCTTGCTTCTGAGAAAGATGTATTCATCGAAAGTCTTAGCAAAAAATTAATAAATATTTATTATTTATTAATTGCATCATTTGTGGGTTTTCAAAATCCAATGTAAATATTCAAACACATGGTGCGTAAAAGATGTTATCAATTTCCTTATATATATATATATATATATATATATATATATATATATATATATATATATATATATATATATATATATATATATATATACACTTTTGTCAGACCTTTTGTTTGGGTGTAACATTTGGATAATGTAAATACTAGAAAACTATAAAAGACAGTGAATTTATGTGGAATTAAAAACATATATATTAAATTTCTGTCATCCATTTTGACATGAGGAATATGAAAAACGTAAGTATGGCAAACAAAATGTGTCATGTGTTTTGTTAAAGGAATTACTTTTATTTATTATTTTTGTTTCGTTTTGAAAACAACGACTTTCACGATGACACACGACGGAAAAAAAATCAGAGAAAGTGACTATTATTCAGATTTGAAACGCTTTGAAATCGCCCATTACAAATGCCCATATTTTCATATTTGAATGGCTGAGGTCAAAAGGATTTTTTATTTTTGTTCTTTTGTCCACATCCTCCTTTTTCCTCCTCCTCTTCCTCCTCCTCCTCTTCCCCCTCCTCCCCCTCCTCCCCTTCCTCCACCTCCTTCTTTTTCTTCTTTTATGACTTGATTATCTAACAATTGGCGAACAAAACATAGGATTCGCGTTTATTTTCGCTCTTCAAAGGAAAAACGAATATTTTTTTGTATCATGAATAGATTCTCTTTTATGCACTTTCACAATTATATATATATATATATATATATATATATATATATATATATATATATATATATATCATGAAGTTATATTGTGGGGTTCTCAAAGTCAGACCCAAATAGTATTTAAACTGACAAAGCAAACTTTGCATCTGACTAGCCAAGTTTAACGTGTTATTGGAAGCATAATAAACTACTTAACTATATAACATATTTACAAATACTTATTCCGGCCCAGACGACTGCTAATATGAAACTTTTTTTTAAATAATCACTTAAAAATAAAAATCAGCAAGAAGGATGAGTCATGCCTTAATTTTAATACTGTGCAAACAAATAAATATTTAGAATTACAGCTAGTGTATATATATGTATATATATATATATATATATATATATATATATATATATATATATATATATATATATATATATATATATATATATATATATATAAGTAAACATTATTATTAATGCAGAAATTTCTGGTTGCATATGTAATAACATATTTCAGTTAAAGCATACGGTTAAGCTTCAAATCAAATGACTTACACCTTGAAAAAAATTCTCAACAACGTCTTTTGATTAGAATATTTCTGTCCACTCAAGACTCTTTCTCTCTCTTTCTGTATATATATATATATATATATATATATATATATATATATATATATATATATATATATATATATATATATATAAAGAGGTGTACTAAAAGCGAACTTTTAGGAAAGGTAAAACCCTACTTTTTGGCAATCGGACATTTGCTTGCACCCTGGCACAGTTTTTCCCTACGTTTCTTTCCCTACAACTTTTATTTTATTTCATTTTTTCAAATTTTAAATCTTGGCCATTGCCAACTTATCTATCCCAGCGACTTCCTCTGATGATAAGATTTTGATCTTTGAAAAGCCTGGCTTAAGGAAAATTTAACTTGAATAAATTGCCTTTTTGCGGAATATACCTTGCTTTGAACTTTTGAATTGAATTTTGATTTGGCTTTTGCTTTCTCTAATTCCTTTCCATTCTCCTTCATATATATATATATATATATATATATATATATATATATATATATATATATATATATATATATATATATATATATATATATATATATATATATATACAGTGTGGGCCAAAATAAGGGTCCTATCTTTAAATTTGAATAACTTGAATTTGAATAACTTCCACAAAATAAAAGTTAAACTCACCAAACTTTATGTGTGTGTAGACTGACCCTTCCGAGATTTTTTGAAATAAACAAAACAAATTTTAGCCGAAAAACACTTCTTCAAACTTACAAAAACTAAAGTATTGTTTTTTACACTGTTTTGAGTTTTTTAAGCAAAAATAATGTTTTTTAAATAAGGGTACGTTCCTTAGGGCTAATACGGCTCATGCTTGCTTCGGAAGGGGTCCTTTACTTATTCTAAAAAAAAAAAAAAAAATCAATAAATAAAAAAGTTATGAATTTTTAAAAATAGGACACTTATTTTTGCCCACCCTGTATATATATATATATATATATATATATATATATATATATATATATATATATATATATATATATATATATATATATATTCCATGAAAAATGCCAGTATACTGAAATCATATGCCCTTAATAGGGTTAAGATGAAAATTCATATACACTTAATGTACAAAAGCAAGGAAATTCCCAAATGTTTACACTTTTATTGTCATTAATTAAGGGTATGCCTACATATCAACCAAACCATTTCATTATCACATCCCTACAATATAACTCTCTATGCATGAGTGGATGAAGTGTGTGAGGTGCGCTGAAGAAAAATTCCTACCAGTAAAATACATAGCCCTGTTGTGCTCGCATACCTTTAATGACAATAAAAGTGTAAAAATTTGGGAATTTGCTTGCTTTTGTACATTTAGTGCATATGAATTTTCATCTTAACCCTATTAAGGGCATATGATTTCAGTATACTGGCATTTATCATGGGATGTCACTACTTTTGTAAAGGCTATGCCTCAATACAATGCCTTCTCAGAAGGTTTTTTTTTTAATTTTCTGGAAAACTAAGGTATATGCTAAACTGAAATTAAAATGCCATCAACTAGGCCCTAGAACCTCTACCTCTTCCAAAACTCAGCTGAATCCCTCAAATAGTTGATGAGATACAGGGTGGCACATACGTACGTACGTATGTACGTACGTACACACACAGATAACATGATTTCATGATTGAACTTTCTGGATCATTCTACACACTTATAGAACCTATCAAATTAAAAATTTGTGCGAAGTTTTAACTAATTTAGTTTATTGGTTTTTGAGTTATGATTGATCAAAGAACTGAGATTTCCAGCATAGGCCATTCGTAGAGTCTATTAAGGGATAGAGCGCTCTCGCGCCTCCCTTGATATAGTCTGAAGTGGACAGAAATATAATTAACATGTAATTATTAGATTGTGCACTTTAAGTAAGTTAACAACAATCCGTTATTTATAGCTTAATGCGATACTCTAGGCCCCACAATTGAGTACTGTTGACGACTTGCTAGATGGTTGGCGAATTTGCCATTTAGATGTTAATTCACTCACCCAATTTCCAGACAATGCATGGTGGGCATATCGGTACGCGCTTCGACTACTAAGTCAGACATGACTTTCGTATTCGAACCGTGTGGCTGGTTAGGAATTGTTTCCTCCCATACTGATAATTGAAGGGTTGGCATGAAACACATGTGTATATGGGTTAATTCCTAAATATTATTTATAAATAATTATATATATATATATGGTGTGTGTATTTAGGCAGCATATTTTCATTTAGGCAAACATTATTAAATAACACGGAGTGGTTTTGTTTGATAAGAACGTTTTATTTTTTCAATTTTCCGAATAGTCCACTTAGTATTTCGGTCGAATTGGTATGTGTAAGTTCCGTATGTTTCTTGTTTCATTTTTCATTTTTTTTTTCGCGAGTACTTTCGATTTGATTAATCAAATCGCTATCAGGCGGTGTTAGTGCTGGTGTTTTTACAACTATGTCTTTGAGTTTTTTAAACGGCTAATAATGTACGACTTTAAAATGATCAGTGTCTGCAGTAATGGTATGTTGCATGCAAACGTTATTTCATTTTAAACGCGTTCAAAATTCACAAGTATAATTGCTGAACTGCTAAGAATTTGAAAAAAAGTTAATTAATAAATTAATTAAGTTAATTAAAACTGTGACAATTTTCGTAATTAACATCATTTGTTGTGGGATGTTTGTTTTTAATGCAGAGCTTCAAGAATGTTTGGTGTTGGTATCGTAATGTATTGTTTTAGTATTATTAACTAGGATATGGAAGACAACAGTCATGTTTTTTAGGTGTTGCAGATGAAGCAGATGTAAGGTGAGTGTGGTAGTGAAACCGATGTAACAATTTGTTGTATTATTATCGTCGGAGATACATTATCCCATAATGTTATTCTATGTTGATGTTTTCAATTTTTTATAACAAATCATGAATCTTATTTTATTATTATAATTGACGAGGGATATATATCGATGTGTTATATTTTTAAGATCTTCTCACTCAATTTTATGTTTTGTAATTCGTTAAAGAATATTATTCTGGCTGAAAAGATTAGTTTTGTGCGGTTTACTAGATTTTTAATCATTGCTAATCTATATCGATGTGAACATTCGGTTCTATAATTTAAAATGCACGTGTTAATAGAGGTAGTTTTTTTTATAGGGAGAGGTGATGAATGCGGCATTGTTAGAGTCATTGAGTGCATCTAAAACAGGATTTTGTTATTAACGTTAAGCTCATTATTCAAAAAAATTATTTAAAAAAGTATATCCAGTAATTATCGAAAAAAAAACACACATGTAAATATACTATAATAGTACTACTAATAATGATAATACTAGTAAAATACAAAAATTATAACGGGAAAAATATATTTGAACATCAAAATAAAAATCAAAGAATAAAAGAGATAATAATTCATTAATATAATAATAATAATAATAATAATAATAATAATAATAATAATAATAATAATAATAATAATAATCTGACACCAGACAAAATATTTATAAAGGGTCGAGGAGGATGACAAGACCGAGGAGGAACAGCACAAACCAGACCTCAACTGGAAAAGTGCAGAGAGTGTTGAGACCTTGGGGAGGCTTGTTGCCACCCAAATCCCAGAGAAGGCCAATTGTCCTTACAAGCGAGAAATCAATGGTAAGAGACTGTTGCGATACTGCATCGTTATCGAAAAGAGGTGAAGAACACTGGAAGTCTGGGGAGACTTGTTGTCACTCAGACTCCAGGAAATACCACTGGTTGTTGTCGGTGGGCAATCACTGACGATGATCTGTGTGAGAACTCCTAGTGAGTACAAATAATAATAATAATAATAATAATAATAATAATAATAATAATAATAATAATAATAATAATAATAATAATAATAATAATAATAATAATAATAGTAATAATAAATTGGTGCCGGCCTAGGCTGACACCAGACAACATATTTGTAGAGGGTCGATGAGGATGAGAAGACCGAGGAGGGACAGCACAAACCAGACCTCCACTTGAAGAGTGTGGAGAGTGCTGAGACCTTGGGGAGGCTTAGTGCCACCCAAATCCCAAAGAAGACCAATTGTCCTTACAAGCGAGAAATCAATGGTAAGCGACTGTTGCAATACCGTATCGTTATCGAAAAGAGGTGGAGAATACTGGAAATCTGGAGAGTCTTGTTGTCACTCAGACTCCAGGAAATACCACTGGTTGTTGTCGGTGAGCAATCACTGACGGTGAGTTCTGTGAGAACTCCTAGTGAGTACAAATAATAATAATAATAATAATAATAATAATTATAATAATAACAATTATAATAATAATAATAATAATAATGATGATAATAATGATGATGATAATAATAATAATAATAATAATAATAATAATAATAATAATAATAATAATAATAATAATAATAAATAATTGTAGACATCACCGTTCTAGCAGACCAGTATAATACCAATAATCGTAGGAGCACTAGGAACATCCAAAAAAACTTAGAGAAAAGACTGGGAGAAATTGGAATCAAAGGGATCATATAGACCATACAAAGGACGGCAATGATCAAAACAGCTGCATCTTAAAAAAAATCATTGAATGTGGAGACCAACCTGCATAAGATACGAAGGGTAACAAGTCACATGGAATTTACAATAGGAAAACAAACCATATGAAGAACACCACATCACGAACAAAAGAACAAAACCCGCAAGAAATATCACATCATAAAGCTCCCCCCCCCCAATAAATTACACTTACATCTGCTGACACCACACAAAAATGAACCAATGGACAGAAATTGAAAGAAATACCATAAGCTCTCTCCCCCCTCCCCCCCCCAAAATGGCGCCGGCCTAGGCTGACACCATACAAAATATTTGTAGAATGGTCAAGGAGGTTGAGAAGATCGAAGAAGGGCAGCACAAACCATACCTACACTAGAAGAGTGTGGAGAGTGCTAGGAAGGCTTATTCCTACCCAAATCCCAAAGAAGACCAATGGTGTTTACCAGCGAGAAATCAATAATAATCGGCTGTTGCGATACCAGAAAGTTATTTGCGGTGGTTATCAAAAACCGGTGGTGAGTATTGGAAATCTGGGGAGGCTTGTTGTCACTCAGACTCAAGGGAACACCACTAGTTGTTGCCAGTGAGTAATCACTGACGTTATATATATATATATATATATATATATATATATATATATATATATATATATATATATATATATATATATATATATATATATAGGGAGAGACAGAGAGAGGGAAAGTAAGTTGAAACAAATTAATTTATAACATTATCCATATCAGTTCCAAGGATTCAATACAAACAATCATCAGGCGTGCGATCGTTTCTAAGACGAAAAATATATATGACGTATTCAAATTAAATCTAAAAGATATTTTTCGTCTTAGAAACGATCGCACGCCTGATGATTGTTTGTATTGAATTCTTGGAACTGATATGGATAATGTTATAAATTAATTTGTTTCAACTTACTTTCCCCCTCTCTGTCTCTCCGTATATATATATATATATATATATATATATATATATATATATATATATATATATATATATATATATATATATCTATATATCTCAGGGGCACTGGTATATAATATGTCAGGGGACAGTGTTGTATGGAGGAGGTTATTAACTCTAGAAAAAAGGGTGATGGATTGGGTTGAGGTTTATGGTATTTAATTTTTATTTTTTAATTGTTCTATGGGTTTAAGAGGTTTTAATTCGGTTACTGAGAAGGTGTGACCTATTATGCCTACAGTTAATTGAGGTTTCATGATTTTCGTTGAGAAGTTTAATATATATATATATATATATATATATATATATATATATATATATATATATATATATATATATGTATATATATATATATATATATATATATATATATATATATATATATTAACAGGAGATAACCCTAAGGGCTCAAAGATTTTCTTTCTGTCTACATAAAGAAGGTTGGTGGGTCTTAATGTATTTCGTCTCAAATACTTTTATATCCGTCCAAATATAGAAACTATCTACACTAAACTTCGAGGCATATTCTAGCATATTTAAAAATGGATTTCTTATTAAATTATCCAGCTTTCTACTGCGATCTGAAATAAGGGGGATTATATAAAACATATAACTATTCACAGATACGTGTTTCGTCGTCTCTATAACCCATCAGTATGGCCAGACCTAGCGAGATTCAAAACTGACTTTAGGCGCTCTATCACTGAGCCACGAATCCCGCTGGTAGCAGCGGGAGAGATGTATCGCATTCTATCTATCTATCTATCTATCTATCTATCTATCTATCTATCTATCTATCTATCTATCTATCTATATATTTATAAGTGTATGATTTTCATTTACTTATTTCACCCCAACAAGGCACACTGCCACTGAGAAATAAGGAGCTACTGCTAATTAAGAACCAGGTTTATACGATAATCTTAAGTAGGGAATTGTGAAGGGGGATGTTTGTTCACATTACATTTAAATTTCTACATGTGGGTAGAGTCAGGGAAAGAGAGAAGGGAGAAACTTCTAAAAGCAAGCAATTCGATGAAAAAAACTATTAAAGTAGAAAGCTTTCTTGCATCTGGGAACCTCTAGAGTGAAGGGGTGTGATTTTGCTGCTTGTTGAGTTAGTCGGGGTATTTACGTTGAGGGGGCACAAGTGCAGCAAGTTCGTCGGAGCACATTCTGTGGTAATACTTTTAAAATACGCGCATGGATGCAATATTGTGGTGATGTGACAGGGGCTAGATGCATAGGCGGATGGTGACTTTGTAGACATAGGATACTAGCAGGTGTGAAAAGTTTTCTAGCCCAGTAAAGGGAGCCCACTTTCTTTGCAGCAGACTTTGCAGTATCTTCTATGCATTTGTTCTAATTCACGTTACCTGTGGATGTTAGGGTGAGGTGTTTGAATGTTGGACTCTAGAGACGGGTGCTATCAGCTATAGAAATCGGTGGTTGGTAATGTTTCTTATAATTGTTAAAGGAAAGAAGCTTCGTCTTAATAGCGTTATAAGTAACCGTCCATTTTAAAACCAATTTCACTATATACTTGAGTTCATATTCTAAGGATTTA
>OY744529.1:93864155-93904155 GCA_963556195.1 Sepiola atlantica | reverse complement strand
TGCCATGAATAAAGTTTTTAAAACCGAAAATTTGGATAAAAAAATGATTTAATAAACATTTCATTTGTTTAACAAAATCTCGCGTCATGTTAGCTGATTCTAAAATTTCACACATATATATATATATATATATATATATATATATATATATATATATATATATATATATATATAGAAAGGAGTAGACACATTATTATAAACCATTGTTTCGTAAAGGTATAAACATTTTTTTGAAAAACCATAACGATGTAATTTGTTGAAATAAATAAATAACATTTATTAAAAAAAAATAAAAAATAAATAAATGTTATTTATTTATTTCAACAAATTACATTGTTATGGTTTTTCAAAAAAATGTTTATATATATATATATATATATATATATATATATATATACATATATATATATATATATATATATATATATATATACATATTTACGTATTAAAATTACAACTTACGAATCTGAGTTTAAAAGTAAAAAAAAAAAAAAATAAGAGTCGCATTAAAATATAGAAAGTGAAAAAAAAACATTCTTGAAAAAATGGGTGGCCCTGAAAAGGGCCGTTTAAGGGCTTTGTCTTCCTCAGAAGGAAAACACATTTTACTTGGCGCTGGTATATTTGGTGACAGCTTTGGTTCCCTCGGAGACAGCGTGTTTGGCCAACTCACCGGGGAGAAGGAGACAAACAGCGGTCTGGACTTCACGGCTACTTGTTGCATACCTTAGCTTTCTCCCTCGCCTGTAACGGTTGGTCGGATCGTTTAGTGGATGAATTCTTTGTTCTTTCCTTCTTGCCGTGAACCACGCCGTCCGTTGTCTGCAACAAAAAGCCTCATGACGTACTCCGAAGACAAACTCTTCTTTTTTTTTATTTAATTCATTTTATAACAAGCGTTGTTATTTCAACTGGGAGTCATTCACTACGTCGAGAGAGAAGGAGAGAGCAAATCACTACTTTAACGTAGTTAGTTAACAATATTTTCTTAACCATTCATTTCTCCCGCTTATATTCCCTTATAGTCAGCCCCACTCTTCCCTATGGTGCACTTCGACCTGTGCAGCTGCTATTGCGCATAGGCAGCAAGCATTCCGCCAATTGAACCGCCATAAGTCAGCTACAAATAGACAAAAATTATAGCATAAAGAAAGTGCAAAAGTGTAATAGCCGCAGTTATAAGTAGGTTTACCGAGATGACCAGAAAACGCATCGAGTCGCAGAAATTAGGAACTCGCGATTTCTGGAAAATCTATAATAGTGTGGTGAACAATGGGCAATCAACAAATTTATCCTCTATCCAACCACAACGATGTCGCTTGTACGGCAACGGATGAGGCCGGAATGCTTGCCTAGCGGTTCGCCTTAACTCCACCTTGGACTCTACAAACCACTCCCTCCCTAATTTCCCACTACGAACAGAAACTACACTTCACAATCTGATCATCACTCCTTTCCATGTCTTGGATGAAAAACCTGATCCTTACAGTTAAGCTGGCTCTTGTCCCCTTCAAACTCTATAACAAATGGCTTGCCGAATCTTTCTTCCCTGATAGCTAGAAAAATTGTCTCATGGTACCAGTGTTCAAGAATTTTGGTGAAAGAAGTGACCTGCAAAATTATCGTCCCATCAGTCTCTTCGCGCACCTTGCTAACATATTTAAATAATTAATCAATGTAGCTGTAGTCAACCACATCGTAATTGCTAAATCTCTTTCTGACCAACAGTATGGATTTAGGCAAGCCTGTTTTACTGCAGATATCCCCACGATCATCTCTGAACGCATATACCATACACTGGACAAGGCAGGTGAAGCTAGGGTTGCAGCTCTTGATGTACCCAAAGCTTTTGGCTGGGTCAGAGATAAAGGTCTCCCCATGAAAATTAATCCGTACGATATTACTGGACGAATATTTAATATAATCAGATCCTTCTTAGACAAAAGAAAGATCCAGATCGTCCTCGATGACCGTACATCGAAACGATATGACATTAATGCGGATGTGCCCCAAAAGTCGATCCTTGGAGTTTTTTTTAATTCCTGATTTTCATAAATGACCTCCATGATGCAATTGCGTCCGAGATGGATATATTTGTTGATGACACAATGCTCTATTCTCGACATGTGAGCAAAATGAATGCGCGCATATCCAAAGCAATTTCTGAATCCTTAGAAAATGACCTTCAGTCTGTAGTGGAATGGGGACATAAATGGATGGTTCCTTTAACAGCTATAAGACATCTTTTTCAATTACCGATTGTCATGGCTAATAGCAGCCTTGCTGAGAGTCCAACATTCAAACTCCTCGGCCTAACATTCACAGGTAGCATGAATTGGAACACGTCAAGGCGATACTTATACCAGGTCTGACAAACATGCGTCTTGGGTTCACGACTAGGAGTGAACATGTGAAGACCTAAATTACTAGTAATTATTATTACTAGTAATTATTATTACTGAGAAAAGCTTTAGTAATGTCTAGTAATTAGTTAATTAGTTAATTTTCAACTATACATATTATTAGGAAGTAGCTTACAATTATTGATTTATTTTCATGAAATAAAACTATCAGTTAAATCATGGCATGTATGTTCAATGGCGACACTAGTATCCCTTGTTAATGATTTAATTATTTTTCTTTGCTTGCTTTCCATTTTTTGTGTCCTTTTTCCAAAATTAGAATAAAATATAAAGTTTCTATTACATGTTTCGGTTGCACTTTTCCAAGAAAGTCAACCTCATCAGACCAAGAATCTTTCAGGATTCCTGAAAGATTCTTGGTCTGATGAGGTTGACTTTCTTGGAAAAGTGCAACCGAAACATGTATGCACATATGTAACCAATAATGTTTGTATAAATAAAAATTTATACTTATAAACAGCTCTACTTGGTATTGAGCACTTTTTATAAACACTTGAGTTTCTACGGATTTACATTTACAGAAACTAATACAATACATGTACTATATATATATATATATATATATATATATATATATATATATATATGCAAACATCATTAAAAATAACACAATTCATGCGTTTCATTATACCGTTTAATTTTTTAAAAATTTTCTGATGGTCTTTGTATTTGTATTAAAATAAAAAAAAAAATTAATAAATGTTTCATAGGTTTCACGAACGTTTTCGATTCTTCGTCGAATCATCCCCAGGTGTCAAAGGCAAATGAACAAAAACGCTGGAGAATGAAGAGACTTTTAAAAAGACGGCGAAGAAACGCGCATAGAACGTTTTTCTCATTGTTCCACGAAGTCATTTATTTTAATTCATTAATTAAAAAAAAATGGTTTCGGAATGTATAATAATAATATAATAAATAACTGCCCTCCCTCTGATTTAAGACACATTCTAGTTAATAATAAACTAGAATTTGACTTAAATCAAACGGAGGGCAGTTATGTTTTTGTAGATGTTGGTAAATTGAGCTAGAGTTTACAACGGGAATTATAATGTGAATTATTAATATATATATATATATATATATATATATATATATATATATATATGTGTGTGTGTGTGTAAATTTAGTGCTCGATTTATAAGGGACTTAAGATTTTTTTTTCGTTTAAAATTTTTTTTTACATAGTAATCTATTATATATCTCAACTATTGCATTTTCGGCAGGACTTGTCTCTCTTTCTGCGAATCTCATGTTTCTATTTTTTGAATAGCAGCATCCACTTGGCTCTCTTCAACTGACACAACCAGTCCAACTTTTGCTTTCTTTTTGAAAAAGAGAGGTTGTTACTCTCGAAATGATTTAGGTCTCTACCATTCCGGACCGTTAAATATTTAACAGTAAGCCCACAAATTTTACAATTTACTGTCTTTATATTTAAATGTTGAAATATAAATGAATTGATCTGAGATTTACCGTCTCTTGTCATTTATTTTTGTTCATTCTTATTCCATTTTCCGGTTTTCAACATTGCATTGCCCCTGCCTCGAATTCTCACCTTCATATTTACTGATATATATATATATATATATATATATATATATATATATATATATATATATATATATATTAATAATTCACATTTATCTCTCTGGAATAGTTGAGGTCTCTTATTTGTTTGGTTGTGATGTGGAATTGATTTTATAATTTACTGACAATACATCTGTTCTTTTAAGTTTTACTTCGATTTTGGTGAAATTTTAAGTTTTTGGGATATTGTTCATTTGTTTTTTTGGAAACTTACGAACATTCTTTTCCTAAGATTATCCGATCTTTTTAAAATGCCATGTTGCATTTTACGACTTAAAATAAACACCGTCTGAAAACAGTGTATATTATTTATTCTTTATTTGGAATATGATTTGAAAATGATTTAAATGGTCAAATACACACACACAAAAACTCTCACACACACACACACACACACATATATATATATATATATATATATATATATATATGAGAGTTTGAATTACCTATTAGACACCATCCTCGAGTGTCCTCGGTCTTTCTGTACAAGGGTTTGTCAGGACAACCTGGCATGAGGATACTTCACCCTACAAGTAAACCCTGACTAAATATTCAAAATGACATGTTATTCGAAGCCCCCAAAAGATCCATTTGACACGACTATACACTGACTCACACGAGGAATGGTGCACCTTCTTCAAGTAATGGTACCTCAAATAACAACACTTAGCTGGATACTCCACCAGACTAGATGAATTCTTGTCCTAGAATCCGGTAAGACCAAGACACCACAAGAAAGATATACTATAACATAGTTAACTGGTCAATTGGGGAGAGGGAAATTCATGTTATCTACTTCTTTGTTAACTCAACGTTTGACAGATAAAGGAGAACTTTAATGGAATATTCGAATATCTATGTATCTCATATAGAGATCAAGTTTTATCCCAAGGAAGGGGCCTCTGATTTCTGAGAACTTCGACTGAAGTAAAATGAAACAAAAAGAGAACATATATATATGTGTGTGTTTGTGTGAGGTAATTTGTGAAGTTGAAGGCTTTCTTCTCTTCGCTTCCAAGTGGATAATTCCCACGAATATACATTTTTCTGCGCAATTAATTTCACGCCTGCAGAAAAAGTTTGACATTTCAGTGGCCATTTTTGTCTTTCTTTCTTTTTTATTTGTCGTTTGTTTATTTCTCTTGTCCTTGTTCATTTATCTTTCTTTTTTCTCTTTTCCTAATTTTTGCTCTGTCATTTTCTTTTCTTTCTGTCTCTTTCTTTTTCCTCTTTAATAGATGTTTCTCTTAATTTCTTTTTGTCGCTTTCTTTTTTCTTTTTTTGTTTCTCTTTTCATCAATCTTTTCGTTTTTGTTCCCTTCTTTTTCTCGTTTCGTAAATTCTAAATTAGTTTTCTTTTCTTTTTTCCTTTCATAAATCATTCATTTCTCTTCATCTATTTTTTGTCACTTTCTTTATTCTTTGCATTTTTTCTCCGTAATATCTTTGTAATCGCTTTCTTTTTGTTTTTTTTTCGTAAATCTTTTTCTTTCTCTCCATCTAAAATGTTTTGTATTTTTTATTTTTTCATCTTTTGTAAATTCTTTGTTTCTTTTACAATTTTAAAAATTTCTTTTTACTTTTAATTTTTCATCATCATTTATTTTATCTCTTTCATTTTTTCTTTTTCTCTTTCTCTTCACATTTATTATTTTCCATCGCTTTCGTTTTTCTTGTTTTTGTTTTTACTTTTCGTTTCGTTTCGGGACCTTTATTTATTTTGTCATTCTCTTTTTCGTTTTTTATTCGTATTTATCTTTTCAGACATTTCTTTTTTGTCTGCTCGTGAATATTTTCTTTCTCTTCATATCTTTTTTCTGTTTTTATCTTTTCGCGTAATATCTATTTTTTTCACAATTTCTTTTTTTATCACTTTCTTTTTTCTTTAATCGTAAAACTTCCTTCTACATCATTATTTTTTGTCCTAAGATTTTTCCTTTCGTTTCTATTTTCTTAAATCTTTTTTCTCTTTATTTTTCTTCGTCGCGTTCTTTTTACTTTCTTTTTTCTCTTTCATAAATATTTTCTGTTTCTTAATTTATATCCAATCCGTTTCTTTAATATTTTTATCACTTCGTAAAACCTTTTTTCTCTGCATTTCTTTTTAGTCCATTTCTTTTTTCTTTCTTTTTATGTATATTTTATTCGTACTTTTGTTTTGTTTCTTTTCCTTTTACCGTAAATATTTTTCCTTGACATTTCTTTTAATCCTTTTGTAACATTTAAATCTTTCTGTCGCTACTACGCGTGTCAGGGTTCGAAACCTGGTCACAGCTGACCAAGCGTATACCTCACCCACCTTTTTTGGTGGTTGACGTGACGTCGCCGATTTTGGACCAGTTCTGGGGGCGCCAGAGTTGACAAAGATTTTCCGCCTCCCTGAAAATAAAACTCGTAGTGTCGTAGTGTTTGCGTTGATCGAGCCGGGCTCCTCCCACGCTCTGTTGATTGATCCGGAGTCAGGGTCCGGTGTTAATCAGAGAAAATAAACGTCAACTGAGAAATGAGTAATGAATTTAAACCAAGTAAAGTACAGATAACTCGACAAAATAGTCTTAATATGAAAAATAATCATATATTATCAGTGAAACTTGTAGTTACAAGAACAAAAACCTTTCGTTAATTGAAGGTTAATACCTCTTGTGTTTTGAGACTGGGTTTTTTATTATCTAAATGAACTGGCAGTTTGCAGATAAATTTGTGTGCACTGGTTTAAAAGCGTTCCCCTCTTCGGGTGAAGTAAAACATTTCTTGCGGGCGGGCAAAGGCAGTTTCTATCTCTGTTCTCAAAAACTCTAAGAAAATTCTCTGGAAAACACAATAAAATCCAAACTGCCGTGCATTATATTTATTACAAGATTATTTGACACTACACGTGCCAAAATCCATCTACCTGTCTTAGAACCATTCCCATTTGTCCCCTTACATTACAGACAGTTTCTTCTGTTAATCAAGTGATCGGCTAGTGCGTAACTTTACAGTTTCCCATCAGATCACACACCTACATTTCATTGGCCCCAGAACAATTATAACAGTTGACAGCAGCTGACCTATGATCCCAAGGCCCTCTTACGCATTGTCGATTCAACACAAAATCAGGAAATTACCATTTTTATTTTAAATCGAAAAACAATATTTTTTCAGTGTATTTAGAATTCACGACTATGATTTTTTTCTTGGCGTACCCTACGTGATTCCCACAATATATACTAGCGTCCCGATCTTTCATAATTCTTTTCTTGGCTCAGGGTATTTTGCCACACTTAAATTCTTTTCCTCTTTTCGTAAATCTCTTTTTCTCTCCATTCATGTTTTGTTCATGTTCTTTCTTTATTTCTTTTTTTATATTCTCTGCTTTGTTCCTTCATTTATTTTCTGCATTCCTTTCCTCCTTCTTTTAGTCTATGTTATCCCTTCCTCTTGATTTCTTTCTTTCCCCTTTTTATTTATTTCTTCTTTTTCGTAAATATTTACTTTCTATGTATTTGTTTTATTCCTTTTATTTTCTCATGTAAAACGTTTCTTTTCCTTCATTTTGTCCCTTTCTTTTTCCTTTTTTAAATTGTTTTAAAAAAAAATTTTTTTCTTTCGCTTCATTCTTTCTTTCTTTCTTTCTTTCTTTCTTTCTTTTCTATTTTCACTTTGTTTATTTGTTTTTCGTTCCTCTTTTTTTTTCTTTTCTGGTAATTTTTTCTCACTATTTTCCCCCCTCTCTTTCTTTATCATTTTCGTAAATCATTTTCGCCTTATTTCTTTTTCTTTATTCTTTTCTTATTTTATCTTTTAATTAAAAAAAGCTTTCCTCTTTCTTCATTTGCATTAATCTTTTCTTTCTTTTCTTTTTCCTGGTTTCCTTTTCTGTGTTCACCCATTTTCGTATATCTTCTCACTCTGTCTTTACTATTTTCTAAAATGTCTTCTTTCTCTTCGTATTTTTTCACTTGAATTCTGTTAATTTTTTCCTTTTTAAAATTTTGCACATCTTCTAATTTTTATCCATTTTTCTTTCTTTTTTAAGTTCATGAAAAACGTTTCTTTCTTTTTATTTCGTTTTTCTCCTTTTCTTTTTTCTTAAATATTTTCTTTATTGTTCTTCTTTTTTCTTTTCGTACATATTTTCGTCCTATTCCTTTCTTTTTAATTTTTTGTTTATTTGCAAAAAATTGTTTCTTCTCATTATCATTTTCTCCTTTCTTTCTTTTCTAAATTGTCTTGATTTTGTTGTTGTCTCTTTCTTTTTTATTTCTTTTTCTTCTTTAATTTTGCAACTTCCGGTTTTCTTTCCTTTTTATTTTATTCGTAAATATTTTGTTTTTATTTCTCTTTTCTTTTTTAATTTGCCTCTCTTTTTTCTTAATTTATTTTTTGTACTTTTCTCCATTTTCTCTTTTCATACCACTTTTCTTTTTCACCATTTCGTCCATTTAGTAACATAAATAATTTCTTTCTTTTTATTTCCATTCCTGTCTTCATAATTTTTCTTAATTTTATTCCGTTCTCATTTCTTTTGTGTTTGTATTTACTTTTTATTATCACTTTTTCTTTATTTGTTGTGTTGTTCTTTTCATTCCTTCTTTTTCTTTTTATTTTATTAATTTTTTTCTTTCTTTTTATATCTTTTTGTCTGTGTCGTTTTTCTTTCTTCTTATGTTTTCGTAATTATGTTATTAATTTTCATTTCGGAACGTTCGTTTTGGTTTTTATTCTTTTTGTGAAATCCTTTTCATATCCTTTCTTTTTTTCGTAATTAATTCTCTTAATTTTTATTTTGTGCCTTTTTCTTACGTTTTACTTTTGTTCTTTCTCCATAGTTATTTCTTTGTTTGTTCTGTTCTTTAATTTTTTTAATTTCTTCATAGTTACCTTTTTTCTGTTTTTTCTTTTCTTTACTTTTTTCTTTTTTCATTTCATTTTATTCCTTTTTCTATTTTTTCTCTTTATTTTCCATTTCCATGAATCTTTCCTTCATTTGCATTTCATTTTTCTTTTCTTTTCCTCTCATAGTTTTTCGTTCGGTTCACTTCTTTTTCCTATGTATTTTTTCTTTTCTTTTTTCAATGCTTTTTCCTCTTCTTTTTATTTAATCTCTTTCTGCTTTTTTCGCGATTTTCTTTTGTCTCCTTTTTCGTTCTTTTTCTATTTTTATCTGAAGTTCTTTTTTCTCCGTTTCTGTTTCTGTTTTTTTTTCGTTTCTTTTTCTTTCCCTTTTTCTCCGTTTCTCTTTGTGTTTTTTCTTTGTCATTTTCGTTTTCTTCCATTTTTCTTCAGTTATTTTGTGTATCTCTTTTTTTCCTTTTTTCTTCAATTTTTATTTTTTCTCGACCTTTTCTCGTTTTTTTTCTTATTTCTGTTTACATATTTGTTTCGTGTTCTCATTTCCCCCAGTCTATTATTTCTCCCTATTTCTATTTTATCATTTCCGTTTTTTTCTTTTCTTTATTTTATTTGTTCTTCGTTTGTCTCATTTCCTTGCTTTTTATCTCTTTCTTTTTCTTTTTTTTCAATTTTCGTAAATGTTTCTTCTCTTTTCTGTTTATATAAAGATACCTTTCTCTCCATTTTATTTTCCCTATCTTTTATCTTTGTTTTTCTATTTTAATTTCTTGTTTTTGTTTCTCTTTTCCTCTGTTATATTATTGTTAATCTTTTCGTTCCCTCCGTTTCTTTTTTCCTTTCTTTTTCTTCCTTTTTTCTTTTCCTTCATTTCCCCTTTCTTTCATTTTCTTTAGTGTCACATTCTTTATTTTTTGTTGCATTTACTTAATTGTTTTCGACCCGTTAATTTCTCTTTCCTTTTCTTTTTTATTTGTAATTTATTTGTTATTTATTTGTTATTTATTTGTACATTTCCTGTCCTTTTCTTCTTTCACTTTCTGTCAATCTTTTTCTTTCTTATCAATGTTTCTTTTGCATTTCTCTTATCGTAAATATTTTTCTTAATTTCTTTTTGTCTTTTTCTTTTTCATTTTTGTCGTGGATCTTTTATTTCTTTTCTATAGATTTTAGCCTTTTCGTTTTTGTCAGTTTTTCTTTTCTCGTAATTTATTCTCTCTTTTCGTATGTTTTTATTTTTTTACTTTTTTATTTTGTTTCACTAAAGAAAAAACTTTTATTTATTCGGTTTTCTCATATCTTTAATCTTTTATCTATATTCATTTCTTTTTTAAACAAAAACCTTTTTGTCTCTTTTTCTTTCTTTACTAGCGTCACTATTTTCTTACTTTATTCCTGTTTTCTAAAATATTTTCTTTTTGGTCGATTTCATTTTTCTTTTGATTGAAATAATTTTTTCTCTTCATTTTTTCTTTTTTTTCTGTCTTTTTCATTTCTTTTCCCATTTAAAAAAAAATCATTTTTCTCTTTTTGCAAATATTTTTTTCTCTTCATTTTCTCTTTTTCCTGTCTCTTTAATTTCTTTGCCAATCTTTTTCATATCCTTTTTCTCTTTTCGAATATATTTTCTTTCTCTTCTTTTATTCTTTTCTTTTTTCTGTCTTTTTCATTTCTTTTACAATCTTTTTTATATCCTTTTTCTCTTTTCGTAAATAATATTTTCTCTTCATTTTCTTTTTTCTTTTTTTCTTCTGTCTTTTTAATTTCTTTTCCCATCTTTTTTATGTTATATAATGGGACGCATGTGTGGATGGACGTATAGAGAGATCGCTTAACTTGCGCGATTTGTAACGAAGTCATCTCGTGCAAGTTTAGTGCAATGTTGTTTCTCACGGTCGCAGTGACAGGTGACGAGACCTTAGTTCAAAGGTTAGGTCACACCTGCGTGTTGATCACGAGATCTCGTGATGTCACAGTTTTCCCGCTGGGAAAACTGGAGTTGAGATTTGAGTTCTTGACTGGAAGCCAACGAGTCAACACGCTTTAGCTATGTAGCGATTACACGCTAGGCGATTTTGGATCCCCAAAAAATGAGAGCCAGACGATGTACCCCTCTTCCTTTCCTTACAAGTGATTAGGTGATTAATTAAGAAATTAACTAGCGTACGCTTCTCTCTCTGCTACAACGAACTTGCCCAGTATCGACAAGCTAGATAGAATAAATGGCTCTAAATTAAAAAGGAGAAACCTTGTTATATTTTATTGTGCGTGGGGGATTTGATTTCAGCCCACGAAGAAACCGCCGGTATGATAGAAGAAGCGAGCGAAGATTATGGCGCTCGGCGAAGCGACAGACAGATAGCAGCCGCGACACAAAGCAGGAGCAACAATGGCAATGAAGAAAGAGCCACGGTTAGTACAAATAGTTCTATACAACGGCGAGGCAATGGAGAAAGAAAGAGCCACGGTTAGTACAAATAGTTTCCTGCAGCTGGGAAATGCGAATAGGCGACACATCGTTCCGTTTCGGGATCAACGGACGAGAGTTTTACGACGTCCAGAGATTCCGACATCACAACGTGTTAAGAAACGTATTATTCAGCATTTATATCTTTTTTCTCTTTTCGTAAATATCTTTTTCTCTTCATTTTCTCTTTACTGTTTTCTGTCTTTTTCGTTTCTTTTCACATATTTTCGTAAATATTATTTTCCCTAAAAAATGGCAAAAGAAATGAAAAAGACAGAATAAAGAAAAGAATTACAAAAGAGAAAGAAAATATATTCGGAAAAGAAATGAAAAATACAGAGAAAATGAAGAGAAAAAATGGGAAAATAAAATCAAAAGACAGAAAATGGATAAAAAGAAAATGAAGAGAATAAAATATTTACGAAAAGAGAAAAAGGATATAAAAAAGATGGGAAAAGAAATGAAAAAGACAGAAACAAGAAAAGAATTAAAAAGAAAAAAAAATATATTCGAAAAGAGAAAAAGGATATAAAAATAATGGGAAGAGAAATGACAAAGACAGAGAAAAAAGAGAAAATGAAGTGAAAAAAATATTTTAAAAAAGAGAATAAGGATATAAAAAAGATGGAAAACGAAATGAAAAAGACAGAAAAAAAAGAATTAAAGATGGGAAAGAAAATATTTCCGAAAAGAGTTTTTCTCTTTTCGTAAATATTTTCTTTCTCTTCTTTTCTTTTTTCTTTTTTCTGTCTTTTTCATTTCTCTTCTCATCTATATATAAAAAAGATGGAAAAATAAATGAAAAAGACAGAAAAAGACTAAAAAAATGAAGAGAAAATAATATTAACTAAAAGAGAAAAAGGATATGAAAACAAGGGGAAAAAATTGAAAAGACAGAAAAAAGAAAAGAATAAAAGAATAGAAAGAAAATATATTCGAAAAGAGGAAAAAGATATAAAAAAGATGGAAAACGAAATGAAAAAGACAGTAAAAAGAAAAGAATAAAAGAAGAGAAAGAAAATATTTATAATAAGAGCAAAAGAATATTAAAAAGATGGGAAAAGATAGGAAAAATACGGGAAAAAGATAAGAATAAAAGAAAGGAAAGAAAATATTTTCGAAAAGAGAAAAAGGATATGAAAAAGATGGGAAAAGAAATGCAAAAGAGAGCAAAAAGAATAAAAGAAGACAAAGAAAATATTTACAGAAAAGAGAAAAAAGATATAAAAAAGATGGGAAAAGAAATGAAAAAAAGAGAAAAAAGAATAAAAGAAGAGACAGAAAATATTTACGAAAAGAGAAAAAGAATATAAAAAAGATGGGAAAAGAAATGAAAAAGACAGGAAAAAAAGAAAAGAATAAAAGAAGTAAAATAAAATATTTTAGAAAAAAACAAATGGACAAAAAATGAAAAAGACACAAAAAAGAATAGAATAAAAAAAGACAAAGAAAATATATTGGAAAAGATAAAAAGAATATAAAAACAATGGGAAAAAATGAAAAAGACAGAAAAAAGAAAATGAAGGGTAAAAAATTATTTTCTTGCTCTTCTTTTATTTTTTTTCTGACTTTTTCATTTCTTTTCCCATCTTTTTTATATCATTTTTCTCTTTTCGAAAATATTTTCTTTTTCTTATTTACTTCTTTTCTTTTTCTGTCTTTTTCATTTTTCCCCATTGTTTTGATATCCCTTTTCTCTTTTTGAATATATTTTCTTTTTCTTTTTTATTCTTTTCTGTTTTCCTGTCTGTTTCATTTCTTTCCCCATTTTTATATCCTTATTCACTTTTTGTAAATAGTTTTTCTCTTCATTTTCTGTTTTCTATTTTTTGTCATTTTCATTTCTTTTCCCATCATTTTTGTATTCTTTTTCTCTTTTCGTAAATATGTTTTCTCTTTACTTGGTCTTTTCTTTTTTCTGTCTTTTTAACTCTTGTCCCATCTTTTTTCATCTTTATTCTCTTTTCGTAAATATTTTCTTTCTATTAATTTTCTTTTTTCTTTTTTCTGCCTTTTTGATTTTGTTCCCATTTTTTATATTCTTTTTCTCTGTTCGTAAATATTTTTCTCTTCATTTTTGTCTGTCTTTTTCATTTATTTTCCCATCTTTTTTATATCCTTTTTCTCTTTTCGTAAATATTTTCTTTGTCTATTTTTATAATTTTTATATTTCTGTCTATTTCATTTCTTTTCCCAGCTTATATATTTTTTTTCTCTTTTCGTAAATATTCTTTTCTTTTCACTTTTTCTTTTTATTTTTCTGTCTTTTTCATTTCTTTTCCCATCTTTTATATATCCTTTCGTTGTTTTTGCAAATATTTCCTTTCTCTACTTTTATTCGTTTCTTTATTAATTCTTTTTCATTTCTTTTCCCATCTTTTTTATATCCTTTTTCTCTTTTCGTAAATATTTTCTATATCTTGATTTTCTTTCTGTTTTTCTGTCTTTTTCATTTCTTTTCCCATCTTTTTCATATCTTTTTTCTCTTTTCGTAAATATTTTTTTCTTTTCATTTTCTTTCATTACTTTTTCTGTCTTTTTACTTTATTTTCTAATCTTTTTTATATTCTTTTTCTCGTTTGGTAATTATTTTCTTTCTCTTCCTTTTCTCTTTTCTGTTTTAGTCTTTTTCATTTCGTTTTCCATCTTTTTTATATCCTTTTTCTCTATTCTTAAATATTTTTCTCTTCATTTGTTTAGTCTTTGTCATTTCTTTTTCATTTCTTCTACCATTTTTTGTATACTTTTTCTCTTTTCGTTTATAATTTCTTTTCTTCTTTTATTTTTTCTTGTTTCTGTCTATTTCATTTTTTCACCATCTTTTTATGTCTTTTTTCTTTTTTCGAATATATTTTCTTTTTCTTCCTTTCTTCTTTTCTTTTTCTGTCTTTTTCATTTTTTCCATTGTTTTTATATCCCTTTTCTCTTTTCGAAAATATTTTCTCTCCCTTTTTGTTATTCTTTTCTTATTTTTGTCTTTTTCATTTCTTTTCCATTTGTTTTTATATCCTTTTTCTCTTCTCTTAAATATTGTTTCTTTTCTTTTTTTATATTTCTTTTTCTGTCTTTTTCATTTCTTTTACCAATTTTTTAATATCCTTTTTCTCTTTTCGTAAATACTTTATTTCTCTACTTTTATTCTTTTATTCTTTTCTTTTTTTCTGTCTGTTTTATTTCTTTTCCCATTTTTTTAATATCCTTATTCACTTTTTGTAAATAGTTTTTCTCTTAATTTTCTTTTTTCTATGTTTTTTCTTTTTCATTTCTTTACCATCCTTATTATATCCGTTTTCTCTTTTCGTAAATAATTCTTGCTCTAAACTTGTTCTTTTCTTTTTTCTGTCTTTTTCAATTTTGTCCCATATTTTTTCATCTTTATTCTCTTTTCGTAAATATTTTCTTTCTCGCCATTTTCCCTTTTCTGTCTTTTTCATTTATTTTCCCATCTATTTTATATTCTTTTTATCTTTTCGTAAATATTTTCTTTCTCTTCTTTTATTCTTTTCTTTTTTGCCCTCTTCATTTCTTTTGTCATCTTTTTTATATTCTTTTTCTCTTTTCATAAATATTTTAATTCTCTTCTTTTATTCTTTTTTTCTGTCTTTTTCATTTCTTTTCTCATATTTTTCATATCCTTTCCTTTTTTCGTAAATATTTTCTTTCTCTTTTATTTTTTTCTGTCTTTTTCATTTCGTTTTCCATCTTTTTATATCTTTTTTCTCTTTTTTAAAATATACTTTTCTCTTCATTTTGTCTATTCCTTTCTTCTGTTTTTTCATTTCTTTTCCCACTTTTTTATATCTTTATTCTCTTTTCGTAAATATTTTCTTACTCTTCATTTTCTCTTCTTTTCCGTCTGTTTCATTTCTTTTCCCATCTTTTTTATATTCTTTTTCTCTTTTCGTAAATATTTTCTGTCTCTTCTTTTATTCTTTTTTCTCTTTTTTTCATTTCTTTTCCAATTTTTTTCATATCCTTTTTCTCTTTTCGTAAATATTTTCTGTCTCTTCTTTTATTCTTTTTTCTCTTTTTTTCATTTCTTTTCCCATCTTTTTTATATCTTTATTCTCTTTTCGTAAATATTTTCTTACTCTTCATTATCTCTTCTTTTCCGTCTGTTTCATTTCTGGTCCCATCTTTTTCATATCCGATTTCTGTTTTCGTAAATATTTTTTTCTCATAATTTTCTTTTTTTTCTTCTGTTTTTTTTGCATTTATTTCATATCTTTTTTGTATCTTTTTTCTTTTTTCGTAAATATTTTTTTTCATTATCTTTCATTTCTTCTTTCTGTCTTTTTACTTTCTTTTCCAATCTTTTTTATATTCTTTTTTCCTTTCGTAAATATTTTCTTTCTCTTGATTTTCTCTTTTCTTTTTTTGTGGTTTTCATTTGTTTGTGATCTTTTTTATATTCTTTTTCTCTTTTCAAATATATTTTCTTTCTCTTCTTTTATTCTCATCTTTTTTCTGTCTTTTTCATTTCGTTTTCCATCTTTTTTATATCCTTTTTCTCTTTTCGTAAATATTTTTCTCTTCATTTTCTCTTTTTTCTCTGTCTTTTTTATTTCTTTTGCCATCTTTTTATATCCTTTTTCTCTTTTGGAATATATATATAATATATATATATATTGTTTAAATTCTTTTCTTTTTTTCTGACTTTTTCATTTCTTTTACCATTTTTTAATACCCTTTATCTCTTTTCGTTTATAATTTCTGTCTCTTCTTTTATTCTTTTCTTTTCTTTGTCTATTTCATTTTCTTTTCCCATCTTTTTTATATAATTTTTTCTTTTCGTAAATATTTTCTTTTTCTTCTTTTCTTCTTTTCTTTTTTCTGTTTTTGTCATTTTTCCCATTGTTTAATATCCTTTATCTCTTTTCGAATATATTTTCTTTCTTTTTTTAAATTCTTTTTCTTTTTTTTGTCTTTTTCATTTCTTTTGCCGTTTATTTTTATATCCCCTTTTCTCTTATTTTTTCTCTTCTTTTTTATTTCTGTTTTCTGTCTTTTTCATTTCTTTTCCCATTTTTTTATATTCTTTTTCTCTTTTCGTAAATATTTTTTCTCTTTATTTTCTTTTTTCTGTCTTTTTCAATTTTTTACCCATCATTTTCATATGCTTTTCTCTTTTCGAAAATATTTTCTGTCTCTTCTTTTATTTTTTTCTATTTTCTGTATTTTTTATTTCTTTTCTCATCTGTTTTTATATCCCTTTTTACTGTTCATAAGTATTTTTTCTCTTCGTTTTCTTTTTTCTTTTTTCTGTCTTTTTCATTTTTCCCCATCTTTTGATATCCTTTTTGTTTTTCGATATATATTTTCTTCCTCTTTATTTTCTCTTTTCTTTTTTCTATTTTTCATTTCTTTTCCCATTTTTTTTTCTTTCTTTTCGTAAATATTTTTTTGTCTTCTTTTATTCTTTTTTTTCTGTCTTTTTTAAAATTTCTTTTCCCATCTTTTTTATATTCTTTTTCTCTTTTCATAAATATTTTCTGTCTCTTCTTTTATTCTTTATTACTTACTGGAATTTAGCAATTTTCGTTTTTTTTCTAATATTCGTTTTCTGTACGCAAATTGTCGTCACTTGTATCATTTGGATTATTCGAACTACTATTTACATCTTTAATGTTATTCTCACAACGTTTCGGCCGATGTAACTACCAATCTTCTTTAGGCGCATCTTGTCCCTATTTACTTACCTCTACACGAGACAGAGCTGGATACAAGGAGAACTCTGGATTAAGATAACATTTTTAACTGCCTCAGTCTAGAAGGATTCCTCTTTTATTGACAGAGGACAGAATAGATGAAGTGTAACATCAGATCAGATACTATACTTTGATCATAGCCAAAAGGCGTATCTTGTCGAACTCGGGAATCTTTATGTCGCATTAGGGAATCTATATGGAATTTCGAAAAGAACCCTTTATTAAATCCACAGGGTAGATTATTCTCATTCCGTCAGCCATGACTAGGTATAAGTCTTAAATAAGTAATTTTTCCTTATATTTCTAGTATCGCTTTCAATCTTCGGAACGAGGCCGAGCAGAGAGGTGTTGGATGATTGGATTATATATATATATATATATATATATATATATATATATATATATATATATATATATATATATATATATATATATATATATTACTTATGCAGATTAGGACCCAAGCTAAAATCGGCTTGGCGTCGGTAGTTTCCGGATGTTTACGTATACGACCGGAAATGCCGAAGCGCCTATCCAATCAGACTGCGATAAAATAAGCAGACGACAAGTTAACATTTTAATTAATTGAATTGCAAAATTCACTAATTCACTTAAAAATAAAAATTGATCAAAGCGATAATGAATTTTCACGAGTAGGCACAGATTATTACGTCTCCCGAAAGAGTGATTAAATTTTGTCAGGGGGAAAAAACTGATAGCTAAAGAAAAAAATGAGTGAAAAAAACAAAACTTTTTCATGCAGAATAAACATTTTATAACTCTAATCCGATACTGATCAAGATTAGGACCCAAGCTAACCCTAACCCTATCCCTAACCGCAACACCGTTTTAACACTTGTTCAATGATATTTTTCTTTAAAAAATTTAACGTATAAAAAAACTACATCCAGCCTCGTTGTACAATGTAATACAAAAAATCCAAAACGAGGCTGGATGTACAATGTACATCCAGCCTCGTTTTGGATTTTTTTGGACGCAGGCAAAATACTTTTTATTCGGCTTTTTCCGGCCGTCTACGGAAACTACCGATACCAAGTTGATTTTAGCTTGGGTCCTAATTTGCATAAATACTGATGTTCTCACAATATTGGAAAATAGCCAGACACCTTTATCATCCCCCCCCACTACCACTGCCACTATCATCATCATTATAAGCGTAAGCTATAAACATATTGACTTTTAAACTAATTGTTGTTATTACAAAGGTCCGGTGAAAGCACGTTTCCTCATATTTTCCACGAATTCCAATTCTTCCCCAGATATTCGTGCGTAACATTCAATTACAATTGAAGTATTTGTATTGTATTCTGTAATTAAAAGAATTTAATTTTTTAATTTTTTAAAATATTCTTTTATCTTCCGGCCACACTGTCCGAACATAAACGCTCTATGATCGACGGACATTAACCTTATTTAGAACTCATTTACCCCACCTCACACCCCCGTTCATCTCGAGTCTGTCGAAAAGATACGGCATAATAACGTTGACACGTCAGTTAAGCAACGTTCAGCCTGGTCAGTACCAGATGGGTGACCATTTGAGAATACTAGGCGCTGCATGTAGGAGGACATTGACACCTCCCTGCACTAATTGCAAAAACCAAACGTCGTCATCTTCCCTGACGTGGATATACGTGCAACTGGGGATCGCTTGTGAATTTGATATTCCCTAGAAACTTCCTCCTAGGGTGAAGGCCGCTACGTTCGACCGTTCTTTTTCGATAACACCGTTTAGAGTGATCTACCAAGTTGTTTACATCCCAATACGTGATCCACCGATTTGTTTACATCCCAATATGTGATCCACCAAGTTGTTTACATCCTAATATGTGATCCACCGAGTTGTTTACATCCTAATATGTAATCCACCGAGTTGTTTACATCCCAATATGTGATCCACCCGAGTTGTTTACATCCTAATATGTAATCCACCGAGTTGATTACATCTCAATACGTGATCAACCGAGTTGTTTACATCTCAATACGTGATCCACCGCGTTGTTTACATCCCAATATGTGATCCACCGAGTTGTTTACATCTCAATACGTGATCCACCGAGTTGTTTACATCCCAATATATAATCCACCGAGTTGTTTACATCCCAATATGTGATCCACCAAGTTGTTTACATCCTAATATGTGATCCACCGAGTTGTTTACATCCTAATATGTAATCCACCGAGTTGTTTACATCCCAATATGTGATCACCCGAGTTGTTTACATCCTAATATGTAATCCACCGAGTTGTTTACATCTCAATACGTGATCAACCGAGTTGTTTACATCTCAATACGTGATCCACCGCGTTGTTTACATC
The DNA here is from genome assembly GCA_963556195.1 of Sepiola atlantica. Lineage (NCBI taxonomy): Eukaryota > Metazoa > Mollusca > Cephalopoda > Sepiida > Sepiolidae > Sepiola > Sepiola atlantica. The sequence continues at coordinate 93,884,797 of OY744529.1, read as the reverse complement.
CCAATATGTGATCCACCGAGTTGTTTACATCTCAATATGTGATCAACCGAGTTGTTTACATCTCAATACGTGATCCAACGAGTTGTTTACATCTCAATATGTGATCGACCGAGTTGTTTACATCTCAACATGTGATCCACCGAGTTGTTTACATCTCAATACTTGATCAACCGAATTGTTTACATCTCAATAGTGATCATCCAAGTTCGTTACATCTTAATACTTGATCCACTGAGTTGTTTACATCTCAATACGTGATCCACCGAGTTGTTTACATCTCAATACTGTATCAACCGAGTTGTTTACATCTCAATAGTGATCATCTAAGTTGGTTACATCTCAATATATTGTTCCCCCGAGTTGTTTACATCTCAATACGTGATCCACCGAGTTGTTTACATCTCAATATGTGATCTACCGAGTTGTTTACATCACAATACGTGATCCACCAGGTTGTTTACATCTCAAGATGTGATCCACCGAGTTGTTTACATCCTAATATGTGATCCACCGAGTAGTTTACATATAAACATGTGATCCACAAAATTGTTTACATCATAATATGTGATCCACCGAGTTGTTTACATCCCAATATGTGATCCACCGAGTTGTTTACATCTCAATATGTGATCCACCGAATTGTTTACATCATAATATGTGATCCACCGAGTTGTTTACATCTCAATACGTGATCCACCGAGTTGTTTACATCCCAATATGTGATCCACCGAGTTGTTTACATCTCAATATGTGATCTACCGAGTTGTTTACATCTCAATATGTGATCAACCGAGTTGTTTACATCTCAATACGTGATCCAACGAGTTGTTTACATCTCAATATGTGATCTACCGAGTTGTTTACATCTCAATATGTGATCCACCGAGTTGTTTACATCCTAATATGTGATCCACCGAGTTGTTTACATCTCAATATGTGATCCACCGAGTTGTTTACATCCTAATATGTAATCCTGCGAGATGTTTACATATCAATACGCGATCCACTGAGTTGTTTACATCTCAATATGTGATCTACCGAGTTGTTTACATCTCAATACGTGATCCACCGAGTTGTTTACATGTCAATACGTGATCAACCGAGTTGTTTACATCTCAATACGTGATCCACCTAGTTGTTTACATCTCAATACGTGATCCACGAAGTTGTTTACATCCTAATATGTGATCCACCGAGTTGTTTACATCTCAATATGTGATCTACCGAGTTGTTTACATCTCAATATGTGATCAACCGAGTTGTTTACATCTCAATACGTGATCCAACGAGTTGTTTACATCTCAATATGTGATCTACCGAGTTGTTTACATCTCAATATGTGATCCACCGAGTTGTTTACATCCTAATATGTGATCCACCGAGTTGTTTACATCTCAATATGTGATCCACCGAGTTGTTTACATCTTAATATGTAATCCTGCGAGATGTTTACATATCAATACGCGATCGACTGAGTTGTTTACATCTCAATATGTGATCTACCGAGTTGTTTACATCTCAATACGTGATCCACCGAGTTGTTTACATGTCAATACGTGATCAACCGAGTTGTTTGCATCTCAATACGTGATCAACCGCGTTGTTTACATCCCAATATGTGGTCCACCGAGTTGTTTACATCTCAATACGTAATCTACCGAGTTATTTACATCTCAATACGTGATCTACATTGTTGTTTACATCCCAATATGTGATCCACCGAGTCGTTTACATCTCAATACGTGATCCACCGAGTTGTTTACATCTCAACATGTAATCATCCGAGTTGTTTACATCTCAATACGTGATCCACCAAGTTGTTTACATCTCAATAGTGATCCACCGAGTTATTTACATCCAAATATGTTAACAACCGAGTTGTTTACATCAAAATACGTGATCCACTAAGTTGTTTACATCTCAATATGTCATCCACCGAGTTGTTTACATCCCAATACGTGATCCACCGAGTTGTTTACATCTCAATACGTGATCTACATTGTTGTTTACATCCTTATATGTGATCCACCGAGTTGTTTACATCTCAATACGTGATCCACCGAGTTGTTTACATCTCAATACGTGATCCACCTAGTTGTTTACATCTCAATACGTGATCCACCGAGTTGTTTACATCCTAATATGTGATCCACCGAGTTGTTTACATCTCAATATGTGATCTACCGAGTTGTTTACATCTCAATGTGATCCACCGAGTTGTTTACATCTCAATACGTGATCCAACGAGTTGTTTACATCCCAATACGTGATCCACCGAGTTGTTTACATCTCAATACGTGATCCACCGAGTTTTTTACATCTCAACATGTGATCCACCGAGTTGTTTACATCTCAATAGTGATCATCTAAGTTGGTTACATCTCAATATATTGTTCCCCCGAGTTGTTTACATCTCAATACGTGATCCACCGAGTTGTTTACATCTCAATATGTGATCTACCGAGTTGTTTACATCACAATACGTGATCCACCGAGTTGTTTACATCTCAAGATGTGATCCACCGAGTTGTTTACATCCTAATATGTGATCCACCGAGTAGTTTACATATAAACATGTGATCCACCAAATTGTTTACATCATAATATGTGATCCACCGAGTTGTTTACATCCCAATATGTGATCCACCGAGTTGTGTACATCTCAATATGTGATCCACCGAATTGTTTACATCATAATATGTGATCCACCGAGTTGTTTACATCTCAATACGTGATCCACCGAGTTGTTTACATCCCAATATGTAATCCACCGAGTTGTTTACATCTCAATACGTGATCTACCGAGTTATTTACATGTCAATACGTGATCTACAGAGTTGTTTACATCCCAATATGTTATCCACCGAGTCGTTTACGTCTCAATACGTGATCAACCGAGTTGTTTACATCTCAACGTGTGATCCACCGAGTTGTTTACATCTCAATACGTGATCCACCGAGTTGTTTACATCTCAATAGTGATCTACCGAGTCGTTTACATCTCAATACGTGATCATCCAAGTTGTTTACATCTCAATACGTGATCCACCGAGTTGTTTACATCTCAATATGTAATCCACCGAGTTGTTTACATCACAATACGTGATCCACCGAGTTGTTTACATCTCAATATGTAATCCACCGAGTTGTTTACATCCAAATATGTGATCCACCGAGTTGTTTACATCAAAAAACGTGAACCACCAAGTTTTTTACATCCCAATACGTTATCTAAAGAGTTGTTTACATCTCAATATGTAATCCACCGAGTTGTTTACATCTCAATATATGATCCACCGAGTTGTTTACATCTCAATATGTAATCCACCGAGTTGTTTACATCCAAATATGTGATCCACCGAGTTGTTTACATCACAAAACGTGAACCACCAAGTTTTTTACATCCCAATACGTTATCCAAAGAGTTGTTTACATCTCAATACGTGATCCACCGAGTTGTTTACATCTCAATACGTGATCTACATAGTTGTTTACATCCTTATATGTGATCCACCGAGTTGTTTACATCTCAATACGTGATCCAATGAGTTGTTTACATCTCAATATGTGATCCACCGTGTTGTTTACATCCTAATATGTGATCTACCGAGTTGTTTACATCCCAATATGTGATCGACCGAGTTGTTTACATCCCAATATGGGATCCACCGAGTTGTTTACATCTCAATACGTGATCTACATAGTTGTTTACATCCTTATATGTGATCCACTGAGTTGTTTACATCACAATACGTGATCCACTGAGTTGTTTACATCTGAATACGTGATCCACCGAGTTGTTTACATCCCAATATGTGATCCACCGAGTTGTTTTCATCCCAATATGTGATCCATCGAGTTGTTTACATCTCAATATGTGTTCTACCGAGTTGTTTACATCCTAATATGTGATCAACCGAGTTGTTTACATCTCAATACGTGATTCACCGAGTTGTTTACATCTCAATATGTGTTCTACCGAGTTGTTTACATCATAATATGTGATCCACCCAGTTGTTTATATCTCAATACGTGATCAAGCGAGTTCTTTACATCTCAATACGTGATCCACCGAGTTGGTTACATCTCAATATGTGATCCACCGAGTTGTTTACATCTCAGTATGTGATCCACCGAGTGGTTTACATCTCAATACGTGACCAACCGAGTTGTTTACATCTCAATACGTGATCTACCGAGTTGATTACATCTCAATCCGGTATCCACCGAGTTGTTTACATTCTAATATGTGATCCACCGAGTTGTTTACATCACAATATGTGATCTACCGAGTTGTTTACATCCTAATATGTGATCCACCGAGTTGTTTACATCTCAATACTTGATCCACCGAGTTTTTTACATCTCAAAATGTGATCCACCGAGTTGTTTACATCCCAATATGTGATCGACCGAGTTGTTTACATTCAAATATGTGATCGACCGAGTTGTTTACATTCAAATATGTGATCCACCGAGTTGTTTACATCCTAATATGTGATCCACCGAGTTGTTCTCATCTCAATACGTGATCCACCGAGTTGTTTACATCTCACTACGTGATCTACATAGTTGTTTACATCCTTATATGTTATCCACCGAGTTGTTTACATCTCAATACGTGATCCACCGAGTTGTTTACATCCCAATATGTGATCCACCGAGTGTTTACATCTCAATATATGATCCACCGAGTTGTTTACATCCTAATATGTGATCTACCGAGTTGTTTACATCCTAATATGTGATTCACCGAGTTGTGTACATCTCAATACGTGATCCACAGAATTGTTTACGTCTCAATACGTGATCTACCGAGTTGTTTACATCCTAACATGTGATCCATCGAGTTGTTTACATCCCAATATGTGATCCACTGAGTTGTTTTCATCCCAATATATGATCCATCGAGTTGATTACATGTCAATACGTGATCCACCGAGTTGTTTAATCTCAATACGTGATCCACCGAGTTGTTTACATCTCAATACGTGATCCACCGTGTTGTTTACATCTCAATATGTGATCCACCCAGTTGTTTACATTCTAATATGTGATCCATCGACTTGTTTACATCCCAATATGTGATCCACCGAGTTCTTTACATCCTAATATGTGATCCACCGAGTTGTTTACGTCTCAATACTTGATCCACCGAGTTTTTTACATCTCAAAATGTGATCCACCGAGTTGTTTACATCTCAAAATGTGATCCACCGAGTTGTTTACATTTCAATATGTGATCCACCGAGTTGTTTACATCTAATATGTGATCCACCGAGTGGTTTATGTTGGATAATGGCACTGTTGAATGGACGCATGTGTTGGCGATCGTTTGGTTTGGCTTGCGCGATTTAGTGCGGGTGAACCCGTACAACCGAGTGCAAAATAAGCGGGTTCTTACAGTTGCAGCTCACGAACGTTGACAGGGCACCACGTATACGAGACCTCAGTCTGGGTTTTGGAAGCGGGCCGAACTGACGATTTCTCTATGTAGTCTTCAAATGATTAGAGGAATCACGTCTGTAAATGAGCCGTAATTTTCTAGAAGTGCAATCCTTCTTCTTCTTCTTCTTCTTCTTCTTCTTCTTCTTCTTCTTCTTTCCATTAACAATTCCTATATCATTCGTATCATTATTATTTACCATATTATTTCCAACATCTTGCTTATCATTTTTAAACTACTTGGATTTTATTATTAATTAGGTTTGTATTTTCCTAAATGCCATATTATATGATTTAACATTAGTTTTACCATTTCTTATTTTGATTTACAGCTTGTTCACTTTCGGATTATACACTCATATCCTCATCTTTTCAATGCATCATTGTAATATTGTTGATTTTCATCAATATACATTAGTATCTTACAGTTTCGAATTCTATTGGATATATTAGCCATTAATGTTTTCTTAATATGTTTAGGGTGATTAGACAACTTATCTATATAGTATATTTTCTTATTAGATTCATGGTAAGGCTTTAATGGGGTTTCATTAACGTTCACGTTTCCTTATCATTATTGCCATTTTTAAGTCCAATAATTTTAATAGTTTATGAAGCTTTTAAAAATCATTTCTAATTTTCTGTCTGAGTAAATAAGGCGTCATTGACTAAGGCCTTAAAAAATTAAAAATAATTTAAACATAACTTTATAAACTATTTACAAATAACAACAACAACAACAACAACAAATACTACTACTACTACTACTACTACTACTATTATTATTATTAATAATAATAATAATAATAATAATAATAATAATAATAATAATAATAATAATAATAATAATAAATGGCTTAAACAAATTGACGAGGCAATTTCTTTTCTAATTCGGCAAAAGGTTTGCATGTTAGGAACAGCGAAAGTGTTTAATATCTAAGGTCAAGGGATTGACTTGATGTTAACACCCCCAGAAAACTCCAACAAAACATCCAAAAGTTTAGACTACTATGAAATAACAACAACAACAACAACAACAACAACAACAATAATAATAATAATAATAATAATAATAATGATAATACAAATAATAATAATAATAATGCTAAAGATAATGATAATAATAATAAAATAAATAGAAGGACACAACCAATTTGGTTTAACTTCCATATAGTGTATATATTAACATGGATACACTTAAGGAATTTTATAAATAATTGATAATCACTTTAAAGGGCATAAACACTTGGCAAAATACTGAATAATAAAACAATAAAAGTATCCTATTACACTTTCAGAAATATAAAAAGTACTATAATTTTATCACACACACACACACACACACACACACACACACACACACACACACACACACACACACACACATATATATATATATATATATATATATATATATATATGATTTCCCTGGTCTCTTTCGGTAGCTAGTATCCTGACTCGTATGTTTTTGGTGGGGTGCTATGTTCTTTTGGAAGGATGATGCCTTGGTAGTTACGTGTTCCTTAACGCGTATGTGCAATAGTCTCATTGTACTGCCGATGTAGAATTCATTCCATACCGTACATTGTATTTGATATATAGCATATGTGCGGTTGCATAACCATGTGTTGTTGATGGGGCCGTTTGATAAGGTGTGGCGGTTAATGTTGAACCTCTTCTGCAAGCCTGTCACAAAACAACCCGTAATTTCCGGCCTAGGCTCCTGGCAAAAAAACACACTCCGACGAGTGGCTGTATTTTATTTTCTGAAGATGAGGGCTTCCCTCGAAAATTAAAAAAAACAACATACACTACCTCAAATATCAAGGTTCGATAATAATACATTGGTAAATAATAAAAATTATTTGAAGATTATTGATTTCTCAATATTGTCATTCCTGTTTACCATTTCACGTACCAACGCATTGTCATCGCCTTCAAACAATACTTCTTATATATTACGCACAATGCATCAAGCAAACTACAACATTCTTCTCATATATATATATATATATATATATATATATATATATATATATATATATATATATGTATTATTGTATTGGCATCCTTCAGTCGCAACGACTATTGATCAGAAACAGATGCATAGCTGAAATTTTCTCCCCAAGGCGCTGGACAGAGCAAATCTATGGAGAGATTGAGTTGCCCAATCGTCAGAATCCCCCTCTCGGTCTTGCTGATGTTGCCCAGAGGAATGGAAGTACCAGTACGTCCGGCACCAGGTTGACTACATAGCTACCAGAGAAGAGCTAAGTACAGCGTTTGTCTACCTATGGGGCTACACTCCAGATTTTCTGTTGGGGTTTACTCCCTTAGCCTTTAACGAATCAACGAATAACCACAAGGCAGTGGTACTATTTACTCATAGCTGGGGGCCTGTTCATGGGCATCAGGGTTTGTCCATACAGCGATGGGCCTGGCATGCCGCATGTCTGGGGGCAGACCACTCCCGAGTCTCCTGTAGTTCTGCTTGAGTCCGCAAGATACTCAATTGACGTGTGTCGCCACGGGGAGGCATTGCACGGAGCTTGCCAATAGAGAGACTATGCACTGGCAGGGAAGACTTACGCACTCTGCTCTCTTTTCGCCTAGACTAGCCAGCGGTGGAGACTGTAATAGGAAGGTGACGAGCACACAACACACAGTGCACCACACTTGATGAATCAATAGACCATTACGTTATATATATATATATATATATATATATATATATATATATATATATATATATATATATATATATATATATATATTTGATTATTTTTATTTACACAGACATCTACATGTTTGTGCAAATAAAAATAATCATATATAAAAGCTCTATTTGATATTGAGCAGTTTTTATAAACCCGGTTAAAATACTTTGGATTACTACATGCGGATGTTTTACCTGGATGATGATGATGATTATTATTATTATTATTATTATTATTATTATTATTATTATTATATATATATATATATATATATATATATATATATATATATATATATATATATATATATATGCAGACTTGTTAAATGTCACGGAATTTACCCGTTTGGTGATTTTGTTTTGTCATATTCACGATGCATCGAGCAAGCTTTCTGATCTCCGGTGGTAACCGGTATAATATGGTTCCGAATGTTCTTGATCCGGCCATCACTCGAGCGCTTTCGACCTTCGTGGTCGTCATCATGAGTAAGTTTTTATTGTTAAGAAAACATGAGTTATTGTTTTTTTTATAAGTTTCTTGAGGGTTTTTGGTAGGGGGAGAGGGAGAGTTAATGAAAAGAAAGGGTTGAGTCTATTATTTATTTTTATATTTGTGTATTTATTACTTTTGTTTAGTTATACTATTTTTTTTCTTTATTTATTTTTTTCTTTATTATTTTTAATTATGGAATACATTTAATATTTTAGTACCGGTATTGAAAGGTATGTTGTTTCATTTCAATAAATATTGCTTCTGTGTGGGCTTGAGACCCCCCCCCCTTCCCCGGTGCCGCCGTCCATGATACTTCACCGGGGGGGGGGGGGGGGCTCAAGCCCCCCACTTTTTGACTTGCCCCCCCCCCACTTTACGGTCATCAATAATGAAATTATATATGCATGTGTTTAACCGTCCCCTTTTTTAGGAGAGCCCCCCCACACACTTTTATAACTGTCCCGCCGGTCCTGAGTATTTTAGTCGTTGTATGCAATTATTTTTATTTATGATTTCGATGATTGCTGTTAGTATTTTTCGTATATCGGCCGGCTGTAGTGTTTTGTTATGTGAAGTGATGTGGCGTTGAATTGCGCTGATGTCAGATAGAAGATAGCTAAGATGTCGAGAGAGAGAGAGAGAGAGTTGTTGTGTGGACAATATAGGTACTATATATTTGTTCTTTGGTTCGTCTTCCAACGAGCCAAACAGAACAAATATAATTTTTAATCTGGTTGTAGATTTAAGGAATTCCAAATATTGTAAAAAGATGAGGCAGACGATTTACAGCTTAGGTTAGAAACACTGACGTCTCAACTGGAAACCACGTAATGAAAATAATAATAATAATAATAATAATAATAATAATAATAATAATAATAATAATAATAATAAAAATAATAATAATTGTTGTGGACCTTGGTAAAGCTGAATAAATGACACAGGAACACATGGTTTAAATGAACAAAGGTATATATTATATAATAGAAAGAAAGATATTACAAGGAGAGGTTGCTCTCAACCGCCATTGCTGGTTTGCCTGGGAAGAAGAGGACAAGTGTCACGTGCTTCCCGTATTTATAAGGTGGACGAGTCCATTAGTTCTCTGTAGGTAGGTACAGCACCATAACACCCCCCTTCCAAGCCTTACCTCCTCAGGAGTCTTAATAACGTTTCCTTTTCGGATCTATCTCTAGGTAGTCCGGAGCCATTCGTTTTCTTTTTGGTTGTCGTTTACGTGTGACTACCTGGGGTGCTGGTAAGTTGAAGGTGTCATATATCACGTCCATCACGTCTTCTCCTTGTGGGGCGCTGTCAGTGTCATCTGACAGTCTTTTTCTGATCTGATTTAGATGTCTCTTATGCGAGAACCGTGGTCCTTTTATGATATAGACCATCGATCCGATCCTCTTTTCAATTGTACCGGGTTCCCAGAACGATGCATTGTTTTTGAACATCTTAAAATATACCCTATCTCCTGGGTTGTATTTTTTCTTCGGTACCGTAGAGATTCGGTCATAATTATTATGTTTAGGTAATAATTTATCAAACACGGACTTCACATTCCGCGCAAACATCATCTCTGCGGGGGATAATGATGATGCTATGTTCATGTTTTTTGTAATTCTATATACCTCTAAGAATTGTTGTAAAGCCTTCTCCTTAGGCGTATCACTGGCCTTTTTTAATGCTCTTTTTAATGTGTCTACGAAGCGTTCCGCCTGGCCGTTTGACCTAGGATGATACGGGGGCGTCGTTATATGTCTGATTTGAAACGTCGCGCAGAACTCCTCAAAATCTGATGACGTGAACTGTGTCCCATTATCACTCACCAAACAATCCACTACCCCAAAACGGGCAAATAGTTCATGTAGGAATCTTATCGTAACCTCTGACGTGGGACTCTTGCAACGTAGTACCTCGGGCCACTTTGAAAAACTGTCGACTACGATTAAGTAGTAAAATCCTTCCAATGGTCCCGCGAAATCCACGTGAATTCTTTCCCACGGACGGTCGGTCTTTGGCCATGGGCTATGCTTTATATGCGGTGCTTTTGCCGCTAAGGCACAGCCTTTACAAAGCTTTACTGCTTTTTCAATGTCATTGTCCATACCTGGCCAGTACACAAAACTCCTCATTAACCCCTTCATCCTGGTTATCCCTGGATGGCCAACATGAAATTCTTTCAGAATTTGCTTTCGTAGTTTTTCTGGGATGACCACCCTTTCGTTATGCATGAGTACGTCATCACAGAGTAAGAAACTCTTTGCCGCATGTAAATCCTTATCTACCAATTTCATTTTTGTTCTGGTGATAAATTCATCCTCTTGAGCTTCTTTTTTTATCTCGTATAGTGTCACCGGGAGCTCTCTCACTGCGTTGCACAAAATCTCTTTAAAATCTCCTTCTGTTTGAAGAGACGCAATCACTGTGTCTTCTAGAGTCTCTCTCTGTTTTGGCACTAATCTCGACAATCCATCTGCATGATAGATTTTATTTGAATGCAAATGTTGCATTTTAAAGTTGTAGTTTAATAAGATAGTTCCCCATCTTTGTAGTCTATTAGCTGTATATACAGGTAGGCCTTTTTTAGATCCATAAATTGTAATTAGCGGCTTATGGTCTGTCTGTAAGGTAAATTGTCTACCATGTATGTATCGGTGAAACTTTGTTACTGCAAATATTATTGCTAGGGCTTCTTTCTCGATTTGAGAATACTGTTTTTCCGCTGGGAGCAAGGTCCTTGATGCATGTGCAATGGGTTTATAGGTTCCATCAGGCATTTTGTGTAGGATACATGCTCCTAAACCATATGAACTAGCGTCGCTAGCTACGATTATGTCCAATTCTGGATTGTAATGTGTTAGAAATAACTCTGACGTAAATCTTTCTATGGTTTTTTTAAATGCATCCTGACATTCAGGTGTCCATACCCAGGCTTTACCTTTTTTTAATAGCTCATTTAATGGAGCACGCAAATTATGCATTTCTGGGATAAAAGCCTGGTAGTAATTTGCTAGGCCCAGAAAACTCTGTAATGTCATGACGTTTTCTGGCGCCGGCATGTTTTTTATTGCGGTAGCCCTTTCTGGGTCTGGTCTTCTGCCGTCCTTGTCGATCACATGACCCAGATATTTTATTTCCTCCAGGAAAAAATCACATTTTTCTTCTTTTACTTTGAACCCATAATCTTGGATTCTCGCAAACACTTGATTTACATGTTTTTGGTGTTGTTCGATATCTTTGCTGTTGATCAAGATGTCATCGAGATACGCTATTGCGAAATCGAGTCCGCCCAGCATTGTGTCCATTACTTGTTGGAAAATGGCTGGCACGACCTTAACTCCGAACGCTAATCTTTCGAATTTATATAAACCACGATGTGTGTTTATACATAACAGCTTAGAACAATCTTTATCCACCGGTATTTGTAGGTATGCCTCACTTAGGTCTATCTTTGAAAAAAATCTTCCTCCATTTAAGCTTGTAAACACTTCTTCCGGGGTATGGAGTGGGTAGTGATAGTCCGCGAGGGCAGTATTCAGTCCTGTTGAAAAATCTGCACATACACGAATCTCATTAGATTTTTTCTTTACATAAACCGTGGGTGCTGCCCACTGGCTGTGTTGTACTTTTGATAAAATACCCATCTTTACCAGTCGGTCTAATTCAGCGTTTATTTTTTCAATCGAGGCAAAGGGTACTTTCCTTTCTTTCCTAAATACCGGCAGTACATTTTCTTTTAGACGGAATTTTGCAGTCATTTTAGTGCAGCATCCAAGACCGCCAGAAAAAACCTCTGGAAACGAGTTTTTTAATTCTCGTTGTAGTTTTTCCGATTCTGTTGCGCGACTATTTATTTTCTTACAAAATGTATTTATCGGCAACTTCCATAAATCAAATGCCTGCATAAAATCTGAACCAAAAAGATTATTCGAATCTTTCAGTACCAGTAGTTTGAGTTTTTTAGTATTTCCCATTAGGGACACATTTGTGATTAATTCTCCTTCAAATGTAATTCTTTCACCAGTAACTGTGCTTGCCAGCCTGTTTGTTCTTGATAGAGTAGGTTTATTTAATCTCCTCCATGTATGTAAATTTATAATGGAAACGTCTGAACCAGAATCCAATTGCAATTTTATATTTTTATCCAGGATTTTCACCTGTACATATTTTCTTATGTTCATGCCAGTTTCCTTCTTTGTCCTAGTGGCTTGAATCCGCATTTTATTTCCTCTGCCCGTTCTGCAGTGCGAACTTTTATGTCCAACTTTTTTGCATTTCATACAGGTTTTAAAACGGAATGGGCAATCATTGTACCAATGTGGATTACCACAGCGTGAACAAGGGCTTGGTGGCAATTTATTTATTTTTTTACTGGTTTGGTTTGTCTTTGTTACATCAAAATTATTATTTCTTATTTTTCTATAAGGTTGAGCTTTTGTTTTTTGATGTACCTTATTTATATGCGCAATGCCGGACAATTCAATGTCTTTTGAGTCCTGTTTTACATTTACAAATCTTTGACAGTCCTCAGCCAACTTTTGCAGCGTAAGGCTTGGTTCATTCTCTAATTTATTTAGAGCTCTACGCCTTATCTCCTTGTCATTTCCTGAGATTAAACCTTGTACAAAAATTAGACACTTGAAATTATCTGCACTTAATTCAGCTAGTCTAAAATCGTCACAATGCTTGTTCACTATCGATGCAAAAGTAGCGTAATCTTCCTCATCTTTCTTTACCAGGTTCATGCACTTCCATCGTTTGTGGAATAGTGTAGTTCTTGGACTAAACAGTTCTGTCAATAAACCAACCGCTTCTATGAAAGTTAGCTCGCTGGTTTTCCGAGGCAAAATGAAATCCACGAATTTGGTATGTTCTGTGGTATTTAGTTTCCTAAGAAGGAGGCGTAGCTTCTTCGCATCACTCCAACCACCGCAGTCAATTTTATATAGGTCTTCATATCTTCGGAAATATTCTTCAAATGTATTATTTTCCGTGTATGAGTAATTATCAATACTGTTCCAAATTGCGTTCTGCGAAAACGTGTCGTCTTTTTCATTTTTTTGATCACTGCGCGATATTGTTTGTATCAGAAATTCCAATCTTTCATCATACTCTTTTTTGTGTAATAAAATATTTTGGTTCTGTTGTAATAAAAGCTTTTGAAATCTTTCCTCAGTTTGTTGTTGCTGGGAGATTTGGAATTTCGTTAGTTCGGCGATTATAGACTTAATATCTTCCATATTCAACCATTTAGTTTCTGATTTTATTTAGAAAATTAATATTTTCTTATTATCTTATGCTTTTATAAGAGTTCTTTTCTTTAAATTAGCGTTTGCTAGGCGCCGTTTTAATTATGAAAAGATTATGAAACTTTTCCTTTTCTCTATATACGCGTATATTCACTTATTTTTTTATTTTTTTATTTTGAAAATTAATATTTTCTCGTTATTTAATGAATTTATAAGAAGTTCTTTTCTTTAAATTAGCGTTTGCAAAACGCCCTTTTAGTTATGAAAAGATTATGTAATGTTTTTTTCTTATACACGTTTTTAATTTTAACGAAGAGAAAAAAAAATCTGTTTCACAATTAATTCTTTCTGCATTTTAAAATATTTCAGTACAAGTCGGAAAAAAAAAGAAGAGAGAGAAAATAAAACTGACCTTTTTTTTTATCGTGCGTCTTTTTTTTTTTATAGAGTAACGCACGTGTGTTCATTTCATGTTTTTGTTTCATATCTGTTCTTAAAATGAAGCACGTGGTGTCGGTTTCATTTTTTTTGTGTGTGTGTTCGTCAAAAAAAAAAACTCGCTATGACGTTCGTCTAAAAAACAAAAACAATACTTGCTTCCTTCGTGTTCGGTATTTCTTTTTTTTTTTTTTTTAGTTTTCCAACCCAGAGAAAAAAACGCGCATTCAATTTCAGTTGTTTTTGTTTTTTAACTAGTTTTCAAAAACTAGAGGAACGAGCACCTAATTTCAAGCTGTTTTTTTTTTCGATAAGCAGTTTTAAAACTCAGAGCACAACAGGTCCATTTCAGTTTTCTTTTTCTTAAAAGAAAACAATTTTCTCGCACTTAAGAATTCAACGTGTTTTTTTTTTTTTCAGTTGAGTTCTTTTTTCTTCTCTCGACCGTACGGCAAAAACCTTTGTTTTTTTTTGTTTTTTTTTTTTTTGTTTTTTTTTTTTGCGTGCGGCTACCTGCATTACCCGTGTAGGTGCATTTTCACGTGGTATTTTCAGTTTTTTGACCCAAGAGTTCGAATTCCCTCGTCGCCATTTGTTGTGGACCTTGGTAAAGCTGAATAAATGACACAGGAACACATGGTTTAAATGAACAAAGGTATATATTATATAATAGAAAGAAAGATATTACAAGGAGAGGTTGCTCTCAACCGCCATTGCTGGTTTGCCTGGGAAGAAGAGGACAAGTGTCACGTGCTTCCCGTATTTATAAGGTGGACGAGTCCATTAGTTCTCTGTAGGTAGGTACAGCACCATAACAACAATAATAAAAATAATAATAATAATAATAATAATAATAATAATAATAATAATAATAATAATAATAATAAAAACCTGAAATGATTATTTAAAACGCAATTGATAGAAATTAGAAATCGCAACATTTCTTTGACTTAACGTCAATAGTTGAACAATGAACAATGCTAAAGACGAAGAAATCAAATAGTTCTGAAACGTGGTCAAACCATAAATGAAAAATATCATTTCGGAAATTGAAGACAAAAGGACTGACGTAGGATGACCTACTCGATTGTTATATAAATTCGGAAAAAGCGACAATAAGTCAGACGGAGTCTAGGGGTGAAAGAGAGACACACACGGGACCAGAGTTTACGGATTAGACCGTGAATCATTTAGACAACAAACGATAATCTGTTAACTAACGTATTCCCACAACATTAACATGTAGGATTTACGAAACATAAACATGTAGGATGCACGAAACATAAACATGTAGGATTCACGAAACATAACCATGTAGGATTCACGAAAGATAACATGTAGGATTTCACGAAACATAAACATGTAGGATTCACGAAAACATAAACATGTAGGATTCACGAAACATAAACATGTAGGATTCACGAAACATAACATGAAGGATTCACGAAACATAAACATGTAAGATTCACGAAACATAAACATGTAGGATTCACGAAACATAAACATGTAGGATTCACGAAACATGTTTTCAGCAAAACCAAATGTGAAAGTAACAAAAGAATGACATTAGTTTTTGTACCACTTACCAAGACTTGTTTCCGTGTTTTTTTAAAAAATTTAACTAACAAACGAAAGTATGAATTGGGTTGCCTCCCTTTGGTGTACGCGTCAAAGTAATTGGATCGTCACACGTAAGTATGTAATAACTCTTCTCATGAAACGATTAGAATGGCAACACACGCACAGTATTTATTGGCAAGACGAAGCAAGCATATCACTAACATTCCGACTTTATTTCAGCAACAACAAGAAAACAGAAGAAGCGCAGGACAAGATAAAACGTTGCATACAATATGCGGAAAGCTCGAGACGTCCTCTCCGCCTTAAGTTTAGTCAGCGGGAAAGAGACCATTCTTCGAGGCTCACGTTTCTCGCCCGTACCGTCCCAGCCATACATCATCGATATACAACACAAAGTCACGGGTGGACAAAGTAGCGCCAGCTTTAAATCGTGTTCTCCTAAATTTGAATTAATTCAGCGTTGCATATTTATATTGTTCACCATGCAGATTTATTAAGTGCAGTATCAGCCGAATTTAGCAAAAATATTCCAACAATCACAGACCATTACGTTTCGGGTGATGATTGGTTATTTGTATTATTTGGATTATTCGGGCTACTGTTCTCATCCTGCAAGCTGTTCACGTGGATTTAATAAAAAAAGGGTTACGTTCAAAATTCCTTACAGAATCTCGAGTTCGGCAAGATGCACCTGAAGAAAGTCGGAGTTTACATCGGGCGAAACGTTGTGAGAATAACATCCAAGATGAGAACAGTAGTCCGAATATTCCAAACGATACAGATTACAGACTAATTGTAGATTTACCTTTGATTCAATAAATCGATACGACACAAACAGAACGAAGATAGCAAAAATGGTCCAGGGCATGCTCCTAAAGTCAATCTAGTTGTGAAGCCCAAATTTGGGAACTTTGAAGGGGGGGGGGGAGCTATCCTTTAGTTACCAGTACTCCTAGGTCCAATCTGACCTGGAGTAGTGGTAGTACCTGCAAGAATTCCATCTATGGGTTAAATAGCTGGCACGACACTAAACTGCTTCGGACACCGTTGGGCAAGGTGTTCGCCTCCACCGTACTCAGAACCCCGAAGTCCATCTTTCCTAGTCCTTTTTATCGTTTTAATGCCTATTCTATTTCTAAAGCCTATCAACTACTCAAGGCCAACTACAACCGAACTAAGTATGATACAAAACTGCACTTAGTGTTGATCCCCCAACGCGAGAGTTTATGGGAATATTAAGTCACCCCTTAGTAACCAGTACTGCCAGGTCCACTCTGTCTCGGAATGATACGACCTATCAGGCCCCATCTGTGGATTGAATTAAAAGAAAAACTATTCATGGACTATTTATTTACAAAATCGTACGCCTACAAAACAAAGTAATCTGAACAGACCTGAAAAGTAAATAGACACCCCAGGGAAATAATTCATACAGGTTTACAGCGTCTGCTTCCTTCGCCGACGGCCAGCACTTGAAGCTGTACAAAGTGGTAGTAAATGTTTGAAACATCGATATTTTATACTAATTAACATGTTTTTTTTGTGTGTGTTTTTCGTATATCAATATACCTATCATATATCACCATTTAAGTATGGCAAAAGAAGCATTAGATTTCTTACAGTTTCAGAGAAGCCATATTATAGGTTAATATGAACGGGGGGGGGGCTTAAGCGACATCAAATCGCCGCAAACCTTGTTATTCTATTTTCCCTATGTTAACCGAGTGATTGCCCAATTCATCAAAGAGGGAAAATAATCAACATTCTCTTGCCTAGGCCCATAAGGGCTATCTGAGATCAGTCTTCATTAATCATAATAACAGGGGTGTCTATTTACTTCTTTCATGTCTGTATAAAAAACAATCATATATAAAACATATGCAAAGTTTCGGCATAAAATGACTTAACGACGGTTGACATGCCATAAAACCCGACAACTAACCAATTACAACGAAGAATAAACCCGATTTCGTCTTTCTTGCTGATTTCTGGGGTGCCTGAAACCTAATTGATCCCATTCGAAAATTCGAAAACTGTGACGTATCTTTCAAGACAGTCTTCTTACATAACTACAATTAATAAGTCTCTTCTATATTATACTCATTACACTTGTCAACAAATCATTTGTTTATTCTGCTGTCAGGAAAAAAAGTTGGTGATTCCGAGTAACTTCAAGTCGCTGAACTCAAATATAAAGTCAGTTTTGCCCAATCAGGTTAAGGTTTCTTGCTTTTGAAATTCATATTTTCTCATGTATTGTACGATATTCGATTCGTTTTAGAGGACTGTATAATGTTCTTTTCAGCAAGTTTTCACTGTTTCCAATAGAATTGATAGCTTTTATATGAATTATATTAAGGTAAATTGTATAGGTTGCCTGATTCCTGTAGATATTTTCATTAGAGGATTTTATTAGCATGAACAGCTCTTCAGCATTTGAGGCACATTTTGCATGCTGTTATGAGAGAGAAAGATATCTAGTTAATATAGTTTTTACAGCTTGTTGTACATTTCTTTTGAGATCTCAATTGGTAAAATTATTTATTCTATAAAGTTCTTTTAACTCTTTAATTCGTTAGTTGCAGCTGACCAGAGCAATTCTTATTCTTGAAACAAGTTGAACAATGAATATGGAAACATCCAACCGGAAATGTTTGAGTAACCCTGATGTGTTCTTTTATATTTGTGGTCAGATTTCTTTGGTGAAAAACAGAATAAAAATGGACGATTTAGTAAAAACATTTCATTTGACATATTTTTAAGTCATCAAATCATGAGCACCTCACATAGTATGCAAAGCTTGCAAAGAGCTATTAAGACAGTGGACTATATGTTTACGAAAAGGTTTAACATTTTGCGTGCCAATCGTTTGGAGGGAGCAGAAAAAACGCTTATGATGACTCTTACTTTTGTTGTGTCAATTTAAAAGGTGTAAACACAATTGTTCCTAAAAAAATCGATGATGAATTATTAGTAATCTTTACTGTTGGGGGAGGCTGATACCACTAGATAAAAGGAAATGGCGAGATTTTATCTCTTTGACTTGTGGAAATAGAAATTTATACAGTGAAAGTATCATGAAAATGCATTAAGATTAGGGGTGGGACGTAATGGGTGAAAATTTCAGATTCATGCGAGTAGTATTTTTTGTGTGTTCATTTATAAATAAAGAACACTAAACAATCAAACATTTTGAAAATGTTGCAAAATTCAGAAGGTGCAGGCCACTAGTTTTTGGCTATTTTACATTCATGAAAACCCTTTCACAGCCTGAAAATGGTCCTAAATTAAAGTACTATATCAGATTTAACCATCTATATTAATTTATAGCTTTTGAGGATGTTTTAGGACCTGCAATGTCGCATAAAACCACCTTTTCACCGAAAAATGATGGATTTGGAGTCCCGTGGAGCCCTAACGGCTATTTTTGGCCTGCACCTTCTGAATTTTGCAAAATTTTCAAAATGTTTGATTGTTTAGTGTTATTTATGTATAAATGAACACAAAAAATACTACTCGCATGAAATTGAAATTTTCACCCATTACGTCCCACCCCTATTAAGATAATAACATAATTCCTTTTTCGGTACACCAAAAATCTGATCTGATGAGAAAAAAATGGACCGTATTCAAATTATGCAAAATCACTTATTAACAAAATATATGTTGACCAGTTTAATCAATACAACTGTACCAAAGTCAGACAGATTATTTTTAGTATTGAATTAGGCCAACAATTGATGGTCACATTCAATATTATCAAAACAATTATCCTTTCCTTTAACAATTATCAGAAACCTTTCCAACCATTGATTTCCATAGCTGATAGCATCCTCCCCGAAAGCCCGGCGTTTAAACTCCTCCGCCTAAAATTCGCAGGCAATATGAATTTGAATAAATATAAAGAAGATATTGCCAAGTCTGCTGCAAAGAAGGTGGGCTCCCTCTACTGGACTAGAAAACCTCTCACACCTGCAAATATCCTATATCTCTATAAAGCCACCATTCGCCCATGCAGTATTGTTGCCACATCTGGGCTGGTGCACCAACCACTAGTATCTCGCTCTTGGACAGGGGGCAAAAAAGAGTCTCTAACCTAATAGCTCCTGCACTGTCTACCAAGTTTCAGCCCTTGTCCCATGGCCTTAATGCTCCGATGAACTTATTGCACTTGTAGCCTCTCAACGTAAATATCCACGATCAATCAGACTATCAGCAAAATCCCACCCCTTCACTGCAGAGGTCTCCAGATGCCATAAGACTTTTTTTTATCCTAATAGTTTCTTTTTCTCGGACCGCTTGTTTTTGTAATTCCCTCCCTGCTTTCTGTTTCCCCGACTATACAAACATGCAGTAATTTACATGTAATGTAAACAAACATATTGCTACACATCCACCCACCGAAGATGGACCCTATAAATTATGCGCCTAATTCACAATAGCTCCTTACTTCTCATAGCAATATGGGTTAACAAGAGTTAACAAATAATAATACCAAAAATTCTTCATGAAATTAATTATCGAAAGCTGCCGAACATTCCGGAAGTTATCGTTACAAAACAAATCTACAATAAATAAAATTGTGTAGAATCAATCAACCCTTGACGGTGGTTAAGTGGATATCGACACGGACTGAGTGTTCCAAGTTCGAATCCAGTCGGTTCCACAGTACAGCTTTCACTTAGGGATGTTGGCAACCTTTTCGTGTTCCTTC
>OY744529.1:93836655-93856655 GCA_963556195.1 Sepiola atlantica | reverse complement strand
ATTCGTTTAAATTAAGACCTTAAACAATAAAAACACGAATATATTAAATCTAGACTTTGAATGAAAGCTGATTTTAATGGAAATCAACAGAAACTATTTGGTATCATATTATGTAACACATGATTGTAGGGTGTCGTCGAGTATTGAAATACAACCCTTTTTATAGGGACAGTTTCGTGATTTTGAAAATGGCGTTTGTCGCGTTCTGCGTTCGAATCTTTTTGTATATGTATATTAATAAACATATTAATAAATAAAAGAATGCACACAACCTAATATTAAAGATAGGCAAACAATTAAAGTGGGACCTAATATTGACATTGTTGCTTGTTGGTATTCACCTGATAATACGAGTTAAATATAAAACGTAATCACAATTAACATTAAGTGTAAATGTACTTTTAAGTACTTTTGAAACATTCAAAATATTATATATCCACCCCATACTTTACCTAGATCCATTGTAACACAACCACGTAACCACGTCTCTCAACTAACCAAATCCAATAAAATTTACATCCCACTCCCATAAACCCGAAACCATATATATAGATATCTATAACAAAAAATAAACGTAAACTATACTATACTTGTGTAAACAAACGACCGAACGCAAATAGGTCACAACGAATAGTTTTAATGTAAAGAAACAAATGTCGATTTGGAATTGTAGGGAATCGATATACCCGAGGAAAAGTGCAATAAAAATAGAAATTATCCCAGTGTAGAAGGATATCTCCTTCGTTGGTGCATTTTCACTATTTATCCCGGGGTAAAAGATGTATGGGCTTCTACAGAATTTGTACCGAACCGAACCAAACAGACGTGTCCAAACTGAACTTAAAACTTAGATTAGGATAAGTTTAAGGTTTAAGGTGTTCCAAAAATATCGACCCCCCCCCAAAAAAAGACAATTCGGTTCAAATTCTATAGAAGTATCGGATTGACATCCAAATAACTAAGGGGAGACAAGTACGACCTCCCTTTCAAAACATAACTACACCGGTTGGCCGTTAGGTGTCGCCTTTTCACCAACAGGTGGCGCTGGAAAGCGACACCAGAGTTATCTGCCCTTCGGACTATAAAAACCTTTGCAAACGGAAATCGACCTCTTCTACTCGACCTGCCTTGACAGAACGACACTGGCGTTTCGTCTCTCTCTCTTGCCTCCAGAATTTCTTCAGACAGGACGATGCGACGACTACCTGTCGCGTCAAATCATTTCTTCTCCCCCTTTCTGACTGCTGGACACTCATAGTAAGCTTGGCATTTTCTTTCTCTCTTTTCAATTACACACGTACACACGCACACACGCACATACGCACACACACACACACACGTGCGTTTTTCTCCATACAAAACTTATTTAAAGAGACATTGCTTTAAATAACAAAAAGACACTATTTCTTTCAAGCCGTCAAAGAGACATTTATCCAAAAGACGCTAAAAGACTTTCGTCAAATATGGAACATAATTTTTATGTGTAAAAATGCAAAATAAATTGTTGTTGTTCATATAAATGTTTGAATATTGGATATTTTATTTGCCCTTCATTTGTGTTGAATGTTGACGTTTTCTTGCTCGTTTTTCTTCAATATTTAAGAGGAATAGAATGCGTTAGCATCCCCCACAGAAGTACCAAGTTTTTTTTTGTAAATAAATAAAACGTACAATTATTTTTATATTTTAAATCTTATTTAAAATTTTGTTTTTTATCTAAATAAAAATAAAGTTGATAGTAAAATTAATTCATCCGTAAAATATTATTTAGGTCACTCCTACCTACCTTGTAATCATTACGTGTGCGAGGGGTGTAGTAAGAGTAGTGGACAACATGAAAAAAGTTCATGTTTTACTTCGCGTTGCAAATGGAAAGTTTTTTTTGTACTTTTAAAAATGGGAAGAAAATATGCAAGTAGTTACGATACTTTCGGGTAATTTATATTTCATCAAAGTTATGAAAATATCAAAGCGTTCAGCGTTATTATGAATGTTGGTTAATGATCGCTCATTGGCTGGTTTGCGAATTCTGAAACCGGTGTTTCTGTTTTTTTGTTCTTTGTTCTAGGCGGTGTTTTGAGTTTTGTGGGAGGACTTAATTGTTAGCGAGAATATAATTTGCTATTTTGATTTACTTACTTGGGGGAGGCTTACAGGGGGGGGGAGCTAATAATAACGTTTTTGGAATAGCTTTTAAAAATAATTTTAATTTTCTGGAAGCACGGTCGAAAATAGTAAACGACTTAACTGATGTGTTTCGATGCGTATGATGCATTATTTTTATAGTCTACGACGTCCGGTAAGTGAAATAATCGAAATAGTAGTAAGCAAAACCAACGAATGCTAAAATACCCAATAAAAACAATTACATAAAAATACATTAGATATTTAGGCGATAAAAATCGTATATACTTTTAAGCAGGGCGTAGTAGTCCAATGGTAAAACGCTGGACTATAGACATCAATATCGAAGGTTCAATCATTGTCTAAGTTAACCATGCTGATGACGCCGGTGAGCCAGAAACACGTGTCCATGGATTGCTTATATATATATATATATATATATATATATATATATATATATATATATATATATATATATATATATATATTGTTTGTATTTAGGCAATCATTGTTAAAAATAACAGAATTCGGGTGTTTAATTATACCTTTTTTGTGTTTTCAATTTTTCTGATGCTCTTTTTTGTATAAAAATCAAAAATTAATAAATGTTCTTCGTCGAATCATCCTCAGGTGTCAAAAGAAAATTAACAAAAAAGCTGGAGAAAGAAGAGAAATTTTTAAAAGACAGCGGAGAGAACGTTTTCTCATTGTTTCAGGAAGTCGTTGACGATTTAAATTCAGGAACGCTGGATGGCATCACAGAACAGAATCGCATTATGTTAAGCATTTTAAAATGTTACCACTGATTTCATATGTGATGTTATTAATTTTAGGTTGTTGTGTTTTTATGTAGATAGCTTCGAGTATTTTTATTATTTTAAATTTGGTTTCGGAATGTATAATTTTAGTATTGTTAACTAGAATTTTCTTAAATCAGATGGAGGGCAGTTAATTTTTTGTAGATGTTTGTAAATTGGGCAAAAGTTTACAAGATGCATGGTGAGGTGGCTGAGTTAAAATAAATTTTATTTGTTTTAACAAAAAAAAAAATAACACACATTGTTTTAGGTTTTCCAAATTTAGATATTTTCCTACTACAACACTGTTTTAAAATATGTCTACGCATGCGTATTATTGACTCTCACGCATGCGTACCGAGCCGTTTGAAATGCATTACTTAATATAAATCAAAATTTGATGTAGAGCAGTTCTTTTCTCTATTAAATCTTTTGTATCTAACTGATTTTAAAAGATTTTGGGAACGGAGGCGAGTTTGGGTGGACGCACTCCTTAAATTGTAAAGTTTAGCAAAAACATAATTTTTATAGTGTGATGGGGATCTACCCTATTTCGGGAGTAGATGAACTCTTCCAGAGACTCTTAATAGAGTTTTGACGAAGTGTCGTAGCAGTCGCGGCAGTAGTCATGTGTCGTCGTTGACCGTATACATATCAGTCGAGGATCCGATCTTGACAATCGGTCCGGCAGAAACTGGACTATTTCAGTGGCCTTTTATCTGTCGGACAGAGATGTTCGTCCTGGGGAGTCTTAGGAGGTCCACCTTCCCAGGCCTTGCCTCTACTCTTTGGGATGGAGTTAGTTTATTGCAAACTGCCTGAAGCGCCCCAACCAAGGAATGCATACGGAGTTGCCCAAGGTATTTTAGGAAGCTAGAGTGTCCCATTCCTTAGGAGCGCTGGCTTTATTCTCCCCACCTTCCGGCCTTGTGCCACATCTTCCTGCAGTGGGAAGAGAGTAAATACCACCATGGCGGCAATCATTGGTGACAGTCATAGCCACAGTATCGGACGGAAACATTCTGTAACATACTATTCGGTACTTACTTCAAGGTCACAACACTGGCGACGAGGATTCGAACCTCTATTCGCGGACTTATTCGGATCAACATAACCCGAAAACTCGGATTTATGTCGGATACAACATAACCATTACTATAACTGGAATGTTGAATTTTCGAAAAAACAAGACTTTGCTGGTATGCTCTGGATGATTGTTAATTATAACAATAGAGTGATAAGTTGAAATTGAACTGGATTTTTAACAAGCAAAGTTTGTCAGATTTGAGAATAAAAACCAAACAAAAAACAAACAAACTTCAGCGTAGGGAAGTAGAATTGAAAAAAAAATGTCGTTTCTAAGTAGGACAAAACAGTTTTCGAATCAAGATTTGTGAAATTTAAGCCGTTCGACCGCGAAGGAAAAAGCGAAAAAAGGTCTGTCGATCAGAAACACGAAAATATGAGAGGTTTAGAATTTATTTCCCAGTAAAAAAAAAACTACGACCGTGTAAATAAAAAAAATATGTATATTCACGAAAAAGTCAGTCTATTTGAAATGGAATTTAAAAATGCTATTTTAGAAAATTTCAGTCACCAACAAAATCAGCAACTGTAATTGCACAAAAAAAAAAAAATGAAATTTAAAGAAAATGGATGCAGAAAAATAGAATATCAAAAGAAAATGGATGCAGAAAAAAATAGAATATCAAAAGAAAATGGATACAGAAAAAATAGAATATCAAATAAAAATGGATGCAGAAAAAAATAGAATATCAAAAGAAAATGGATGCAGAAAAAAATAGAATATCAAAAGAAAATGGATGCAGAAAAAATAGAACATCAAAAGAAAATGGATGCAGAAAAAAATAGAATATCAAAAGAAAATGGATGCAGAAAAAATAGAATATCAAAAGAAAATGGAAACACAAAAGCTGGAACAAATGAAACGATTTTAGGAAATGTTTCTTCATATCCAATAGGAACAGAAAAATTATACGAACTATTGAATTGGTGTCAAAATGGTAAAAGAAATTTTAATTACAATCCTCAAAACGAGATTCCGTTTGCTTCGTATTTCAGACGATGCGAGGAAATTTATATGGACCGTGCGAATTGGACCGAGTTTAAGAAAATTCGTTTGCTATTAAGAAAATTGGTTCCGGTTAAACATACCAAATTTGTCAATTATATATTGCCACAAAAATAGCGACATTATTATTGATTAAATTGCTTATCCCTGAAACGTCTATTTTTCACAAAAGGTGGAAATGCATGAATCTCACAAGGAAAGACGACGAGGAATATGCAAAATTTTCTAGCGTAATTAACAAACACTGCGATGATTTCAAGTTGTCGGAGTTGAGTGCTAACAATCTTAAATGCCTTATATTTCTGCAAGGATTAGTATCAAATACGAATGTAGCAATCAGAAGGGTCCTCAATAAACTAGAAAATGAACCTGGTTCAACACTCCAATATATCGTAGAGGACTACCAACGTTTGATTAGCATGCGCTAAGATTTTAAAGACATTGAACAAAGTGGAATTTTATAGTTGGAAAATCCTTAACAAAAAGAAAATTACTTCACTAGCTAAATTTAATAAACAAAATAAAAATAATCTGCTTCTTAAACCGTATTTCGTTTGCGGGCAGTGCATTGGAACAAAGATTGTTCATATAAAATGAAAAAAATGTTTTAAGTGCGATCGCATAGGACATAAAGTACACACTGCAGAGTAAAATATAAAACTTTAAAAAGCTTTATTAGAATCGCTAAAAGTGACGAAGTTGAAATTATTAGAAAGTTTGTACAATTAAAAATATTGAGTAAGAATATTAAAATGCAACTTGACTCAGGCTCAGATTTGCTGATCATAAATCTTCAAATGTGGAAGAAAATTGGAAAACTAACTTTAACGAGAACTAAAAATATAGCAAAAAGCGTCACTGGAGAACTCATAAAACTTGTGGACGAACTAAAAACTACAAGGAAAAACTTGAATATGTGTGCGATGAACAACTCAAACAACATTTTAGCACGGATTGGATAGAAATGTTTAAATTGCGGGATATGCCTATACATTCTTTCTGTAAAAATATAGAAACCTTAAAAGCTGAATCATAAAGGCTACGGAAAAATTAAAATAAAGCTATTCGGAAGTTTTTATGGTGGAATAGATACAGATAAAAAATAACTGATAAAGTTAAATTTATATATTTAACCAGTTTATGAAACGAAAAATATTCAATTCGCATCATTAGAAAAAATTGACGAGAAAGTGAATAGATTAAAAAGAAAAATGGATGTAGAACACAGCAAATGGGGTTCACTTGCAGTCTACGAAAATAAAATAAAATAAAATAAAATAAAATATCTTAGTCTAATTATAGACAAATATGTTAAACGATTGGATCCAAAACGAGCGAGTACGATAAAAATATGCTAGCTCCGGCAAAGTTCTTCTTTACAAAGTTCTCCTGAGTTTGCCAATTATTACAAAATATTTATTACAAATATGAAAGATTTGCGAGCGTCTTTTAATGAGATATTTAAAAAAAAAAGAAAAAAAGAAGAAAAAAAGAAAAAAAAAGAAAATATTGGGTCTGAGCGACACAATGCCAGAAGGTGTTAAAAAAGATTCTCACATCAAGAAAAAACCTTAAAATTACAGACTTCATTAAAATAAACCCGAACAGAAAAAGGTATCGACTCCATACGTAGCATATCTAAAAAGGGGGGTATTATAGTGTGATGGTGATCTACTCTATTCGGGGAGTAGATGGACTCTTCCAGAGACTATGAATAAAATTATGACGTAGTGTCGTAGCAGTCGTCACTAGTAGCAGTCATAGCCACAGTATCGAACGCAGACTTTCTGAAACATAATACTGTAAAATACACTCTTGTAAATATACCACCGTGTTGTCTTAATTATTCTTGGCCCTTCAAGGTCACAGCAATATTGTGTCCATGTTACATAGTAATATGTATGTGTTTAGTAAAATCCTAAGCCATTGAACATAACCTCATAAATTATGGAATATGTATTCTAGGTAACAGGGTGAGTAACGTTGGCACATTATTTCTTTTTGTTGTTGCAAACTTAACATTTAGAGGGGCGCCACCGAAAGCGCACCATACCCTTATAACAGAATTAAAAAAAAAAATTATCATATATTAATTGCTTATACCCGTTCTGGGATAAGTATTCTACTAGTATATATATATATATATATATATATATATATATATATATATATATATATATATATGTGTGTGTGTGTGTGTGTGTGTGTATATATATCTCTCTCTATATATATGTGTATATATATCTATATGTATATATATATATGTGTATATATATATCTATATATATGTGTGTATATATATGTATATATACATATATATACATATATATATATGTATATATATGTATATATACATATATATGTATATATATAGGTATATGTATATATATATATATATACATATATATATTTATATGGTATATATATATATAAATATATTTATATGGTATATATATATATATATATATATATATATATAAATATATTTATATGGTATATATATATGTATATATTTATATGGTATATATATATAATAATAATAATATTTATAAATAAATATTTATTAAATACTTTAATACCTACAGACATCAATATTTCATGCAAACGCAATCTTCAGTGTAGGAACTAATTCACAACGGTCGGTGGGCGCGAACCCCGATTCGTACTTATCCCATCGGCCATAGCCAATTAGTTAGTAAATAGAGAGGAATTTAAATGTAAATAGCGAATCGGCGGCTAGATTTACCCAAGCAGTTTTTAGAGTGATCTACGAACGGCGTATATATATATATACAGGGTGGGAAAAAATAAGGGTCCTATTTTTAAAAATTCATAACTTTTTTATTTATTGATTTAAAAAATTTTTTTTTTTAGAATAAGTAAAGGACCCCTTCCGAAGCAAGCATGAGCCGTATTAGCCCTAAGGAACGTACCCTCATTTAGAAAACTTTTTTTTTGCTTAAAAAACTCAAAACAGTGTAAAAAACAATACTTTAGTTTTTGTAAGTTTTAAGAAGTGTTTTTCGGCTAAAATTTGTTTTGTTTATTTCAAAAAATCTCGGAAGGATCAGTCTACACACACATTAAGTTTGGTGAGTTTAACTTTTATTTTGTGGAAGTTATTCAAATTCAAGTTATTCAAATTTAAAGATAGGACCCTTATTTTGGCCCACCCTGTATATATATATATATATATATATATATATATATAGTGCGTCGCATGGACGGCGGCACCGGAGGGCAGGGGCGGACTCAAGCCCCCTCACTTTTTTACTTGCCCCCCCCCCACTTTACGGTCATCAATAATTAAGTTGATATGTATGTGTTTAATTTTATCTAATTAGCTTATCTATTAATTAATTGTTGTTTCAGAGCGATCCTTTTCTGCTATGAGACGCCTAAAAACATTCTTACGGTCCACAATTACATCTACACGTTTAAACAGTGTGACAATTCTGAATATCCACAAAGATAACTCGTCTTCTTTAAACTTGCATTCTATTGCAAACACTTTTGTACAGCTTAATGCTACACGTTTTAATACGTTTAGATTGTTTTAAAATATATTCATTGATATGAATATGTGCAAATACATTTGAGAATATAAATTGTTTCATGTTATTAGTATCGTTTTATATCTACAAAAGATTGTATACTATATATATAAATATGATACTTTGTTACACCTATGTGAAAGTACATACTTGTATAATACACAATGTATGGATATTTTGTCGGTAAGATTTATGTACTTAAGTAAATTAAATTACATATGTATGTAAAAAACGTATCATATAGGGTGCACAGTGTGCCCAGACTGAGAATTTATTAATTTTGGAATGTTCAATAAAATACAGTCCAGGGAGTACAATGCAAAAAAACAGAAGTTAAAATATTAAACGGTTGAAATTTGAGAGCAACTTAAAGTCGGCCTTTTTTGTAAACCGGTCAGTTAATCGTTTTTTCTCGGTATTTAAGTCAAATTTCGCCGAAAATGGTCAATTTTCAAACCTTCACCATTTTTTTCAGAAACAAGATGGAAAAATTCGTTTTCCATCTATCTGAAAGCATTTTTGTATTCCTTTTCTGAATATGTAGAAAGAAAAAGCCTTTGATTGCATTCAATTTTGAAAAAATTAACTTGAAGTCGGGTAGGGGTGAATTATTCGTGAACACATAATTCCCGTCAATTTTCCCCAAATTTTTCAGAAAAATCATAATTTTTGAAAACGTTCTCATAATTTCTCACTGTGGGGACCTGGTGTACTACAAAATAGATTTTATACACATTATCATTAAAAATAGACCAATCAAAATGTATTAAGGAGTCAAACACAGTATTTTCTCGAAAATTCTTCATTTTTCAAAGAAAATTGAAATTTTGCGGTATTTAAGTAAAATTTTGCTGAAAATGTTCAATGAACGAACAAAATAAAGTAAACTTGTCAATAATACAATGAATCTATTTGAGCTTGTTTCATAGTTGAAGTAGTCGACTTGGTATGTCTGATTGACCTTGCTGTATGTCCAGTTTCATCACAAATATTACAGTGAGGTCGGGGGCGTAAGCGATTTCAGGGTGAAACATTATTAACATTCGTCGAAGTATATCATGAATATTGACTTGATGGACAGTTGCCGAGACAATGCAGCTGGACCACTTAGGAAAGATCGAACGTGCTTGTTCCAAGACTCTACTGGACTCTCACTCCATTTTGTTATCGAGTTACCGTTATTCCACTTGAACTATGGCCACACATTTGATATCATAATCCATGGTTTAGCCTTCTCATCGACGAAGGCAATTCTGAGATGAAGCATTATCTCGATGCCCAAGGTTTTCAATGCTTGCACATGCGCACATTTGTTTGTGACAGACAGGATGATGTTGGTGTTACTCATGAACGTTTCTAAAATTTTCGCGATCGACGCTGTTACGGATGAGAGAACATCAGTAAAAGCGATTTTGAGGGCTGAAAAATCTGTTGCAAAGCGGACCATTATTTGTATTTCCTCCACTCGCACATGATGCATCCATTAACACACCGGTGATTTTTCGGATTGCATCGATACATTTTTTTTTGTTGAGGATCCGCATAATATCCAAAGTTATTTATTCCATCCTCCCCCAGCCCTTCTGTCCACAGAACAACCGATACAGTATCTTTTGAGCACAGTCCAATGAACGCAATTTGAAGTGAAGAACAGAGAAACAATGCAAGTCTGCCTTGTTAATACGCTTCCAACGAGCTATTCCAATTCCAATACATACATTTATACTTCTATACTTAATACATTTAAACTTTTATACTTTTTACTTTTGTACTTTTATATGCACCTTGTCAGTTAATACTTTTAACTTTATGTATTCTCTATATTTGATAAACCAATTGATTCTTGAATTTTGTCATTTTTATTAGAAGCGACTTGCTGATATGTTTCAAATGAGCCATCAAGCAGTGTCAGAAAATCATTTTATGTTTAGATTAAGTCCAAAAAGGAGTATTTGGCCCCAAATGATTAAATATGATAATTTGGGGCCAGGCCCCCCAAAATTGAAATTTCTGGTTGTTCTTTTTTCACCAGAAGCAACTTGCTAATATGCTTCTAACAAGACCTCAACCACTATCAGAAGATCATTTCATGTCTAAATCATGTCAAAAACGGTAGTCTTGGTCCAAAATGCCCTAATATGGTAGTTAGGGCTCGGACACCAAAAATTTGAATTTTTAAAAATGTTTCTGTATCTATCACCAAGTATATTCCATTCCAGTTCTAACGAGCCATCAACCACTACCAGACGATCATTTTAAACCAAAATATGCCCCAAGAAGTGATTTTTCCCCAATATGCCCAAATAAGGTAATTTGAGCCCAGACGCCAAAAAATTGAAATATTTTGAATTTTTCTTTTTTCACCAAGAGAATTTCATTCCGCTTCTAACGAGCTCTCAACCACTATCGGACAATCATTTTTAGTCAAGATATTGAATTTATTCCCATATTTGGCATTCTGGGCGCAATGTGAGCCGGCCCCCCCACTTTTTAGGAGAGCCCCCCCCCACTTTTATAACTGTCCCGCCGGCCCTGCGTCAGGGTATGTTGAAAATAAGATCATAAGAATGTGAGAGCTAAAATACAAATTATTTATTTGAAAAAATGTACATTATATATTTTAGAGACGTACTATTGTTTCATTGATATTGGTAGACCGTTACTATTTAGAAAAGGCCCTTAAAACTCATATCAAATCCTTGGCGACTCATGAAATGAAAACAGTTCAAACAAATAGAAGCCGATGTTCACCGCTTTAATCATCCGGTGAATTCTTTCAAGTGTCCCTTTTGGGGAAAGTGCCGAGTTAACGGGGACTGTTTATATAGATGCATGGTCCTTAATTGGACTTTTTCTAAACAGTATAGGTCTACTCGTGTCAATGAAACCATGGTACGTCTCTGGAATATGTAATTTATAGTTTTTAACTAAGTAATTTATATTTGAATAATACCACGTTAAGCAATGTTAATTTCTTGAAGGCTTTTTACCATATACTTTAATTACACAGAATACATGCTTAATTATACGTTAGTTCTGGGATTGAGTTATGGTGGAAAATATATTTTAATTGTTCTAATTAGCTGTAATTGATAATTAACTGAAAAAGTCATCCATTTCACTCTCTGTCTGTCTGTCTGTCTGTCTGTCTGTCTGTCTGTCTGTCTGTCTGTTTCTCATAGCTATCTATGTACATGCCACTATAGCAGACTGGGTAAACTTACAATCATTTTTTGTTTTGTTTGGGATTGCATTGAACCAATAAATAACGTATTGCGTGTTACCCCAGAGACGTGGATCAGTATTATTCTTTGATCTGTTTAAGTATTCTTCTGAATATGCGTTTATAATTTTGTTAGCAATATCCATTTCACTTTTGGTAAGGTTAACTAATATTCAAGGGCTGCTAAAGTCTATCTTGTGGTTCTTAAGAGTTATAAAAAAAACCCTCTCTCTTAGCTAAGTGTTTTGCCGTTCAATCTATATCTAGTTTCTTGGCAATGTAAATTGATTCGGTCTTCATTTTAGAACATGGATAGACTGGCTACGTCTCGCAACATTAAAGAGTTGTAATACGACGAAACAGCTGTCTGTAGATGACCTTAGTTTCCTTAATGCATTAAGCTTGTATATACATCAGTAAATACATATTATGCTTTTACGACCATAATCGCGCACTCTCTTAGGTTTTCCGCATATCTCAGAATATTAAACGTACCCGTGACCCGTTGGGTCACAACCACTAACACTATTTATTTTACTTGGATTTCATTCGAAAATTCATAAACTGTTACATATCCAATAAGGCATTCCATAGCTATAATTAATAAGTCTCTTTACTTTTACGTATAACATTATTATTATTATTATTATTATTATTATTATTATTATTATTATTATTATTATTATTATTATTATTATTATTATTATTATTATTATTATTATTATTATTATTATTATTATTATTATTATTATTTTTATTATTATTTTTATTATTATTATTATTATTATTATTATTATTATTATTAATATTATTATTATTATTATTATTATTATTATTATTATTATTATTATCATGTTTATTATTATTATTATTATTATTATTATTATTTTTATTATTAGTATTATTATTATTTTTATTATTATTATTTATATTATTATTATTATTAATATTTTTATCATTATTATTTTATCATTATTATTTTTATTATTATTATTTTTTATTATTATTATTATTATTTTATTATTATTATTATTATTATTATTATTTTCATTATTACTATTATTATTTTTATTATTATCATTATTATTATTATTATTATTATTATTTTCATTATTACTATTATTATTATTATTATTATTATTACTATTATTATTATTATTATTATAATTATTATTCTTTATTATTATTATTATTATTATTATTATTAATATTATTATTATTATTATTATTATTATTATTATTATTATTATTATTATTATTATTATTATTATTATTATCATGTTTATTATTATTATTATTATTATTATTATTATTATTTTTATTATTAGTATTATTATTATTTTTATTATTATTATTTATATTATTATTATTATTAATATTTTTATCATTATTATTTTTATTATTATTATTTTTATTATTATTATTTTTTATTATTTTATTATTATTATTATTATTATTTTCATTATTACTATTATTATTTTTATTATTATCATTATCATTATTATTATTATTATTATTATTATTATTATTATTATTATTATTATTATTTTCATTATTACTATTATTATTATTATTATTATTATTACTATTATTATTATTATTATTATTATTATTATTATTATTATTATTATTATTATTATTATTATTATTATTATTATTATTATTATTATTATTATTATTATTATTATTATTATTATTATTATTATTATTATTTAGAAATATAATTATTCTTTATTATTCTTACATAGAAGTAAATACATTTATTATTTTTCCATCATATGTGTTTGTGATGTGTACAGACACACGTATGCCAATTAGATGGCAACCATTGCTGGAAAACGAGTTATTCTTTCTCTATATTCACACAGAGACATCAAGAAATATTAGAGAGTGGTTGAATACACATAGAGTGAGAGGAGCAAAAGAAATACACAGATACCTAAGAGAGAGATTGATGACTTTTTCGATTTTTTTTTTAACATAGTTCACCCAAACAAGATAGGACGCCACTGTAGACGTAAGGATCTACTGAGAAAAAGGGTGGGTGTGTTTTTTTTTTGGGAGGGGAGGGAGGTCAACCTAAATTGGGAGCTGCACAGCGAGATGTCTGTTTACATTAGTTTTAAATTTCTGCATGTCAGTACCGTCAGGAAAACAGGGAGCAGGGAGGGAGTTCCAGAGTCCAGAAGCACGAGGAAAGAAGCTTTTGGAGTAGAAGGATCTCCGGCATCTGGGGACCTCCACAGTTAATGGGTGGGATGGGATTAATTATAGATTACGGCTAATTAGAACAATTACAACATAATTTTTTCTAACATACCTCAATCCCAGAATTAAGTTATATTTTAACATGCATTTTGTGTTATAAAGTAGATAGGTAAAAGACTTATTGAAACAAACGTTTATCAACTCAGTTATAGACAGAAATGACAGAATTAAATAGACACTTCATAAAAATAATTCATACATGCTTAAAATTTAAAATATTTATCGTCATTTTCTTTCGGGCTCTATACTGGATTTCTCCTTTCCACCATAAATGGTCACAGGCTGAGTCAGGGTATCCAACCACCCTTGTGTGTTTGTGTGTGTGTGTGTGTGTGTCTGTGTGTGTGAGTTTAAACTTAGTTCACTCCAAACAAGGCAAGTTGCCACTGTAGACGTAAGGGGCGACTGAGAATTAGGGTGAAAGTTTAGGGGGTTATCCTAAATTGGGAGCTGTGCATCGAGATGCTTGTGCACATTAGTTTTAAATTTCTGCATGTCGGTACAGTCGGGGAAACAGGGAGCAAAGAGGGAGTTCCAAAGGCCGGCAGCTCGAGGAAAGAAGCTATTGGAGTAGAAGGCTCTCTGCCATATGGGGACCTTCACATCAAGTTAATTGGAGCACATTCCATAGAAGTACTTGTAAAACAAGCACAAGGATGCAACATTGATGCGATGGGGCAGGGGTTGAAGCTTGGTGGATAGTGAGGGACCTAATAGATTAGCGACTCTTTTATGGACCTTGTTTAAGAGGGAGAGACTAATGGATGGTGCACCAGCCCAGATGTGACAACAATACTCCATGCATGGGCTTACGTTTGCATGATTTTCCCTCATGTTATCTGAAATCAATGCAACTTCAGACGTAGTCAGATCGGAAGTTCAGCACGACATCTTTCTGTCCATGACCGAGACTACTTTCTGCTCCCTTCGTCGACAGCCAGCACTCGGAGGCATACAAAGCAGCTGTAAAAGTTTGAAACATCGATATTTTTTTTACTAATTCACATTTTTTTTGCTTGTAATTTTGATATCGATATATCTATCATATATCACCATTAAAGTATACCACGGGTCAAAGAAGCAGCAGAATTTTCTAAAGTTTCAGATGAGCCATATTATAGGTCACTCTGAAGATGACCTTAATCAACGTCAGATGGTCGCAAATCTCGGAATTAAATTTTCCATTGTTTATCAACTGAGGGTAAATAATCAATATCATATCGCCTAGGTCGATCAGGACATTCTGACAGTAGTTTTCGTTATTAATATTAATAAGGGTATGCATTTACTCCTGCCATATATATATATATATATATATATATATGTAAGTAAATTTCGTGTACAACAGAATCGTAGGATTAATTTTAGAGGAAGCATTATTAAAATCAATATAACAGACGAGTGGAAAAAAATAAAAATAAAAGGAAAATTGTTAAAATTACCTTAAGGCCTTATCGTCTGACCCTCTGAGAGGAAACGTCAGAATGGTAAATTAAAAACTAAAAGTCGAATGAGATATGAGGGGAAAAAACTTATTTAGTTGGAGGAAACGATTGAGAAAAAAAAAAAAAAAGGGTAAATCTCTCAACGTTATGGTGGCTTTGAATCATTAAAGATCTCCAACTGATGTTTCAAAATCTTTTGTCTACACAGGCTAGGTCGATAGTTGTTAATGACTAACGCCTCAATAATATTGAGATGGTAGTTCGACCTGGCACTGTGTAAAACAGAAAACCACCCATCGGAATACTTGTCAGAACAACTATTTGTACTAACGAGGTGATTGCCGATGGCTGATTCCTGTGCCTGGAAGTTCCCGGATGATCTCGAAACCTTGTGTAGGCGAATATCACGTGGTATGTGTTGGGATATTCTAAATTCTAATCTTTGGGATGTCTTGCCAACGTAGTCAGCTCCACACTGACACATGAATTTATAAACTACAGAATTCTTTTGAATGGCTGGCAAAACATCCTTACGAAAAGAAGAGAAAAAGGTTCGAGTCGTGTAAACTACCCTCAACATGGTTGCCGGAAGGGTCAGACGATAAGGCCTTAAGGTAATTTTAACAATTTTCCTTTTATTTTTTTTTTCCACTCGTCTGTTATATTGATTTTAATAATGCTTCCTCTAAAATATATATATATATATATATATATATATATATATATATATATATATATATATATATATATATATATATATATACACATATATATATATATACATATATATATATATATACATATACATATATATATACATATATATATATATACATATATATATATATATATATACACATATATATATATATATATATATATATATATATATATATATATATATATATATATATATATATATATATAAGGTACTAAAGCTTTAAAAAAAAAAATATATATATATTGATATACATATATATATATACATATACATATATATATACATATTCATATATATATACATATACATATATATACATACATATATATATATATATATATATATATATATATATATATATATATATATATATATATATATATATATAAGGTACTAAAGCTTTAAAAAAAAATTTTTTTTTTAATTTAATGCAACTTTAATTCCTATATAATTTTATTTCTAGCTACCAGATAGCATTTTATTATTATTATTATTATTATTATTATTATTATTATTATTATTATTATTATTATTATTATTATTATTATTATTATTATTATTATTATTATTATTATTATTGTTGTTGTTGTTGTTGTTGTTGTTGTTGTTGTTGTTGTTGTTGTTATAAAGAATTTTATTTGATATGCAAATTACCATATCGCACGGTAGTCTTAAGCGTAGTATGTTATCATTATTATTTTGATTATTATTATTATTATTATTATTTATTTATGTATATATAAGTAACATTTTAAGCTGAATTATTTCGACACTTGATTGGGGAAATGGTAGTTTGATCTGTACCATTGGAGAGCCAAGCATATAACTGTCCTGTTTTTAAATCTCCGAAACACTTACATGGTAAACAGCTGATGATCGCCGTGTTAATATTAGATGCTTACGTTAAGGTATCCTGTTTTTTTTTCACTGTTAGATACTTAATCCCCCTTTTTATTTTATTTACTTACTATTATATATTTTATTTATTTATGAATTTTCCAACGAATGTTAAGTCTGCACTATTTTGGATTTAGTTAGTTTCTGTGGGAATTTAAACTGCACTTTCCTTTTTTTGTCGTTTTGTTTAAAATAACTCAAACCTTCTGTAGACTATACATATATATATATATATATATATATATATATATATATATATATATATATATATATATATATATATATATATATAAGATTGAACTGAAAATTGAATTACTCAATAAATACTTACAGTAACTGAGTTGTCGCCCTTGGAACTTCTCCAAGTTGGGGTATATAATAACCTCCCTGCATTTTTTCCAAACAGAGGCGGTCTTTCCACGTGTATGATGATCGATTCTAACGGTAACAAAAGAAGTCCTTTTGTATGATGCAATTCATTTTCGCTTGGCCCTGGTACTTCTATGAAGTTATTCTAAATCGGTAATTACTCTATAATAGTGTAAAGTTTTTAATAAACAGATCAGTTTAAAGTAGATTTGAAACGATCCGCCGTTGTTCAGTGTTACATCCGATCCGGTGATGTCACACGTTTTGCTCGTAGTGTTTTATCGAATGAAAAAAAGAAAAGAATATAAAGCAAACTCCTTTATATTGAAAGTGGAATGACTTATGTTTTCGCCTTGAACTCCTGTGTGGATTTATTTTGTTACGAAAGAAATACTTTAAAAAACTACAATTTATTTATTTATTTTTTAAATTTTGACTTTAGACAGTTCTTTAACGATTTCAGGTATTACTTGAGATTTTAATTGATAAAATGTAATATACCGTAAAGAAAGTTATGTACATTTTGAAACTTTACGTAAATGTAATTTTGCTAATAAAATTGTTTTTCAGAAATGCACGTACATATGAAGGGACACTGTTAAATATTCATTTCCGGAGTTGGCTTCTAATAAAGACTGCGGCAGATATATCTCACACATTTTAAACTATCACATATGTGTTACTAATGAACTTTTGCAAGTACCAATAATGTTTTCATTTAGCTAACGACGTAACATTATTTTTTCGGATACCCTCATCAAGCAATAGGGTTTGGACTAGTGCACATTGTGATTCTGTTGCAAAAACGTTTTAGAAAATTAGAGCCCAGTACATGTCTCAAACAGTGTATAACGAAACCGTCTCCAACAGTATATAACGAAACCGTCTCCAACAGTGTATAACGAAACCGTCTTCAACAGTGTAAAACAAAACCGTCTCCAACAGTGTATAACGAAACTGTCTTCAACAGTGTATAACGAAACCGTCTCCAACAATGTATAACGAAACCATCTCCAACAGTGTATAACCAAACCATCTCAAACAGTGTATGACGAAACCGTCTCAAACAGTGTATAACGAAACCGTCTCAAACAGTGTATAACGAAACCGTCTTCAACAGTGTATAACGAAACCGTCTTCAATGGTGTATAACGAAACCGTATTCAACAGTGTATAACGAAACCGTCTTCAATGGTGTATAACGAAACCGTATTCAACAGTGTATAACGAAAGCGTCTCCAACAGTGTATAACGAAACCGTCTCCAACAGTGTATAACGAAACCATCTCCAACAGTGTATAACGAAACCGTCTCCAACAGTGTATAACGAAACCGTCTTCAACAATGTATTACGAAACCGTCTTCAAGAGTGTATAACGAAACCGTCTCCAACAGTGTATAACGAAACCGTCTCAAACAGTGTATAACGAAACCGTCTCCAATAGTGTATAACGAAACCGTCTCCAACAGTGTATAAGGATACCGTCTCCAACTATGTATAACGAAACCGTCTCAAACAGTGTATAACGAAACCGTCTCCAACAGTGTATAACCAAACCGTCTTCAACAGTGTATAACGAAACCGTCTTAAAGAGTGTATAACGAAACCGTCTGCTACAGTGTATAACGAAACCATCTCCAACAGTGTATAACGAAACCGTCTCCAACAGTGTATAACGAAACCGTCTTCAACAGTGTATAACGAAACCGTCTCCAACAGTGTATAACGAAACCGTCTCCAACAGTGTATAACGAAACCGTCTCCAACAGTGTATAACGAAACCTTCTCCAACAGTGTATTACGCTACCGTCTCCAACAGTGTCTAACGAAACCGTCTCTAACAGTGAATAGCGAAACCGTCTCCAACAGTGTATAACGAAACCGTCTTCAAAAGTGTATAACGAAACCGTCTCCATCAGTGTATAACTAAACCGTCTCCAACAGTGTATAACGAAACCGTCTTCAACAGTGTATAATGAAACAATCTAACACAGTGTATTACGAAACCATCTCCAACAGTGTATAACGAAACCGTCTCCAACAGTGTATAACGAAACCGTCTTCAACAGTGTATAACGAAACCGTCTCCAACAGTGTATAACGAAACTGTCTTCAACAGTGTATAACGAAACCGTCTCCAACAGTGTATAACGAAACCGTCTCCAACAGTTTATAACGAAACTGTCTTCAACAGTGTATAACGAAACCGTATCCAACAGTGTATGACGAAACCGTCTTCAACAGTTCATAACGAAACCGTTACCAACAGTATATAACGAAACTGTCTCAAACAGTGTATAACGAAACCGTCTTAAACAGTGTATAACGAAACCGTCTCCAACAGTGTATAACGAAACCGTCTTTAACAGTGTATAACGAAGCCGTCTCCAACAGTGTATAACGAAACCGTATCCAACAGTGTATGACGAAACCGTCTTCAACAGTTCATAACGAAACCGTTACCAACAGTATATAACGAAACTGTCTCCAACAGTGTATAACGAAACCG
>OY744529.1:93796655-93821655 GCA_963556195.1 Sepiola atlantica | reverse complement strand
ATATATATATATATGTAAGTAAATTTCGTGTACAACAGAATCGTAGGATTAATTTTAGAGGAAGCATTATTAAAATCAATGAAACAGACGAGTGGAAAAAATAAATAAATAAAAGGAAAATTGTTAAAATTACCTTAAGTCCTTATCGTCTGACCCTCTGAGAGGAAACGTTAGAATGGTAAATTAAAAACTAAAAGTCGAATGAGATATGAGGGGAAAAACTCATTTATTTGGAGGAAACGATTGAGAGGAAAAAAAAAAAAGGGTAAATCTCTCAACGTTATGGTGGCTTTGAATCATTAAATATCTCCAACTGATGTTTCAAAATCTTTTGTCTACACAGGCTAGGTCGAGAGTTGTTAATGACTAACGCCTCAATAATATTAAGATGGTAGTTCGACCTGGCACTGTGTAAAACAGAAAACCACCCATCGGAATACTTGTCAGAACAACTATTTGTACTAACGAGGTGATTGCCGATGGCTGATTCCTGTGCCTGGAAGTTCTCGGATGATCTCGAAACCTTGTGTAGGCGAATATCACGTGGTATGTGTTGGGATATTCTAAATTCTAATCTTTGGGATGTCTTGCCAACGTAGTCAGCTCCACACTGACACATGAATTTATAAACTACAGAATTCTTTTGAATGGCTGGCAAAACATCCTTACGAAAAGAAGAGAAAAAGGTTCGAGTCGTGTAAACTACCCTCAACATGGTTGCCGGAAAACAACGTTGAGTAGAAGAAGAAATCCTTTTAACAATGTCAAGGCCGTCAGAACCCAACCATGGGAGTTTCAAATAAATAGGGCAACGTGACGGGCCAATAAATTTACCACCATTAAATAAAGCAACTTTACGTGCAATGGTGCCTTTTATAGTACTGATGGGATATCCATTAGCAAGAAAAATATTAGTAATTTCACCAAGTTCTGCATCGAGTCGTGTTGGTGAACAAATCATAAATGCTCGATGAGTGAGAGTACCAATAAGATTTATTTTTCTTGCTCTTGGGGCGAAGGAAAACCAATTTAGATAAAGGCCTGTAAATGTTGGTTTTCTATACACACAGGTTTCAAATGATAAACCAGATTTAGACACTAAAACATCGAGGAATGGTAAGGAACCACAATCCTCGACCTCCATAGTGAATTGCAACGATGGATGCAAGTCACAAAGAAGACGAAGAAACTCTTCAGCATCACTCCGTGAGGGAAAACAAGCAAAAGTGTCATCAACGTAACGTGTGTAGAAAGCCGGCTTGGTCACTTTGGAAAATAATTGGTTTTCCAAAAATCCAACGAAAATGTTGGCTAACGATGGACCAAGAGGGCTGCCCATGGATATACCATCAATTTGCCGATACATTATATTATTGAAACTGAAGGAAACTGATTTAGTAGCAAGTTCCATCAGTTCAACAAAAATTCGTTCAGGAAACTGTGGAGACTTTAAGGGGCCGCAGTAAAGATAATCTGCACATATACCAATAGTTTCATCCAAAGGTACATTAGTAAACAGACTACTAATGTCAAAGGAAGCCAAGAACTCGGTATTCTTTGAGAGAGATAATTTGTGTATAGAAGACACAAATTGGAAGGAATCAGAGATACAATAGTCCGAATAAAAAGTAAGTACGGGCTTAAGAATATCAACTAACCATTTACCAAGTGCATGTTGTGCAGAACCCAACATTGATAGAATAGGCCGTAAGGGAACGTTGGGTTTATGAACCATGGGTAAGCCGTACATTCTAGGCCTTTGAGAGCCGATAGGTCGTATTCTTTCATATATCTCTTTAGAAATAAACTTGCTTTTATAAAGTTGAAGAAGCCTTATATATATATGTGTGTGTGTGTGTGTGTTTCTTAATAAATCAGTAATGGAAGCAATTAGAAACCGAGTTTTTGCTTCCCTGCATTGATATCACCTGATTGGTCAACGGAAAAAAAGATGCGCAAAGAGGAACGAAATAAAATTTGTATTTATTTGCACTATGCTTGTTTGTTTTTTTTGGTTTTTTTTGACAATGTAGTTACCAGTTTCAATCCACGACGGTAGTAATTATGTGTGGACGGGTGATTCGTTTTCTCCAAATATAGATTGCCACATTGTTGACGCTTCCTTCCGCCAGCTTTATTTTGGAGTTATCTGTCTGACAGTTCTGCTTGTCATCTTGGATTAGTCACTTCTTTCCGAAATGT
This sequence comes from Sepiola atlantica, assembly GCA_963556195.1. NCBI lineage: Eukaryota > Metazoa > Mollusca > Cephalopoda > Sepiida > Sepiolidae > Sepiola > Sepiola atlantica. Next base: position 93,819,453 of record OY744529.1, on the reverse strand, counting down.
TTTCTCTATGGCAATGGTCGCTAGCCGAACAGCACAAGTCTCAATGGTTTTATTTACTCCTCCCCAGGAGTTAGGCACAAGGCCAGTTTTATCTTACTCCCACAAGTAAGATGTGACCCAAGATCGGGTCGAGAAAGTGGGGTTTGAAAAGCCAGCGCTCGAGAGGTGAGCACTCTGGCCATTTAAAAATTGCCTGGGCAGCCCCGTCGGCATTCCCCGTAGGCGCGCCTCAGACAGTAAGCAATAAACTTACTCCTCCCCAAAGAGGGGAGGATGGTTGGCTTCCGATTTTTGATAGTCGTCTTGGACACACACAAGAGAGCCAGGTTGCTACCGCATATTTAATATTAGAGTAACTGTTCGCAAGATATGTGTTTTGCAAGGTTGTTGTTCTCATATCTTCAGTCAGTTGTGGCTAGGCACAGTATAGCTAGTGCCTTCCGTTTCACTTTGTGGCCGGTAAGAGTGGCGTCCAGGTTGAACGTTTGCTATAGTGGTAGATCGCCAGATCAAACTACCCTTTCAAGTCCAATGTAAACAAATACTTTTTTGAACCGTCTTTTGAAATAATCCATTGCCGACCAGTTAAAACCATCGTTACAAATCCCCGCAATGTTCCACCGTCCATCTGACAATCTCGATAACCCTTATCCTCGAGTGGCTTTGCGGTGACACGTTAGTAAAAAAAAATGTTATCTTATTCATTTCACTCGGCAAGAAATAGTTTTATTACAGCATTCCAACGGCTCGCAACACTTCACCCATCACCATCAACGACGGCCAACATAACCGGGACAAGAACAAATCCAGGTATGGAGATTCGGTTCGATACAGACTTACACCTCATCCTACACCAAACATATAAAGTTAGGTATATGTATATCTCTATTTATATAGAGTTAGGTATGTGTATATGTTTATATATTTCTTTGTATAGGATTCACTCCTAAACTAATCAACCGATCATTATGAATTTTGAAACACAGCGGCTAGGCGTAAGAGTGGGTTATATTTAGGCAACCGGCAATACACCGAAGGAGGAGGTAATACATGAGAGGGTACACCTGCTAGGGCCGAGCCACACCCCATATCTCATCCAGACGAAGAAGAGACTGATGGGTCAGGGCAGTGTCTAGGTTGCCAGAATGATGCTAAAGCGAACCTCGGCTGGTATGAGAACTGGTCAAACCCCCAGTACTTACCCAGCAGACGAGCACGGATATTCCATTGAAAAGCTAAAAACTATAAATTAATTCACTGGTTATTGTATGAATCCTTCGACTGAAGAAGACCGATGAACGTAACAGCCGACATCCGAGAGTGAATCAGAAAAAAAAGAAGAAAAAAAAAAGAAGAAAAAAAGAAGAATTCTTGGAATAAAATGCTTTTCTCTCTTTACAGAATGGAGCCGAGAGTTTAGTTGTATTTGAAGGAAGGCAAGAAATAATTTATTAAAAAAAAAACGAAGAGGGGGTCACTTAAGTGCAACTGCGTCACGTTTGCTGTGGAGAGATAGATAGATAGATAGATAGATAGATAGAGAGAGAGAGAGAGAGAGAGAGAGAGAGAGAGAGAGAGAGAGAGAGAGAGAGAGAGGGGGGGTTGGGCGGTCTTTAAGCGCCTCCAATTTTTAGCGATAAGGTATCAGGGCGACGCTTTGATGCAATCATCGTTGACGTTCCACGAATTTGCTGGTGACATATAAATCACTGGGAAGACATCTTTACATGATACTTCATTTTTGAGTGCTGTTTCTTCTCGAAGTCAGAAAGAAAAAAAATGAGTCGACGAAGGCGCGAGATTGTTCTCGTGATAAACTAGTTGTACGTACCTGGCGTTGCCCGGGAGTTTTTTTTTGTTTCACATTTTATGTTTTACATTATTTTTTTAATTTTCGAAAGTAAATACTTTCGAAAATTAAAAAAATAATGTATGTGTAAACCATGTATAAAAAATAATGTATGTGTAAACCATGTATAAAACAGCCAAAAGTTATTTGTTGCAATAATTTCCGATTAAGAATATTCGAAGTTTATTTCCGTTGGCAAGAATTAAATATTCCAGGGCCTCTTTTATATTTCTTCGATCCGTTTAAAAAAAAATACTAACACCGTAAAACAGTAGAAAAATTGGCACTTCTGCATTTCAACCGCCACTTGGACTTAATAATTGAAGAGTTCCATTCATTCCACCGAGTCAACCGGAAATTTTCGGTTTAAAAGATTACTGTTGACTACAATCACTGACTATTCATTTAAATGATAAATTTTCATTTTAAAAATCACCGTTGACTATTTTGAGAATACATACAATAAAAAAAAATCACTGACTATTCATTAAAATGATAAATTTTCATTTTAAAAATCACTGTTGACTTGAGAAAGTTTTAATTCATACAATAAAAAAAAAACACATTTTTATTATTTTTATAAATTTTTAAATTATTAAATAAAATATTTTCATATTCAATAATACATTGTTCGCTGTTATTATTCTTCGCTGTTAATATTGTCATTTTGAATAAAAACATCTAATTCGGTTACTTCCGGTTGGTTGTCTGCCCCTGCCTTCAAAAGAGGAAAGCAAATTAAGTCCAAGTGACGGCTGAAATGCAAAAGTGCCGAAAAATCATATGAAAATATAAAAGTCACTACACGATGTGAAAAGTTTGTAAATCTAAAAAATAATTTTTAAATAGTAGTTTTGTATTGATACGAGTGCAAGATGGCAACGGTTGTCTGTTCTTTGCGAATAATAAACTGATCCTTGTATTCTTAAAAGTAATCTACGTCTTAAAATATTAAATAAGAATAATCTACGCTTGTAGCATGTAATATAAACACACGTGGAAGTGGAAGTTATAAGGAATATATGTTACCTGTTTTCATAATAAACGATTACTGTACATAAATAAATAGTTTGGTATCTGAAATAGATACGGAACTGTAGAAACGTTATTTTTTTGTATTATTAAGGGCGTAAATTCGCGCTTTTGTTTCGGTGATTAAGCGAAGATGTCTCTACTCTAAAGCAGTCCTAGCCGGAATAAGCATTTTCACTTAGAAACTAACGCGAAGTAAATTATATTCGTGTAAGCAACATGGTGCATGGATAAAATGGAAGGAATCGCTAGGCAGAATCAAATATCGATTTGTCATATGCACTGCTATTTAGGTATAACTTCGAAAACTTTATTTTATATATTATCGAAGATCCTTAGAATCACAACAGCCGAATTCAACTCCATCATTTTTTTTATGGAAATCGCTCCAGACAAGGCATGAAGCCACTTGATGTAAGAAGCTAAAAAAATTACCACTTCAAGGTCAAAAACTAGCCAACGATAAGTGTTAGATGGATAGATTCCGACCCAGAAAACAGCAATTCTCCCCTCTTTGTCAGACACATCGCTCATGAAATGTGAGGACTAAAGGACAAAATAAGGGAAGCGAGAGTTACGAGGCTGCCCCAAAGTAAACCCAAGGTCAACTTTCTAATCATCGTCATCATCATCATCATCATCATCATCATCATCATCATCATCATCATCATCATCATCATCATCATCATCATCATCATCATCATCATCATCATCATCATCATCACCACCACCACCACCACCACCACCACCATCATCATCATCATCATCATCATCATCATCATCATCATCATCACCACCACCACCACCACCACCACCACCACCACCATCATCATCATCATCATCATCATCATCATCATCATCATCATCATCATCATCATCATCTGTAGAGCCCCAAAACAGTCGCCGAAGATGTTGTTAGGCTTTCTAGGGTCCTTATCCTAAATGGCTGAAGCCTTAAACTAGCCCCTCACACACATGACCCCATCTTGATTAGTGTTATGACTTAATGTCACCCTCGGATAGAAGATTGTGTTACCACATCATATATATAAAAAAAGCACCGGTGATGTCCCCATCGTCATGATACAATCACTTCGCACCAATTATTTGATGTGATTTTTCAGATCGATTATCGTATAAATGTGTATCCATGTGTGTATGCACCTCTCTGTTTTTATGGGTGCGTCTACGTATGCGAAAATGCGTGTTTGTTTGCATGTGTGTAAGTGTTTAAGTGTGCCTATATGTTTCTATTAGAATGTATGCTTCGACTCGCTCAACATTTTCTCTTATCTGAAATAATAAAAAAAGAAGAAAATCGCTGACGGAAAACAGACGATTGCAAAAATTCCCAAAATATTTGGCAAAAAGTCTAAAAGTTGCACTTTGAACTTTCTTTCTTTTATTTTAATCTTAAAATAAAAATAAATCACAGACGAATTTGTTTTATTTTATCCCCACCGCCGGACCCCGAAAACCAGAAGATACGAAACGAAGTGTATTTTACCAAATGTGATCTGAATTAGATATTATTTTACGCGTCTTTGTTTATAACAATAACAAGGAAAAGCTACGTGAATAATCACGAATTTGCGAATGCAGAATATACCTGATAAAGGCTGAAGAATTTATAGGATATAAATAAGAAACCAATATTATGATTTGAATGAAATAAAAATAAAAGTAAAAATAAAAATAAAAATACGAAATAAAAATAAAAATACGAAATAAAAATAAAAATAAAACATTTCTTTTTCGCTTTAATTAAATCTAATTCAACTTTATGTACATTTTTAAGGGCGGTCATTTCGTTTCAGAATAAAAAAAGAAAACATAGGGAGTTTAATAATAACAATAAATTAATAAATTTAACGTAGTCGAGGGGTACCCGAAGGCTCCTCTGTCATTGGCTATTATACCGAGATGGAGCGGAAGGTGCCACACATATTTATTGATTTCTCCACTTACTCTTACCCCACACCTTATAATAGTGAGTGTTTAGGAAACACCATTTTTGGGGGTCTTTGGTATGACTCGAACAAAGATTGAAACCCAATCTCCTGGTGTATTAGCGAACACTCTATTCATTATGCCAAATGAGCCGCTATTCGACAATGTAGGGGTTGGCCGACGCTTTGTCAGAGTCGTTTCCCTGTATCTGTTCAAATGCAAGCATTTACATATGAAACAAAGAAACAACAAGGATACAATAATGTATGCAAAATACATTTATTACTCAGGGTTCGCTTTGAGATTGTGTCCATGAGAATGTCTACAATAAAGTCTGAAAAGAATGTATGGCGGTGTATGTGTGTGTGTAAGTTGAAGGAAATGTCTTACATACCGTTAAGTGTGTATGCAAGCGCACACGTGCTGGTGAGATGTGTTCATCAACGAACGAACCAGAATAAAAAAGGGGAGTGGACTGCTTCCCTTCATGCTACAACATAGTCGTCTTCAAACACAATGTAAACAAATTCTTGCATAAACCGTCCTCATAAGCAATCCAATTGTGTTCATTCCATTTATCAGTTTAAAACCTCTAATGATATTATTCATTTTAACTGAAATCTCTTAAACCCTTATCCTCGTGTGGCTTTTGGCCATGATAAGTGGTGACTCATCAGTAGATAAAGAGCACATGTATATCATTCTTGTGACCCAATTTTTAAAGAGTCTTACTGAAACGCTGGAGAAACCATATTAAGTAAGTCAGCTCATAGGTTGAATGTAGTTTTATGGTGATTTCGATACATTTATCATATTTACTTTCCCTTAAGCACACCCAGCTTTTCCCGAGAGACCATGAGGACCCCATGCCAATCTGCTTCAAGCCATGCCACCCTATTTACACGTTCAAGTTTTATTTTTTTGATTTCTATATATTTAAATTAATACATAAAATAAAATGAAAAAATTGTATTTTCCTAGATGGGTGATCAAACAATATTTACTCCAACTTGGCTAGATAGACCCGTACATATTGTTAGAATTCAACATAAACAAGAGGTTCGTGTACGATCGTTTCTAAGACGATATGGATTTTTTATTTATATCAAATCTCTTCATATATATATATATATATATATATATATATATATATATATATATATATATATATATATATAATGGGACTTAATGCAAGATCCTTTATCGCTTAGGAAGTGGAAAATACAAAGAAAACAGCTTGAGATTTTTGTCATCTCTCATAGCTTTCAGCTGTTCTTCCTCGTTGTTAGTCCTTCATTCATTCGGCGACGTAAGGTCTTGCATCCTTCAGAATATTCAATTTTCTCTATATTCGTACGCCCTCTTTTCATCTTTCTCCTTTTTTCTCTTAGTAGTTTTGTCTCTGCTGAGAGTTTATCCAGTCTTGGTAGCTTGTCTCTTCCAGCGGTGTCTAGTACCGTTTCTAAGATAGTGGAGATGATAAAATCGCATGTTGTGTCTACATCTGATCCTGGTAATGTTGCTTCAAGTGCTTTGAACTTGTTAGTCGATTCCTGTAGGAATACACATACTTTGGCGGATAGCAAATCGTGGTTTATTTATTTATTTTTTAATGAGTTTTGCTCTCTCTAATTTTGTGTTAATGCATAGTCAGGCTCGTACAACACGGTAGTCACTCCTAGTATTGAATCTATTGAGGACTGAGACATCTGTAAAGGTATACGATTTATTGGTTATTATGTAATGGCTTTCGTTCTTTGTGGTGTTGCTTATGAAAATCTAAGTCCAGCGTCTGCTTGCCTTCTTCCCGAAGAATGTGTGCATGATCTTCAGCTGATGTCTCTCACAGAAATTAATTGGAGCGTCTCCTCTGATATTCCGTTCTCCGAGACCAAAATAAGCAGTACTTGATACGCCTGATTGCCCTCCCGGAACTTTAGCGTTAAAATCATCCATGACTATGTTATAATGGGCTCTGCTGTTTGTAATAAGGTCGTAAATGGCGCTGACTTCTTCATCTATGTGGCTGGTGATTGGGAGGTATGCCTGTATGATGTCGAGGTGATATCTGGCACTGATCTTTAGCGTAATTTGGGCTACTTTATCAGACTTGCTTTTGAAGTTGGTAAAGTTGGCTGTGATGTTCTTGTGTATAACAAAACCAATGCCTCAGTGGCAGGTGTCTCCACTTTTCTAGTATAAGTCATTTTATTGGGGCTTATACACTCTTCTCATTTGATTCTGATTTCGCTAATACCGATGATGTCAAACTTTATTCGGGACAGCTCATCCTTCAATCCTTCTATATGCGTGTCTCAAGATAGGGTCCTGACATTATATGTTCCAATCTTTAAGTTCCAATGACAGTCTGTTTTAACCTAGGGATTCTTATCACTCTCGGCTCTATTGTCAATCCTCTCGCTACATTGGCTGGTGACTCTAGAGTTGCTGGGAATTGAAGGCCTTGTTTTGTTGGTGTCTAACATTTAGGGGGTTGCGCCATAGTCGCCACACTAGGATCTGCGAGTTGACGACGCTATTTGACTATAGCATGGTGCATGTGTAGGTGGCCGTTGGTTTAATAGAGCTCATCCGTACTTTTACAGTTTTGTTTTTTAGGCTTGATGGGTGCCTACATATATACATATACACATACATACACATACATGTGTCTTCGGTCTCTCTGTATAGGGGTTTGTCAGAGACTCTGACATGAGAATACATTTTACTTGAAGTAAACCTTGACCAAATCGTAAAAAAATGGTGTGCTGCCTCCTTAAGCCATCCAGTACATCTCCCGAATTGAGGACGTGGCCATCCCCTCTATTAGTTACTATTAGAGGGCAACTTCGAATAAACAATTAGAAGCCATTGACAATGAGGAAATGAATAATAAAAAATATGAATAAAAACAAAAATAAATACTGGCAGGCCAGCACCAAAGATAAAAAGCCCCCCCCCACACACACATATATATATATATATATATATATATATATAACGTAAAATATAATAACACGAAATTACATGATTGTCGATGCAATAATTTATTTCAACCTTGCGGTTTAATCAAGCATCCAATTTGACAATTACATTTTTGAGACTGACAGAAAACTGAATTCACCCTCGACACTTCAAACACAACCAGAGAGAGAGTGGTGGTCGCAGCCAATCTGAATACCTATTACAGAGCGAGTAGGAATTAACATCTTATATTTAACTAAAGCAATCGAAAGGGATGGTTTTTTTTGTTTGTTTTTATTAAAATAACGTCTGAGTTAAGCGCACATATTCTATATATATATATATATATATATATATATATATATATATATATATATATATATATATATATATATATATATATGGTTTTCTGATGAGTCCATGAAAGAAAGATCCGACTAAATAATTTAACTAATTTAGTCAACACATCCGGGTCAGCTATTGCTTACCATCTGATAAATAGCGCCGAATGTGCGTCGACTTACACTAGTGACAGGTTTTCTGTCATAAGTACATCACATTTGCTATTCCATCTTAAAGTCTTGGAAACAATTTATATTAAGTCATTAAAACCCTCTCTATGTAAAAAAAAATCGAGTGGCTTCTAGGACTTAATGTGATCCACTTGTACCCCCTACAATTTTTCTCTCCACAGATTGTCACTGGTTTTCATTTCACTCGATATTTTAAGTTTTAATCGTAGTGCATGAATTTTACTTCCACGTATTTACTCTGATGAGTGTGGACGAAAGTCAGCTCAGTAGATTTATGTAATTATTCCATTTCTCTTGTTTTAAATACTTTCAATTTCATTCCACCTAAAATGTCATAAACGTCTATATTTTCTGCCTTAATAAAATGTTGTACCACTAAAAATGTATTTAAATGTGTGTATATATATATGTATATATGTATGTATATATATGTATATATGTATACATATTATATACATACATATTATATATACATATATGTATATTATATATATATATATATATATATATATATATATATATATATATATATATATATATACTTAAGCTTAAACCATTTCACTATAGGTTCTATTTACTAAAAGCTTTTAGTTTCATATTTATTCTATTATATATATCTGTATATATCTATATCTATATATATATATATATATATATATATATATATATATATATATATATATATATATATATATATATATATATAGATAGATATATATATATAGATAGATAGATATATGTATATATATATATATAGATGGATATATGTATATATATATAGAGAGAGAGATATAGATATATATGTATATATATATATATATATATATATATATATATATATATATATATATATATATATATATATATATATATATATATATATAATTCGTATGAGTGGGAGCACGGACGCGCGCATTTGTATAGTTTTCTATTTTCACATTCAATCCTGTAACCAATTTGTATAAAGACTGTAAGACAATACACCAAACAAATAATAAAACTCCTTTGAGAAAAATGCCGCCATAAAAAAAACATTTAACGTAGATAAGCGTTGAATCTGTGATTTGTCATTTGATGAGCGAATCAGAAAGAATGTTTTCTGCCGCATATCCGCTTCTAGAAAAAAGGGGAACGCCATGATGTCATTCCGTTCGTCTTGGCACAGAAACACACAGCGTGTACTTGGTTTTCCGGCAACTTCTAAAACTTCAAGTTCGCTAACAATTGTCTTTTTGGTGTGTTGCAGATGTCTGATCGTTTACATCAGTTGTTTTTGTTGTCCGTAGCAGAACACGATTGGTATGTCTGAACGTTTACATCAGTTTTTTTGTCCGTAGCAGAACACGATTTGTATGTTTGAACGTTTACATCATGTTTTTTGTCCGTAGCAGAACACGATTTGTATGTCTGAACGTTTACATCATTTTTTTTTGTCCGTAGCAGAACACGATTGGTATGTCTGAACGTTTACATCATTTTTTTGTCCGTAGCAGAACACGATTGGTATGTCTGAACGTTTACATCATTTTTTTTTGTCCGTAGCAGAACACGATTGGTATGTCTGAACGTTTACATCATTTTTTTTTGTCCGTAGCAGAACACGATTTGTATGTCTGAACGTTTACATCATTTTTTTTTTGTACGTAGTAGAACACGATTTGTTTGTCTAAACATGCACACCATTTTTTTTTGTCCGTAGCAGAGCATGATTTGTATGTCTGAACGTTTACATTAGTTTTTTTTGTACATAGCAGAACACGATTTGTATGTTTGAACGTTTACATAAGTTTTTTTTGTCCGTAGCAGAACACGATTTGTATGTTTGAACGTTTACATAAGTTTTTTTTTGTCCGTAGCAGAACACGATTTGTATGTTTGAACGTTTACATCAGTTTTTTGTCCGTAGCAGAACACGATTTGTATGTCGAAAACAAATTCCACTGAAATATAAGTAGCTTATCTTGGGTGATAATCCTCCAGTTTTGTGACGTCCTAAAAATTCATCTCAATGTTATATTGTCATTTTGTTTCCAAATATTGGGTCCGCCTTCCGTGGCGTGCAGCGGTTTGGTGATGCTCTGGCGATGCACGGGGGTAAACTCCTTTATTGTATACCCAAACGGCGCAAGTATAAGTTTAGTACTGAGAAATATTATGAAAACGGGAAATAGTTTTAATAAGATTTGATTCCCTCCCCACCAATTTGCACGCCACTGGTGGCCATCAGCTACAGTATTACGTTAGTTGTAACCTGGCATCTACAGCATTTCCGTGGCGATTTTTAGCTTTAAATAAAAAGTGGACGTTGCGCAAGTATTCAAGGCTGGTCTCTGGGCGTCGATGACATACACGGGGTGTGGAAAGGTGATAACCTTTCGAGATGAACATTCACAAAGAAATTAGACCTTAACACGACATAAAAACAACTTACTTCATCCCTTATAGGGTTTTTCGATCACGCATGCGTTGTAAGGTCTCCCGGCATAGTTTCATCAAGGCGGTGGCGGTGGTTAAGTGGACTGAAGACTTGAATGTGCCAAGTTCAAGTCCAGTCGGTTTCACTTATGGATGTTCGCAACCTTCACCTTATTCTAGAAAGAGTCGGGGAAACCAATGCCAAGAACCGAATTAAGCCAGTCAAAAACGTCGTACCATGCTGCTTCATACGAATTGACTTTACCAAAGCTGAGCACTGGGTTATCTAAATATCCAACAACATTGAATACTTTCGCACTCGCTTCGTGCCGGGTTATTCGTATACACGTGTTGTATAAACCTCCATCCCACCGTGGGAAGATGTGATACAACGTCGGACGTACCAAAGAGGATGCGATTATCAATAAACTAACTCCTACTTATAGAGAGAAGGTTAAGCCCGACAAGGCAAGGCTACCCCGTTACAGTGGTTAGGACTCTGCCAGACTGATAGCCGAGGACGTATCTTCGACTTGTATGCTGACCGTCTAAAATGATTTAACACAGTGTGGATAATCGTATGTGTGTATGTTTGTTTGTTTGTTTGTGTGCATGTTTGTTTGTTTGTTTGTTTGTCTTCCATTTTATGATATCGTATTCCTTCGAATACATAGAGTGTTGCAGCAAAATCCGACATTTGACAAAAGTAAAACGAAATACCAGGAGGTCCTGAGGAGCGTGGTTAAGCCCTGTATTGACGAGATCGACGCCGGACGCCCCCACGTCTTCCAGCAGGACTCCGCTCCTGCACACAAGACCAAGACATCCTAGGCGTGGGTGCTCAACAATGTTCCTCACCACTGGTCGCTGGACTTTTGGCCGCCCTCCTCACCCGACCGCAACCCCTTGATTATTTCTTCTTGGGCGTGATCGAGGCGAAGACCAACAAGCACGCCCACAACACGGTCGACTCTCTGAAGGCTATCATCGTGGAGGCGTTCGTCGCTATAAACAAGAACATGGTCGTCAAATCGTATGACTCAATATGCGCCCGCCTCGAGATGGCTGTCTCCGCCGGTGGCGGTTACATTAAAAAATAATGTAGTATGTTACTCTGCCTGTTGAAAAATAAACTGTCGGGTCTCTGCATATGCAACTTTTGTTTTTATTGCCTACTTCGTTTTCTTTTTGTCAAGTGTCGGATTTTACTGCAACCCCCCGTAAAAAACGAATTAATAGAAAAAGAAGATTACGCTGTCTCAAAACGCTTCATATCAGTGTTTAATCAGTTTAGAGGTTTATTGGTCGTATTCATTTCGCAATTTTTGACTCAGTTTTCATAAATCAGCCACAAATGAAAATCGGAAAAAATTGGGTATTTACCCCCCTAAGTATTTTCCGCTCGGGAAAATGTGACACAAGGTCAGGAGGTGGGGATTGAAAAATCCAACGCTCAAGAGGCGTGTGCACTCTGATTTACAAAAAAAACAACAACAACAAAAAAAACGCCCGAGCCGCCCTGTTGGCATTTTCCGGTAGGGGCGCCTCAGTCAATTAACCCCTTTCCCAAAGAAAGAAGATAATGCCTGGGAATGTGGACCATACTTCAGCCCGACAGCAGCAAGGTTATTACGTACTCAAAAATGACCCAGACTGTGACGTATGCTCAACGTGTATGAACAACACCTACTCAGAACGTTTCAGATCGAAAAATGTAACTCCGCTTTTTACCAGTAGGAGTAAGGTTTATTGAGCTTATACCGAGGGCTGCGGAAATATACCGATGAAGGTAGGTGTTTTTGTACTAACCATCGCACTTTTACGACGATCGCATTACGTTTTACGCAAGTGACGAAAAGGTTTCCCGATAGATCTAACCTCCATCGGAATATAAATAGCGTCGAAATTATTGTTCTCTGAATCACCATCTCTGTACGACAGGCGAACACCGAGTTAAGAATTGTTTTATGCGAATAAGAGATAGAGAGAGAGAGAGAGAGAGAGAGAGAGAGAGAGAGAGAGAGAGAGAGAGAGAGAGAGGGAGAGAGAGAGAGAAATAATAATTGATGACTGATGCATGTGACAAGCAGATTTTGTTCCTATGGAAAACCGACGAGCCTGGGTCATCATGTCAAATCGCAAATATGTCTGAGAATATTAAGTAGGATTTAGGCGGCGGAGCACCCGGTTCAAAAACATATGTGACCTGAGGCGGCATCTTCAAAGCATTGTCAACATATCGCGCCGACAAGTTTACCCTTTGCCCTTTTTTGTTCTTTCGTCGAGGAAATACTTGTCTAGCTCGCTCTCCCGCCACGTTCCTTCCGACATGTAATGGCGATGACGACGCACCCCGACTTTGCAGTCTTCTTTTTCTTTTCCAACTCTTTTTCGCCGTGTTTGATGCCATTAACCGACTTTGCTGACGGCCACTGTCGCCGCCTTCCACCACTGCAGTCGTAGTCTTTCTTTTTTTTGTTTTGTTTATGTATTTATTCATTTATTTTTATATATATATATATATATATATATATATATATATATATATTTATATATATATATATATTTATTTATTTTTTGTATTGGCGCGGAAAAATATAAATGGCCGACTCAGTATTTGTATTTGTTAGGCTATTATTTTTCAAACATGTTTATTCGTATTTTTATGGTTCTCTTTAGTTTTCAAGTTCATCAAATTTATAATTTAAATCCCCGTTTGTTTACGGAGAATCGAAACAAAAGATTAATGGACGCACCTCTGATAATCCCCGATCATTTGGGGAGGGGAAAATTGAAGTTGTCGCAACCTTTTGCTGACAAGATTTGATATAACAACAAGTGTAGTATCTGTTCTGATGCTGTCTCGATCAGTGAAGGAGAAATCCTTCTAAACTGAGACAATTAAATTTTTTTATTTCAATCCAGAGTTCCCCTTCTTGGGGAGCTGGTTTTTCCCCACATTAAAAACCGACCTTGTGTCTAACTCTGCCCTCGTGAGGAAACAAGATAATACGGACAACGTTCACACTTCGCGAGTTAGTCGACACTAACTAAATAAGCAAAGTGTACTATCTGTTCTGATACTACACTTAATCTTTTCTGTTCTCGGTCAGTGAAGGAGAAATCTTTCTAGACTGAGACGATTTTAATTTTTAATTTTACCCCAACCCAGAGTAGCCCACATTAAAATCTGACCTTGCGTCTAACTTTGTCCTCGTGAGGAGGCAAGTAAATAGGGCCACTAGCTAATTTTTTTTAATTATTATTATTTTTTTTTTTTACTAATGAGTCACCACTTACCAAGGCCAACAGCCACTCGAGGATAAGGGGTAATGAGATGAATTGATTGTCAGTTGAACGGTGAAGAATATTATGAGAGGATTGAAAAAATAGAATGAAATGAACAAGTGTTGATTATTTATGAGGACGGTTTATGACACGTATTTATTTATTAACATTAGATTTGACAACGACCCTGTTGTAGTATATAGGGAAGCATCCCCGTGGTATTGTGTTCCACCTATATATATAATAGGCGTCGGGATATTGTCTGAAGCTCCTTATTCATATCCGAAAGAGCCTTAAGCGACCGGTGATAAATCAATACCTCCTATTAAAGCAGGACGTACTCACTGGGAGGATGGCCTCATAGCACCGAACAGAATCATACTTCACTTACAGACAGGTGCACAATGATATTTTCTACTAACTCTCAAGGCCAAAAGCCACTCAAGAATAAGGGTTAATGAGATGAATAGTCAGTTGAATGATGAAGAATATTATGAGAGTTCTTGCTGTGAATGTTTTTCAAGGAGGAACCAGACATTGTAGCTCAGCCGAGCACCTTCAATGGAAATAAGAAAAAAGTAGAGAAAGACTAGCAACGTCTCATCTGGATTTAGAGAACAGAAGTGATCACCCCCCCCCACTAGATTGCGAATTCGATTTTGAACTCTGTCAAGGCAAGAAAGAGTAATCTGAGCGGCACCTCTCATGATGTGGCAGCAGTTTCTCCATCTTAGGACGTATCTGACGCTTATCTAGGTAGACGATAGCATCAGGACTCAGTTAATTGCTGGAACGGTAGAATGATGCAACCATTTTTGCAGCAACCTAATTCAAGAGCAACAAATGATTTCCCATTTAATTTTTGTGAATTCCGATGATTGGAATGTTTCTCGAACGAAATAAACTTTACCGATCGATCCCAACAATGAGTTTTATTCTTCTATTATTCATCTAAAAAAAAATACAATTTTTCATTCTCAACCGATATTTAGTTTTTCAAGATTTAACGAACAAGTGCACGATCGTCTAAATACCCCCTCTCCCCAAAACGCCGAAATCAACCCAGAGTGGCGATTGACTCCCCGTAAGGACACCATATTACATTTCATCCATTACTAATCTTGCTCCTAATTTCCAATTAACAACATCCTCAACAGGGAGGGAGGGAGGGAGGGAGGAGGGTTATTGAAGTGGCAGAAAGAATTTACACTGAACATTTCTTGTTTTAATTCTTTAAGTTCTTTTTTGTAAAAATATTTGTAGAAATATTTTTCGGTAACCATATCCGAATTTAACTTTATTAAATTTCTGCCGTAACACGTTCTGGTGTTGAAAATATTTCTATTTTTTAAAGTCCCAAGAGAATTCAAATCGGTAAAAAAAACAAAAAAAAGACAAAAAAACGTTGCCATTGGAGAATATGTACACCCATTTGCAAAATGAAATGGATTTTTAGCTTACAAAAGTTTTAACTGTTTTTTTTTTCGTGAACAAAATACGGTAAAACTAAAAGAGATTCTTTTCTCTCAAAATATTTTCTGCTGAAAATTCAATTTTTAAAAAGATATATTCTCATAAAATTTCTTTAAATTACAATTTTAATATTTTTTTTGGGGGAAAATTCTTTATATAATATCATTCCTTAAACCAGAGAGAAATCGATGACCGATCGAAGACAATGTAAAAAGTATCTTCTAATAAATCTCTTCTTCGGGGAAAATGACAAAAAGTTCGAACTCCACAGACGAGAAGCTCCACTAGTCAGATTCTTTAACTTGTCTTCACTCCACTCCAAAGCAACAAAACATTTTATGTATATTATTGTTGTTACACAACTGTGTTCTAATAAATACTTGTTATTGTTACATAACTGTGTTCTAATAAATACTTGTTATTGTTACAAAACTGTGTTCTAATAAATACGTGTAATTGTTACACAACTGTGTTCTAATAAATACTTGTTATTGTAACATAACTGTGTTCTAATAAATACTTGTTATTGTTACATAACTGTGTTCTAATAAATACTTGTTATTGTTACATAACTGTGTTCTAATAAATACTTGTTATTGTTACATAACTGTGTTCTAATAAATACTTGTTATTGTTACATAACTGTGTTCTAATAAATACTTGTTATTGTTACACAACTGTTCTAATAAATACTTGTTATTGTTACACAACTGTGTTCTAATAAATACTTGTTATTGTTACATAACTGTGTTCTAATAAATACTTGTTATTGTTACATAACTGTTCTAATAAATACTTGTTATTGTTACACAACTGTGTTCTAATAAATACTTGTTATTGTTACATAACTATGTTCTAATAAATACTTGTTATTGTTACATAACTGTGTTCTAATAAATACTTGTTATTGTTACATAACTGTTCTAATAAATACTTGTTATTGTTACATAACTGTTCTAATAAATACTTGTTATTGTTACATAACAGTGTTCTAATAAATACTTCTTATTGTTACAAAACTGTGTTCTAATAAATACTTCTTATTGTTACAAAACTGTGTTCTAATAAATACTTGTTATTGTTACATAACTGTGTTCTAATAAATACTTGTTATTGTTACATAACTGTGTTCTAATAAATACTTGTTATTGTTACACAACTGTGTTCTAATAAATACTTGTAATTGTTACACAACTGTGTTCTAATAAATACTTATTATTGTTACATAACTGTGTTCTAATAAATACTTGTTATTGTTACACAACTGTGTTCTAATAAATACTTGTTATTGTGACACAACTGTGTTCTAATAAATACTTGTTATTGTTACATAACTGTGTTCTAATAAATACTTGTTATTGTTACAAAACTGTTCTAATAAATACTTGTTATTGTTACATATCTGTGTTCTAATAAATACTTGTTATTGTTACAAAACTGTGTTCTAATAAATACGTGTAATTGTTACACAACTGTGTTCTAATAAATACTTGTTATTGTAACATAACTGTGTTCTAATAAATACTTGTTATTGTTACATAACTGTGTTCTAATAAATACTTGTTATTGTTACATAACTGTGTTCTAATAAATACTTATTATTGTTACATAACTGTGTTCTAATAAATAATTGTTATTGTTACATAACTGTGTTCTAATAAATACTTGTTATTGTTACATAACTGTTCTAATAAATACTTGTTATTGTTACACAACTGTGTTCTAATAAATACTTGTTATTGTTACATAACTGTGTTCTAATAAATACTTGTTATTGTTACATAACTGTTCTAATAAATACTGGTTATTGTTACACAACTGTGTTCTAATAAATACTTGTTATTGTTACATAACTATGTTCTAATAAATACTTGTTATTGTTACATAACTGTGTTCTAATAAATACTTGTTATTGTTACATAACTGTTCTAATAAATACTTGTTATTGTTACATAACTGTTCTAATAAATACTTGTTATTGTTACATAACTGTGTTCTAATAAATACTTCTTATTGTTACAAAACTGTGTTCTAATAAATACTTCTTATTGTTACAAAACTGTGTTCTAATAAATACTTGTTATTGTTACACAACTGTGTTCTAATAAATACTTGTTATTGTTACATAACTGTGTTCTAATAAATACTTCTTATTGTTACATAACTGTGTTCTAATAAATACTTCTTATTTTTACAAAACTGTATTCTAATAAATACTTGTTATTGTTACACAACTGTGTTCTAATAAATACTTGTTATTGTTACATAACTGTGTTCTAATAAATACTTCTTATTGTTACAAAACTGTGTTCTAATAAATACTTCTTATTTTTACAAAACTGTGTTCTAATAAATACTTGTTATTGTTACATAACTGTGTTCTAATAAATACTTGTTATTGTTACATAACTGTGTTCTAATAAATACTTGTTATTGTTACATAACTGTGTTGTAATAAATACTTGTTATTGTTACATAACTGTGTTCTAATAAATACTTGTTATTGTTACACAACTGTGTTCTAATAAATACTTGTAATTGTTACACAACTGTGTTCTAATAAATACTTGTTATTGTTACATAACTGTGTTCTAATAAATACTTGTTATTGTTACATAACTGTGTTCTAATAAATACTTGTTATTGTTACATAACTGTGTTCTAATAAATACTTGTTATTGTTACATAACTGTGTTCTAATAAATACTTGTTATTGTTACATAACTGTGGTCTAATAAATACTTGTTATTGTTACATAACTGTGTTCTAATAAATACTTGTTATTGTTACATAACTGTGTTCTAATAAATACTTGTAATTGTTACATAACTGTGTTCTAATAAATACTTGTTATTGCTACATAACTGTGTTCTAATAAATACTTGTTATTGTTACATAACTGTTCTAAGAAATACTTGTTATTGTTACATAACTGTGTTCTAATAAATACGTGTAATTGTTACATAACTGTGTTCTAATAAATACTTGTTATTGTTACATAACTGTTCTTATAAATACTTGTTATTGTTACACAACTGTGTTCTAATAAATACTTGTTATTGTTACATAACTATGTTCTAATAAATACTTGTTATTGTTACATAACTGTGTTCTAATAAATACTTGTTATTGTTACATAACTGTTCTAATAAATACTTGTTATTGTTACATAACTGTTCTAATAAATACTTGTTATTGTTACATAACTGTTCTAATAAATACTTGTTATTGTTACATAACTGTGTTCTAATCAATACTTGTTATTGTTACATAACTGTTCTAATAAATACTTGTTATTGTTACATATCTGTGTTCTAATAAATACCTGTTATTGTTACATAACTGTTCTAATAAATACTTGTTATTGTTACATAACTGTGTTCTAATAAATACGTGTTATTGTTACATAACTGTGTTCTAATACATACTTCTTATTGTTACATAACTGTTCTAATAAATACTTGTTATTGTTACATAACTGTGTTCTAATAAATACTTGTAATTGTTACACAACTGGGTTCTAATAAATACTTGTTATTGTTACATAACTGTGTTCTAATAAATACTTGTTATTGTGACACAACTGTGTTCTAATAAATACTTGTTATTGTGACACAACTGTGTTCTAATAAATACTTGTTATTGTGACACAACTGTGTTCTAATAAATACTTGTTATTGTTACACAACTGTGTTCTAATAAATACTTGTTATTGTTACATAACTGTGTTCTAATAAATACGTGTTATTGTTACACAACTGTGTTCTAATAAATACGTGTTATTGTTACAAAACTGTGTTCTAATAAATACTTATTATTGTTACACAACTGTGTTCTAATAAATACTTGTTATTGTTACATAACTGTGTTCTAATAAATACTTGTTATTGTTACATAACTGTTCTAATAAATACTTGTTATTGTTACATAACTGTGTTCTAATAAATACTTGTTATTGTTACATAACTGTGTTCTAATAAATACTTGTTATTGTTACATAACTGTTCTAATAAATACTTGTAATTGTTACATAACTGTGTTCTAATAAATACTTGTTATTGTGACACAACTGTGTTCTAATAAATACTTATTATTGTTACATAACTGTTCTAATAAATACTTTTTATTGTTACATAACTGTGTTCTAATAAATACTTGTTATTGTTACATAACTGTTCTAATAAATACTTGTAATTGTTACATAACTGTGTTCTAATAAATACTTGTTATTGTGACACAACTGTGTTCTAATAAATACTTATTATTGTTACATAACTGTTCTAATAAATACTTGTTATTGTTAAATAACTGTGTTCTGATAAATACTTGTTATTGTGACACAACTGTGTTCTTATTAATACTTGTTATTGTTACACAACTGTGTTCTAATAAATACTTGTTATTGTTACATTAATGTATTCTTATAAATACGTGTTATTGTTACAAAACTGTGTTCTAATAAATACTTGTTATTGTTACATAACTGTGTTCTAATAAATACTTGTTATTGTGACACAACTGTGTTCTAATAAATACTTATTATTGTTACATAACTGTTCTAATAAATACTTGTTATTGTTACATAACTGTGTTCCATAGCACCACGTCCACTTTTTATATTAAAAATATGTAATGTAAGTTATATATATAAAATGAATATTTAGAGCTTGATTTTCTGAAGATGATGGCTTACCTCGCAAATTTAAAAAGGAACATATGCCACCTCTACCATCACGGTTCGATAATAATACATTGGCAAATAATACTTTAACATTATTGATTTCTCAATATTACCATTCCTGTTTACCTAACAAATACATTGTTATCTCCTTCAAACAATACCTCTTATATTATATATCATATATATGGGAAATGAAAAAGGAACAAACCAAGGGATATTTTTTTATATATTCATCAACGTTGCGTCTTTATTGTAAGACTTCCTCATGATGATAATTTGAAGAAAAATATCATCCAAGTACATAGAAATTTTGGGTTGACATGATGGAAAGTAGTATCCGTGGTTACTATGAGCGTTGGAGGACTTCTCACAGCCTGGACTCTCATCCAGCGATTTTCTGGCGATTTTGCTTTCTCTATCTAGCGGGTTTTGAAAATCTCAGTTGGCAACACTGATGCCACCTCTACCATCACGGTTCGATAATAATACATTGGCAAATAATACTTAAACATTATTGATTTCTCAATATTACCATTCCTGTTTACCTAACAAATACATTGTTATCGCCTTCAAACAATACCTCTTATATTATATATCATATATATGAGAAATGAAAAAGGAACAAACCAAGGGATATTTTTTTATATATTCATCAACGTTGCGTCTTTATTGTAAGACTTCCTCATGATGATAATTTGAAGAAAAATATCATCCAAGTACATAGAAATTTTGGGTTGACATGATGGAGAGATAAAGGAAAGTGGTATCCGTGGCTACTATGAGCGTTGGAGGACTTCTCACAGCCTGGACTCTCATCCAGCAGCTCCAACACAATTAGGTCTTGTTAATTTGCATATTTATTATATTAAAAGCTTCTAATAAATTAATATTCTGCAATATATTGTTTTAATTTTGCATCTTCATATTTTCTCATATTTTCGCAATATTTTCGTCTATAGTAAAACGTCTCCCAAGTACTTTCAGACTCATCCGGGTCCATCTTCAGGGGAATGAGGTTAATCAGGTACAGACCATGTTCTAGTATTATAGAAGGTTTTGGCGGGAATTATGTACTAAGTACGAAACTATATTTAGAGCTATAGACATTTGAGAATATTATTACTGATATTAAAGTTAATTCTATTAATTAGGATATCTAGACATGAGTTGTCTCTTATATTCAACAATACTTGCCTGCAAGAGAAGATGCTGCCTAGATACACACACACACACACACACACACACACATATATATATATATATATATATATATATATATATATATATATATATATATACATAAAGTGGTGTACTAAAAGTGAACTTTTAGGAAAAGTAAAACCTATTGTAAAGAGTATACAGCTCAATATCTAGGATAGAGCAGGTAGAATGAAGAAGAATGGAAAGGAATTAGAGAAGCAAAAGCCAAATAATAATTCAATTCAATTGCTCAGAGCAAGGTATATTCCGCAAAAAAGGCAATTTATTCAAGTTAAATTTTCCTTAAGCCGGCTTTTCAAAGATCAAAATCTTATCATCAGAGGAAGTCGCTGGGATAGATAAGTTGGCAAAGGCCAAGATTTAAAATTTGAAAAAATAAAATAAAAGTTGTAGGGGAAGAGACACAGGGCAAAATTCTGCCCGAATGCAAGCAAATGTCCGATTGCTAAAAAGTCCGGTGTCGAAAAGTCCATATATATATGCAAAATAAGTTATCTTTTTCAAAGTCTGACATATCGATAAATGATTCGAACTCACCTATTTTTGTTTCTCTTTTCCATTATTTTATTGACAGGAATATATTTTATTTCTTACATAATATACTTATTCCGGCTAAGAAAACATTTAGAGTGTATACCCTTTTCCTCCTTTAATTATAATGTAATCCCGAAGAGTAGCTTCTCTTAAAGGCATTTAACATTTTTAGCATGCATTCATATTTTAAAAGAGACATTTTCACCGTTTGTCCACACAACACCCGGACGCCAATCTTTTATCACCACCAAGAAGGATTCTTACGTATACATAAAAAAGGTGAATACCTTATATTTGTTTAAGCTCTGATGATACTCGTTACATCGAGTGAAATATTAGTAAAAAAAGTCAATATGAAAATATTTGTTTTGATTTTAATAAAATAATATACGCGTCTAACAAATGATTTCTGAAGGTATTTTGCCTCTTTCTTTACGTTTTAAACTCATTAATGCTTCAAAAATGAACTTTCCCAAATGTTATATATATATATATATATATATATATATATATATATATATATATATATATATATATATATATCATTGCACAGGATAACATCCTGAACTAATAGATCGATCATTATGAATTTTGAAATATATATTCTCGGCAACACGGTGAGTAACATAAGCACATTAATTCTTTTGTAAACTTTAGAGGATGCTCCACCCCCCAAAAAACTTTTAAAATAAGTTAGATACAAAACATTCAACCAAGAAAAGAATTGCTCTACATCAAATTTTAAGTTATATTAAGGAATACCTTTGTAAAAGGATAGGTGCGTGCGCATGAGCGTCAATAATAGCATGTGCTTGGTAAAATCCTAAACTATTGAACTTATCATTATGAATTATGGAA